>OX384538.1:6405000-7005000 GCA_947538915.1 Tenthredo distinguenda
CTCACATCATCAATGACACGGATGAGCGCCATGTGAGTACTGTACTCCTTCTATATGCCGACTGATGAGGGTCAAGAAGATTATTAAACTCAAGAAAGCCCATGACCTGATCGGCGACAATTCGCTTTAAAGCCTTAGCTAGCGAGCACAAGATAGAGATGGGACGATGATCATTGAGGCTTACAGGCGACTTGATTTTAGGGAGGGGGCAAACAACAGCGGACTTCCAAAGCTCAGGGAAGGAACCAGAGGTGAGAGAAAAAGAAATAAGATGATGAATATGCGGTAAGATCGAAGGCAGAGCAAGACTGATAAGCTCCGAGGAGAAGCCATTAGCACCGGTAGAGCCAGATTTGGCATAAAGCAGTGATTCAACCAGGATCTCAAAGGAGATATTTTCGAAGTAAAACTTAGAATCATCATAGCTAGCCTCACCTAGAAACCGCTAAGAGCTTCAGCGGGGACAACGAGAGGACGGTTTGAAGAACGAGAGCGAACCAACCCCAGGCGACGGAGTTCCTTCCAGGTCGAGTCAGGATCACTGAGGCATCCAAACTCAGAAAGATAGTAAGCTTTCTTGGATGCTCGGACTTCATCCTGCACTATATTGCGAAGAGCTTTGAATCTATTATACAGTAGAGCCGATCTGTTTCTACGCCATACTCTGCGAGCTCTGTTACGCTGCGTCATCATGAGCTTGATTACAGGCGTGAGCCACGGCGCAGGGAGAGTACGCGGACAGACTAGATGAAGGGGCGCGAGGCGGTCAAAGCAATCGAGAATAACCGAATTCAAGAACTCAACTTTCTCATCGATAGATTGCATCAGGTAGTAATGTCTTCAGTCCACCGCATCCAGACTTTGAATCAGGCTTTGCTTATCAAAAAGACGAAAATCGCGGCAGATAAATGCTCGAGGCGAAACACGCTTCACCCTGACACGGTAAGATATAAAAATTAAATCATGCGCCGATAAGAATAGGACATCATGCTGACCATAATCAATCACCTTATGAGAATCGTCAACTATACAAAGATCAAGCCAGGTAGAAGAATCACGGAGAATATGAGTGGGCTGATAGGGAACTAAAAAGAAGCTAGATGAATCAACAAAGCTATGCATATGATGACTATCGAAGGTGTTGCTAGTCATATCCGTATTAAAATCACCCATTATAACAAGATTGGTGTAAGACGACGAATAGGCCAGGAGACAGTTTATAAATTCATCAAGGTGACCAATGTGAGGAGGACGGTAGACAGACGCAAGTAGTAGCTTCGACGAACCAACAGGCGATATCTCCATCAGGATGTACTCAGGTTTATGCAAGTAGGTGTCCCCAGAGGAGTCGAGGACACAGGCTTGGAGTGAATTGTGTACGAAGATGCCCACACCACACCGCCACCGCCACGTCCAATCCTATCATACCGGACGAGTTGGTAGCCAGGCAGACGAACCAACTTATCAGAGATCGCAGGTTTCAGCCAGGTTACCGACATGCCAATAATGTGATAATAAGACTTGCTGAAGAATGCACAGAATTCATCCAAGTGAGCTACAAGGGACTGACAATTCACGTGACAGATGGTGAGATTGTCATGCGTGATGGACAAGGCTCTATCCATAATTAATATTGCGAACCTTATCTGTTAGACACCTTTTTTTTTTTTTTTTTTCGTCTTCCGCCCCACTAGGCTTGGGGTGCACCTAGCGTGCAGCCCGGGTATCGCCTTCTCGGCATTTCTTCCGAGTCTGCACTTTGCAGGGGGGAAGAGAGGGCGTAAAGGTTAGGCCGGCCAGGCCCCTCTGCATTTCTCAACCTCGGCTTTGAACGGGCTACGGCTGCGACCCGAGGGTGTTACCTTACCCTGGGAGCAAGGGGTCGGCACTTTCCTCGGGGCGTTAGGTGTTGGGCGCTAAGGCTACTGTCTGTCTATTTTTTTCTTTCTACGTTCTATCTCTTACTTTTCGGTTTCTCCCTTTACTGGTTTCTGGGCCTGTCTGTGTCTCGCGTTTTGTAGTGGTGATGGTGCACCATAGGGTGACAATTTTTTTCCCCTCAAATTATAAATTTTCAGTCTCACCCAATAATTAGATTGTATTCCGTGACTGCAGAATGTTTGTGCAGTTTGAACCTGCTTGGGCCATTTTTAAAGGTCGCTCAATCGCTTTCAAAAATCGATATTTTGTCAAAAATTGATTTTTTTAGTAAAAATAATTATTGTTCTCACCCCGTCTACTTTTTCTTCATTGAAATCTAGGAATGTGTGCAAAATTTTATTTAAAAATTTTCATTCTTAAAGGTTGCTCAATGACTATGAAGAAAAAAAATTGATGTTACGTAATTATTATTCTCACCCTTTCCATTCTTTCTTTGGTTGTTCGCATAGATGTTCATAAAATATGAGCCAAAAATTCTCATATCCAGAGGTCGCTCAATACTTTGAAGAAGCATTCTTCAATCAAACATCAATGTTTGAGGTATTTTCTCAATTTTTCAAACATAAACATAAACATTGATTCTGTGTCGAAACTACATGGATAACTGACTTTCGATTAAAAATGCTTCGTCAAAGTATTGAGCGACCTCTGAATATTAGTAATTTTGTCTACGAAGCATTTTTTAATCAAAAGTCAGTTATCCATGTAGTTTCGAGACAGAATCAATGTTTATGTTTATGTTTGAAAAATTGAGAAAATACCTCAAAGTATTGAGCGACCTCTGAATATGAGAATTTTTGGCTCTATATTTTATGAACATCTATGCGAACAACCAAAGAAAGAATAGAAAGGGTGAGAATAATAATTATGCAACATCAATTTTTTTTAATTTATAGTCATTGAGCTACTTTTAAGAAAGCAAATTTTTAAATAAAATTTTGCACACATTCCTAGATTTCAATGAAGAAAAAGTAGAGGGGGTGAAAACAATAATTATTTTTACTAAAAAAATCAATTTTTGACAAGATATCGATTTTTGAAAGTGATTGAGCGACCTTTAAAAATGGCCCGAGCGGCTTCAAACTGCACGAACATTCTACAATCACTCGATACAATCTGCTTATTGGGTGAAACTGAAAATTTAGAATTTGAGGGGAAAAAAATTGTCACCCTAGTGCACCACTTTATCCGTTTGCTGTCGGTTTTTTTTATTTTTTTTTTACAACACCTTATATGCAGAGGGTTATCTGTTGCGGGTGGCGTGCCTTGTGCCATCTTCGTTCGCTGGGCTGTTCGCCTCCCTTCTTCGTCCTCTCTCCTGTTCCTCTTCTTCATGTGCTACTTGCTCCCTGTTTTCCTTCTGTATTCGCCTCTCGGTCTCCTCTTTTTTCCTTATCAGGGTCTCGAGTGCTGTCGACACTTTGCCTCTCCTCCCCGCGTGGTCAGTCCTTCTATTCTTAGGGTAAGTGTGGGTATTACTGCGGATGTGCCAATTACTGCGGTTTCAGATGAAAGTATTGAATTATTATTTTTCCGAGTATATGACCCTTTGAAGATTATTTCCAAAATTATTTCGTAACCTATATTATTAATTATTAAAGAATAAATAACAACAACTATATTTTTGGTTATTTTATTGTAATTAGAATCTTGTATGGTAACGAAATTCTGAGTTCTGCTGCCTCCGTTTGTTGACGAGCCATAAATACGTACTTTTAAATTGATTATATTTTTGTTCCTCGTGTAAAATATTTTTCGCAATATTATTTTCGTATAAAGTGATTGTATATTTTTTTGAACAATCTATGCAAAATAACGTTAATATTTATTTTCTGATTATTTTTCATTGGCGCAGTATTAGGTACATTATTGTGCTACCTGTATGAATTACTGCGGCAATTTTCCGACGCTACAACATAACCTCAAATCTTAGCTCTGTCAACTGTCGTGCGTTTACTGCTTCTACCTAGGTCGTGTACCTACCTGCATTAAGATATAAGATATTGAAGCGTTGAGAGTTCGAAAGTCCAGGATACCTAAATGGGGAAGACTCCTAAGAAACGAAATAAAAGAAACGTCGCAACGACAGAAAACAAAAAGAAGAATAAAAGATTATGCTATTCAAAAGAAAATTTGAGGCTCGCCATGCAGGAGGTTAGAAAAGGAAAATCCATAGCTACAATCTCTCGGGAGCACAATGTCCCAGAATCAACCCTACGAGCGAAAAAGTATAATAAATATGCTGATAAAAAACCCGGGCCTGCAGCGGTATTAACCACAGATGAAGAAAACGAGCTTGTTGATTGGATATTTCAATGCTCCAAGTTGGGCTTTCCTGTTACAAAACCTCAATTACTTGAAAGCGTTAAAGGAATTTGTCTAAATCTTAAAAAAAACACTCCATTCATTGATAATAAACCAGGGAGGAGTTGGTACGAGTCATTTCTTAAACGTCATCCAGAAATTTCAGAAAGAATATCAGAAAACGTCTGTCTGAGTAGGGCAAAAGTGACGGAAGAAAGTTTGAGGAAATGGTTTAATGAAATCTCCGCATTTCTCACTACTAACAATCTACTATTCATCGAAGAAAATAGAATTTTCAACTGTGATGAAACAGGTAAAAATAACAATAAATAAACTAAAATTACCAAATAGGTATAACATTGCACTCTTCTCAACTTCTGAATTAAATTTCGTACTCACAGGAATCCCTTTAAATCCGAAGCCTCCTGCAGTACTCGCACCGAAAGGTTCTAAAAACGTTTACAATATCGTGGGAAATAATGAAAAAGAAAATATATCTGTATTAGTGACAGGCAACGCTGCAGGCGAGCTTGCTCCAACTTTCATCCTATTTGCTGGAAAATCATTACCAAAAAATGCTGCAGAAATGGCACCGGCTGAGTTTGCTTTTGGGTTTAGTGAAAATGGATGGATGATATCGAAAACTTTTTACGAATTCATCGTGAATGTATTCGAACCTTGGTTGACCATGAAACAAGTGAAACGACCAGTGGTTTTATATATTGATGGCCATTCGTCACACCTAACGCTACATCTTAGTAAATTTTGTTCGGAGCATGAAATAATACTCATAGCATTGCATCCAAATTCTACACACATTATACAGCCCCTTGATGTATCATTTTTTCGATCCTTCAAAGCTCAATGGCAGCAGATTAGTCGAACGGTTTGTGAAAGTTCTGCAAGCATAGGTCTTAAAAAATACCAATTCGCTCCAGTCTTGAAGAAGACACTTGATGCTATCGATACAGCGAAACTTTTGAGAAATGGTTTCAAGAAGTGTGGCTTGTGCCCCTTTGATGTTAGTGCTATTGATTTCACCAAGGTTTTTAAACGCAATCAAAGTCTAACGCCATCAGCAAATGATTCTGAAATCATACAAGATAACGGCAATCCTTTACAAGTAATTGAGAGTTTAATGACCAAAGAGAAACTACAAGCATTTTCGTTGAATGAAGGTCCTATATGGAAAGGATCAACAAGAGACGAGAGTCTTTTCGAGATGTGGTATAGGCTATCGCATCCAGATGGTGATATAATGAACAACTGTGGTAATGTTGACATTGAAATCCTGAATGGTTTATCAGAAGTTGGCAAAGATGATTCACCAAAAGATCTAGAATCTGCGAATCGCTTCGGATATATTCCAGTAAATATTTAGTTTTTTCTTTTTTATTTTCTTATATAATCATGCAAATTTTTCTATTTCTACTTTCTTATAATTAATTCTAATCCGATTGGATAAAAAATGAAGAACAATCCTTACACTCCTTTCTACCTAATAAATCGTATCAGAGAAATGTAATTGAAATAAAAATATTTCCATGAAGATTTTATTACCGTCACAACCCATGCATGCCTTGAGCTCATTCTTTCAGACACAACAGATATATTCTTTCTAGGTACAAGAGATGAGTGTGTTCAATGAAGAATGTGCGATGGTGGAACTAGATGTAGATCTTAATAAAAATATTTTAAGTCAGGAGTCAAAAAATTACGCTATTGTAGCATTTGCACCAAACCAGTATGCTGATACAGATGAAACTCAAAAGACTCAAAAGACAGATCCACTTATAACATCCATCGAACACACTGTAGCTGAAGAACACATCAGTTCAACGTTAGACAAAGAAATTCATCAATCGAATGTTTTTGGAGCGCCTGTTATTTTACCTATCGGAAACACCTGTGAACGTGCCAGCGTACCGAATCTACTCAATACTGCAGTCTGTGACAGTGCAGCGACAGGAGAATCTATTAACTCAACAAACTCGAATTTTGATATTATGGCTTCAACGGATGAAGTCTTATGTGATAGTATCGAATCAGAATCCAAGAAGACATTCAAAGATGATAGGGAAAATAAAAAATTTCAGTCTAATGAGCGATCACCAAAATTTGATATTTTACATAATATTTTGAATACAACGGGACAAACATCAAGTGGATCTGTGAAAAAATTTTTGACATGGCCGAATGATAATGAACTGAACCAAAAAAATAAGCGAAAATTCCAAACTAAAATGCCATCTGTTGTATCTGGAGCTCAATGGCAACTAATCAAAAAAATGAAAGAAAATGAAATACTTGCAAAGGCTGAACAGGTAAAATTGAGAAAAAAATTGAGACTGGAAAAACAAGAACAGTTGAGAATTAAAAAAGAATCAGATCGAGTAAGGAAAGAGGAAGAAAAATTTCAGAGAGAGTCGCAAAAAGTTGAAAAAGAAAAGGAAAAATTATTAAAACAGCAGAAAAAAATTGAGGATTTGGAAGAAAAAAAGAAAGCAACATCAATTTTTTTATTAAAACAAAAAGAACGAAAAGAAATTAAAGAAAGGATTGAAGCTCTCACGAATAGAAAAAATGAACTGGATTAGTGTAGAAAAACATTCAAAGATTTTCTTATTCTCTTGTATTTCATTTGTATTAAATGTTTCATAAATTGATAGATATATCTTGAATCGTTCAAGCAATAGGTATACCTACCTACCTCCTAGAATTTCTGTGATTTTCATGTCAAAATCAATTATAGCTCTACTTGGAATAAAACCGCAGTATTACACGCGCAGTAACTAGGATTTTCGCAGTATTTAGTGCGCAGTAATTCATGCAGAACCGCAGTAATTCCAGCATGTGCATCTCTACTGATTTGTGTGTTTTTTTTGGTTAAATCTGCATTTTTCAAGAGTTTTAACACTTGGTTTGTATTTCAAAAGTACCAATTAAGTGTTTTCAGATACGTGCGGGACATTTTGTCGTCCTCAAGCATCTTATCTTACGTTTAAAAGCCGTCTCGATTCGCGATCCGCAGTAATTGGGTCAGTTACCCTAGTTCCTCCCATTCTTGGCAGTCGAAGATGGCGTGCTTCGCGTCTTCGTGCTCGTTTCCGCAGTGGTCGCATTTTGCGTTGCCCCTTTTTCCGAACCTGTGTAGGTAGGCGTTGTAGCAGCCGTGGCCGCTTAGTGCTTGGGTCAGTTAGTAGGTAACTCTGCCGTGTTTCCTGCTGGTCCACTTCTCTATGTTGGGTATCAGCTGCCTTGTCCAGCTGCTCTTGCTGGTGGCTTCCCACCGGCTCTGCCACTCCCGGTTCGTGTTTTCACGTGCTTCCTTACGTATCTTTCTTTTTTCCGGGGGCTTCGTTTCCTGGCCTGTGCGTTCTGATTTTTTATCTTCAGGCGGGGCGCCTGCTTCTTGCGTCTTTTGGTGAAGAACACCGCCTCCGTCTTCTGCAGCGCTATCCGTAGCCCCTTCCTTTCGATCTCCTCCGCTGTTATTCTTGCTGCCTCGTTGGCTCCCGCCTGTATTTCCGTGACGCTTTTGCCCGTCGTGACTATTATCGTGTCATCCGCGTAGCATATGACCTGTGCTACCAGCAGGTAGTTCCACCCTCAGTACGTCGTCGAACATTATGTTCCAGAGTAGTGGTCCTAATACTGACCCCTGGGGGACTCCTCTTGTTATGTTTACAACTACCTCTTCTCCCTTCGGGGTGTTATATGCGAGTTCCCTTTGCTTCAGGTAGTCGCCTACCATGTTTGTCAGGTAGCTAGGTACCTCCCTCGCATTCATGGCTCTGATTATCTCCGGCCAGCTCGCGGTATTGAATGCGTTTTCTATATCTACGCTCACTGCCGTGCACATGCCCTTGTTCTCGAGCTGCTGCCTTACGGTTCGTTCCAGTTCTCCTATCGCGTCCATCGTTGACTTACCGCTCCTGAATCCGTATTGTCTTTCGCTGAGCCCGCTTGTATTGTCCAGGTGGGCGTCTATCCTTCTCGCTACGATTCTTTCCAGTATCTTTGCCTTTACAATTTCTTGAACGCCTCCGGGTCTAGGGCGTGGGCCAGTTTTAGTACTTCATTGGGTATTCCGTTACTCCCGGGGGCTTTGCCTCGTTTCGTGGCCTTGAGTGCACTTGCAATTTTGGCGGTCGTGATCCGGGGTGCCTGTTCATCGGTCTCCTGCTCGTTTCTCCCTGCTTCCAGGTGCTCCCGCGTTATCTCTTCTCCCGCAGGGAAGAGGTCTTTCACCACCCTTTCGGCTTCCTCCTCGTGCAGGACCGTTTTTTTACGCAGCTTGCCTGTGCATATTTTGTATGGCATGCCCCAGGGGTCCTTGTCCACTGTGTCCAGCAGTTCTTGCCACGCCCGTTCTTTACTCTTCTTGATCTCCACTCGGAGGGTCCTTCTGGCTCTTTTGGCCTTCTCTTCAGGGTTCTCGGCTTCCGCTCCTGCTATTGCTCTTGTTGTTGTTGTTGCTGTTGTTGTTGTTGCTGTTGCTGTTGTTGTTGTTCTCGCCCTTTCTCCTCTTCCTACCGCTATCATGGTTGCCGGCAGGGTGTGTCGATAACCAGGATTGCCGCCTTGCCGTCAGTGCTGCTGTGCCACCTTCCTCCTCCTTGGTTGGCGCTGGGCTCGCTGATTACTGCGACCTGTGCGCCTATGTTGCCCGCCGTGGCGATTAGTAGGTCGTGTGCCCTTCTCGAGTTGTTCAAGTTTATTTGCAGGACCTTGATCCCCTTTCCTCTCCGGGTCCCCTTGGTTGTTGAGGGAGGTTGCGTTTTTCCGTTTTTGTTGGGGGTGGAGGTCCGGCGTCCGTGGTGGTTATTGTTGCTGTTGTTGTTCCACCTCTGTCGTTGTTGTTGCTGCTGCTGGTGTCGTTGCTGTGGCAGTTGTTGTTGGTGTTGTTGTTGTTGTTGATGAGGAATCGGACGCGGAGCTGTTAGGTGGGCCTTCCTCCATACCCCTGAACATTTTCAGCACTTGGTCGAAGTGTTGTGCTAGTCCCCCGCTTAGGGGGAGTGGGCTTGTGTCTTTCTTTTTCCTGTCCCTGGTTCGACACCGTCTCGATATCCATTTCCATTGCGATATCTTCGCTGATCTGACTGAGGTCTTCCCCCCCCCCCCCCTCCTCCTTCTCGGGGGTGTGTTTCCTGCTCCCTCGTCCACCGGGCCGCCTGGTCGGGGGTTACTAACTCTCTGGCCAGTCTTGGCCTCTCCTCGGTGGCGGGCTGTTAGTGGTGGTGGTGTCGCCCCCCTTGTTTCTCCTTCCTCTTCCGCTTGTTGCGGCTGTTGTAGTTGTCGCTGTCCGCGTCTTGTGCCTGCCTGTTCTGTGTCGGCTGTCTGGGTTGGGGTGTTCTGCACACTTTGACAAGGGATAGGCCTACCCGTATGCCGGTCCCCTCGGTCAAGTCCTTCTTTGTTTGTACCGGGACCCTTATTATGGCCGCTTTCTCTTCCCATGGGTATTTGTACATTCTGATTACTTGGATCAGGCTTGGATCCACCAGCTCACCTACGCCCTCGGCTATCGCTTCCGTCAGTTCTTCTTCGGTGACCATTGCGTCCAGTTGCCTGATTTTGAGGGTCGTCGTGTTCCCCAGCATGGTTGCCTTTGTGCCGGCTCCCATCTTCTCTTTGATCCCGGTGGCCCAGCTAGCGGCCTCCTCGTCGTTGTCGAGCTCCATTATTGCTGCTTCCGTCTGGGTCCTCCTTATGCTCTTTACTCCGCTCATGTGCTTTTCCCTTGCGAGTCCTCTGGCGGCCGCCACAATCTCTGGGTACGTGGCCTCCGGGTTGCTTACCAGGATCGCGTGTTCAGCTCTCTTTCGCCGCCTCCTATTATTGTTGGCTCTCTCTGGCGCTCCCGTTGTTGCCTGTCCGGGCCTGGCGTTCTGTTCTTCCCGCTGCGGCGGTTCCGGCCTCGCGTGTGTGTTCAGTGCGAGTGCCTGTACGTTGCTCCTGGGCATCGTTCGTGTTTGGGTTTGCGTTTGGGATTGCGCTGCCCCCTGCGTGGTTACCGGGTTCTGTACCGCTACCTCGCTCCACTTTCTCGCCGCCGCGTCACGGGTGTCTTCTCTGATTCTTGTTTCGTCTATTTGCGTGGCTCGGCTTACCCTTCTGGGCTTGTACGTGCAGGTGTTTGTGTTTTCTGGCCCCATGCGTTCAGTCTCAAGTTGCGCCCGTAGTCTCGTTATCTCTCGGTCTACCGGGTCCTCGTCCGGAGGCTTACTTGTGTCTCCTTCCTCTTGCTTCTTCTCTTCTTCTTGTTCTGTTCGGTGGCCCCGTTGCCACTGCCATGTTGGTGGTGTTGGGGCGCTCGGTGTTGCGCCGGTTGGCAGTGCTGGCCACCTTTGTGCTATCTGCGTCGGTGTGCTACTGCAGTAGTGGCTCGCGCCCGCTTCACCAGTATTGTCGATGCGCGTGGTGGCCGGCTGATGTAGAGCTGGGGGTGCCCTTGGTCCCATCGCCTGGTACCCTTCCCGTGTATTCGCTTCGCGGCGCTGGGCTGTCGTGCCCCTATTGGGCTTTCCGTATTCGCGTTTTGGACACAGTTTCGCTAGGTGTCCGAGCTCGCCGCATTTATAGCGTGCCCGATCGTTTTCTCCCATTGGGCATTGCGCTAGCCTATGCTCTTTTTTGTTGCATCGGTAGCATCCTCTATCGTCTGTGAATTCCCTGACTGTACATTTTGCCCATCCACCTGAATCGTTCCTTCCTCTACGCATCTCCTAGCCGCTCCTGCGGGCATTTCTACGCATGCTGTTAGTGTACCAGGTCTCCCTTGTATTTTGAATATTACACTCACCGTGCTGTTGTCGGTGTACCGCTCCATGGCCTCCTTTATTTCCTCGTCCGAGGTGGGGTCCTGCAGGTTCCTGACGTGGATTCTCCCAGTCTTGGGTCCCAGGATTGCCACTTCGTGTCTGCCCGTGCCCTTGACCAGCCTCACTAGCTCTTGAGCACCTTCCGCACTTCCCACTGTGATTAGCAGGTCGCTTGATGCGGCCGCTTGCCTGGCACCGAGTATGTCCAGTTTCCCCGTGTGTACACTTTGTCTGAGCTCGGTCAGCACTTTCGCGAAGGTTTCGCCTTCACTCACTCTAACCCGCACTGTTCGGCGTCCCTTGTTTCGTGACTCGCGCACTTCACTTGTCGCTTCTCCTGTCAAGGCCCCGGGGGTGTCTTCGACAGTGTCATCCTCGTCGTCGTCGTCTTCCTTCCTTCTGTTTGTGGAGGTGGGTTCGGCGCTGGGGCCTGCATTGTAGTCGGGGGCGGAGTCGGGGGCTTCACGGCTGGGGCACGTCTGCTCCTCTTCTGCTGTTCTCACTTTTTGATTTGCACTTGCCTCTTTGCGGCTTGTACCTCTTTTGGTGGGTGGCGGTGACGGGGTACTTCCGCCCTGGGATTCGCTGCTACTGTCGTTGGGGTCTCGCCTTTTTTTTTGTGGTGTGTTCCACCTTCTGCCATTCCCCCTGTCCCCCGGGTCCCTTTCTCTGAGCGGTCACTCCCCGGCCTCGGGCTCCGGTGCTCTCTTCCTGGAGTTCTTTAAGTTTTCCGTGCCCCTGGTGCCATAGGGTTCGCATCTCCTCCGCCAGCTGGAGCTTGAACTTTGGCTCCTTCCAGATCCGGTTTATTGTCTCTTTGGTGTCCTCCAGCCATTGGTTCATAGTGTGATTCAGCTTCTCTGCGTTTGCTTCCATCATTTCACTCCTCAGCTTCTCTCGCCACTTGGCCATTTCGTTCGCAGCCCGGTGTTTTTCAGTCCTCCGCAGGTTACCGCTGCTCTCGAGTACCTTTTGAATTCGGGTGCTGAGTTTTTATAGTTCCGCCGCCGTTTTTCGAGCATTAATGAGGTCCACCTCGTTGCCTGCTGGCGCTAGGTTTCTGTTATCGTCATCGTCGCCCACGATGTCGATTTCGTTGTCCTCATCTTCTTCCTCTGTTCGGCCGGTTACGCCTTGCTCGTTGGGCTCGTTTAGAGAGGGGTTGTGTCCTCCGTCTTCTTCTTCTTGATTTTTTCCTTTTTCTTGGTTGTTTTTTATTGTTGCTTGTTGATGTTGTTGTTGTTCTTCCATGGTTGTTCCCACGCTTAGCTAGGGAAGTATGCGGTCGACCCAGCCAGAGCCCCGCTTGACTGGGCAAGGCTGGATACAAGGTAGGTTCGCCTGGCCCACCAGGGGATCGTTAGTGGCGCCAGCATATAGCCCCTGGCGTCATGCAGCCCTCGGCACGATGCCTTCGACCTTGGCTTAGGGCTGGACCCCTTTTTGGTTTCTCGCCCTCCCCCCCGACCTGTCCGGCTTGGATGGCCCTGCCGGAGGATCGAGTCCCCCGCCGGCATAGCCCGGGAGTTCATCGAGGTACTTCGGCTCTTCCACCACGTCGAGGTCATGGGGTCCCTAGGAAGAGATCTGTTAGACACCTGTATCCCCAGTATCGGGCATTTCTTGCCATCCAAAGCAGAGTGCGACGTATCCTGCATCTTGGCAAGTTTGCAACTGAAGCAGCGAGGCGCAACATCTCTCCTGGTGCAATTCCTAAGCTCGTGCGAGCCCGAGCAGTGACCACAACGAGCAGCATTCTTACAATCCTTGGCCAAGTGACCGAAAGCTAGACACTTAGCGGCCTTCCTTCACAGGATAAAGATATACCACCTTGATATCAGGGTCATCCTTGCCACCGAGGTTCAAGGCAACAAAGTCCGACCTTATTTCCTCCCTGCCCATATTCGACGGGACACCATGGACCACGACACGGGGAATCAACTTAGAATCCTCCCTAACCTCAAGTCCAGCCTTAGCAAGCTCAGGGAGGGCACGTACGCGGTCAACATTGACCGAAGAACCCTCAATACGGATGGCATTATTCCGCGCACCAGAGACGCGTTCAACCCTCATGGCCAGCGAGGCAGAATTCACAGCCTTGAACAAGGCATTTTTCGTGGCAACCGAAGAGGAGAAATTATTTGCAGATGCGGCAGTAGGAGCTATGACAAAACTGGTGGTTTTAGATACCTCAACCGTTGGTCCTTTAGGAACTCGAATTTTAGAAAGCGCACGATTCGCTCCAGCTGCATAAGAGGAAGAATTACTGGCTGCAGCCGAAATGGAGGCATTAAAACCGTCACTACAGGCTTTTTTCGCACTAGAAGCGCACACACGGAGCATTTGGGAGCAGGACTCAGTGACAGCTTCGGCACACGCACGCGAGCCGTCAGATTTTCCCACAAGTCGGGAATAAGCAATGGCTAATGAGTTGAAAGCAGCTTGGTAGCTGAGAAAGACCTCTTGAAGAGCCGTCTTTATGTCAACGACCTCACGCGATGTTCTAATATATTTGAAGAATTGGCTGTCAAGATCAGATAATTTGGCTCCAGAAGTATCCAGGTCAAAATCAGCTGAGGCAATAAGAGACAGACGGCTAGAGTGAGAGGAGCAGCCAGAAGGCATGACAGCTATGTCCTCGTCATCAGACATGGCAAAAATGTAAACACCGTACTAGACGAAAGCAATAGAGCTAGGCGTCAGCATAGGTGCGCGCGCACGGAGAACACGAAAAGTCCAGCTAAGAAATGCTAAGCCGTTAAGTGATTTAGAAGAGGTAAGATAAAAGTGATTTAAAACAGGTGAGACCTTGGCGTGCCGTGCCGCCGACCACCTCTCTATTTTTTCCCAGAGCGGCAGAGTCCATCTTTTCATCTATAAGTTTTGTCTGCCGTAAGCGTTTTTTTTTTTGTTAATGCAGCTCTCGCCGGTAGTGAGAACACCGTGGGATTCTGGGACCCGCTGCACCATCGCGGGGGATTGTCCTCGATGCCTCGGCACTAGTACCCGCACCTACGTCACGCAACTGCCGAAACAGCCTCATCACTTGCCGGCCGGGAGAGCGCTGTAGCCCTCAGCCTGCCTCGTCTGCCTCTCTACCTCCCGGCTGAAATTTGGAAATGTTGGCCCTCTAGGTGCGGCGAACATGCCGTGTGCGGAGAGGATTTTCCCTTCCAGTTTCGCCGCCCAACGCTGCGCTAATCCACTCCGTTACCGACTCTTTTCGGACGACGTAGAGTACCTTACCTTGCCGTTGAATTTTAATTTCTGTTACGTTTAGTTCTTTTTTCTCTTTTACTTTTTTTCTGAGTTCTAACTTCGCTTTTCTTTTGTATCTTTTCTTATCTTGTGGTGTTTTCATTCTGTGCCGCCTCGCTGGGCTACATCCCTGATGAAAGGTAGGCTTTTCTGTTCTGTTAGACCTTGACCATCCGTTTCCGAGTGCATTCATTTGCCTTGTTGCCGCCTAACGGCTGATTTCAAATTCTGCCATAGACGAGTAGTCGTGGTCGTCCTCTATCTCACCTTATTGTTAGTCTAGGATAATTAGATTTAAGATCTTTTATTCTGGACTAGCCCGTATCGCTCTGGGGAAGAATTCCTGTACCGTTCCGTCTCGTTCCCATCTGATTTCTGCGTGCTCTTGATTTAGCGAACGCCGAGCCTAGCTCTGGTTATCTTAGTGACAGTAGTCAGACGCCTCGCGAAATCCGGAGTATCTATTTTGTTATTTTATTTTATTTTATTTGTTTGAGATTTTTGATTTTTCTTCGCTCGGTGCGAAACTGCAATTGTATTTATTTTGTTTGATTTTACATTGTAGTGCCTGAGCGAATTCAGAATATATGTTGTTATTTTTTACCATATCTTTGCCGTTTCGGAGTGTGTTTTTTCTACGCCTCCACGATCCCCTCTCCTGCTAAGTAATCGGTTACCGTTTTGAGTTATTGAGTTTTGTTTGTGGCTTATTTGAATTTTTATTGTGCTGTACTGTTCTATCTTACCTTGGCACATTCGTGCGCCTGGTGCCCAAAACTATCTCTCTTTCTTTTATCTTATTTCGTATACCTAGTTTGAGTGTGATTACGTTAGTGTGCTTTGTGCGGGATTCATTTTTCTATTCGTTTCCTCCGGATAGGAAAATTGCTCGTTACGGAGATACGGGGGGGTAGAAGTAGAGGAGTGGGTATGGAAAATATGTCAAGATTCGCGGCAGCAAATCGCCGCCAAGTACCAAGCCCCAAAGTTCTTTTTTCTTATTTCTATTTTGAAGGTAGGCGCAGCCAAGAATTATTTACCCGAGGCAACGGTTTATACCTGTAAACATACCGTTATATCTCCCAAATGCGTGAATATTATCGGATGAAATTTACAAGATTATGAGTCCCAGTCCGAATGAGTTCGTTGTCCAAATTCGAACAGAATCGGTCGTTTGGTTCTAGAGATATTAACTGTTGAATTTGATGAAAAAACACAATCTTCTTCTTCTCCTTCGCCCCATTTTTCGCTAGACGCTTGCTAGGGAGCACGATATCAATCGAACGGCTGTATGTATCGACTTGAGATTTAAATCGTAGCTACTCTCCATCGAAATCTAACTCCCTATTGATTTTGGTGCGAATCTGTACTCACACTCGGTCAGGAGATTTTAATAAAGTCACAAAGCGCTTAGTACGGCAAAATGGCCGCCCGAGGGCGTTGATTAAATTTTTATAATACGTGCATGGAAAGTGGGGCGTTGTGTGTCAGTTTGGCGGGACGACAGTGGCCGAATGCATGCCAGGACTGCAAAGCGAGGTTGGCGCATGCGCAGTCCACAATTATTTCACTTTCGACCCTTGGAAAAAATTTCATTCACTTTCGTCTCTGTTTTGCGGGACAGCAACGCCCCACCTCCATGCACTTATTATAAAAAGTATCGTGTGTGTCTAGGGACGAAGTTGGCGATTATTGCGACTCGTGTGATTGCCGGCAAACTTCACACTCATCGCCAACTTTCGTCCCTAGTCATACAATGTACTATTTCTATATTTTTTCACCACACCTTCACCGAAAGTGCGACTTTCGACCCCTCGCGTGAACGGAAGGTCGTACTTTCCGATGCAGGGGGTGGTGAAAAATAGTATACGTCACACGGCAGTAAAAGAGGCCATCCCAAACTGCGTTTTTGCCACCCTCGCCTTCGGCTCGGGTGTCAATCTCACAAGCAGTTTGAAATGGCCTACTTCTACTCCCTAGGTGCATAATGTACTATTTATACAGGGTAATTCAGGCTGGACGCGCCACCTTAGGTGGGTGTATTCCTCCTGAAAACTGATAATTTCCTTTACCAAAACTTCGAGAGACTAATAGTTTCGGAGCTACACAAGACCTCACATCAGTTGACCGATCACAGGGCTTATGAGTGATCGAGGTAGGGCCGGTTTAAGAGTACAAGTCGAGCAGTGCACGCGGAGGATCGGTTTTTATTGTACGACGTTTCAGTCAGATTAGATTCCTAGATAAGTATGACGGCGTCGTCTCCTGGAGATGTCTTCGTACGGCATTCACCTCCGTCTCGTCGTCCTCATCCTCTGATTCATAATTCTAGGTCCCCCACCCAGTGATTCTCGTAGTCTAGATCCTCGAAATCGTGGTCTCATTTGTCCAGATCCTCGGCTTTGTAGCTCGCGTAGTCCAGGTCCTCCGCTCCGTAGTTCAAGTCGTCCAGGTCCTTCGCTCCGTATTTTCAGTCGTCCAGGTCCTTCGGTCCGTATTTTCAATCGTCCAGGTCCTTCGCCCCGTAGTTTCAGTCGTCCAGGTTCTGTGCTCCGTAGTTTCAGTCGTCCAAGTTCTTCGCTCCGTAGTTTTAGTCGTCCAGGTCCTGCGCTCTGTAGTTTGAGTCGTTCAGGTCCTGCGCTCCGTAGTTTGAGTCGTCCAGGTCCTTCGCTCCGTATTTTCAGTTGTCTTGGTCCTTCGCTCCGTAGTTTCAGTCCTCCAGGTCCTTCGTTTCGTAGTTTGGGCGTCCAGGTCCTTCGCTCCGTGTTTTCAGTTGTCTAGGTCCTTCGCTTCATAGTTTCAGTCGTCTAGGTCCTGCGCTTTGTAGTTTCAGTCGTCCAGGTCCTTCGCTCCGTAGTTTGAGTCGTCCAGGTCCTTCGCTCCGTAGTTTCAGTCGTCCAGGTCCTTCGCTCCATAGTTTCAGTCGTCCAGGTCCTGTGCTCCGTAGTTTCAGTCGTCCAGGTCCTTCGCTCCGTAGTTTCAGTCGTCCAGGTCCTCAAACTACGGAACGGAAGACTTGGGCGACTGAAACTACGAAACCGAAGACCTGGACAAATGCGACTACGATTCCGAGCATCTGGACTGCGACAATTACGGAGTAGGGGATCTGGACGACTGAAACTATGAATTAAGGGATCAGGGCGACAAGAACGGAGGTGAATGCCGTACGAAGACATCTCCAGGAGACGACGTCGTTATACTTATCTAGAAATCGAACTGAAACGTCGTACGATAAAATTCGATCCGCCGCGGGTACTGCTCGACTTATACTCTTGAACCGGCCCTGTCTTGATCTTTCACAGCCCTGTGATTGGTTAACTAATTTCTTCTGTAGCTCCGAAACTATTAGTCCCTTGAACTTTTGATAAAGGAAATTTAGTCCTAGATTTCCAGAAGGAATACACCTGCCTAAAGTGGTACGTCCTACCTGAATCACCCTGTATATAATTTACGATTCTCGATCGATAAGATATAATCCACTTGACGAAAATCAACAATTTTTTGAAAGCAAACGTTGAATGAGTCATTTTTCGCGTTACGATCTCACGGTATCAAAGAATCACGTATCGAATAGTTATACGAATATCGTTCGGTACAGATCAATAATATATACATAATGCAGGTAGATCTGCACTATCTGACTTCATTCTGAGTTGTAGGCGTGTACAACATATCCATCGGATGCGAGTGCGATCTATTTTGAAAATATTGGAGGTATTACTTATATTAAACGTCTGTACGGTACGCGGCATTACGCGGCTTACAAAAAGAACTGAAATCCGGGTCCAAAAACATCTGAATTGTAAAAAACTCCGCCAAGTACCCAAATTATCTCACAATGAAAATTCACGACAAACATATCGCCAGTCTCTGTCATGATATTAGGAAAGTCTACAAAGCACTGAAATTTCCCTGCAAGTGTACGTCGTGGAGTCGGACCTCGTTGTTTCGTGTAGTGATATCGCAACATCATTCCAAGAGCTACGTACTTGGCGGGCACATTTTTTTTTTCTTATCACTTGTATCATTTCACCTTTCCTCTTTCCTCCAAGAAATACTTGTAAAGCAGTAATAACATTTTCAATTATCGGACTTATAATTATACCAATCATAATACGTATACAAATAATGCGAAACTTTTCATGGTATAGACATAGCAGGTTTTGCATAAACAGCCCATAGTATTCAATCATCAGCCTTATCCTCGGTGTGTGTATTTCTCTTTTCATATCTACGTACGTAACTTCAATACAAATTCCTAATAAGACTCGCCTACAGTATGAACGATTTCATGTCATATAATCTAGAAGCAATTAAAATTGATATTATTCGCTGCAAAATTGCATACCCAGAACAAAACTCAAGAACGATACGTACGACGGCGAATAAAATTAAAGAATTTAAATGAATATGTAAATTGCAGAGATACGCAGTATAATCGTAGACATTCATCATAATTAGGTACAGTATAAAAGCAAACCGTCATACTGCTATAGTCTATTTATATATATTATGGTATCAGCTGTTTGCTTGAACATAAGAATAGTATAGATGCTATTTCACCTTGGCTCTTTTAACCGAGACCCAATTCTGTCGTCAATTGTGTTACGGTATACAATGACAAAAGATGTAACGCCGACAAACTGGACAATTACTCATTTCAAAGTAGCTGCTTATCATGAACTCCTGAATTATACGTAACAATGTTCTTATTCTCATTGATAATATCCGGATTCCCCAATAATATGTGTAACAAAATATCGTCGCGCGCGACGATATTCTGATATAGTATACGAACGGGAACTAGCTTGAACAAGGTTATTCGAGGCACATGGTAATATACGGCCTATTTACTTCTGTGAAATATATTTGTTGCAAAACAAGACTCATAACGCGTAAATGTAAGAATCAGGATTATGCTCTAAGTCATCAATCAGATGATGATTCTTTTATGAAATAGGTGTCAGCGACTTGACTGGACTCTGGTTCAAATTAATTTGTAAATCTACTATCTTATGCATAAACAAAGGCAAATTCTTCATTGATCTTGCAGCTAAGAAAAAAAAAATGTGCCCGCCAAGTACGTAGCTCTTGGAATGATGTTGCGATATCACTACACGAAACAACGAGTTCCGACTCCACGACGTACACTTGCAGGAAAATTTCAGTGCTTTGTAGACTTTCCTAATATCATGACAGAGACTGGCGATATGTTTATCGTGAATTTTCATTGTAAGATAATTTGGGTACTTGGCGGAGTTTTTTACATTTCAGATGTTTTTGGACCCGGTCTAATTATCCTAGGCTAAGATGAGATAGAGAACGACCACGACAATCCATCTAGGGCGGAATTTGAAATCGGCCGTTAGGCGGCAACAAGGCAAATCAATGCGCTTGGAGACGGATGGTCGAGGTCTGACAGAAAAGAAAAGCCTACCTTTGATCGGGGACGTACCCCAGCGAGGCGGCACGGAAATGAAGGTAAAAAAGAAAGCTAAGAAGAGATGCTACACAAAAAAAAGAGAAAAGATAGAACTAAGAAAAACTAAACGTAAGATAAAATTAACACTACGGTAAGGTAAGATATCTCGACGTTCGCCGAAGGTGGTCGCTAACGGAGTGTTGCGCAGCGCTGCTCGGCGAAACCGAGAGGGGGAAGCCTCTCCGCACACGGCATGTTCGCCGCACCTAGAGGGCGAACATTTTCGAATTTCAGCCGGGAGGAAAGGAGGCAGACGAGGCAGGCTGGAGGCTACAGCCCTCTCCCGTCTGGCAGGTGACGAGGCTGCTTAGCTGGACGCTGGAGTGACGTAGGTGCGGGTACTAGTACCGAGGCATCGAGGACATTCCCCCGCGATGTTGCAGCGGCGCTGAGATCCCGCGGTGTCCTGGAGGTCCGGCGAGATCTGCATTCACAAAAAAAAACTTACGGCAGATAGAAGAGTTACAGTTTGAATTGAGAGGTGGTCGCGGTACGGCACGGCAAGGTCGCTCACGTTATCAGGTGGAGGCGAGGTCCGTGGCGGATGTCAAATCCACCACGTTACAATCTATAATAGCGATATATTGAGTCTGTTGATCTGAACCAGAATCGGCAGAAGGCCATCGCTTTTAAACATCGAATTACAAAGCCTATTTAGAAAAGTAATAGATTATATAGTAATAGATTAGATAGTAATAGATTATTATAGCTCGTGGAGTTTAAAAATCAACACGAATAAATATGAGACGGTCTTATTCAGACCAAACCTAAACGCGCTGACAGCGGACGCAGTTAAAAACTGGAAAAGCTTCTAGATTTCCGACGGTGAAATTGACGAGCAGCAGGTGCCGCACAGAGACACAGTGAAATATCTTGGCATCCAAATTGATTTCCAATTAAAATTCGATAAGCACGTAAACTCTTAACTGGCTAAAGCGCAAATCGCGTTCAATTCAGCCAACCGTTTATTTCACTGTCGGCATCTGAATACAAAAGTCAAGGTGTTATGCTATTTGCTTCTTATTTGTCCTATATTAACATATGGTTGCCCCATTTGGTTCAACATAAGCTCGGAAATGATGAAGAAAATAAGAGTTTTCGAGCGTAAATGCCTACGAGCCTGTTTAGGTAAGTGCAGGTCAGCCTCTTCATTATATGTAGGATTCATAAGTAATGAAAAAATATATAATGAGGCAAGAATAAACAAAATCGACTGTTTCATGCTACGCCTGATCCGCGATCATTTCGCTGGTGCAGCGACGGTTTCAAATATCAGCTTTATATGTTGGCTCATCATTTCAAACCCGCTGTACTACGAAAGAGCGATGCGATCGGGCTTCGTTCCTCCTGAAGCCTTCATTTACCTGGATACAAATGGATTCATACAAGACAGGGACAATGTCCCTACAATTTTCCACACTTTCAGAGCCAACCATGACAAAAAAATCACGTATGAACCAATGTTGAACTGTAAAAATAGGCAACACTGAGTTGCCAACTAAGGCCGCTAAGGATAAACGTAGGCAAAATGACGATAAATATTGGTGGTTGACCTGAACGCCTAAATATTCAGATACACGTTCATTCCCAACGGAGAGGATTCCATGAAAGTTAACATCTTCCACTGCCAACTCGACACACTCGGGGTTTTTCGTCTGTTTATTACAGGCTGGCCATCCACTGTTTTTTTCTTTTTCTGGTCGAATCGATGTTTTCAAGAAGCAAAGTAGGTAAGAGAAGATAATAGTGGATGGCCAGCCTGCAATAAACAGACGAAGAACCTGGAGTGTGCCGAGTTGGCTGTGACTGAGTGTTAACTTTCAAGGTTTCCTCTCGAGTAATCTAATAACACCCATCAAAACGTTTTACAACGTTGCTTTTTAGTAATTATAGTAGGTTAAGTTAGGGTATTTTTCTGATATAGATTGATCAGTTTTGGAGTCCGTTTTTCTGATCAAGGCAGACTCTTTTGTGAGCTTCGGCTATACGATGACTTACCTTGTAAGTCAGCTCCAGAAAATATCGTAGCGTATGAAAATACCTACCAAGTCTTACCCCGATTCTAAGATTAGTATCATAAGTTGGTTCATGGCGTGTGGTGCTCGTTATTGGGCCAAAACGCATCTATATCATAAACACTTACATAGAAGTTAACATTTTTGGAAGTTTCTCCATGTTGGACACATTCTTGTTGTTATTGTGTTATTTGCTGTACATTTGCGACTCAAATAAACTTCTTTATAAAAAAAAAAAGCTGCGTAAGTCCCTGGTCAAGCTGCAATAGGCTGCATTGGGTGCAATTCCCGGATCACCTCTTAATTTTTCTCCTTGAAATTTCTGTGTTGATTCTCTCTCTAATCTATCTACGCAATTTCATGCGTAATACTAGATTCCAGTTTACAACAGTAAGTATACATCTGGACATGGTCTTGGTGTTTCTGAATGTGTCCTGGGGGTCGACTTCCAAAGTGTCTAGTTTTCAATTTGAGGGGTTGGAGTATCTATCACAGTGTTGCCATAATCCATAGAGGAATATCGTGATGTTTTTCTTTCCTATTATTGATGGTATCTCAAGTTTCATTTCTAGTAGGAATGTTGGCTCAGAATTGCTGTTATTGCAGACTTGTTCGGAATCCACCGATTGCTAAGCTTGCTGCGGTATAGTTTATTGCGAAAACTTGTTCAATCTTGGTTACGGACGAATCATACACGATCAATTTGTGGTCTAATTTAAAATGGATTGGTGCCTTGCACGTGTTCATTTGAACCTGGAATCCTGCATTCCCCAGCTCTTTCAAGCTATTGCTCTTTTTATGCATAGCCTGTTGAGATAATAAGGTATAAAAGTACTCTCTAGATATTCGATACTAAAAGGCGTCGAATCGACGTTAGGCACTTAAGGACTCTTAGTGTTTTTTAGAGACTCTTGGTGTTTTGAGTATCAGTACTGTTTACTTGGAAGAACATTTCAGACAAAAGCGTCGATCGAGCAGACCCGTGGTGATTTTGAACCATTCAGATAAAAAAAAAAAACGACTTTCGGCTTGTGGTCGCGATAGGCACTTCAGTCTTGGCAACCTTCATATAATGAATATACAAATGAAATAAAATAAGAATCGAATAATCACAGTATTTTTCTATTGTATGTTGTAGGATAACCAGTGCATGAGGATCAAGATACTAGGGGACTGCTATTACTGTGTATCTGGACTTCCAGTATCACGACCTAACCATGCATATAATTGTGTCAACATGGGCCTGGAAATGATTGAAGCAATAAGGTAAATCACATTCTTATTCTTAGAGCAAATTACCTGGATAAGGCCGTATGGCCTATTGAAAGCTCTTTTCTACATCTAACTGGTGTACTTCGCTCCTCTTTTATGAAAATCGTATCTGAGCTATCTGAGTTGCCTCGCGTCGATTTCTCTGAATACGTTATTATCCGATTTTCTGCTATGCAGCAGCAGCGTCACTACCGATCTGCATTTCGGTGTTATGTTATTTTGATTTTTTCCCGTTACGCAACGATGTCACTGCCGATCTTCCCCGAATATGACCCCCGCTCTTTCAAGAAATTAAAATCTAAGATGGCGGTGTGATTTTTTTAAACTGCAAAAAATCTAGGATGGCTGTTCTGAAATATTAAACTCTTAGCTTAAATATTAGCTGAAATATGTTTGAAGAGTGACTGGGTATTATATGCGAGCAATGACACGAATCTTTCAAAAATATCAATTGATTTTATTTAATATAACTTAAGTCTAGCCTATTCTAAAATACAATATATCTATTCTAAGAACATAAGACTATTAACAACAACAACAACAACAACAACGACGACGACGACGACGACGACGACGACGACGACGACGACAACAACAACAACAACAACAACAACAACAACAACAATAATGATAATAATAATTATAATAATAATAAAAATATTTGAATAAAAATTTTGGGATCTGAAACAGAGATGAAAAACAAAGTTAGACATGTCATTACGATTCCTCAATGATAAGTCATACGCACCATTCCTCGTCGTACGCCGACATTACACCCCGCGGTGTCGCCCACGCCGGATGATCCCAGTTCTCGATGGGGTGATCCTCACCCCATCGACCCTCCAGCACCCACCTGATGCCGAAGAAATCAAATTCAGCTTCATCGGTGGCGTTGGAGGTTTGCTGCCACTCAAAACTCCGCAGGGCCTGCCTGCAGAGCGCCCGCACTTCTCTTGGCTCAATAAATATGTCATCAATGATCAAGCGTTGTAGTATTTCGCGTCTAAAAGCCGGCTATAACAAACAGTTTTGAACACATTGAATAAATATATTTGAGGGAAAAAATGTTGAACAGAAACAAGAAATCTTTCAATCACATTAATCAAATATATATCCAAAGAAGAAATGTTGAGCAGAAACAAGAGAATCTTTCAATCATATTATTATTCAAAAATTAGTATTCAAAAATGTCAAACAGAAAACAAGAAATGAAAATCTACGATAAATTTGAAAACATGTACTTACTCTCTCAGCCATATGCTCGCAAACCAACTTAATTATAAATTCACCCACACTGGTCATTTTTGAAATTTTGCTGGTAATTTTTGAAATACAGAGATTGACGAGTAGTCGCAGAATGTGTAAACTCTGTTCAAACTAACACTTTTGTATAATGCTAGAAACTGTAAAATACACCCACTCAATTAAGGCTGCCCAATGGAAAACTCGGAAAATTTTTTTTTCATGAAATGGGTGAAAACCTAGGTACATACCATCCCGAGCAGAGGGGGTCAAACCTAGGTGCATACCATCCCGAGCGGAGGGGGTCAAACCTAGGTACAAATCGACTTTCCAAGAAGGGGGTAAGACCTAGGTAAGAAACCAACCCCATCAAATATCATTCCAAACGCTTAATTTTTTGCTACCTGTGCAATTTAGACGGTTCCTAGATAAAATCGGCCTGTCCCTAATGGATGGGGCAATAAAATGTCACTCGAAACGTTGGAATTTTTTCACCCACTCTAGCGATTCCAAACGCTTGAATTTTACGGAATACCACCTGCACATCTGTGTGGTCCATATCGCCGACAATTTAGATGTCATCCAAAATATTAGTCTCGATAATCCCAAGACGTGTGCAGCCTCTCGATTGCGGAGGGGATGAGTGCATATAAAACCACAAAGCCATTGAAAAGTGAAAACATTCGTGTGGTGTTGACCCTCGAAAGTTGAGTTAGCGTGAAACTGAGATTCACCAATAATGGACAACGTTAGGTATAGGGATCTCGTTGAGATGATGAAGGAGGCATACAAACTGTTGCGGACGCAACCCCCTGAGCATGTGAATGAAGATATTATTCGCTGGTGTGATATCGGGCTTGAAAATATTAGATTATTGAACAACATTTTGATGCATTCAAAACTAAGCGTGAGTGAAAAACAGCAGCTCCAGCATATAATTTCACTCATGCAATCATGCTTGGTGAAATTTGAACGACAACGTGCGGGTGTTGTCGGTGGTAATATTGGTGATGATATTCATAATCGTGTTCGGTGGAATGATATGGAGAGTGTCTTCAACTGTCGTATACGCACCGGAGCCGTGACAAATCTCCGCCACAAAGATTTGGCAAGATTTTCAGCTGACGCTGGTGTAGTAACAATTGAAAAATTAAAAAATGTGCTTCGCGCTGAGGGGAGTATTAAGGTGAATGTGGCGGTTTCGTGTAAATTTGAGAACGTCAAAAACGATGAGGTCAGCGTGGAAGTAAAAACCTTCAATACACGTAACGCAGCGATTCTCCCATCGACAAATCTGGAAACTTGGTTCGCCGATAACGTGACGAATCCCCTGCTAATCAAGGTAGAGGATTTCGAGCAGCGTGACTCTGGTTGGAGTATGATTGATATCATTAACGCTGTGATCAGCTACAACCGATACGAGCCTCTTTGTGGTGGACTCTCTACGTTCGTTGCGCTGCCTCACGATATTCAACTGAAGGAAGCGGTGATCAACGTGCAGAATAATGACAACCGATGCTTCTTATGGTCCGTCACAGCCGCCCTACATCCTGTTAGCAGCAACGCTGGAAATACACGGAGCTATCAGCGACACATCTCTAAACTCAACTGTTCAGGTATAAAGTTTCCAACCACACTGCGATGTGTGGAAAAATTTGAAAAGTTAAACAACTTAAGCATTAACGTATATGGAATCGAATCGGAAACTTTCCAGAGTAAGAAAACGTCCAAAAACAGTGTAATCACTCCGCTTTATTTGAGTGAAAATGTAACAGGGGGCAATACTATCCACCTACTTATGATTGAAAGTATGAGCGAGCTAGATGAGTTGGGCAATTTCAAGCCGAGATTTCACTTTGCTTGGATTAAAAATCTTTCGCGTTTGGTAGGATCGCAATTGTCACGCCATGAAGGTAAACAATTTTTGTGCCATAGGAGTCATTCCACGTCAAGCGGGACAGCTTTTTGACCGTGATGTTTCCAATTAAGGTATGAATTTTTTTACTGGTTCTTTGCATCAAATGAATACATCAAACAATTTTTATTTTATTTTTATCACCCCTAGTTCAGAAGTTACAGGGGGTCAAATTTTCGGAAAAACGGCAAAAAATCGCAAACACGCTCTTCTTCAAGTGCTCATATCTCGAGTTCTATTCATCCTACAGACTTCGTCAAATATTCATTTTGAAGCTCTTGAATGAGACTTTCTTTAAAAAATTCATTGAATACCCGGTGACGAAACATTCCATTTGTTATAAACAATTATATTATTCAAACGTGATTTTGAAGGCGAGAACACGCCTCTAAAAATCTGAAAAAAATATGAGCGTGTTCCTTGATTAATTCTCTAGAACACTGTAAATTTATAGGATGGAACTCCGATGGAAAGTATTTTTAAACCATAGATTTATAAGTGACGGCGCGCGCTGGCGCTGAGCGACATGGCTCATGTCGCGGAGATAGCGTGAGGAGTAAATAGTGGGTATGCGAATCTACATTAAAGAAATCATTGTGGTGAATATTATAACTATTATACAGGTTTATTGAGAAACGAGGGCCTCTACAAATTTTTCTGCATTACAGAATCTCTTAGCTACTACTTTTTTTTTTGTTATTGGCTTAATACTATGAAATGTCAATGTGCCGCGGAGCAACTTTGCTTTTTGGAATCGAGCTTGTAATGCAGCTGTTTCGTTCTTATAATTGTCGTGAGTGAAAAATTCCACAGTAATATTTTTAATATTCGGATTATTTTGCGCCCACGAAAAAAATTTTTGCGGAGTGTTTATTGGTTCTCGTAAATTTGGCTCCAGGCTGGCTCTGGCTGCTAGTCTTTTCAAGGCTCCTCCTATACCATCACACGGTCCCTTTCCATGTGAAGTAGCAAAGAAGTTCCATTCGGCTTTAATTCCAAAGTCTTGTTCGTGTAGACAGACATTTAAAAAGTTCTTTTTGTTTTTGTATTGTGCGCTGGCTCCATCGGAGAAATAAATGATCTTATTTAAAATACGTATTTTTTGTTTTAAGAAATTGACAAAATTTCTTTGAAAAAGATGGACGGCGACAGTATCATGTTTAAGACTCTCTGAAATTGCGATGTAATTTTGATGCTTGATTGTGTCGTCTTCATTGTAGTAGGCAACGAAAGGATGTAACGTTACTTGGTCGTTATTCCAATGCACGCCCTGAATTGCGTCTTGAATCACAAACGCGTAATTCTCTGCGAAATCGCATACTACTAAGCATTCCCCTGGTTGCAAGTGCTCCTTTTTTTCGGCAAAATAAGCTGACTGTTGTTGAGCAATGAATGCATGCGTGACCAATGCTTCCAGTTGTGCTTGAAGTTTCACAAAGAATTCTTCCACAGTTGATTGAATCGTTTCCAAATTCGTTCGGTCTACCGACGTCCATTGTTTGTAGAACACGGTATCTATCATTTCGGCTTCGAATACCGCTTCCAGCTGATTCATCAAATCTTCTATTCCTGGACAATTTGAACATTGCTTCAAGTTACAATCTGTGGTCGGTGGATTACACATCATTCGTGCCAAGCAATCTTTATAATCATTGACTGGGTGAGGCGTGTCGGCTGTCAAGTGTGCTATTCTCGCTCCATTTAACATTAACTTCACGTTTTCGTGAATAGCACAAACGCAAACTGAATGGGTTCCACTAGCTCCAGGAAGTACGCACTGCTTCGGCCTTAGTTCACAAAACTTTGAAAAGCCCACCTTCAAGTCCGGATACTTTTCTTTGAAAATATGATACGTTTCTTTCAAGTTGCTGAGTATTAACCGTTTCTGTTTCTGAATTTTTTCGCCGTTTTCCCTCACCGTAACGTAGTTCTTCTTCCCTGCCATTACACGACTCACAAGGTCAGAAGCATAAAAATCAACAATGCAATTCTCTGTAACTTGGCTCAATTTCTTACCGCACCTCGCATTAGGATAGCATAAAATCCCGCACTCTTCCGACGTTTTCTTGGCAACGGCAATCATACGTTTCGAAGCGTCAAAATTCTCCTGAATTTTTTTAAATGACCAGTCTTCAAATATCGTCAGGATTTGAATTTTCTTATTTCGGTCATTTGTACTACGAAACGATTCCTTTAATTTCTCTATTATTTTGGATTCTACTTCCTCCATCCCCTGTTCAGTTTCTCCTTCAACGTGAAATATCTTCGAAGCCAATGTCTTCTGCAGCTTTTCAAACTTGTCTCGAGAATATCTCTTCAGCGGCAATTTCCGTTTATTAATCGGTGATTCTCCCAATCCAAGTAGACTCGCGTTCAATGTTGTAATATCAACCAATTTTTTAGTTGGCGTTGAGTCCTCATCACAGTCCGATGGTCGTACTGCACTCGTGCTGGGTTGTGGATCTTCACTAACCGAAGAACAGTCACTAATTTCACTGGTTTCAGGCATTTTTGCGAGTCGTAGCCGGCAGTAGTCACAAATCTTCGCATCCGCCCCAAAAGTCTTCATTTCTAGATTCAATTTCCGTAGCATCGAAGGAAGTATCCGTCTCAAATTTTTTGATTGTTTTTTGCCGTGCTTCTCTAACTTGAACGGGTTGAAACAGTAGTCATAATTCTTTCGTTTTGGCGCCATAGTGAAGTACACAAATTTCCAAATATAAGCTTTAAAACCAGAGACGAGATATTGACTGAACACGTTTCAGAACGATACTGACATAAATTTTATGCAGACAGCACTGAGGAATGTGTAAGGAACCATAGAGGGGGTAGCCAAGCGTCAGTTTGAACCCTGCCTAAGGGACTACCTGAAAATCCGGACAATAGATGACGTAGAATGTCCTTTGCCGAAAACCGTTAAAATTCATAGACTGTTAATTTTCAGAACCCGAAATATGTTAGGTAGTGTAGCAGTTAACAATCCTGTCGTGTATTCAACTACGTGGAACCGTAAGCCAACCATACAAAATTTGTAATCAATCGGTACCCTTCAATAACCTGACTCTGATTTAACCTGAACCGTACCGAACGGTGCGCCCCGCGCGCGCGTCCCGCGTCGCGTGTGATTCAATCGCTGTTTAAAAATACTTTCCATCGGAGTTCCATCCCATAAATTTACACTGTTCTAGAGAAATAATCAAGGAACACGCTCATATTTTTTTCAGATTTTTAGAGGCGTGTTCTCGCCTTCAAAATTACGTTTGAATAATATAATTGTTTATAACAAATGGAATGTTTCGTCACCAGGTATTCAAATAAATATATAGAGAAAGTCTCATTCAAGAGCTTCAAAATGAATATTTGACGAAGTCTGTAGGATAAATAGAACTCGAGATATGAGCACTTGAAGAAGAGCGTGTTTGCGATTTTTTGCCGTTTTTCCGAAAATTCAACCCCCTGTAACTTTTGAACTAGGGGTGATAAAAATAAAATAAAAATTGTTTGATCTATTTATTTGTTACAAAGAACTAGTACAAATTTTTGTACCGTAATCGGAGACATCGAGGTCAAAAATCACCCGTTTTTGTCCCGCTTGACGTGGAATGACTCATAGATGCCTGTGTCACTTTAGCGTACAGAGTGCCTATGAAAATCACAAACAAGACTGTCAACACTTGAATAAAGTTCGAATGGTGTTTCCCGAGAAGAAAATCTTGGAATTTTCCAATTTTCAAAATCAGGGTACCATATCGCTTGTCGTATATCTCGCATGCATGATGAAGCCCGGATTAAAAGAATCTCAAGAGCATATCCCACACAGTGTAGCGTATTATATGCATTGCTCATATGATGATACATCAGAATACAAGAACTACCGCGGACCTGATTGCATCAAATGGTTGATCGAGGAGCTTCGCGAATTATCGGAGAAAATAGAGTTGCGCATAAAAAATGTAATTCCAATGGAGGCGTTGAATCAGACGCAACCCGATCGTCACATGCGCGCAAAAAATTGTTATATCTGTGCGAAACCGTTTTCACCTAAGGAGAAAAAATCCCGTGATCATTGTCATTTTACGGGTAAATATCGCGGGGCTGCACTCAACCGCTGCAATTCGAATTTTCAAGAGTCGCACACGATTCCGGTGGTTTTTCACAATTTATCCGGCTATGATTCTCACGCCATCATAATATCTTTAGCCACAACTTTTCCGGGTGACATCACACTACTGCCCATCAATAAGGAAAAATACATATCATTCACAAAGAAGGTTGACGGCACTCTAATTAGCTTGAGATTCATAGATTCACTCCGATTCATGGCTAGCAGCATTGAGAAATTAGCATCATACGTGAACGATTCGGATAAAAAAATAACACGAAAATTCTATGCCGATGCGGGGAAATTTGATTTAATAATTCGCAAAGGTGTCTTCCCCTACGAGTACATCGATTCTTAGGAAAAACTTGATGAGTCTGAATTACCAGCTAAAAAAGACTTCTATTCGAGACTGAGCGATTCCAATATTTCCGATGATGATTATCAGCACGCAAAAAATGTGTGGGCCGAGTTTAATTTGAAAACCTTGGGCGAGTATTCGGATTTGTACCTGAAAACCGATGTACGATTATTAGCCGATATATTTTAGAATTTCCGCGACAGTTGCTTTAAAAAATACAATTTAGAACCGATGCACTATTATACAGCACCGGGACTTGCTTTTGATGCGATGTTGAAGCATACGTAAGTTAACCCACAACTTCTGGATGACCCAGAAATGATATTATTCATTGAGAAAACCATAAGGGGCGGTGTGGCACAGTGCTCAAATCGCTATGGTGAAGCAAATAACCGATTTATGGGTGATGATTTCGATCCCAGCAAAGAGGAATCATATCTCATGTATTTCGATGTTAACAATCTGTATGGTGCGGCTATGTGCGAGCATTTGCCTAGTGGATCGTTCGCGTGGGAAAATGACGCCATTGACATAATATCTCAATCGGTTATATTCTAGAGGTAGATTTGGATTATCCCATAGAGCTCCATAAACAGCATGCAGACTTACCACTCTGCCCCCATTATTCCATACCGCCTGGTAGTAAAATTAGAAAGCTAGCGACAACGCTTCTACCAAAAGAAAAATATGTACTGCACTACCGTATTTTGAAGCAATGCATAAAATTCGGCCTGAAGCTGGTGAAGGTGCATAGAATTCTCAGGTTCGCACAATCCCCATGGTTAAAACCATATATCGATCTCAATACAAATATGCGAAAGCAGTCGAAAAATGAGTTTGAAAAAAATGTCTACAAGCTTATGAATAACGCGGTATTTGGCAAGACTATGGAGAATGTGCGTAACCATAAGTCTGTTAAACTAATCACAAAATGGGGCGGTAGGGGTGGTGCACGCGCTCTCGTTGCAAGACCAACATTTCATAGCTGTACCATATTCGATCAAGATATGGTTATTATTCAGCTGAATCGCACCAAGGTATATTTCAATAAACCCATATACATTGGTGCTGCAATTCTTAATGTTTCGAAAATATTTCTGTACTAGGGGCTTCGCCCCTGCGCGCTTCGCGCGCCAACCCCGGTCGGCGCTTCGCGCCTCGTTGTTCGGCGCTACGTGCCTCACTTATGGCAAACTTTAGAAGCAATAACCAAGTCGATATCGCATCGGGCCTATGAAATATCGAGCAATCCATGAAAACACATTTTACCCTTTTTCATCCCTTTATGAGTTGAATTTCGGAAAATCCCTTCTTATTCGGTGCTTACATCACTAAAGTAATATGCTCCTCAAATTTCATGTTTCTCAGTCTAGGGGTTTGGGCTGGGCGTTGATGAGTCAGTCAGGACACCTTTCTTTATATACATAGATTTATCTATTTTTATTGAATTATTACAGCTATATTTTTATAAATCAAACAAATTTTTTAATATTTTTCTCATATTTTTATTTAATGAATGAAACAAATTTTCTACTAATATCCTAACATTTTTATTCATAATTATGTATTATCAAAAAATTACACATGATGATTATATTTTTTCGTCGTCCATAGTTCTTGAGCTGCTAAAAAAATGTCTGCATGTTTATTATTTATCCATACACAATGTATATAATTACATTTTATTTTAATCCTTTCCTCCGCAAATTACATGCGATTTTTTTTTCTACTCACCAAACGAACACTATTTCAATTGCCTTTACGGCCTCCTAAAAGATTACCCATTATTTCACACCCTACAGTTTTTGTGCAATGATAAAAATCATCCGGTTATACCAGGCTTCTCATCCACCGATTCTGCGCAATTAGTTACCTAATTAGTAATTCATATTGTCATTAATCTTATTACTTTTGATTCTCCAGAATACGTTCAATTGAAAATACTCACGTCGACATCTCGGCACACATCTTGTCATACATACATGCGACTTGTGTCTGCGAGATGTTGTTTTTGTTTTCTTTTCGGCACCACACACTACCGCCAACTTCATGCGCTATACTATTATTATTATAATCTTTTTTTTGCTATAGTTTAATCTGCTTTTCATCTGTTTATTTCGCCGGACAGGTTTTTTTTTATTATACAGAGAGACAGCTTCCACTATGAATATGTTAAAAATAATTCTTCAAATGGTGAAGCGAAATTAATGTATACCGATACAGATAGTCTGATATATCAATTTACCGTACCAAACATTTACGAAATCATCAAGCGTGACGTTGCAACAATGTTCGATACATCCAACTACCCACCGGATAATGTCTATGGTATTCCCTTAATGAATAAGAAACGCCTTGGTCTGATGAAGGATGAGAATAATGAGAAAATTATGACTGAATTTATCGGACTGCGAGCGAAATTATATACATTCAAGACTCGAGGGGATGTCGATAAGTAACGTGCAAGGGGCGTAAAAGGTTCCACCGTGAAATCCATCACGTTTGATGATTACAAGCGGTGTCTTTTTGATCATCAAAATTTAGTTGGAAAACAGTGTATGATAAAAAGTAGTCGGCATATGGTTAGCAGTATTGTACAAAATAAGTTAGCCTTAAGCTGGTGTGATGACAAGCGAAAATTGATACCTGGAGAAACCGATACTCTACCCTGGGGGATACTACATACAGAACCAAGATTCTGTAAACTAGCAGATTCTTCTAGTTGCCAGAAAGTTCTCTCAGATTTTCTCACATTTTCTCAGATTTTCTCAGATTTTCTCACATTTGGAAAATAATAAATAAAATCTTTCCCCATTTACTTTACATGGGAAAGACGAAAACTTTTTGCAAATCTGAGAAAATCTGAGAAAATCTGAGAAAATCTCATAAAATTTGAGAAAACTGATTGAGGAAGAATTTTCACCTTGAAGATCATGTAAACTAGCATTAAACTAGCATTAAGATTAGGCGAATAAGGAAACAGTGTGAATATGTTGATAATAAATTTCTTTATTAAAAAATTACATGTCTGATTTATTTATCCAACTATTGTGTGAACTATCAAATCCTAGCCATTTTACATAGAGCCGATCACCGTGTCTGCGTAATACCTTTTCTACAAGATAACCATCGGGGTATTGCACCCCGCTGAGCTCCTCCTCGTAATAGCCGCCTTCGATGGGTTGATTCAGGTAGTCGGTGAGTTTGTATGTCGGAGGGCCGGTGTTTTTCACCTCATTAACGGTGAATATTTCAGTTGTCCAGTTTGGTGTATACCCTTTTTCAAACAAATTCTTATATTTGCTAATTCCAACTTTATCGCCAACTTTAAATTTCCGCTTTCGTTTGCTTCTTTTGACCTGCCTGGGCTTATACACACTTCGATATATTTGTTTTTCATTAACCGTAGTCACATCTTTTGGTTTCATTCTAATCGTACGATGTTTGGTGTTATTATACGATGCAATTAAATCCGGTAGAATACCCATCCACTTATGAGAACCTTGAAGTGTGAATTGCTTCCACATTTTATTTTTCAGCGTTCGATTGAAGCGTTCGCATATCGATGCCTTCAAGTTGCTAAATGTCGAGTACATGTTGATACCATGATGTTTCATAAGAGTTTTAAAGTCTTTGTTGTGAAATTCCTTGCCCTGATCAACGTGTAAGTGTTTCGGCACACGACCCAGAGTGAGCACAGATTTCATCGCAGCTGTTACGTCTTTGGCGTTTTTACTCTTGATTGGTACGGCCCAAGCAAATTTTGAAAATATATCAATCACTGTGAGTAAGTATTTTGAGCCCTTGTTGACGGACGAGTATGCGGACATGTCGACAAGATCAGCTTGCCAGGTCTCATCCAAACCGCGTATATCCACTGCAACGGTGCACTTTTACGGGAAGGGTTACCCGGGAACCGCGCACTTCGGCATCAACGTTTATTTAATATAAGAATAAGAGAAACTAATAGTTGGGCGCCAGACGTTTTCACGTCACTCGAAAGACTATAAAATATAGAGTTTGACGGCGAAAATTGCCAGATAGCTCAGAATATAATAGCAATGAAACGGTAGAGGGGCAGGGTGCCAATTAATACTCAAAGACAATTAATTATGTTTTCGACTGATTTATTCAGAAGTAACGAATCGGTACGGGAAAAACTGAAGCACAATCCGCAATAATTACGGGAATAAGTAATACAATATTTACAAAATTATGTTCTGTGATTCAGACAAATTCGGGAAATTACGGGAACAGACTAATAATCAAATATATATCCAAAATATATGACACAATATAACAAAATATAAGAGAAATTCACAGTAGTCGTCTTGATACAAGAGTAATCGAGTTACACGGGACTTAAAGAAGAAAATAGGAAAAATATATCAATAAAATAATTACTAACTAAGAACTAAAAACTAAATAACAATGCTTGCTTCTACGCTCGCTAGCTCCAGGGATAATACGTTACAGGTCGTTTGTGATCGAAATAATGAAATAAGAGAAAAAGCCACAAATAGTCACTAAGCACGAGTCGACTCGGGAATCCGTTTTTAACAATACTAAATATAATAAAATATAACCGGGACGAAGTCCGAGGACTTAACGAACCATAATCGTGGCCGACGCCACACCAAATATAACCTACTGAATAACTAAACGGGATTCATGAGCGACCTCGTGGTTTTACAGAAAATGGGTCTTACCTTATCGGCGATAACTGGCTTCGCACAAAACGGGAATAATAGAAAATAACAATAAACTAGACTTTAAACTTTAACAAAATAACAATAATATAAACTTGAACAAAATCTTTAACACACTCTTTAGCACGACAACGGTAACGGGAACTCGGGAATAAGATGGTCTCGACGTGAGGACGAACCAGCGTAGAAGTAGGCCGAGTCCTGCGCTACCCCACATTTTATAGGTGCGGGATCCCCTAGCTGCTATTCGATTTGAATCGTCGTACTTAGATTTTTCGTCAAAATCTTAGTCGTCAGACTCAGCAGTTAGTCGGCCTTGCTGGTGTGAGTTTCGGGACGCGTAGTCCGGGACGCTCTAGTCGTAGGAGTTTGTCCAAGTGCTCATTCAACATGGCGGTACGGCGGGATGTTTTGAATGTGGTATAGCGGGACTCGTACGGGATTTCGTGCATTGCGTCTTCTTCTCCAACCTCGGTTCTCGTCGCGGGACTTCTCGGGATTATCGTCGGGACGAAGTGCACCCTGGCTGCGTTTTAACAAGAAAAACGGACCAGTCAGAGGATCTGGCGGAAGTTCTGATGCCCCAATACCCGGATCTGCATCCAGAATTCCCCATGAGCGATGTGGAAGGCTTACAGACAGGCCTGCCTCGCATGGTTGCAGTTCTTCTACCGGGACTTTTCGGGAGTAACGCCGGTAGCGGGACGATACCGGGAAAACCGATGACAAGGTCTAGCTCGACTCCAGGTCGATAAGTCATTGGCAACGGGAAGCTTTGTTGGGTTACTTGGAGTTTTCGCCCTGCTCTATTCAACCATTGCCTAGACGTCCAGAAACGGTTGACGGGAAGTGGTTCAGCACCAGGCTGATCAATCTGCGGGAACGGGAGGGTTTGACTCCGGGAGTCATCCTTATTTGACCGCTCCTGCGGCATCCACGACCGGGAGTTGGAAAAGAAAGACGTGCTGACTGGGAGCTGTAGTTCGGGAAGGACCTCGATTTCAGACGTCGGAAGTAGTCCCTCAACGTCCTGGCGTTGTCCTCCCGAGCTTCGCTATTATAGAGACTCGGTATAAAGTAAAGGGGTTACATAACGAATCAAACTATTATCAGACTAGTAGTCGTAATATCCATTAAAATAATAATCAAATTAATAATCCAAATAATAACGAAGCTAGTGTACGACCTGTGCATACTTCTCTGGAGCTGTCCGTCCTCACGTCGTCTGCCACTCGCGCGGTATTGTGACGCTTGCAAAATGCAACGTCACACCACATAACGCCGGGAATATCTGCGTCTAGCGGGTCTATGAAGTTCGGTTGCTATTGTTCTCTGCATGTTGCTGATTGTTAAAGTTCAGATATGTCCACGTATCGCTGATTATTCTATCATTCTCGGGGGGGTCAGTAAACACGGTAGTTGTACCCACGGGAGATTTTACCAATAAATCAACCACATACTCCAATCGGGCAATATTCGCTGAAATGCGTGTTATGAGCTTGCGAATTTCTTTATCATTATTCTCAATCTTCGTGTTGGTGGAATTATGATGAGCATCGAGTTTTTCCTCTATAATTGTATTGAGAACTTTGAGGGAAACGGCATCATCTGGGGTCAGCGGATCAGCGATATTACACAATCGTTTACCGTCTAGATCATACTGCTTATCAGCTGTGATCTTGAATCCAACACTCGGAGGCCCACGAATAACACTTTTTCCACCACCGTTGCCTGCTAGCTGCCGGCCAAATACATCGATACTCATTGTCCGATGACTGCCGATGGAATGATGTCTTTCGTCTGAGGTCTCACACTAATAAATGATTCGAGCTTCGCGTAACTCTTCAATAATGGCAGATATTTCATTAGTATGACTAGTATTACCGGCTGCTTGAGATACCATGAGCAGTCGGAGACGATCGACAAGCTCATTAGGATCATCCCAGTATACACAATCCATGCTTTGCCCTTGTGCAATCTTATGAGTGGGTAAACCTTGACCGGATCTTTCCCCCGTTTCTTTCCCCGGTAGGTTGATGTATGGGGCAATAAAATATCGATATTTGGTATTTCTTTCCCTGTCCTCGTGGAGGCTTCTGTCGGGTTTATAATATTTTCGATATGCATTCGTTGTCTTCACGATTCTTATGTAATTTTGCTTGTCGCTCTTATTCACAATCGTGGGGTCGGGTGACTTTTTGAATAACAATTCGAGCAAGCCCGGTGTGTTTTCATAGCTTTTATCACCGACATGTATCAAATCATCGCTAAATTCAATAACCGAATTGCCGATTTTCATCCCGCCCACCAACTTTCGAACGCCATATTTCTCATCCAAGTTCTTGCGCTGTTTGGCAGAGGTAAGCATGCTTAAATAGCGCGCTGTCTTAACCGCCCTTTTCGGCAGCGGTGTGCTTGTTGAAGCGGTTGCAAGTGCATCATCCTGATCATCATCATCTGCGTCATCGATAGCGGCCGAGGATGTGGTATTACTTCTAATAGCTGCAAAGCTCTCCTCAACTGCACTTTTATACGCATCATTATCATCATCATCATCATCATCATCATCATCACCATCATCATCATCAGTATCATTTGCATAATCCAATGTTTTCGCAAAATCCACTGTTTTTGCAAAATCCACAGTTTTCTCGGTTTTTAACGAACTTGGCTCAGTCTTTGCTTCCCGCTTTATTGCTTGTCGCTGCCGCTGCTGTCGCTTTGACGAATCAACCAATTCATGCAGCGGTGTTACTATAGGTTTAAAAATCTCACTAATAGCCTGCTCACTATCGCTGATATCGCTACCCCTCGCTATTTCTCGCAGCACATCGTTTTGCTGACGCATCTTGGAGCTCTCCATGTTGCCGGTTTGATTGATTTGCTGTGACTGTATGCGACTTATTAATGATGTAGACTTATAAAGCAGTCAAAGCCTCTCCTATATCGCCCCTCGTTGATCTCGCTGTCTTTGTCGATGGTGACAAAACTGTATCTACCATCATCCCAGCACGCCTGGCACAAATCTTTGAATTCTTGATAGGTCATGTCTGTATTCACATGATCAGCGTAAATGTGCTTCAAATTCATTTCATCTTGACGGAAAAGAACCAATAAGTTTGCATTATCACGCACCAGATGCTTTGGAATACGAGCATACGTTTGACAAAGATAAAAACTATCAACATCCCTGTGCCGACCAATGCAGAAATAGGCTCTGATATTATCTTGCTTCTCGCAGGCTACGTCATCAAAAATCATAATCGAGTTGGGGTGTGCATCTTTCGGCTCTACAAACTGCTTGTGCTCATCAAATGGAAAATAACCCATCCCCTCCACTGGCTCCAGTAGCCTCTTCAAAAACTCATACTTTGGCTGATTGAGAGATTTTGAATAGACGTAGACATTCTCAAATCGTAGACCATTAGCATGGGTAAGCAGCGTGAGGAGGGCATTAGTTTTACCGCAATTCGAAGGCCCGCAGAAAACAGCCCTCACACTATTCGGTAGTAGAGTCCCATGCCGCTTCCCCTTCTTCTTTTTCCGCTCGACCAATTTATCGAAGTTGGCTATAGGTAGTTTAATCGCTTGATCCTGAAATTTCATGATGTCTGGTAGACGTCGCAATGGGAACTAATATATTCGTGTATAAAATGCCTGCTTTTATAGAATTTGAGTTAGTTTATTGTTAACAATGGTTGGATGCGCATGTGAGCTAAAGAGTGGTCGCAGTTTAATAAATAAAATCATCAACAATCTCCCAGTTGAATTACACGTTCCGGGCTATCAGTACTGTGGACCTGGTACAAAATTGGCAAAGAGGTTAGCTCGCGGTGATCAAGGCGTCAATGCTCTAGACGCTGCATGCAAGGAACACGACATCGCATACTCAAAGAACCACAATAATATTGCAGAGCGTAATAAGGCTGATAAAGTGCTAGCTCAGAGGGCTTGGAGTCGGGTTTTGGCTAAAGACGCGGGTGTGAGTGAAAAAGCCGTCGCCTGGACGGTCGCTAACACAATGAAAGCAAAATCTAAACTAGGTATGGGCATAGGGGAGAGTAAGTCGCAAACATCGCTCAAGAACAAGACAAGAACATTGAAATCTATTATACGAGCGGCTAAGAAATCTATGAAACCCGGCGCCAAGGCTATTGAGTCGGCGTTGGAGGGTGCTCGTTCAGCCGTGGCTGAAGGGAAGGTGCGCGTGCCTCGTATTTTACCTGTCCCAAAGAAAATCGGTGGTTTATTACCGTTTCTTATTCCAATATTCGCTGCCCTTAGTGCTACCGGCGCTTTAGCGGGCGGTGCGGCAGGTATAGCAAACGTCGTTAACGAGGCTAATGCCAACAAGCAGCAATTACAAGAGGCTAAACGGCATAATGCATCGATGGAGGTGATTGCTTTGGGAAAGGGTTTATACATGAAGCCACATAAGAAGGGTATGGGACTGTATTTGAAACCGGCAAAAAACTAATAAAGCTATCACGCCGAGCCCTCACCGATGCCGATTTGCTCAACTATGTCGGAGCTATGAAAATTCCACATTTTTGGGGCGTTTTTATGCGAAATGACTTACCCCGTTCGGGGCCTAGAAAGCGTGAATCCGCAATTATCAATCTTGATGATAAAAACGGCCCGGGGACGCATTGGGCTGCATACACGAAAAACGGCGACGATGCGGTGTATTTCGACAGTTTTGGCGATTTACAACCACCTAGAGACCTTATGAAATATCTTGGTGTTGGTAGCGTAAAATACAACCATAAGAGATATCAGGACTATAACACGGTAATTTGCGGACACTTGTCTCTCAAGTTTCTCAGTGGGCAGCTATAAAATGGTTGCGTATTACGAATATAATCTTAGTCATGGCTGATTCGTTCACGTTGACACTCTCCGGAGAATCATCGGTGTTGAGGACCCAATATTTTCCACCTATTGAGTTATCATCGACAAAGACATATGTTCTCGGTCTCATAGAGCTCTTGACATTCAACTCAATTCCCAATATTGATGAGGGGTGTAATAAGTTTTATATATCACACTCCAAGCAATTGGAGAATGACGTCGCAATACCTAACACAATAATTACAATACCCACCGGGAGCTATGAAATTGAGGATATTGGAAATTATTTGAAAAGAGCACTCCCCAAGGATATAAATATCAGCCTGAAAGCCAATAACAATGAGTTAATCAGTGAACTTAGATGCAGTCATGCGGTGAACTTTCAATTCAAAGACTCCATTGCCCATTTGCTTGGTTTTACCCCCAATGTCTTCGCTGGTGGTGTTACCCACAGGTCCAAGTTACCCGTTCGTATAATCAAAGTCAACGCATTGCGAGTTGAGTGTAATATCACCACGGGTGCATACATAAACGAGCATCGAGTACACGCGATTCATCAATTTTTTCCAACCGTTCCACCCGGATATAAGATTGTGGAAGTACCGACAAAAGTCATTTATCACCCAATCACCGTGCGGTCAATACATGATATCCAATTGAGAATAGTCGATCAGGACGGAAAATTGGTCAATTTTCGCGGTGAAACCATAACTATACGATTACACATGAAAACTTTGTAATAATAATAATATGGGTATAGTATTTGAGAGGACAAGGAAATCTGGTGGTGGCTATAAAAGCTCGATAACATGTCCAAGCATCATCAGTCATCGAACACCTCCGATTCGAGTGACACATCAGAACGCTCAGTTTCTCCAGAGCCTAGGACTTCGACTTCGCAGTGGAAAATAAGAATTCGCTGTTATGTCTGCATATTCCCATGCCGAGAATGATAAAAATCCAAACACCCGTGGCCTTCGATGAGTCGATTGCTCACTGTGAAATACACGCACATCAATCGTATGCATCATCTACCTTCAAAAATAATGATGAGATTCGCATCATTGTACAGAATCAAGACTCGTGTGTATTACCCAGCAAAAGTTCGCTCCACATTTTCGGTAGGATTAGAATAAGATGATTCCGGATACTTCGATGTTGTTATACCGCTGAATTTTCTATTTGGATTTGCCGAGGATTATAATCGGATCATTGTCAATGCAAAGCATGAGCTGATTTTGACGCGATCAAACAATGATTGGAATGTCATACACCAAACTGCTGTGGAGGGAATTAAAATTTCGCTCGAGAAAATTGAATGGTTATTACCATACATCAGACTGTCGGATCCTGCAAAGATTAAGATGCTCAACTATATCGCCAAAGATCCGGCTGTATCTATGAGTTTTCGCTCGTGGGAAATGTACGAGTATCCGATGCTACCTGCAACAACGAAGCATGTGTGGGTGGTCAAGACATCGACGCAACTGGAGAAGTCTATACCCCGTTCACGGAGAGAATACCCAACGATCGAAACAGAACTCGTCCGGTTCGGTCAGATCCCACCCAACGCTCTACCCATTTTACCCTCTCCATATCGCCAAACGGGTTGCATCGCTAAGCAGACCCGGTATAGCCGTCGCGGCGGCCCCGAGTCTTTAAGCCGAGCGGTCAATTTCTTTACAGAGCGTACATTATCGGCCGGGGCCCAAACGTATGATAATTTAGATACGGCGTTGAGTTGTGAGCCCCGTTACCCCCACCCGACTCTCAGGCCGTTCGAAGCTGCGCGACGTTTGGGTATTCTCTCCGTGAACAGGGTATAGACACGTTATATTCGGATTCCAAACTGCACGACGAAACGATGCGAAGAAGAATGCCAGCGAATTCGATCATTGTATGATTAGAGATGTGAAACTTTTCCTAAACTCGCAGTGCTATCCCTATGGGAATTCGAATCTTGATATCGCTGACAATCAATATGCCATTCTCTACGATATGTACACCAACTTTCAAGTTGCATACTATGATAAAGAACCCGAGCCTCTTCTGTCAAAAAGTAATTTTTTAAAAAATGCTCCACTTATTGCCATAGATTGTTTCAAGCAAATTGAGTCGTTGAAGAGTGGGCCGGTAGATATTCGTTTAGAATTTGAGACTAGTCTCGCATTTCCAGCAAATACTTCAGCCCACTGTATGATTATACATGATCGTATTGTTGAATATAATCCTATCAGCGGTAACGTTAGAAAATTAGCCACATTTTAAGCATGCTTGTGCATGAATTAGAATAAGCTTATTGTAAACTAGAGGATCAATAAATAAATAAAAAATGTATTAGCAATTTCACTGTTATTTATTTAACCCAACCCATCCCATTACATTTTTGTGAACTTATTCAGATTTTTTGCCACAAAATTCAAATTTAATCAACGCTCCGCCGAGATAGAGTATCTGGAGACGTTTCTCGGCAACCTCAGTGTTGAGCTAGTCCAGCTGAGCAGGATCCTTCTCCAAGACCTTCCCGATTTTCGCAGGCAGAAATGTGTTATATTCGTCGTCTATTGTTGCCATGATTCTTGCGCCAAATTGCGTCTTCACCGGTTTCAGTCCAGTGATGTTATATTTCTGACCAATCTGCAGCTCTGACATTTTTTTCGTGAGCATATCGGTTTCTAGGCTGCTGGTGCTATTCAGTTTGCTGAAGTCCATCTGCGGAGAATGAATAATTTGGAATTAGTTTTTATATTATGATTGAATATGATTATCGCATGATAATATTCTTACCTTGCTCAAAAAAGGATGCGGGTTCGGCGATATGTGGAAGATGTGTCAATGGTGAGGAGCCAAGATGCACGAATGCAACTTCCCGTGAGCTCTGGACTTTTAACCAATCATCCCCACTACATTTTTTATGGTTCTCCAAATACCAGTTTTTCAACCGCTGAACGTTCTTGAAGGCGCAATGGTAGCCTCCAGGTACATCGCCATGACAGTCTCCATGCCAATTAAATACACGCAATTCTAAATGCAATAATCGAAAATTTGGACACCCCAGCTCGTCTAAATCGATCACCGATTTCGAATCGTCACTGAGGATTTTTTTCACAAAATGCTTCTTCTTCAAACCCTTCACATAAATGCAACTCGCATCTTGCACAACTTTTCTCACAATTGCGACCACATCTCTATACGGTGTTTCTCCAGAATTCCAGGGTATTCCATGATGAAATCGTGTTAGCCACGAATTGAGATTTTTATACTCGCCTGAGAGACTCACCCGGGTGCTTTGAAGAGGATGCGTGTAATACCCTGCTTATATGCTTCATTCGCGCGAATACTTATTGTAGCCAGCTCTTTTATCACAAATTTATCACTGAATCGTCCGAAACCTTTGTAACGAGGGGTTCGTTCGTCACCGATAAGTGAAGTGAGGGCGGGGGGGTAAAGAAGCTAGAGGGTTCTGGTGAAGTTACTGGTTTATTTTTTTTTTGGCTTACGTACTAATAATTACAAGGGTGGTGTGCGGTGCAAATGTGCAGGTGTGAATGTGTGTAGCTATTATTTTAGGATTGGGTTCTCGTAGGTACTAACCTTCGTAAGATAGGGCTGGAGCTCCAAAAAAGGGTTTCGCTTACTTAACTCACGACTAACTCGCAAACGGTCTCTCAAGAGAGTGCCGATCGGCTCTCGCTGCCGATCGGCCTCGGCTATTTTCGTTAATTTCCGCGTGGTTTGGGGGGTTTGTGACTTGCCATGTCACAACTCCCCCCTCCCCACGCGGGGTGAAGCCTATAGGGTGAGCCTATGTGTTGCGTGATTTTGTGTTTTTCCTTTTGTTTACTGTGTCCTTATTTCTATGTTCTTATCTATTTTGCGTTATCCTTATTTACCTAAGTGTTTTGTGTTGTCCCTATTTCTATCCTATCTTTTATTTCGTACTGTTTGTCGTTGTGTCTTCCTGTCGTCTTCTTGTCTCGTGTCGTTCCTGTATCCTGTCCCTCTTCTCCGTTGTTTTCTGTGTGTCTTTTTGTCTGGTGGCGTTTCCGTCCTGTTCCGTCGCTCCGTGTTCTTTCTGTTCCTCCTCCTCCCTCTTTTCTGTTGTTTATAGTGTGTCTGTGTCGTCTATTTCTATGATTAGTGTGTCTGTGTCTGTCTCCGTGTCCGTGTCCATCTCCTCCGCTGTCTCATATGTGTCCGAGTCTGTGTCTTGTGTATTTCGCGTGGGGGTTGTGTCTTGTGTGTGTTCTTTCGGTGTTATGTGGTAGTTTTTGGGGAATGGTGGGTGTGATCTGGTGCGTGTGCATCTGAGGTGTCTGGCTATGGGTTTTAGTGGTGTTTGTGTGACTGTAGCTGTGTTTTCTGGGTTTGGTGGTGGTTCATATGGTGGTAGGTTGTGTATGTCTATCGTGTTGGTGGCTACGACTGGGTGTATTTGTGCGGCTTTTCGTCGGTGTAGGTTGTGTCTGTCTAATGCTTCCAGTATTTGTATTTGTGTCTCGACTCTTTGTGCTAATTGTTCTATGTCGTTTTTTGTGTCTGTGGTTGGTGTTTTAGTGGTTGGGGTTGGGTGTTTTTGTGTGGTTGTCGATGTCGTGTTGGTGGAGGGTGGGTTAGGGTATCTGTGTGTGTGTGGTGCGAGTCCGGGTGTTTGTAGTAGTGGTATTTTTGTTGGTGGTGTCGTGGGTAGTGTATATTGTTGTGGTGTTGGTAGTAGTGTGCGTCGGGCTGGTGTGTGCGGGTGTATGTTGTATTGTCGTTGTATCTGTCTGTCGATCTGCAGTGTGTCTTCTGTCCTGTATCGGTCTGGGTATGTTGTCTGTCGTGGCGTCGGTAGTAGTGGCGTTCGTGTTGGTGTCCTTGTTGCTCTGTCCGTCTTTGTATCTGTTAAAGTCGAATTGCATTCATTAGTTATTTATATGTACAGTTTTAAATTGTCTATGTGCCATTTTCCCGTTTTTTTTCCAGTTTCCGTTGTTAGTTCGTATACTGTGGGTGAGATTTTGTTTGTTATTATATATGGTCCGGTATACTTATGTGTTAGTTTTGCTGCTATATGGTCTGCTTTTGATGACAGCATGTGGTTTTTCTTAAGAACCCTATCTCCCACCTTGTACTCCGTGTTTCTTCGTCTTAAATTGTAATAGTGTGCCTGTCTCTCGTTTGCTTCTGTCAGGTGTCTCTGTACTTCTTCCCTAATTATTTTTAGTCTACGTAGGTGGTCTGTCCATTTGTCCGTGTCTTGCCGTTCTATGTCGCCTTCGTTCTCGATGTTGTTCCGCAAGCATTGTGTCGGGTGTAGTTCTCTCCCGAGGTTTAGGAATGCGGGTGTATGTTTTGTGGATGTGTGTGTGCTTGTGTTTAGTGCAAATTGCAGGTCTTGTAAGTGTATGTCCCATTCCCTGTGGTCTTTTTCTACATACGCTTGTATCATTGTTTTTATTGTTCTGTTTATTCGTTCTACTGGGTTTGCCTGGGCGTGGTATGGTGGGATTGTTGTGTGTCTGATGCCAAATTTTTGTGTGAGTTCTCGAATTAATTTGTTTATGTATGGTGTGCCGTTATTTGTGAGTATTACGCGTGGTGTACCCCATCGTGATATGACGTGTTTGTGTAATGCGTGTTCTACTGTCTGTGCTGTCGCTTTCTTTAATGGTATGATTTCTGCCCATTTCGTGTATAGGTCTTGGAAAACTATTATGTATTGGTGTCGTGTTTTTGAGCTAGGGAGTGGTCCCATTATGTCTGATGCTACTACTGTCCATGGTTCCTCGATTATTCTATGTCCCATTAGGCCTGCTGGTTGTCTTTGTTCTATTTTTGTTTTTTGGCAAATTTCGCATTTTCGTACGTATTCTACTGTGTCTCTGTACATCCCGGGCCAGTAATATTCCTTCGCTATCCTTTGATATGTTTTTTCTATGCCTAGGTGTCCTGCTTGTGTTGTGTCGTGATTTTCGTGTAATATTTGTGTGATTTGTTCTTTGGGGATAACTAATTTCCATGGGTTTGTGTCCGGTAATAGGTTGGAGTGTAGTGGATCGGGTCTATGGAAGTATAGGTGTGTGTCGCGTATTCTCCATGATTCGTTCTTTTCTGGTCGTGTTTGAACTTGTGTTTTTTTGTATGTGTACCATTTATCTGAGGTGTTTTCTATCGCGCCTAATTGTAATTGTTCTTCGTGTTCGTGTAATCGTGATAGTGCATCTGGTACTTGGTGTGCTGTGCCTTTTCTGTGTATAATTTCGAAATCGTATTCTAACAATTCTAGTGCCCATCTTGCTAGTCTGCCTGTTGGATTTTTTAAATTGTGTAACCATTTGAGTGCGCTGTGGTCTGTGATTACTGTGAAGTGGTAACCCTCCAGGTATGGTCTGAATTTGTATATTGCCCAAATTACCGCGAGGCATTCCTGTTCCGTTGTTGTGTATTTTCTCTCCGCCTCGCTAAGTGCACGGCTGGCGTATGCTATTACGTGTTCTTCTTCATTCTTTGTATGTGTTAGTACTGCGCCTATGCCTGTTCCGCTCGCGTCTGTTTGTACTTGGAATGGTAGTGTGTGATCGGGGCATGTGAGTGTGGGTGGTGTTGTGAGGATTTGTTTGATTGTGTTCGTTGCGTGTTGTTGTTCTGCTCCCCAGATCCATTTCTGCTCTTTCTTTAGAAGTCGTGTTAGTGGTTCTGTTATGTATGCGAAATTTGGGATAAATCTTCTATACCATGAAGCCATTCCGATTAATCGTCTCAATTGTTTTAATGTTTTCGGTTTCGGATAGTCTGTCAGTGGTTGTATTTTTTCTGGGTCTACGTGTAATCCGTGTTTATCTACTATGTATCCTAAGTATTTAACTTGTGAGCAGCCGAATTCGCATTTGTCTGGGTTAATTGTGAGTCCTGCGTGTGTAATTTTCTGTAGTATTTTTCCTAGCCAGTGTAAGTGTTCTTCGAATGTTTGTGTTACGATTATTATGTCGTCTAGGTATGCAAATGCGTATGGTTCTGATTCGGGTCCTATCAATTTGTCTAGCAATCTTTGAAAGGTAGCCGGTGCTCCTGTTAAGCCGTATGGCATCCTTTTAAATTGGTATAATCCTTTTCCCGGTACTGTGAATGCTGTTATGTGTCTGCTGTCTTCGTGTAGTGGTATTTGAAAGTATGCTTGACTGAGGTCGAGTTTAGATATGTATTGTGCTGCGCGTAATTTGTCGAGTATTGCTGTCATGTATGGGAGGGGGTATGCATCTTTCCGTGATACCGAGTTTACCTTCCTAAAATCTAAACAGAATCGGTATGTGCCGTTAGGCTTTTTTATCATTACTATTGGGCTTGACCACTCGCTTTCTGATGGTTCGATTACCTCTTCCTCGATCATCTTGTCTACTTCCGTGTATATCGCGTCTCTTATTTTCGGTGATACCATGTAATAGCGTTGTTTGATGGGGGTGTATCCTTGTGTGTCGATTTTGTGTGATATTAGGTGTGTTAGTCCTAACTGTCCTGGGAGTGATGTGATTTTGTTTGATAGAAGTGTTTGCAGTTCCGTGTGTTGTGTGTCTGTGAGTTGTTGTATTCCGCTGCAGATTCGCGGTGGCGGTGTACTGTGTCGGGGGTATAGGTTTGGATTTGGTGGGATATTTGGTGTTGGTAGCAATACCTTTCGTATGGGTCTCTCCGTTTGTGTGTGTTTTCCTATGTCTGTGTTTTGATTATCTGTAGGTTTGTATAGGTTCGGATTGGGTGGAATTTTTGGGGTGGGTAATAGTGGCCTTTTTCTTGGTGGAGTGTCTGTTTGTGTTTGTGTTTGTTCGGGTCCCTCTATTTTTGAGTTTTTTGTGAGTGCTTCTCTCGCTCTCTTTTCCTGCAATGCTGCTGCCTTTGCTTGTGTAGTGTGTGTCTGTGTTTCTTGTTCCCTAGTTTCCTTATGATGTGTATTTGTTTCCTGTTCTGTGTTTTCTGACTGTTTACTGGGGTTTTGCCTCGGTGTCTGTAATGGTGTTGGGGTTGTCTGTGGCCATCGTTTCATTCTGTATGTCTGGTTTGGTTTTTCGCTTAGTGTCCACGTGTTTTGTGCAAAGTCTAGTTGCATACCGAATTGTCTTATGGCGTCGATGCCGATGATGCATGTCCAAGCGAGTGTGGGTATAATGCCTAATTCTATTTCTCTAGTTGTGTGTGCTATTTGAATCGTTCGTGTTGTTATGCCCGATATTCCGGCTCTTGTACCGTTCGCTACTAAGACTGTTGTGTTCGGTGTCTCCTGTATTTGTGTGTGTCTGTCTTTTAAAATTTCTCCTATTTTCTGTCCTAGGTATGAATGTGTTGATCCCGTGTCTATCAGTGCATAGAATTCTAACCCGTCCATTACTATTTTTATGTGGAATCTTGGATCGCGTGGGTTATGTGTGATTGTGTATGTTGCGTGTTCGGGTGTATGTGTATTGTGCGTTTCGGGAATTGCCTCCACCCGTTCTGGGCATTCCCTTATTCGTTTCCCGATTGTTGCGGTTTTGTGCACTGCCATCTCATGTGGCCTGGTTCGTTGCAGTTATAGCAGCGGCGTATTGTTGTACCCGTCTGCGTGTTTGGCTGTAATGTGTATGTCGGTGATGTGTATGTGATCGCGGGGCGTTGTGTTGATTGAAGCTGTGGGTGTGTTTGTGTTGTGTTTGTGTACGGTGGTTGGATGCTGGTGTTGGTAATAGGAATCTACGTGATTGTGTTTGTGGGGTGTATTGCGTGTATTGTTTCTAGGTTGCTGTTTTATCTGAGTGTTCTTAGTCTTTTGTCTCGTCTCCTCCCATGCGATGTTTGTTTCCCATTGTTTTCCTGCGCTTTCTAATTGTTCGAACGATCTAAATTCGTGTGGCCTTATGTATTGTTTGTATTCTAGTCTAAGGTTTCTGTATGTGATCTCTATCTCTTGTGTCGGTGTGTATGGCGGGTTTAGCAGGGTGAAGAGTGTTCTTATTTTTATTAAAAATTCCGTAATTGTCTGTGTTTCCTCTTGTACGCAGTTTCTTATGTCCTCTTCTATTTTGTCTCTACGGCGTGTGTCTAAAAATGCATGTTGTATATGTGCTGTAAATTCTTGCCATGTGTTCCATTTTTCTCTGTGTAATCTATACCATTGTTTCGCTGTTCCGTCTAATACCGGTATGAGGTTGTCGATCAGCTGTTTGTCTTGTAGAGCGTAACCTAACTGTAGATCGCGGAGGTTTTGTAAAAACTCGTATAAGTCCTCGCCTGTTTCTCCCGAGTATTTTATGTTCCACCCTTGAATATCTTTAATTGGTATCGTCGATTTTTGTGTATAACTGTTATTAAAGTACTGGGTGTGTTGTGGTTGTATCGTCTGTGTGTCATAGGTTATCGGCTGTGTTTGTGGTGGGTCCAGGTCTATCAGGTTACGTATGTGTTGTATGTTTCGCGTATTAGTGCCTAAAAACGTTTCCGCGCCTGTTATTTCTTGTCTTCGCCGGTCGTCGAAAAATGTCTGCCCGTATGTGTTTGCGTGATTGGGGCTCGGTTGTATAGTGTGTGTGTACTCCGCTGATTCGAAGCGTGTCGGTTGTGTGTTTTGTATGTGCGTGCTATGCAACGTGTGTTGCACTTCCCTGTCTAGTGTGATCGGTTCGTCTAGTAGGTGCCGAGTGTTGTGCGTCCTATCGTCTCTGTATGGTTCGTGTACTTGCATGCGTGGTCGGAAGTGTGTGTGTGCCTCTTGTGCTTGTATGCATCTGTGCGTACCTTGTGTGTTTATGGGATCTATGTCCAGCGTGTTGTTTATAAAGTGCGCACGTACAGGCCCGTGCCTCTGTGTGTCGCTTGGCAACGCCGGTTCGCTTAGCCGTCTTAGTGACATTGTGTGTCTGTGTGTTTGACCGTTTCGTATTTGAATTTCTGTACCGTGTTTTTCGTACTCGCCTCGTGTAAAACCGTTCTACTTTTCTACTTTGTACCCTGTTTTCTCGTGTTTTAATGTGTTTTGTGAATTGTTTAATGTCCTGTGTTCCTGGGAAATTCGTGGATTTTTACGTTGGGCGCCAATTTGTAACGAGGGGTTCGTTCGTCACCGATAAGTGAAATGAGGGCGGGGGAGTAAAGAAGCTAGAGGTTTCTGGTGAAGTTACTGGTTTATTTTTTTTTTGGCTTACGTACTAATAATTACAAGGGTGGTGTGCGGTGCAAATGTGCGGGTGTGAATGTGTGTAGCTATTATTTTAGGATTGGGTTCTCGTAGGTACTGACCTTCGTAAGATAGGGCTGGAGCTCCAAAAAAGGGTTTCGCTTACTTAACTCACGACTAACTCGCAAACGGTCTCTCAAGAGAGTGCCGATCGGCTCTCGCTGCCGATCGGCCTCGGCTATTTTCGTTAATTTCCGCGTGGTTTGGGGGGTTTGTGACTTGCCATGTCACACCTTGTAGATCCAATATTAGCTCCATATTGACAAACCGCGTGTGTGGTCTCGAGTATAGACAAGGATTGACCAAGCCGACCGCCGATTGTGTGCACCCGGTACGCACGCAGGTGTGCAGACGGCGCCTTGCGGGAAAATGTGGAAAAGAATTTTGGCGTTCTGAACGATATTTCAATGTTCTAGCCATAAGCCGATTTTATCTATCGGCGATATCTTAATTAGTGGCGGCATGGACCACACAGAGATACGCAAAATTCTAGCGTTTCGAATTGCGAAAGAATGTGAAGAAAACTTTGAGTGACATTTATTGCTCTATGCATCAAGACTTACCGATTTTTATCTGGGCGACATATTGGCGGCGGTATGGATCACACACACACACACATAGATGTACAGGCTGCGTTCCACGAAACTCAAGCGTTTCGAATCATTTCTCACGGTGGGCGGTATTTTAAGGGCTGTTTTCGGATTGGCTAGACCTGATTTTTTGGGCGTGTTGTGCAGTTTATAGGATGCAGCCTCCTGTCAGTTCAGTTTGAAAAGAAGAAGACGATTTTCAGTTTTGAAAACTGGTGAATAGTTAAAGTTTATAGAATCAGTGGAAAAATTGTCAAACGTGATGGCCCGCAATTATGCAAACATACGCCACCGTAAGTATAACCCAATGTCTTGATACAATCTCATTTTACATTTAGTTGGTTGACATTCTCTTTTCATCGGAGATTGCTATGCACGGTTTGATTGGGCGTATCCGATGGAGTGGGGACCCGTTGGAGCTCATCTGGACGATTTGGTTGTGGAGCTGCTGCGTCCATATAGGGACAGACCTAGCGGAGCGCATGGTGCTCGTATAATGATAAACAACACCACCGCGATAGTTGAACTGAACTGCGAGATTTTCTGCTGGTGGTTCAGAAAAGTAGCTGATGATCGATATTACCCGGATTTTGAAGAATATTCAATGTGTGATGATCTTCGGAATCGAATAGAGAAAAGCCTGGAGAATGAGAGTGACGATGAAGCTGAAGATGTAGCTATGGATGATGGAGCTGCAGATGATGAGCTAGACGAGGGTTTCAGCGAGGAATGGTATGTATGTTTTTTATGATTGAGGAATCGCAATGACATACCTAACTTTGTTTTTTCTTTTCTGTTTCAGATCTCAATATCATTATTATTATTATTAATTATTATTATTAATTATTATCGGTATTATTTTTATTACTATTACTATTATTATTATTATTATTATTGAGTATAGGCTAGAGTCAAGTTATATTGAATAAACGTTAGATATTTTTAAAAGACTTGTGTCATTGCTCACATATAATACCCAGTCACTCTTCAAACATATTTCAGCTAATATTTAAGCTAAGAGTTTAATATTTCAGAACAGCCTTCTTAGATTTTTTGCAGTTTAAAAAAATCACACCGCCATCTTAGATTTTAATTTCTTGAAAGAGCGGGGGTCATATTCGGGGAAGATCGGCAGTGACATCGTTGCGTAACGGGAAAAAATCAAAATAACATAACACCGAAATGCAGATCGGTAGTGACGCTGCTGCTGCATAGCAAAAAATCGGATAATAACGTACCCGCTCGTCAGCCGGCAAGATACGCGATCGTCTAAATGCAGATCGGTAGTGGCGCTGTTGCATGGCAGGAAAATCGGATGGTAACATTTAAATGCAGATCGGTAGTGGCGCTGTGGCATGGCAGAAAATCGAATCATAACATATCCACCCCGGTGATCGGTAGTGGCAGAAAATCGGATGGTAACATGAACAATCGGCGATCGGAGAGTTACCGACGGTCGGTAATAGCCTCTGGTGGCGGCGCGAGGAAAGAAATCCAGAACCGCCACATTATATCTACTTTTCTGCGTCGTGAATATTTATCAGTTAGTCGACTAGGACGGAAATCAGCGATCCCGGCGTTTCGCCGAGGTCTATTCCGCCATTAGTCGAGTAAATCAGCGTTTGCAGACCTGTTTCCGTGTGTTGCGGACCGATTCGACCAACCAACGCGTTTCAGTATTGTAGGAGTATTTAAAGTAACCGGCTTGAGGAGGTGCTGCCCTCTGAAGGCGGTGACGCGGTAAGGCCCTCGCGCCTGACGCGTGCGCGAGGCAGACGAGAGTCAGTCTGTCTCGAGAGACTGCAGCGTGAGGATAGGTCCGGAGCGTCAGTAGTTTAAGTGACACAACAATGTAACCAAACATTCAACTATTTTCAAATAAATATCCTTAAGTATACTATATAAAGTTGTGCCTCTCTAATTAAACCCCTTACAGTATACTGTTGACTTTGATGATAGCATGCCCGGAAACTTCACCAAGATTGGCGATTCAACAATCGGCAGTTTTCCAGTAGTGATGACCGTCAGGAAATTCGACCAAAATTTCACAATTAACCTACATTTATGAAAAAATTCATTTGCGATCGCGTATAATCCTTATAATATTCTAAAATATTGATTTCATCAACAATCTCCACCGAAATGTCGCTACACCATAAAACTTGCCATTCTGAGGCTGAAGCCTACTGAAAATTTCGTTCCTGAATCTATCGAAGTGTATATTTTGTCAAAATACGATAATCTGTAAAGCTAGCAAATTGGTAAATAGAAATGGACAATGAATAATGCAAATAAACTACTCAACGATGCAAAGTATATCTGTTGAACATCGAAGGATGACCGTGCAGCGCTATACCGCGAGAATCAGGTGAAACCGAATGGTCCATCCGCCCAGGCGCCGAATATCTGGTATTTTTAGGGGGATAACCGCTCGTTGCGCTGAAAAATCCCTAGGGTGATCTTGGCGCGCGGTCGATGAAACTCGGCAGATCGACCGCGCGCCAAGATCACCCTAGGGATTTTTCAGCGCAACGAGCGGTTATCCCCCTAAAAATACCAGATATTCGGCGCCTGGGCGGATGGACCATTCGGTTTCGCCTGATTCTCACGGTAGAGTGTAGAAAGACACGGCGTCAGCCTCTCACGCAGTAACACCAGCTCGCGAGATTACTTGGATTTTACAATAAAGTACTGTTCTGTATCTGTTGAACACCAAAGATTCCGAAAGTGACAAGTCCCTAAAAATATTGTTTGACCTGTTCTATGCTTGTGAGTTATTCCAACTGGCTATAAAGCCAGATTCAAGCTATCGTTCTAAACTAGATTTCACTAGTACGAATTAAAGGTCCAATGAAAAACTTTGCCAGTAGGTTTATTATTGTTATTAGGTTCGTGCGTGAAGCAACGGGACTCAACGTCGGAATGAGAATCGGAATTCATACTGGAAATGTACTATGTGGGGTACTAGGACTCAGGAAATGGCAATTTGATGTATGGAGTGATGACGTAACACTAGCAAATCATATGGAAAGTGGAGGATTACCTGGGTAAGTGCATATTTAGGTAGCTATTCTTGCGTTGCCATAATTATATTACGTCCCTTGCAGATACTTTTCATAGTTTTACAAGCATTTATCTTTGGGCATAAGCGTTCTTGAACGAAGTGCTTTCCACATTTACTTTGGCATAAAAATGTCGGATCGACGAAAAATCTGAAGCATGTCTTGTCCCCCGCAAAAACGTTTGCAAATATTTGAGAAAACGAACGTATGAACGTGTGTATGTGTGTGTGTGTACGGATCTTTTGTTAACATGATACCAGACGAACCACTCAAGCGATTTGATTGAAATTTTGATGGAATACTGTTCTCATCGAAACGACGTTCCAATGAGCTTTCAAACCCATTGCTACTTCCGATTTGAGAAAGGCGGACGCTAACTCCCACATTTTTTTATGAAATTCATCGAACTTTGGAATATAGATTTCTGCTCTTGAGATATATTTCGATGAATATTTTCATCATTCTCAATTACATCGGGATTTGAGGGAGCTTTCAAAATTTTATTTATACCGTGGTCCACATCGTGAGGTTCACGAAAAGAAATCGGCCACGCCGCCCAATACAGGCTCACATTGCGTACCCGCTACCGTCCAATGTTCACACATGAGCGGATCCACGTCACTTCACTCGAAAATAAACCGTCAAGTCACGGATTTTTGCGCCATTCAAAATATCTTTAGTACTATGGGAAAACAAAAAATACAGCTTCGAGGATTTTGAAAAATTTTCAAAAATGGCGGAGTTAGAGCTATGTGAAGTTTCGTAAGCCGGCGTTGCACCGCTATGTTTAAAAATTCATATCTCCAAAAGTATCCAACGGAGCGGATTGATCTTTGAATCATTTTGTTCGTAAAAGAATACGCTTTCACGCAAAAAATAACAATGCCAAAAAAAAAAATTCCTTCACTTTTTTTTCGTCGTTTTTTTTTTTAATTTTACTGCCATTTTCGCGGGACTCACAGAAATTTATGGAGATAATTTTTTTTGGATACCTGGATCCTTCCCCTTCAATCCCAAAAAAAAAAATTTATGGAGAAATTACCTGGGCCGAAGAAAAAAAATGAAACGTCTCGTCGCGCGTCGCCGCGCGCGCCAATCCACGCCCGCACTACTCCCGCAAGCTCGTAGGGCCGATGTTCTTAGCGATGATTCGCTGGATGACACTTAGTAGAACACCTCTGTTTTATATCAATTCATAATTTTCATCGAATCAAATTTTTCTGATGCGGAAAATAATTTTGTTTTCCCGAGTTTATGGGATGTTGGAATGACCGCATGTAATTTCAGAGTACCATGAACTGTCAATGCTTTATCGAATCGATTTTGTAAAATAGATTCTTCCGTTTGACGTTCTGCAGACGTACAGTACGCGAAAGATATGCTGCGGAAATAAGAACATGCCCAATCATCGTTTCAAGAAGCCTTCGTAAATAATGTCATCAATGACGTTACTTATAAATAGTGGATATCAGTGGATCGAACGGCTTTGGAGACACTCACGTGCAAATACGCCGTTACTACGTCCATCTGATGTATTTTCGCATCAATGCTCGACGCTAACGCTGTTAGTCGCCTTATTGATTCCAATCTTGTTACTGGTGCAAATGTTTCGTCGAAATCGAATCCCGGTCTTTGCGAGAATCCTCTAGCTACGACGCGCGCTTTTCTGCGCTCTATTTTCCCTCGGCGTTCATCTTATTCTTTAATATGACCCTTGAACCTATTATTTTTCCGTGTTCCGGGTGTTTCACGAGCTCCCAGGTTCGATTTCATGAAATCCTCTCCCTTGTCGAAATTTCCTTCTGCGCCTCCGGGCGACTTCTCCGATTCACTTGATCTTCTCTCGTTTCGAGAACGTTCATCTTCTGGTAATAATAACGAAGTTTCAAGCGGTCTCTTCGCTTTCTGAACCTCCGTTACATTCTCTTGCACGAAAACGTCATCCGGCGCTTCCTCGTCGTCTCGTTCTGGTGGCGTCTCTTCATCTTGCGACAAATTTTCGTGACTTGATGCACGACTTGAAGCGATACTAGACGCACTCACGTATCTGTATAATTTTCGTGGTCTTCCTGGCTTCCCAGACCTGTGCTTACCGGGTCCTCCTCGCGCTCGTGCTAGTGAAGGTTGTTTTTCACGCTCCCCGCATGATCTTCTGTCTCGTGTGACTCTCTCTGGATCTGGAGTCTCTTTCTCGGGGTGTGTGTACTCGACGTCCAACTGTATGACGTTATGTGGTTTTATCACGTGCTCCTCGATTATTTGCACATCTCTGGTTATGACCACTTTTCCATCGTCGTTTCGTCGAACTCTGTAAGCTTTTGCAGTCTCACAGTATCCTACCAACCTTCCTTCGGTTGATCTATCCTCGAGTTTTTCTCGTCCGGGTCCCCTTTTCAGTATAAACACTTTTGAGTCATTCCACGTCAAACCGGACACCTTTTTGACCTCGATGTTTCCGATTTCGTTCTAATTTCTTTAACGGGTTCTTTGGAACAAATAAATTGATCAAACAATTTTTCGTTTTTTTTTTCCGCCCCTATTTTCCAAGTTACACGGGGGTGAAATTCACGAAAAACGGCCAAAAATCGAAAACATACTCCTCTTCAAACGGTCATATCTTTGGCTGTGTTTGTCCTAGAGTCTTCTTTCGAGAACCATTTTGAAGCTATTGAATGGCACTATTATTATATATTTATTGAATTCTGCGACAAAGAGCGATTCCATTTGTTATAAACAAATATATTATTCAAACGTGGTTTTCTAGGTGAGAACCACGCTTTAAAATTCCCAAAAAAATATGAGCGTATTCCTTTTTATTTATTTATAAGCGACGGCGCGCGCTGCCGCTGAGAGACCTGGCTCGGGTACGTGTAGCTCGCGTAAGGAAGAAATGGTGGGCATGTAGATCTATATTAAAAAAATTCACCATGTCAGAAAACAATGTATATCATATTAGTTTATTGAATATCTAACTAACGATAAGTAAATCATGATCCTAAATCTGACATAAGGATCCCCTAGTCACATTATACCATATATAATACCTGGAAGTCGTTATATTTGCTTATAATTAGTGGTTTATTTAGGAACAACGGCCTCTACTGACTTTTCGGCATCAGAGTATCTCTTGTCTATTAATTCATTCTTTGTTAGTCGCATTAATTTATTTTTTTGTTATTGGCTTAGGAGGAGCCCTCTAAAGACTAGCGGCTGAAGCAAGTCTGGAATCCTTGCAGGAACCAATAAATACACCACAATTTTTTTTTTCTATGCGTGCAGAATATCAAAAATATTAAAAATACTGATTTAGAATTTTCCACTGAACTGCATTGCAGCCTCGTTTCGGGAAAGCTAAATTAGTTCATGGTACACTGACATTTCATTGTATTCTGCCACAAACGAAAAATAAATTAATAACTAATGTAAGGGATACTCTGATACCGAAAAATCAGTGCAGGCCGTTGTTTCCAAATAAACCACCCTAAAATTTTTAATAATCTTTCCTAATTTAATTGCTTTATTTTCTTAATTTGACAAAAAATTGCCCCGTTATTTCTTTCAACTAACTTTAACAATAATATAATTATTCATATTTTTGCTTTAACTTCAACAGTTATGGAAGCAATTATATGAATAAACCAAACTTCTATCGAATTAATTATAGTGTATTCATCAATTCAGGTATTATACATATAGGTATAATATAATGTGACTAGAGGATCCTTATGTCAGATTTAGGATCATGATTTACTTATCGTTAGTTGGATATTCAATAAACTAATATGATATACATTGTTTTCTGACATGGTGAATTTTTTTAATATAGATCTAGATGCCCACCATTTCTTCCTTACGCGAGCTACACGTACCCGAGCCAGGTCTCTCAGCGGCAGCGCGCGCCGTCGCTTATAAATAAATCGTTTTAATATAGTTTCCATCGGAGTTCCATTCTATAACTTACCAGTTTTATAGGAAATTGATCAAGGAATACGCTCATATTTTTTTGGGAATTTTAAAGCGTGGTTCTCACCTAGAAAACCACGTTTGAATAATATATTTGTTTATAACAAATGGAATCGCTCTTTGTCGCAGAATTCAATAAATATATAATAATAGTGCCATTCAATAGCTTCAAAATGGTTCTCGAAAAAAGACTCTAGGACAAACGCAGCCAAAGATATGACCGTTTGAAGAGGAGTATGTTTTCGATTTTTGGCCGTTTTTCGTGAATTTCACCCCCGTGTAACTTGGAAAATAGGGGCGGAAAAAAAAAACGAAAAATTGTTTGATTAATTTATTTGTTCCAAAGAACCCGTTAAAAAAATTAGAACGAAATCGGAAACATCGAGGTCAATTTTTGATTTATTTTGTCCGGTTTGACGTGGAATGACTCTTTTGCGCCGAATACTTGCAAGTGTTTGAGTCCTGGCTTTCTCCCGAACCATAGTTCGAATGGGGTGGCTCCTCCGTGGCTTCTACTGGGACAACGATTCCTCAAGTAGTTAGCTGTTGCGATGGCTGCTTGCCAATACATCGTCGGAAATCCTGCTTGGATCAGCAGACCCCTGGCCATGTCGACGATCGTCCTGTTCATGCGCTCTGCAACTCCATTTTGTTGCGGCGTGTAAGGCACTGTTAGTCGCCTCTTGAGTCCCTCACGCATCAGATATTCGCCGAACTGCTTGTTGCAGTATTCTCGACCGTGGTCGGACTGCAACGCTTTAATTTTCAGCCCTGTCTGCTTCTCGACGTAATTTTTGTACGTCTTGAATGCCTCGAATACTCCGTCCTTGCTCTTTAATAGATACAGCTCACACCAGCCGCTGTAGTCGTCGATGAAGGTCACGAAGTACCGATTCCCACCCTCAGACTTCTTTCCTGAGGGCGGACACAAATCCGTGTGTATTATTTTAAGCAACCCCTTGCTTTTCTCGGCTATCGGCGTAAATGGTTTCGCCGTTAATTTTCCGCGATGACATATGTCGCATGACGACGTATCTTTGCTCAGAGGATTTATCCTTGACGCTCGACCTCTCGACAAATCTATCACGGCATCCATATGCAGGTGACCTAGCCTTGCATGCCATAAATCTGAATTTGGCGTACGCGCTTTTTCCGTCGTAGCCGCCTTTACTTGTTCCTCCTGTTCCCGTAGGTAATACAGGTCTCCTATTCGATCTGCGACCATCTTTACTTTTCCGTTCAGGTCCCTGACGCTGGCATCATCCTTTCTAAACAAAATTTCTCGATCGTTTCGAGTGATTTTGGACACAGAGATTAGGTTAGTCCTAAGGTCCTTAACAAGTAAAGTATTACGTAGATTTAAATCAATATTGCCGTTATCTGTCGCTGGCTCGATGTGTGCGAGCCCCTTGACCCTCGCCGGCGTCGATGACGCGTTCGCCATACTCAATTTCTATTAGGATTCGTGTTTTGGTACAAACACTGCACACAGTCTTTGATTCAATTGAGTTGTGCTTTTTACATCTACAGCGTGTATATATTATTGCAAAACGTGTTTGCGATAATTAAATGTGGGTCCCGGAGAGGAATAAAGTGAACAGAAAAAGAAATAAGATGAATTAAAGGAATAAGTTGTATTTACGAAAATACACTTGTGATCTGGCACAAAGCTAAAACAAGACTGTTTATACAATAATGCGGTTGTGGATAGTAACCGCAATCATTTATCTTCTGTTAACATCTTTCATCTTAGATGACTACTAGAACTTGCAATTTGAATTGTAACGAGCAATTTTCCAACCCGGAGGAGGCGAATAGAAAACTAAATCCCGCACACTAACGTGATCACACTCAGACTAGGTATACGAAATCAGCTAAAAGAAAGAGAGATAGTCTTGGGCGCCAGGCACACGAATGTGCCAAGGTAAGATAGAACGGTACGCTAAAATAGACACATTCAAATAATCCACAAACAAAACTCAATAACTCAAAACGGTAACCGACTAGTTAGCAGAAGAGGAGAACGTGGGGGCGTAGAAATAACACACTCTGATACGGCAACGATACGGTAAAGACAGGAAAATATAATCTCGATTCGCTCAGGCGATACAATCAAATAAAACAAAAGTAATACAATTGTACTTTCGCACAGAGCGAAGAAATAACCAAAAATCCAGAACAATAAATAATTAGCAAAATAGATACTCCAGATTTCGCGAGGCGTCTGACTACCGCCACTAAGATAACCAAAGCTAGGCTCGGCCTCGGTTAAATCAAGAGTACGCAGAAATCGGTACGAAACGGAACGGTACGGGAATTCTTCCCCAAAGCGTTACGGTAGCGTCCAGAATAAAAGATCTTAAATCTAAATATCCTAGACTAGCAATAAGGTAAGATAAAGAATGACCACGACAACCCGTCTATGGCGGAATTTGGAATCAGCCGTTAGGCGGCAACAAGGCAAATAAATGCACCCGGAGATGGACGGTCGAGGTCTGACGGAAAAGAAAAGCCTACCTTTAATCGGGGACGTATTCCAGCGAGGCGACACAGAAAGAAAACACAAAAAAAAAAAAGATACTAAAGAAAAGAGAAAATAGAACTAAAAAAAACAAAGGAAAAAAAAACTAAACGTAAGAGAAATTAAAACTAAACGGCACGGGAAGATGACTCTACGTAGTCCGATGAGGATCGGTAACGGAGTGAAGTGCAGCGCTGCTTAGCGAAACGGTAAGGGGAAAGCCTCTCCACACACGGCATGTTCGCCGCACCTAGAGGGCGGACATTTCCAAATTGTAGCCGGGAAATTGAGAGGCAGACGAAGCAGGCTGGAGGATACAGCCCTTTCCCGGCTGGCACGTGACGAGGCTGCTTGCCGGATGCTGGAGTGACGTAGGTTCGGATACTAGTGCCGAGGCATCGACGTTCCCCCCCGATGTTGCAGCGGCGTCGAGATCCCGTGTCGTCCTAGTGTCCGTCGAGATCTGCATTTACAAAGAAAAACTTAAGGCAGACACGGATCTTATAGGATAAAAACGTACTCCGTCGCTCTGGGGAGAAATAGAGAGGTAGCGGCGGTACGGCACGACAAGGTCGCTCACGTCATAGGGTGGAGGCGAGGTCCGTGGCGGATATAAAATCCACCACGTTACAAAATATTAGGGGTGTTTTCAGCCTTTGTAACAATATTCTAACCCTGAAGAAACTTCTACGCTGTCAGAAAGTTGGTGTCAAAATTAACACCATTTCAACACCGAAAGTAGTCTTCAAAAGTCCACCTTCTTTTCGGTGATAGAAGATGGTGTGAAAAGATTGGTGTAAAAATGGCGTGTTCAAATAACACCGGTTCCAGTAGCAGCGTTGGATGTAGTATCTATTGCAATACAATACAATACAATACAAAGTATTGTACATTGCGATGGTATCACTCGAACACCCCACATCAAGTGTAACCTAATCACACATTTGATTGGGATAATGGCTCCGCGTTTAATAGGGAATCAGTGTGGTCCAAGAGGATTACCTCTGAAATGCTACGTGTGAATTTACAACCCCATAGCCTCATTAAAAAGGATAGCCTCGGAAGCCCTATCTCCCCTCGGGCCGTAAAGTCCTACTTGACGGCCTCGGTGCGCAAACTACTATTACCTTATTCTAACATGCTACATCGTTCAAGATCAAAAAGTTGCCCACAGACTCGAAGACAGTTTTAATTTGTGATGGTGTTGTTTTGTGAAATTTTGATGTTTTGTGTTTACCTTTTTTACCTAAACATCACATACATCCATTGACGTCATACATTGACGTCATCTGACGTTCGGGGTCGACAATAACAACCTGTGACGTAAGTCAACACTCGATTCATCATACCTTACAAAGGGAAGGCAGACCCTACGTCCAACCGATTTCGATCAGACTTAACATACTGGTCGGCGGCCACTCAAAAGTAACTCGTGTAAAAGGGCTTAGGTCACTAAGCCTTAGTTTTTGAAAAAATTGAGGTCAAAAGTCATGACACTAGATCGATTTCGGACCTGAGGGAATCGTTATGCAACTCACAAACAAGGATATTTTATTCATATATGTCCACGGGCGATATGCTGGACGCTGCATTTGGGCAGCTATTATGATTTATTTTAGTCTAGATATCGATCGACAGTTGATAATAAATTGGTTTAAGTTTACGTCTAGGTATATTTGTTAGTATTGAGATTAGGCATAGACCCTTAGCCGAATGAGTGGCGTAGATGGAGATGCGAGATGAAGACTTTGAGAACTAGAGTCTTCGCCGAACGTACCCACTGCAGCCCTAGAAGATGCTGACTTTAAGAGTCAGTTGTATTTGAACCAAGCCAATGGTTGGTACGGAAATTTAAGAGTTGTATTGAGAATTCTAGAGGCAGGGCGGATTCGTTATTGTCTCTTCCTCTACGCGATAGCTTATTGTTATTGTATTAGATATAGACACAGTGTTAGTGGGTTAGGAATTATGTTAGTTCGTGTTGTGATTATTACTGATTAGGACTACTGTGACGACCTGGCGAGTCAGTCAGTTTTTCTGAGATTAATGTTTATAACACGAACTATCGAACTAACATGTGGGTCGCATCAAACGCAGCCCAGAATGGAAAGACTTTACTTCGCGCGTTACCGATAAAGAAAACTCCCTTTTAAATACACATGTATTAGGATTCGGGGAGTAAAGGAGAAAACTTCCTTATCAAGGAAAACAAAATGTTGAAGTAGAAAAAAAATTTTATAAAGTTTTCTTACCTTATGTGATAGGATGCCTCAGTGGTTAATGTGGATTACAGATGTCAGAGTCAGCCAGTTGTTTGAGGATGTCGTCAGATAATATGGGTAGAGGATCTTGCGAATTGAGGATCGATTTAGCTATCTCCAGATAGTAATCTTCTTCGTCTAAGGGAATTGCTTTGATGGCAAGTGAAGTTGCTTCCGTGTTCGATGGTTCTTTTTGAGAAAATGTGTAGGTAGGAGGGTGGTTGAGCGTGGTTAAGGGCGTTGCGGGTTGTTGAACTATTAAAGAATTATCCGCGTGATCGCGCGATGGTTTTTTTGTCAGATCTAGTGGGTATGAAGGTTCGTCAGGAATTTGAGGAGGTGGGGAAGGTGATCTTGGGTGCGAAGGAAGGTTTTGAGGGATAAGTCTCACACTCAATGTATGTGGTTGAGAACAAAAAGGGATTTCGGTTACTAATTGCGTAGTCCCCGTTCGAGGTGGTGCTGGGATAAGTTTCGGAATTGAGGGTATAGGTGTATTATCTGCTTGATTATTTAGCTTCAGGGCGGGAAATGATTTCTTAGTATGTTGAACTACTTCAGTAAGAATTTGTGAAACGTCTTCGAGACTTTAAAGAAGTTGGTTTAGTATTCTCCTTACTTCGACAGATATTTTGATTGCTTTAGGTTTTCTAATAGCGGCTTCTCAAATTACTGGCATTTCTTTAGGCATCAGGAAGGTTAATTGTGAATAAAATAATAGGGTAATTAAGGACTCACTTCAGGTGACAACTTAAGGTGCGACCAAGGATATTCTCCTGGGTGTTTACCCCGTGACCAGAGATATTGTCTCTAGGTGTCAAGGCTGAAGGAGGTTTTTGGATATGGTTAATGAGATTATTAATGGTATTGGGAAACTGAATAGAAAAATCAGGAGAAATTGGGAAAGTAAGGATTCACTTCAGGTGACAACTTAAGGTGCGACCAAGGATATTCTCCTCGGTGTTTACCCCGTGACCAGAGATATTGTCTCTAGGTGTCAAGGCTGAAGGAGGTTTTGGGATAGGTATGGTTAATGAAATTATTAATGATGATGGGTAATTAAATTAGTATAGAAGAATTGCCAGTAATTGGAAAAAGTCAAGACCTACTTACGTATAGGAAGTTAAATGACTCGTTCTTTAATATTTAATATTGTTTTATTTCACTTCTAGTAGGTTACACTGTAGAATAAAAATATCCTCTTTAAAGTACCAATGTATTTGACCAAGAAAATTAAGAGTTGCGTGAACTGAGTTGAATATTACCGAATAAAGCGAGTAAAAGATTTTGTGTTCAATTTTTAACTTTGAAATTCTTTTATTATAAATTCTTTTATTAAAAACTGTTCTTAGAACTTTCACGGAAACTGATTAAAAGACTACCCAAAAGACTGATCTATTAGAAGTGTTAGCTAACTGCCTACTGAACTAACTCACACTGAATTAATTATTGACACTGAATTAACTGGATTAACTGCTCTGGACTTTAACTGATCTCGATTTTTAACCGCTCTCGATTTTTAACTGCTCTCGATTTTTAACTGAGTTGACTAACTTCCGTGTCGTCCCTTTTATAGGAGTTTTTTCCTAAGAGTGGGACTTTTACTGGGCTAAATCTCATTGGTCAATTACTTAAAAATACAGCTTAAAAAGAGTTAGCTTAGCTTATGAGGAACGCTCTTCCCCTTGAAGTGTTTAAATGTGGAACCAATGATAGTCGATCGGTGGGTAGGTCCTATGCATCTCTTGCGAGTTAATATATATATATATATCGTATCCCTTCCGTTAATTATCTTTCCCAGATTTGTGATATATAGATATATATGTTGGGTCATTGATTTTCGTATATATATATTTTGGGACGTTGGAATATTTGAAACGTTGGACCATTGCAACGTTGGAGCATTGATATATTGAAACGTTGGAATATTCGAAACGTCGGACCATTGCAACATTGGAGCATTGACATATTGAAACGTTGGAATATTCGCAACGTCGAACCATTGCAACGTTGGAGCATTGATATATTGAAACGTTGGGCATTGATATATATACAGGGTGATTCAGGTTGGGCGCACCACCTTACGTGGGTGTATTCCTCCTGAAAATCTAAGACTAAATTTCCTTTACCGAAACTTCGAGGGACTAACGGTTTGGGAGCTACGGAAGATCTTAGTTGACCAATCACAGGGCTTATGAGTGACGTAGACAGGGTCGGTTCAAGAGTGTAAGTCGAGCAGTGCCCGCGGCGGTTCGATTTTTATTGTACGACGTTTCAGTTCGATTTCTAGATGAGTATGACAGCGTCGCCTCCTGGAGATGTCTTCGTACGGCATTCACCTCCGTTCTCGTCGTCCTGATCCTCTGCTTCATAGTTTCAGTCGTCCAGGTCCTCCACTCCGTAGTTTGAGTCGTCCAGGTCCTGCGCTTCGTAGTTCTTGTAGTCCAGGTACTTAACACCGTAGTTTGAGTCGTCCAGGTCCTGCGCTTCGTAGTTCTTGTAGTCCAGGTACTTAACACCGTAGTTTGAGTCGTCCAGGTCCTTCGCCTCGTAGTTTTAGTCGTCCAGGTCCTCCGCTCCGTAGTTTTACTCGTCCAGGTTCTTCGCTCCGTAGTTTGAGTCGTTCAGGTCCCGCGCTTTGTAGTTTCAGTCGTCCAGGTCCTCCGAGTTTCACTCGAACTACGGAGCGGAGGACCTGGACGACTGAAACTACGAAGCGCAGGACTTGGACGACTGAAACTACGGAGCGGAGGACCTGGACTCCAATAACTACGAAGCGCAGCACCTGGACGACTAAAACTACGGAGCGAAGGACCTGGACGACTCAAACTACCGAACAGAGGACCTGGACGACTGAAACTACGGAGCGGAGGACCTGGACTCCAATAACTACAAAGCGCAGCACCTGGACGACTAAAACTACGGAGCGGAGGACCTGGGGGACTCAAACTACCGAACGGAGGACCTGGACGACTGAAACTACGGAGCAGATGACCTGGACTCCAAGAACTACGAAGCGCAGCACCTGGACGACTAAAACTACGGAGCGGAGGACCTGGGGGACTCAAACTACCGAACGGAGGACCTGGACGACTGAAACTACGGAGCAGATGACCTGGACTCCAAGAATTACGAAGCGCAGCACCTGGACGACTAAAACTACGGAGTGGAGGACCTGGGGGACTCAAACTACCGAACGGAGGACCTGAACGACTGAAACTACGGAGCGGAGGACTTGGACGACTCAAACTACCGAACGGAGGACCGGGACGACTCAAACTACCGAACGGAGGACCTGGACGACTCAAACTACGGTGTGGAGAACCTGGACTACAAGAACTACGGAGTGGAGGACCTGGACGACTGAAACTATGAAGCAGCGGATCAGGACGACGAGAACGGAGGTGAATGCCGTACGAAGACATCTCTAGGAGGCGACGCTGTCATACTCATCTAGAAATCGAACTGAAACGTCGTACAATAAAAATCGAACCGCCGCGGGCACTGCTCGACTTACACTCTTGAACCGACCCTGTCTACGTCACTCATAAGCCCTGTGATTGGTCAACTCAGATCTTCCGTAGCTCCCAAACCGTTAGTCCCTCGAAGTTTTGGTAAATGAAATTTAGTCTTAGATTTTCAGGAGGAATACACCCACGTAAGGTGGTGCGCCCAACCTGAATCACCCTGTATATTAGACTGTGTCGAAAAAAAACTTTTTTTTTTTCTGGGCTACAGCAGAAATCGGTAGGGTGTGTCAAAACAAAATTTCTGTTTAGAGATGGGCTCTTAACTTCAAGTTTTAGAGATAGCTCATCGCATTTTTCGCTTTCTCGTTTAAATAACATAGGAAATTTTTTTTTTTTTGTTTGGAATTCTATACCTCGGCAATAGCATATTGTACAGACAAGCCCATGACATATTTTTATAGAGAATTGAATGCTCTACAAAAAAGGTCTCTTATAATTTTTTGATAACTCAACTTTTTTCAATACTTACCTAATTTATTAATACATTCTTGGTACTCTAGGTGAGTATTGAAAAAAGTTGAGTTATCAAAAAATTATAAGAGACCTTTTTTGTAGAGTATCCAATTCTCTATAAAAATATGTTATGGGCTTGTCTGTACAATATGCCATTGCCGAGGTATAGAATTCAGAAAAAAAAAAAAAAAAAATTCTATGTTATTTAAACGGGAAATCGAAAAATGCGATGAGCTACCTCTAAAACTTGAAGTTAAGAGCCCATCTTTCAACAGAAGTTTTGTTTTGACATACCCTACCGATTTCTGGTGTAGCCCAGAAAAAAAAAAAAAAAGTTTTTTTTTCGACACAGTCTAATATACATATATATTGTAACGGATCGGGTGATCTAAGCCCGAGACAATACGTCGCCACGCGCACCGTCAACCGCGCACAACAAGTGACGTCAATCGGTGACTATTTAAGCGCAGCGCTAACCTGGCTAACTAGCAGTGTTAGGCAAAGCGCCACGCTGACTCACTAACATTTCTTTGTTGAGGCCGTACAGGCATAGTGCCACGGTTCTCTGTAGCTTCACTTTTGTTGTACGGAAATGGCCATAGCGGCGTTTTACGTGATAGATTCAATTTAATTTATATTTGATTTTCTTTTCGATATTTTGTTCATTTCCTTGTTTCACATCAAATTTCACGAAATTTCAATCTACGATATTTAACGGTGGTAGATCCGTAGCTTAGCTAAATCTACGCAATATCATAGAATTTATTTAATTTAATCTTGTATAATATTTCCGGTTGCAACCATTATATAATTATGAATTTAATTGGTTAATTAAATCTTATGGTAATCGGAACGGTTTGCTTTTCTTCAAAACCTTTTCTCAGTAGGCTGAACTGACCTGACTAACACCTTTTATTTACTTAGCTAATATAAAGCTTCGGTGACGACTGCACTGCACAGATCAGATACTCGCTTCGGTGCGCTTTGCGCATCCAAGTCGAGATACTGTCTCGGCAAGTGCGTCGAATCCCAAGTCTGATACAGCCTCGGTGCTGCTTGCAGCATCCAGGTCTGAGGGAGGCAGCTACGGTGTGATTCGCTCCACCCTAGTCTGTATCAGGGACTAACAAATTGATTACCTCTACCAAGGAGCCCTAGAAATTAATCTAGAGTAAAGACACTCACAAGTAACTAGCCATACGCGACACCTTCTGTGTCGCGTACAGCACCCAAAAAGTTACATATGGCGCCCAACGTGGGGCTCCTTGTTTGTTGGAGGTGAACCTTCTGTTTACCTGTAAAATCAGTAAAATCATTGCTAGAGAAATTTAGAGTCATTTGCTTAACTTAGAGTCATTTGTCAAATTTCAAAAATGGAAGGTCACAGTTCAGCCTCGAGATAAGGTGCAGAAAAGGAAACCGGATCGAAACTTACAGATAAGAATGTAGGTAGGCGTGATAAAGACAAAGGCAATACTGAGTTTGACAAAACATTTATTGATAGACCAGCAGAAGTAGGAACATCAGGTAAATTCGCTGATCAAACACAATCCATGATGATGGAGATCCTGGAACAGATAAATAAAAAATTAGATGAAAAATTTGCTGCGGTAGAACGTAGAATGATTGTATTCAAAACTGATACAGAAAAGGAATATTCAAAGTTCGAAAATAAGATATCAAAGAAGGTAGATGAACAACAGCAAATAAACCGCAAGCAAATAGAATCAGTAGAAACGGATTTACATGAGTTAGACGAAAAGTATAGTTCCGAAGTGATAGGTTTGCAAGAGCAATTAACAACTTGCCAAGTAGATATCAGAAGTGAGTTTAACGGAAATTTGAATAAACTCAACACAAAGGTTAAGGAAAACTATCAGTTTAGTGTTGACAAATTCACAGATTTAGAAAACAAACACGAGAGTTTGAAAACAAACATTGACACAGAGGTTAGGAGAATCAGATTCAGAAACTCTGGTAACAACAGTGATTGTCATAATGTGATAGCCAAACATATCAAGATGCCAACATATTCAGGAAAAGCATGGGAACGACCTGCTAACTTTATCAAAGAGTTAAAAGAATATTTTACCTTTGTAGGAGCCGATTGCGATGAATTAGGTTTGAAACTCATAGGCCAATGTCTTAATCAGGATGCAAAAGATTGGTGGACTGCGCGTCGTGACGTGATCAATTTCTGGGACTCGTTAAAAGTTAGGTTTCTGAATAGATACTGGGGAGAAGAAACACAGAGAGAGATTATAAAAGATATAGAATTCGGTTTTTATAATAACGATACGAAGGTAACGTGGTCAGAATACGCAAACAGAAAATTCGCGTCAGCCGCAGGCTTAGTTCCACGCATGGACGAAAAAGAAATAGTTCGTAGCCTTACCCGTCATTTTAATGAAGCCGTAGTAGAAGCAGCTATACTCCGTTTACGGAGAGAATACCCAACGATCGAAACAGAACTCGTCCGGTTCGGTCATATCCCACCCTACGCTCCACCCATTTTACCCTCTCCATGTCGCCAAACGGGTTGCATGGCTAAGCAGACCCGGTATAGCCGACGCGGGGGCCTCGAGTCTTTAAGCCGAGCGGTCAATTTCTTTACAGAGCGTACATTATCGGCCGGGGCCCAAACGTATGATAATTTAGATACGGCGTTGAGTTGTGAGCCCCGTTACCCCCACCCGACTCTCAGGCCGTTCGAAGCTGCGCGACGTTTGGGTATTCTCTCCGTGAACGGAGTATAGGTGCCGTGACATCCGCGACATCGATGCGCTCCTCGCATTCTTGGACGAATTGCAATTTGGGGGTAGATCAAATGCAACTCGAAGTAAGTTCACTTACACGAACAAACAAAATTCACCGGGTTACCGAACAACAGAAACGCGAGATAAACAAGTGTCATCGCGGACTGAGAACGTTAATCCTGGTTCAAAGCAAAGCGACATAAACGAAAGTATTAGGCCAAGTACGCAATATTTCAGTCCAAAACAAAACTGGACAAATCGCCAGGTAAGCGCGATCGACTGTGACGACACAACAGAAGATGAGGTTACAATCGAGCCTAGTAACAGTTCGGAAAACTAAACATCGCTGTGCCGGTCACGCCGATAAACATACCGACACAGCGCGAAGCAAATGTATACGCGGCAAATCTCGTTGATTTGAATACATTTGAAGATCCGTACAAATACTTAATTGCAGAGGGAATAAATGAAAAGCCAGTAGATAACAAATGTCCGGAATTAAGTCTCCGAATTGAAAAAATAGAAATGAAAGCTTTGGTAGATACAGGTAGCCAAATAACCTGCGTTTCGGATAGCTGGTATCACAAACATAAAGACGGCTTGTCTCACTGCGAAAAGCTACCGGTTGTAAATTTTCAAATACAGGGTGTAACAGGGGGCAGACCAGCTCGAGTCAAAGAACAGTTTCTTGCGGAAATCATGGTCGGTTTGGCAGTTGATGAGGTGGGTTTTCTCGTCGTGCCTGGGTTAAAACACGACGTAATTATCGGAATCGACACGCTTCATAAATGGAAAGCTGATCTTGACTTACAAATAAACAGACTAGAAGTCCAAATCAAAGAGAAAAAGTATTACATCGAATTATATAACCCGAGCGAAAAGCAAGACAGAACAGACTCAACGGCTGAAATAGCTTGAATGCAACTGATGATCGAGAAAGAAAATATCACATAACCGATGATGAAGTAGAGAGCAAGCTAACCGAATGCCAGGTACTAGGAGCCGACGAAGTTAGAGCTTTTTCAGACTTAATAAAAAAATATCGAGACGTTTTTCAGAAAATTCCTGGTAGAGTCACCGTATATGAACATAAAATCAAAGTTTACGAAGATAGACCTTTTGTCAAACGATCATATCCTATTTCAATGATACGTCGAGATAAAGTAAATGCAGAAATACAAAAAATGTTAGATCTTGGAGTGATCGAAAGATCTTATAGTGAATATGTGAATCCACTAGTAGTTGTTGCTAAAAAATCAGGCGAGATCAGGTTAGTCTTAGATGCGAGATACATCAATCGGCTTATAGTACCTGATCACGATTGTCCGCAATCTACTGAGGTTTTGTTTCAGAAGTGCGGAAATGCATCCGTAATGTCGAGTTTAGACCTAACAGCTAGTTTCTGGCAGGTGCCATTGCATAAAGATTCGCGGAAGTATACGGCATTCATGCACGAGGGGAAAACCTACCAATTCACTGTCACACCATATGGGCTAAGTACCAGTCTAGCCAGCCTGATTAGAACTTTGGATCTAGTGTTAAAAGACACTGATCAATTCACGATAAATTTTGTAGACGGCATATTGTGTTTATCTGACTCGATCCAATCACATTTAGAGCACCTTGAGTTGTTGGTTAGAGTATTCAGAAAATACAATATGACGATAAACTTTAGTAAATCAAAATTCTTCCGAGAGGAAATTGATTTTCTAGGCCACAAAATAACTAAAGAAGGCATCCGACCTCAATTAGAAAAAATTGAAGCAATTCAAAATTTTCCAGAGCCGAAAAACGTTAAACAACTTAAAGGATTTTTGGGCCTAACAAATTATTATAGTAAATTCACAAGATTGTATTCCGAGGCAACTGCACCATTATTAGCGTTGGTAAAGAAGGACTCTAAATGGGATTGGACCGCGGAAATGATAGCACATTTTACAACAGTAAAGAAGTTGTTCTGTGACAACATGATAATACATTATCCTGATCCTAAACGTAGGTATTACCTACAATGCGATGCAAGCAATTACGCTATCGGAGCCGTGCTATATCAACTTTCAGATCAAAACGAAGAATTAATTGTCGGATTTGCAAGTAGAACGTTAAAAGGAGCGGAGTTGAATTACTTCACTACAGAAAAAGAATTGTTAGCAGTAGTATTTGCATTAGGAAAGTTTCGGACATTTGTGGCAGGAGCTCAATTAACAATTCGGACAGATCATAAGGCATTGACGTTTTTATTTGCATGCAGATTATTAAGTTCAAGGCTAACCCGATGGATTTTGTTTGTTCAAACGTATAACTTCGAAATCGAGTACGTTAAAGGAAAAGATAATGTTGTCGCAGACACGCTGAGCCGATATCGTCCTGAAAAGAAGGAAAAAATAGCATTAGTAAGCCAGATAATGATATTAGCACCTTTAGCTAAAGATATAACAGAGGAGTTAAAGGTTAGTTTAGAATCACTTGCAAATCATCAAAGATTAGACCAGAGAATCTTATCGATCCTAGAAACAGATGAAGTTGAATCGGAAAAACGATATAAAATCATAAACGACGTACTATATCACGTAGAACCAGGGGGCGGTTTGAAAGACTACGTACCTGATGCAATAATTAAAAAACTAATCAAAGAATGCCATGAAGTATATGGGCACACAGGATCGAGCAAATGCTATCGCATATTAAAGGAAGGTTTCTATTACCCTAAATTCGCACGAATAATCCGACAAGAATTAGCGCGATGCGATAGATGTCAAAGATGCAAGGTACCTAGCTCCTATAGTTATGCAAGCATGCAAAACATAGTTCCGCGGGGGGTAGGCGATTTAGTATCGATCGATTTTCTAGGCCCGTTACCTTCTAGCAGGGGAAACTATAAATGGACCCGCAAAAAGCACCTTTGGTGCAAAAACCTTTCGCCTAGTTATATAAATGTGATACTTACCGACAAAAAATACATTTTCATGCCAAGAAATCATTATACAGTTATTATTTTATACAAAAATTCCTTCCTAGTAAAAAAACAATTCGAAATAAGGTGTTATTGCCTAGTTGCCTAGTACCGACATCACGTTGATTATTTTTTGAATAGACAATTAGGCTTTTCATAACACGGTATTGACAGCCTTCTTGTCTTGCCACGTAAAACCATAGAGGTAACGATAGGCGATTGACGCATCCATTGGTTCAAACAGAAAACATAATTTAAAAAAAAAAAAAAAAAAAAAATTTGGAGTACGTGGTACTAGGCGGGCCAAGATTTCGTATTATTATATTAGGATTGTTGACATTGTTCAATCGCCCGTTTACTTGTATTTGTATAGAAAAGGCCCGCCTAGTACCACTACCTCCAAATTTTTTTTTTTTTTTTTTATTATGTTTTCTGTTTGAACCAATGGATGCGTCAATCGCCTATCGTTACCTCTATGGTTTTACGTGGCAAGACAAGAAGGCTGTCAATACCGTGTTATGAAAAGCCTAATTGTCTATTCAAAAAATAATCAACGTGATGTCGGTACTAGGCAACTAGGCAATAGCACCTTATTTCGAATTGTTTTTTTACTAGGAAGGAATTTTTGTATAAAATAATAACTGTATAATGATTTCTTGGCATGAAAATGTATTTTTTGTCGGTAAGTATCACATTTATATAACTAGGCGAAAGGTTTTTGCACCAAAGGTGCTTTTTGCGGGGATATCACTACTTTTTGTAGAATTCGATTAATGTAGTATAATCATTCTCGTATTCGTAACAAATTGCATAAATTGTCGACCACTCTCTATATGAAATATATATACTATATTAATTTCGTGCCTCTTCTGACGTTCTATTATCTTCTGGATCCCTTGTATGAAAAGTCAATCGCCCTGTGATTGTAACGCGTGGGAAATTTCCAAGTTAGTGCGACATGAATTAAGCAAATGTAATATTATCACAGCTTATTGCGTCGAATCAAAATTTGAGCGAAAGTTTAGTTTCCACATGAGAAAAGTATGCGTAGAAATTATATAGTGTTTATTGCCTTTGCGTAAAGATATCTATACATTTACTCATGAATCTTGGTATACGAGTATCGATAAAAATAATCTCTATTCATTGATATTATTTATGTTAAAATGGCATGCAAGAACCAAAGATGTTCACGACTATTGCAACGTTTAACCCTGCGTGCAGCCCTCCTCCTTTCTCATCCGGGCTTGGGACCGGCAATGACGGAGTTACTTGCACGCAGGGTTATATATAGTTGCTACTCATAAAATAATTATAACGTTCGATTATATGATTATAATTCCGTAGTTTTGTATGACATCAGGTTCGCTGCAAAAAGAATATGTATGCATTCCTTGCATTTTTAATCCAGCTTTGCTTGTTAATTTCATTATCATTGACATGTTGCCAGGCAGAAGTTCCATCTCGTAGCATGCAAGTATAATGACCTTCCTGAATATTCGGACCATGGTGGAATATTGCACTAATCACCTTGTATTGTTTCGTGCAAAGTAATGGTCTATCCGTAGGTACTGATTTAATATTGTAATCAGTAATTTGTTTAATCTGCCCATCCTGTACGTAGGTCAATCTTAGTTGTACGATTAAACAGCTGCTTGTCGATGATACATCCGTTTTCATTAAGATATTTTTTGACCCGCAAGTTTCACAGGATAATTCATTGACAGTTTGCCAGCGCGAAAAATTATGATTAATTATGTCTACCAAAGTTATATTTTTTTTACCGGGTGGGGGCAACGCGAGTAACAAAATGTAACCGGCTTCCGTTGTCGTACTGGTGAAGCCACAGTCTTTGCAACGCCTGATAGAGGTTAACTCGTGTTTTACGACGTTCCTTAAGTCATCGTATTTCCAAAGTGTACTATTTAAAAATTCGGGTGCATCTTGCTGAACATTTAACGTAAACTCTTTAACCGCTAATCTCCTGGCATGAAAAACATTTCCTGGTGATTCTAAGTTGATGTAATTTTGAATTAGATTTTCATGACATCATCATTTTGTTGATTCAAGAAACAGATTCTAATAGGTGTACAATGGAATAGACACTGTATTGCAGCGTTAGCGTAACAAGAAACACCATCTGCGTTCTGAAGACCTTTTACTCGCCACGCGTGGCTTGATATCTTTCCTTCAATTATTGGTACCTGACATGTAGATACATCTTTTGAGACAGACCATCTACGATCTTGTACTTTTCGTGGACGTATTCCTGGAACAGTCATCGCCATGAGGTCCGGTCGATATTGTTTTCTCAACCTATTGTACTCTAAGATAGCAGATTCATCCGCTAATACCGCGTGCGGATCGTAATTAATCAAGTGGAGTCCTTTGTGACAGGAAAATGAGATTTCCTCGACATCAACGCTCGACCGACTCCTCGAGCGTACCAAAAGTCGTGTCGTCATGACTGTGCCGTCCCAAATTGTATCGTCCTTAATTTTACAATTGAATTTTACGTTAACTTATCAAAAATTATCAACCGATTCGTAAGAAGAGATTTGTCGAGTCGATCGATTCCGATCCTACATTACCATCTTCGGCCGGTCGACAAACAAAGCCTCATAGTTAGCAGTCAATAGACTCCAGAGGGAGACAGAGCCACTTCGAGGGTTGACACGCATGCGTCAGTATATTGATTTTCGGTAACTGGAGATCTAGAAAATGAAGAGTGGGGAGAGGTGTGGATAACTTGTCTAATAATCGACAAGGATCACTTCTTGGTCAAAGACCCTAGAAGACACATATTGTCAATAAAATTAAGTGTAGTAACCCTCGAGGAGTCTCGTCATAATTTATAGCGTGTTAAAGTTTTGTCAAATATAATTAGCCGTGTGGATATAGTGTATTGTCGAATTTACAAGAAATTACGGGTAATTGTCGCTATCCAAGGACAACCGTACTATATTGAAAATCTTTGTCAACCAACGAAAGTGTAAATAAATTTATATATCTTTCTCTTGAGCTGTCGTCTGTCTTGCCTTTCCCTACGCATGGTCTGTCAGCTTTGCAAAAAAATAACCTGGTCCACCAACTGTACCTACCCTGGGACAGTTGTCTTTAATAATTTATAAGGATATAATATCGTTAGTCGATTAGGCTAGCTGGCGCCCAACCAATATTTAAAATTTAAGATTACCTAGAGCCCTGGCAGTCGTTCGGACCGCGGCCGCGCTAGGTGAGGAAACTATTCCGTCTCACCTTCTAATGAAGTTACCCGTGAAAGGGCAACGTACACTTGTCCGCTCGCAAATATAGAATTACCTGCATCAATAACGGCATTTCTTAAACTAAGACCCTGGCTTTTATGTATCGTAATTCCGTAACTGAGGCAAATTGGAAACTGTCTTCGTATAAGAAAAGCCCCTTCCATTGCCTCAAACTTAACGTCGACGCGCTCTATAACATGTTCGACGCCTGTCGCTAAGACAATTCGTACTGCTTCTACATCACTCGTATCAACAGCTCGTGATACTGACGTGATTTTACCAATTGTGCCATTCACCAGTCCTAAGGTAACATCGATATTTCGTCTAATCATTACTTTCGCACCAATTTTAACAGTAATTAATTTCGCAAGGCCCGCAGTTCGTGAACAATCCTCGTCCGCCATATTCAAAATTTTATGTACTTTTTTTTTTATATTCTTGGGGCAGTCAACTGTATCATGAGCTATCAATTCTATCTCTTCGCTTTGTATCCCGCAAAGCATTGCTTCATTAAGAACTTCACACATCCGAATCGTGGGAAGTAGACAGACAACATCGTTCGGTAAATTATTTATGTAATCGCAGAGTTCACGCACCCTTTTATCAAAGGTTGAAGTTGTGAAGTTTGTAAAGCGGATTTTCCGGGATGCTAAGATCGCCGTGTCCGAATCGGTTGCAACTCCAATGCGGATTCTCGATAGTATTTCACGATAGGACTGATCGTTTTTTTGTCTCATGTTAATCGTCAATTCATCGTAGCTGAATAAGTTGCTCCACAGATCAACGCTACCTATCGAGCCTAAAAGTTTATTCGAAACTTCGCTGGGCAGTCTCGTGAACGCCGGACTTTCGCGAACGGGTGGGAGTTGTAACAAATCGCCGAACATTAGAATATGTTTTTTACCGAACCAACCATCCTCGCAGTCGATGGTATCAAATATTTCACTTAATCGAAGGTGTATATACATGAACGTCACATTCGAAATCATCGAGACCTCGTCAATGATAACGAGTGCAACATTTCTAAGTTGCTCTCGAATTACTTTTAAGGCTGCATCGGAGAGTTGTTTGTATTTGGGAGTGATCCCGTGTTCAACAGGCAGTTGAAACAGTCTATGAATAGTCAAACCATTCACATTGAATGCTGCTATTCCAGTTGGCGCTGTTACGGCGGTATCTTTACCAGTATGCTGCTTGATTGACCATACGAGCGCTTCGATGAGATGACTCTTACTAGTTCCACCCTCTCCACTGACGTAATGTCGGAGAATTCTATCGTTTGAACTCACGGCAGCCATAGTTGTATCGAATACTCGTTTCTGATCAATATTCAAACTTCTAATTATTTGTGAGTCGTTTGTCGTATGTAATTTTTCCACACGGGCTTGAAATTCCTTCATTGCTCCTTCTGCTTCGATTGGCCCACAGCCTAATGGTACCGAATCAGCAATATCGCTCTGTTGTGATTGAGCTTTTTCTTTCATACGTTTTTCGATTGTATCTTTGATATGCTCAATACCTTTTTGTATTTCTGCTATGCGTTCGTGATACTGTAACGCATCTTCGAGCTTCAGTCGGACTGATTTGAAAGCTTCCGCATACGTATCACATCCATTTCGCAACTCATCTGTGTCCCTCCATGGTTGAAAAAGTAATAATAGCGCAAAGTAATATCGTTCAGGCTGATTGTTTACATTATTTTGATAATGATTAATTAGGCAACCACGTTTCCTCTTTTTCAAGTACAGAGTTTTCCCAATCTTATAAAATTCAACGTCTTGTAGTTTAGGTTCTACTCTAGTTGCCTCGTACCATTTGACAAAGTCGTACAGGCAGGTTGATTCCAATTCCTGCGGGCGAGCTGGGTAATGTGTATCGACTACAGAGTCACAGAAAATATCAGTCGAATCTGCATCGAGGGCTTCGATTTCTTTACGACTTTTGACTTTTCTATTTCTAATTATATTCACATCTATCCATTTAATCGTCGTTTGCGGATCTGTGCCGTGCAAGGGAATACCTATTAAAGTATCAGCGGCCTCTAACGCTCCACATTCTCTGTGATTTAACATACGTTGAGCAAAACTCCACAAACGACTGCAAAGCGATTTTGTCGAATTGATTGCTGCGATGTCTTTATCCGTATTGCTCTGCTCACATTTTGACAGATACTTTGTTACATACCACATGAGTATAGCCGAAATCTCGCCAATGAACTGTATATCCATATTGCCTTCCCAAGCACTGAGAATTGTTGGGTTGTAATCATTAATATCAACCTCATTTTGATTCCGAGGTAGATCGTACAGTCTACTTCTGGACTTGAGCTTGCGCCTGCCTATTATTGAAACAGCCACATCTCTAATAACAATATTGTCTGTTACGGGACGGGGAAACCCGAATCGACATACTTTGGACGAACCATGATTTTTGTTCCTCTTATTACGCAAGCAATAGGAATTGTGCTTATGTCGTTGATGTGTATTAACTCGACGATACAATTCAGGCGAAACGTATTTCGGTGGCATTTTGCAAGTCACATATTTCCTGATAAAACTTGCAATTTCTTTGTTCGAAGATTTCCCAATCACGGGAGCATCTTTTATCCAAATTAATAGGTGAAAATGCTGCATTCCCCTGCCTTGATACTCGCGCCTCCAGAAATAATGGGTCACTTCTCCGATAGGATGATCGGGAGAACATATGAAATCTAGCATAGCATGGAACTCATTGTCAATAAATCTTGATGTAGACACTGAATCAGCCGCGACCAATTGATTCGGCGACATCGTAGCGGCAGCAGGGCCACCTACTTCGCGAAGGTATTCCGTCATGTCTGACCATAACCATTCGCTTGGACTTAGCGTAAGAAACCATGTAGCCGGACCGTAATGATGTATCATACAAGATACATCATTTCTCGGCCGACTCCAATACTGCTCTGTGTTGCGCAGCCTTGCAAATATTGCGTTTAAATTCCCTTCCAATTCCTCTCTAGAGAGCTTTTCCAGATAACTCGCTGCGGTAAATCGTTCGCTCGGATTGGTGATATTCAGTTTGTAATATATCCCACTACGCACTTGGCGAATATTAGCGTCATTCAAAAGGTAGAATAGGTATGGTTGATCTAGCCGGTATTGCGAATGCTTCAACATGAGTTTTGATTTAATAAATTCTGCATGCGTAGGCGCGTAGATCTATCCTCCTGCTGACCATTCCGACCATACGGATACAAATGCGGAAAGTATTGTGAATCTAGAGTTTTATTACGGTTATCTAACGGTACATCGTTGATTTTTAACATTTGGTAGAGATCTGTCGCAGTCTCATTAGGTCTTTTGGCATACATCGGATGTATCGTGAATTGTTCGTAAATTTCATCCGATTGTGAAACTTGCGTCAATAGCGCTGCACGCCTGTTCGCATTAATATCATCTCGACCTTCACATGCCTCCAAGTTGCCGTACTCATTATTTTCACTTCTAATCACTGTTTCAACATTATGAATAATTTCTAGTTCCTTCAACTTGTCGTTTTCGTTATTTTCATTTTCGATTTCTTCATCCTCAACTTGAAATTCGGTGTCTTTTATATCAGCCAACAGGGTTTCAGCCGACTCTGGCAACTTAATTTCAGAATAGTGAGGATTGTTCGCCTTAAGCCACATCAAGGCGTCACATACTTTATGTATATTCACCAGTTGTTCCCATACCAATTTTGATTTGGTTGGGATTCCGCGAACTAGTATGTACAGCTCGTGGTCAAGATTAATCGGATCCATGGGTGGGCAAATTTTCTGTAAAGTTTCTTCCATAGGTAGGGGTAAATGAAACGTTCTGCCCTTTACTTTTTGTACCATATCTCTGTGCGGTAAATTTTTGTTTGCCACGGTACCCATTCTCTGAACAGTTTGAAACGCTTTAGCTCGTTGTATTAAAATGCGTTCGTAGTCGTTCAATGATGATATAATTTCCGGTACTGGTTCGGTAATTAGATTGTTTAGAATGCATCTAGGTGGCATGGTGTTTTGTCGAAGCTTAGGAAGACAATAGTTACAAACATATTTGCAATCATAGCCTTCAGATTTGACGCGTTCCATCAAATCTGCCCAAATTTTTGTCGTGATTGGTTTTCTGAACTTATCGATGTTCGTAATCTCTCTTTTGAAACACAGTTTTTCGCATGATAGACAGATCAAACGGGGTATATCCATCGAGCGTTTCGTCAGAGCATGAAATGCACTTTGATACTTCTTTTTGATTTCTTCTTCGTTCAAGTCAATATCATTATTGACATCATCTCCTACATTATTAGCGTTCTGCCGAGCAGTTTCTGAAATTAGTTTTAATTCTTCGAGATCGCCGTCGTTTAAGGCTTTGTCGATAACGGAAATTCTTGTATAACAATTTTCTAATTTATATACAAGCCTTTGTATACGCCGAACTAGCGGGAAATGTGCAGATAAAATTTGCACGGGTAAGAAAATTGATCTACACGACGCGTTACCCATGTAGCAAATTTGGGAATGCCCTAGTTTCTCTTTGGCGTGCTCTGCTGTACACTTCAAGTGTATTACAAATTTGTGAAAATTTTTCAACGTGCACATTGATACTATTTTCAAAAATTCAACGTATTTCTCTAGTAATGATATATCTGTTATTTTACAACTTCGATCGCAAGACCAACCTTTGCATTTGCTTTTTCGAGTCTTATTATTATTTTCAACTAACGGTAAAATATTAACAGCTTGCCCTTTGGGGTTTACAACAATTGATTCATAAAATGGAACGTACTTGTACGCAACTTCCGCAAAGTATGGTTCAGCTGAGGCAATATGTTTCGAAGAACCACACAGTACGTTTAATTTATCTCCTATGTTCGCGTTTGAAAGTTTTGCAAACTTCGTTAGACAAACCTCTGCTTTATTCTTGACGCTTACTAAGTTTTTCCTCATGATGTTTATTTCCAACTGTCTATCACGAATACACCATTTTATAATCGACTCGGCTTTCATTCTTCTAATAACTTCAGTTTGCTCCTCAATCATCAGCGAAATCTTCGATATATATTTTTCTTTCGATTGCATTAGTGCTATGGTATTCAAATTTCGAACAGATTCATACTTTGTTAGAATCTTTTTGGCAGTATTTTTTTTTTCGCTTTGCTATTTCGTTTTCTGTTTTGCGTATACTATATATCTTACACCTACGATCGCGTTCACGATTCAACTGATATCTGATTCGTCTCAAAGCTCGCCGCTTGTCAACGTTCAAACGATAATGTCTGCGCATTCTCTCACGCGATTTTTCAGCGTTCAAACTATGATATCTGCGCATTATCTTACACGTTTTTTCAGCGTTCAAACTATGATATCTACGCATAATTTCACGCGATTTTTCAGCGTTCAAACGATAATATCTGCGCATTCTCTCACGCGATGTTTCAGCCTTTAAATGATGATATTTGCGCTTTCTCGATCTTTGGTTTGCAGCGTTCAAAGAATAGATTTCCCGTGCTCTAACGCGTAGCTTATCAGCCTTGGAAAGGTAATAATTCCGGTTCTTTATTCGTTTCACATCTATATCACAATGATTCGATCTTTTGTCACATATATTCAATGTACATTCGCCCGTTGGAAGTTGACCAGATTTTATGACTGGTTTCGAATTCGTAACCAAAACTTCCACGGTCTCGTCGTCTAACGGTTCGCAATTATCGACATAAGGTGTAACATCAACAATAGATTCTTGACTTAGATTAACTATCGGAACTCGTCTTTCCTGACTAAGTGCTTGATTACATTTAGTTGTTAGAGCTACCTGAGTGATCTTGCTACACCAACGTATTTGCGACTGATGTGTAACATCTATTTCTGTTTCGGCAGTTTCATATTGAGTTCCCACGTGTGATGTGTGCTTATTAATTATCACGGCTCTTTGTTCAACTGAGGTGGGAAGTGGCCTCCTTTTTTGATTTTGCTGCAAATTGAGATGCTCAACGCTTGTAGATAACAGTTTACGTTTACAAGGATAATTATTTCTTCTTGTTCTCATACGCTGCCTTACATTAACACGAGGAAATTCATCGATTACGTTATTTTCAAACAATGTCAATAGATGTGCTCGCATACGAGGAACGTCATATATTCTGTCGTTTGGTCTGTGACCATTTGCAATCGATATTGCGAAGGCGATCGCAAATACCCCACAATCTGAGAAGTTCGGTTGCTGTTGAACTGTTGGAAACCGAATGGGCTTGCAATGAAACTGATAAAAGGGAAACAAATGTTTCAAGTACGTTTCGTGATGTTTGTGAAGCCTCTTTGAATTTAATGAATCATATATAAAAATCGACTTCGTGTCGAAATAACAGCATACCCAATGATTATCACCACTGTGCAGTATTTGAATGTGCTTCTCAGTCGCAGAAACCGGCGCGATAGTACTAGGCATTTGTATCCGCCATGTTTCACAGGGAGAATATTCTGTGCAGCTTTGTAAAAGGTACACAAATCTACTCATATGAAGGTCGGTCAGCCACTCTCCTGATATGATTTCTAGTTTAGATTTGTCATCTAAAATGGGGGGAGCATTACGAATCTTTTGCCGTCGTGTTTGCGTTGCTGTATTCGCGGTCACGTTAGCTATATCTCCGCGTGCAACGTCAGATGTGTCTCTAGATCTAGATAAATGTCCAGTCACCTTGGATTGTGTATCTTCCCTGGGAAGTTTCGATTTCGAATTCGGTGTGAAATTTTTGTTGTTTTTGATCACTGGTATCTTTCGATGATCGTTCGACGATTCCACAACGGTACTGGTAAATTTTTGGTGAACGGGCTGTTGCGAAGGGCTTTTCTGAATGCAATGCAATTCTCGATTTGAAAAACCGGTGTTTGGTTTAGGGTCGGATACCTTAACTCTCCTAACGCATGGAAAGTTTTGGATATTATTACTCTCAAATATTTGTAAAAGATGCCGTCGCATTAGCGGAACGTCGTAAATAACTTCGTCCGGATGTTGCCCGTTCACGATCGAAATTGCAAAGGCAATTGCAAAGACGCCACAGTCGGACCCGTTTGACTGATGTTGAACCGTAGGGAATTGCACGGGATTACTATCGAATGCATAAAAGTGGAACAGTTTCTCTAAATATAGTTGGTGGTCTTTGTGGACTATTTTGTTATTCAACGAGTCATATATATAAATTGACTTCGTATCAAAATAAGCACACACCCAGTGCATAATATCAAGATCGGTACTACCACTATGGAGTATTTGTATATGCTTAACCATCGGCGAAACAGGCTCGATTGTAAGCGGCAAATATTTTTTCCACACCTGCTGCGGTGCATATTCAGATGAACACGCAAGAAGTTGGCCAAACCGATCCATATGATCATCCTCCAGCCATTCACCAGATCTAGTAATCTCTACGAACCTGTCTCCCAAATTGTTTGAACGCAGATTCTGCATAACTATAAATTATGAACCTATACTCGTGTATGGTATTTACACGTCCTGTCTGAACTTCAGTTCTATTGGCGCAAAGCTGCCTTTTATATGTGGCGCAAAGCTGCCTTTTATATGCGGCGCAAGGCTGCCGTTCTGTATTTGGCGCAAGGCTGCCTTGTTATAGCTCAAATAAGCTTATTTATTGTGAATTAAACTAAACTAACCTAACCTAACTAATCTAAGCCCGTGTTCAGAAACTCGCTATGAGAGATCATGAAATGTCTGCATAAAGTCAATGCACGGCAATAAAGCGGCAGTGCAACAGACCGAAAACTGTGTTGACCAGCTAATTTCTGAACTCGGTAAAACCTAAATAAAAACCTGATCTACCCCTGCGATGACACTTGTCTAATTAACGTCACTAACGACTGTAAACTGATAACCTCGCTAACCCTGCTAATATCGCAAACGTAAACACATCGAACCTACAAGTGCGAAGTGAGTATGTGATGAAATCCTAGCTTTTTTTTAAAGATGCATCAGCGCCGCTAAACACCCACTGAAGGAACTAAGAAAGTGTGATGAGCACATCGTAAATAGCTTGAAATTTTGGAACGTATTCTCGTCGCGACATGTCGAAATAACCAATCAGTGCTCTGGATTACGGCAATTCCAACGCGCCGAATGCCTATTTTGGGAGTTGTCCATATCGGTGGTATTAGAAACTCTACAAAATCTGTCGATTATGGATTTTTATTGTCTACATGATACAATTATACATCTATGATACACAAATGGTTCCTGCATATGCTACAAATCTAAATTATTCATCATGCGGGGTATGATTTATTATGTCGATTTATTTTTGGTCGTAATGTTATGTATATAATTAAACAAACGATCATTTAAAGTATGGTATGATTTATTTTTTATGAGATAAATTGAAGTTTATTGATGACACAGGGTTAAGATTAATGATTATTACAGTCTTCAGATATACAGGGTGATCCAGAATGAGGTATTTTCCTTCTACCAATAGATTCCTCGTGAAAATCTAAGACGAAAATTATCAATGATAAAATGTCGAGGGTGAAGCCGTTTTCGGACAAGAGCCGTTCAAAGTTAGCCAATGTGAGAGCAGATACGAAACTGTCTCAGGGCCGCACCGCCGGCCTGGCGGTCCTCGCGACGCGTCACCGGCCACCGCGATCTCGCCAACTGACAAAACGACGATCGCGGCCCTGAGGTAGCTTCGTATCTGTTCTCGTATTCGCTAACTTTGAACGGCTCTTATCTAAAAACGGCTTCACCCTCGACATTTTAGCATTGATAATTTTCGTCTTAGATTTTAACGAAGAATCCACTGGTAGAAGGAAAATACCTCATTCTGGATCACCCTGTATATGTATTTATATTTTAGTTATCCAAATATATTTATTATTAATATATTATATTACATTTATATGTTATACTTGTATTATATATGTATTATATTATTATATTATTTTTTTATAATATATATATATATATATATGGGGCATTCCGTACCGAATCGACCTGGGTCTGACCCTCGACCTTTCGGATTCGGCTCACGATTTTTTATGTTGTTGTCCCAACTCTAAAAATAACACCGAATTTTTTATTGATTTTTCAAAAATTGTCTCATTTACTTATGATTTTTGAAAATGAACACATCGTTAGCTATAATTCTAAAATCTGCAAAAATTCAGAAAAATCTTGCGTTGAATATAAAAATTTTAGAGCCTAGAGCCAACGTGGGCAAACAGCTGCTTCATTATGTTTTTGGACTATTTCTATGAAAAAAATTGAACAAAATCGTAAGCACAAGCCGGATCAGTACGGAATGTTAATAGAATATTTTTATAGGGTAGGGCGGGGTATATTAGGCCTATAAAAAGTTTTTTGGATTTTTGAAAATTCGTAACCTTGTCGAAAATTGTTTTCTACGAATAAATGAACAATCTTATATTATCAAAAAATTTAAAATTTTGAATTATTTTTAGAATTGGGACGACGACATAAAAAATCGTGAGTCGAATCCAAAAGGTCGAGGGTCAGACCCAGGTCGACTCGGTATGGAATGCCCCATATATATATATTAGGGTGATTAAAAAATAATGAATTTTTTTTCTCGGAATCAATTTGAAAAGTTTCGCTCAGGTACTGAAATAGGCCTGTTAAAATATAAGCTCTCAATATTAATATGAAGATGGCCCGCATCGCACTTTTCGATTTCCCATAAGAATAACACAGGAACAACTACTTTTGTTCCTTCTGATTTTTGTAACTAACGAACGATACGTCGTACAGTAAAGTTCTTGGTATGTTTCTTTAGAGAATCGAACGCTCTACAAAAAAAGTTCAATGTCATTTTTTCGTAAGTCAACTCCGTCGAAAGTTATTCGAGGAAAAGTTATTATATCATATTATAGTATATTAATTTTGACCTTGAATAACTTGTGACGTAGTTGACTTACCAAAAAATGACTGTAGACCTTTTCTGCAGAGCGTTCAATTCTCTAAAAAACATGCCAATAATTTTACTGTACGACGTATCGTTCGTTAGTTACAAAAATCAGAATGAACAAAAGTAGTTGTTTCTGTGTTATTCTTATTGGAAATCGAAAAGTGCGATGCGGGCCATGTTATTATTAATATTCAGAGCTTATATTTTAACAGGCCTATTTCAGTACCTAAACTAAACTTTCAAACTTTGTTCCTATTTCAAAAAAAAAAAATTCTTTTCAGCCTAATATATTGTAACGTGCCAGGCCTACCCAGGCCTGTGCCGTTACAATTCAAACCGAAGCGAGCGTGCACACGGCACCACACTGTCAACAACTACGCTGGCCTGAGTGACGTCACGACGGATATATAAGTCGCGACACCACCCAGGACCAGCAGCAATCCACGGCATAGCGCCTGATTGGCTCACTCACTCTTCAGTAACGAGTCTCCGAGGCAAAGCGCCCGGAGAGCTATTAGAATCACGTCATTTTTGGGATAATAGTTAAAATTATATTATTTCGGTCGAATCACTTTATTACTATTTAGAATTCATTTTCCTAATTGCTCAAATTATACGATTCAAACTTAGTCAACTCGAACTCAAACCCAAACAAAACCACGGTTTATATTAGTTATATTTAGTTTAATGTTTTCGGTTGCAACCTTAGGATACAAGTTTTGTTATTATTTCTTATTATTTTTTATACATATTTTATAATTTTGTTATTGTTCACGCAAATGGTATTGCAGTAAAATCTAAGTTAAAGCATACGACGCAGGCTTCTTTACCCCGAGTTTTGCTTATTTATCGCGGCTTATTTCCACCTTAGCTAGAAGACAGCTTTGGCGAGTTTACTTGCCCAAGTCTGTGACAGCCTTGGTGTGTGTCAAGCACACCCAGGTCTGAGGGAGGCGGCTTCGGAGTTTCTACTCCCAAGTCCGCGATTAGGAAAGCAAGGCATCCTTGGTGTGCAGTTGCACACTCAGGTATGTAACGGCGGCTTTGGAGTCTTCCACTCCCAAGTCCGCGACCAGGGAAACTTGGCATCCTTGGCGTGCATCTGCACACCCAGGTATGCATTGGCGGCTTCGGAGTCTTCTACTCCCAAGTCCGCATTAGAAACCAGTAACACTAGATTCGATAGAGCGGCTCTAAATATTATTAGATAAAAAAACTCACAATAACTTGTCGTTTGCGCCACTCCCGTGACGCAAACAACACAAAGAAAGTTACATTTGGCGCCCAACGTGGGGCCACTCTATTAAAGAAATTTAGTGTAAATTTGCTTTAACCAATTTCAGAACCTTTGCTTTAACTCTTGCTTTAACTAAAATTTAAAATCTTTGCTAAAATAACGTAGAATCTTTGCCAAACTTAAATTCAATCGAGTAAATGTCCAGACCAGACGACCTTGGTGTCAACAAAATAAGGAAAATGACGGATAAGGAAGCCTGCGTCGATAGAGTCTTAGAACAGCATGTAGAGATCAGGAATGTATCTAAACGAGACAAAGACAAAACTCAAATAAATTTAGATAGAGGCTTTATTAGTAAAGATTCATCCAAACAATCAGATAGCAGTACATCGAATCGTAGACAGGTAGAGGTCGACCAATCCTCGATGATGGCGGCACTAGAAAGATTAAACAAAAAATTGAAACAAAAGATCAGAAAGAATATGAAAATCGAATAGATGCAAAATTTGAAGAACATGCTTCTGTGACTAAGTCGCGATTTGACCAAATCGAAAACAAAATCCAGAACACAAGTGATAAACACGATAATAAGATAGAGGCCTGTCAAAAGGAAATAGTAAAAAGTCAGTTCGAGATCAGAGAAGAATTTGGCGATGGTTTGAACTGCTTGGATGCGAAAATTATGAAAAACCATCAACTTAGTCTAAACAAAATTAGTGAATTAGAAAATCAACAAGAAAAATTTAAAGGTAATATCGAAGCTGATATTAGAAGAATAAAGAATCGAACGTCAATGTCAAATACCGACTATAATCAAATTGTATCCAGGCACATTAAACTACCGACTTATTCCGGTAAAGGTTGGGAAAGACCCGCCAATTATATTAAAGAACTTGAAGAATATTTTACCTTCGTTAACGCTGAATCCGATGATGTTTGTTTAAAATTAATAGGGCAGAGTCTTAGTCATGATGCCAAGGATTGGTGGATCGCGCGTCGCGACGGGATAACTTCCTGGGAAAATTTCAAAACCAGATTTTTAAGTAGGTACTGGGGTGAGGAAACTCAACGGGAACTACGAAAAGATATAGAATTTGGCTACTATCACCCGGACTCGAAGGTAACGTGGTCGGAATACGCGAACAGGAAATTTGCGTCGGCAGCGGGGTTATATCCGCGGATGACCGAATCAGAGATCGTAAAAAACCTTACGCGTCACTTTGACGAACCGGTCGTCGAAGCTTCTAAATGCCGCGATATCCGAGACATCGATTCACTGCTAAGCTTTCTTGATGAGATGCAATTCGGAGGTAGGTCGAATGCGCCCAGGTACAAAAACTCGTATGCGAATAGACAGGGTCCATCCGTCAGTCGCGTCACTGATAAGCCCACGTCATGGCGAACTGAAGTCGACAATCCGCTAGGTAGATCCACAACAGACAAGCCGGACTCAAAACAAAAATACGGCCAAGCAGAAACTATGAATAATAGGCCGAGCGCTTGGAATACGCAACGGATAAGCGCGATTTCCGAAAACAATGTCAACACGGCTGTCGATAACACAGAATATGAGTTGCCGGGAAACTAACGGACGCTGTACTGGACACGCCGTTACAACACCCAGTACAGCGAAATGTAAATGTTTTCGCGGCGAATTTCAAAAATATCATAGAGTCAAATAATTCGTTCGAAAACCCGTACGACTATCTTATAGACGAGGAGTCGAAACCTGAAAAACCCACTAAACAATGTCCGGAAGTATGTATTTATATCGAGCAGATAGAAGTCAAGGCGTTAATTGATACCGGAAGTCAAATAACGTGCATATCCGAGGAATGGTATTCTAGGTACAAGGACCAGATCTACGGATGTGTGAGATTCCCAGTAGAAAACTTCCAGATATTAGGTGTTTTAGGGGGCAAGCCAACTCGCGTAAAAGAGCAAATTTTAACTTCGGTAAAAATCGGTCCGTTGCAAGATGAGGTATGTTTTCTCATCGTGCATGGATTAAGGCAGGATGTCATTCTCGGGATAGATACGTTGCATAGGTGGAAGGCGGATTTAGATCTGAGAGTAAACACATTAAAAATCCAAATAAGAGCAAGAACCGGTAGCGTCGAGATCTATAAACCGAGTATGCCATATGATAACGTCAAGGAAAAAGCGATAATCTCAAGGGTCAGTTCAAATTATGATCAGGCTAGACATGATGCTGAGTTAACCGATGATGAGATAAATGACAAGCTATCGGAGTGTCAGGTACTTAAGGCTGAAGAATTAACATCATTCTCAAACCTATTAAAAGAGTATCGTGACGTATTTTCAAAAATACCAGGTAGAGTCAACGTTTATGAGCACAAAATAAAGATCTATGAAGACAGACCATTTGTCCGTCGATCCTACCCTATACCAATAGTGCATAGAGACAAAGTGCGACTAGAAATAGAAAAAATGCTAGATCTCGGTATCATCGAACGATCGTACAGCGAATACATAAACCCGTTAGTAGTGGTAGCTAAAAAATCGGGAGACGTCAGATTAGCATTAGACGCTAGATTTATCAACCAGCTGATAGTACCTGATCACGATTGTGCGCAATCCACTGAGGTTTTGTTCCAAAAATGCGGCAACGTCTCGGTTATGTCTAGCCTCGACTTAACAGCCAGCTTTTGGCAAGTTCCATTACATCCGGAATCAAGAAAATACACGGCGTTCATGTACGAGGGGAAGACATACCAATTCGCTGTAACACCGTACGGATTGAATACCAGTCTAGCGAGTCTCATCCGGACACTAGATTTAGTGTTGAGAGAAACTGAAAATTTCACCATCAACTTCGTTGATGATATCTTGTGTTTATCTGATTCTTTCCAGTCCCACTTGGAACACCTAGGACGACTTTTCGAGGTTTTTAGGAAGCACCATATGACTATTAATTTCAACAAATCGAAATTCTTTAGGGAAGAAATTGATTTCTTAGGCCACAGAATTACAAAAAATGGAATTAGGCCACAGCCAGAGAAAATAGAGGCTATAAAACAGTTCCCGGTGCCTAAAAATGTAAAGCAATTAAAAGGATTTCTAGGGTTGACCAACTACTATAGCAAATTCACTAAGTCATATTCTGATGCAACCTCGCCTTTATTGGCACTAGTTCGAAAGGATTCCAAGTGGGAGTGGAACGAAAAAATGATGACACATTTCACAAAAGTAAAGAATTTGTTTTGCGCAGAGATGATAATCCATCATCCCGATCCTAAAAAACGGTACTACCTTCAATGCGATGCTAGTAATTTTGCAGTAGGCGCAGTACTTTACCAATTATCGGATTCGAACGAAGAACTTATAGTAGGTTTCACGAGTAGGACGCTAAAGGGAGCCGAATTAAACTATTTTACATCAGAGAAGGAACTACTAGCAATAGTATACGCACTTGAAAAATTCAGGACCTTTATTGTCGGAGCAAAATTAACTATACGAACAGATCACCGAGCATTAACATTTATAAATTCATGTAAGTTGGTAAGTTCGCGACTGGCTAGGTGGATTTTGTTTATTCAAACATACGAGTTCGACATCGAGTTCATTAAAGGCAAGGACAATATAGTCGCCGACACGCTCAGTAGGTACCCACCTGAAAAAGAAGAGAAAACAGAATTCATTAGTCACGTGCAAGTTTTGGCACCACTAGCTAAAGACATTACGGAAGAACTGTCAAGCGATCTTAGATCGTTTGCCGATCACCAAAAACATGATCAAAGGATAAATGAATTGATAATCGCTGATGCGCGTAAACATAAAAAGAAATTAAAAGAAATTGACGGAATTCAATATCACGTAGAGCCAGGGGGCGGAAAACGCGCTTTTATCCCGGAAAACTTAGTATTGAATCTAGTAAGAGAAACACACGAAGCGTACGGTCACGTAGGACCTAGTAAATGCTACCAAATCCTTAAAGAAGGATTCTATTATCCGAAATTCGCACGAGTCATCAGGAAAGTTTTAGCAGCTTGTGATCGATGTCAGAGATGTAAGATACCGAATATGCACAGCTACGCAAATATGCAGACAATCACACCAAAAAGGGTCGGTGAATTAATATCTATAGATTTTCTAGGCCCGTTGCCTTCGAGTAAAGGTAATTATAAATGGTTATTAGTGGTTATTGATACCTTTAGTAAATTCGTACGGCTATATCCTTTGAAAACCGCGAACGCGCCATCCACCATTCGTTGCATTTTCGAGAGATACATTCCTGAATTAGGTAAACCGGGTAAAATCCAGTTTGACCACGGGACCCAATTCACATCAGCCTTATGGCTAAGTAAGCTCGACGAAGAAGGAATAACCCCGGTATTTTCGTCAATCAGGCACCCTCAGGGTAACATGGTAGAAAGAGTGAATAGAGAATTAGGACGGTTTTTCCGCACCTTCCTTACGGAGGCGCATACTTCATGGATAAACTGGCTTCGGGTAATAGAAAGTTGCATAAATGAGGTCTATCACGACACTACTGGATTTTGCCCGTGTGAAATACAGTTAGGACAACGCCCTACGCGTTTCTGGGCCGATTGGTTTATCAAAAATACAGATAACATTACGCAAGAGGCTAAGTTAGAATTAGTTAGAAACAATATAATCCGTCGCGGAAAAAGTCGAGCAAATAGATTCAATTCAAAACATAAAATGACCGAATTTAAAATCAATGATTTAGTGCTGCTCAGGGCATTGAATGTATCCGATACTAAAAATAAAAAGTTAGCTAAATTTTTCACCCTCTATGAAGGACCATACCGTATAAAAGGAAAAATTGGTGAAGCTACATTTGTATTAGAAACTGAAGATAACGGCCGTGAGAGGGGGAAATTTCATACAAATATGCTGAAGCTATACAAGAAACCGTTGCGCTAATTAGAAAAAAAAATTTTCATATAATATTTGTAAACGTAACGAACCGCCGCCAGCAACGACCATCAACGCGCAAGAAGATGATCGCAAACTCGCGAATGTCAAATGAGTCAAGGGCGAAGAAATATAAACCCGTGCTCCAGCCGCACCTGTCATTAGTCCATCACGATGTTCGGTTACGGGTATACCAGTGTACAGGACAAGGCAACTCAAACGGAGGACGGTGACGACCTGAAAAAAGACGAAAAAGTTATAAAACCTTCAGGAAAATTTCGATCAGGAAGAGGTTGGTACGCGAGGGGAAGAGGTTTCCAGACAGCGGCTTACCTCATGAAGGCGCCGGAAACTAGCGTGAAAACAGGTGCACCGACAGACGTTGCAGTTGCTGGGTCTGAGGAGAGAAAAAAGGCATTAATACCATTGCCAAAACCTATCCTGGTATCGATCGACAAACATCTATTATGGGAGAAGAAACCAGAAGAGACCTCGATGAAAAACCACACCGACCAAAATAACAACCAGGTCGTGGAGCCGGTGAAAGAACTGGTAACGGTGGCACCAGGGAAGATGGTTGAAAAAGGAACAGGATCGGTAAATAAAAGAATGCCTGAAGTACCAGCATCATGGATAGGTCCGTGGAAACTTACCAGGATCGACTTACCGGAAAGAACGGAGGCGGAGAGACGAATGCATCTCCGAAAGTTAAATGAACTGAGGCTTTTTGGATCCATTGACTTCTCGGATGAAGAAGATACTCCAGTCAGCCGCACAAAAACAGACCGGCCAGCTGACAAGAATCGACGACCGCGTCAGCTGACAGGTAGACGACCACCACCACCATCGGCGTCGAAACCGAGAATCGAGGTAGAAATCCCACACCTCGATCCAACGGATCCACTTGGACTGAAACGCGAATGAGTCACGGACGCCGGAACCACAACACCATGGGTCAATCATCCGATGCACCGATCACCGAAGGGCTACCGATGCACGGACAATTGAAGGGGGCAAATGTAACGTGCCAGGCCTACCCAGGCCTGTGCCGTTACAATTCAAACCGAAGCGAGCGTGCACACGGCACCACACTGTCAACAACTACGCTGGCCTGAGTGACGTCACGACGGATATATAAGTCGCGACACCACCCAGGACCAGCAGCAATCCACGGCATAGCGCCTGATTGGCTCACTCACTCTTCAGTAACGAGTCTCCGAGGCAAAGCGCCCGGAGAGCTATTAGAATCACGTCATTTTTGGGATAATAGTTAAAATTATATTATTTCGGTCGAATCACTTTATTACTATTTAGAATTCATTTTCCTAATTGCTCAAATTATACGATTCAAACTTAGTCAACTCGAACTCAAACCCAAACAAAACCACGGTTTATATTAGTTATATTTAGTTTAATGTTTTCGGTTGCAACCTTAGGATACAAGTTTTGTTATTATTTCTTATTATTTTTTATACATATTTTATAATTTTGTTATTGTTCACGCAAATGGTATTGCAGTAAAATCTAAGTTAAAGCATACGACGCAGGCTTCTTTACCCCGAGTTTTGCTTATTTATCGCGGCTTATTTCCACCTTAGCTAGAAGACAGCTTTGGCGAGTTTACTTGCCCAAGTCTGTGACAGCCTTGGTGTGTGTCAAGCACACCCAGGTCTGAGGGAGGCGGCTTCGGAGTTTCTACTCCCAAGTCCGCGATTAGGAAAGCAAGGCATCCTTGGTGTGCAGTTGCACACTCAGGTATGTAACGGCGGCTTTGGAGTCTTCCACTCCCAAGTCCGCGACCAGGGAAACTTGGCATCCTTGGCGTGCATCTGCACACCCAGGTATGCATTGGCGGCTTCGGAGTCTTCTACTCCCAAGTCCGCATTAGAAACCAGTAACACTAGATTCGATAGAGCGGCTCTAAATATTATTAGATAAAAAAACTCACAATAACTTGTCGTTTGCGCCACTCCCGTGACGCAAACAACACAAAAAAAGTTACAATATATACAGGGTGATCCAGAATGAGGTATTTTCCTTCTACCAGTAGATTCCTCGTGAAAATCTAAGACGAAAATTATCAATGATAAAATGTCGAGGGTGAAGCCGTTTTCGGACAAGAGCCGTTCAAAGTTAGCCAATGTGAGAGCAGATACGAAACTGTCTCAGGGCCGCACCGCCGGCCTGGCGGTCCTCGCGACGCGTCACCGGCCACCGCGATCTCGCCAACTGACAAAACGACGATCGCGGCCCTGAGGTAGCTTCGTATCTGTTCTCGTATTCGCTAACTTTGAACGACTCTTATCTAAAAACGGCTTCACCCTCGACATTTTAGCATTGATAATTTTCGTCTCAGATTTTAACGAAGAATCCACTAGTAGAAGGAAAATACCTCATTCTGGATCACCCTGTATATATATTTTGTACTCATATGCGTATTATATGGGTATGTTATAATAATAAGTATATAATATGTCTTTCTGGAGTAGATTGGAGTGCTCGCGGCGTGTAAATAAAACGAATTGTTTCTCTGTAAAATAGAGATTTCTTTAATTCGGTTTTCCTTACATTATCGTTTGCAAACATCTTAATATCTTATCTTATATCATATCTTATATCTTAATAATTCTTACCTGTAAAATAGAGAAACAACATTCGATGATACTTTTCCACGCTGTTCTTTCCTTTATTTAATTCTTCTGTTCTTTCTCTATTTCACTCTCACGAATTTTTCTCTCCACGTGTCTCTACTTCTATAATTCCTCTATTGCACAGTCAGGTGCCTGGTTTACCTACCCGCACTTTGTGCGGGAGTATTTAAATTGGGAAACTGAGGTAGTGCACCGCGTCTACCTTACATCTCCCTCCTCCGTGGAAAAAAAAAATTCGTTTACAATTTTTTTTTTTTTTTTTTTTTTTTTTTTTTTTTTTTTTTCTTAACTATTTACATTTAGTGTTTCCGCACTTTGTGATATTGGGATCAATTTTGTAATGTGGAACAAATTCGATTCTGATTTTTTGTGACCTGTGTCCACGCTATATATTGAATTTGACACTTTGTCTAAAACTCTGAAAGGCCCGATTCTTAGTTCCTCTAATTTTTTTCTGTTTAATCGATTACCGTTTTCAACGTACACAAATTCTCCCACTTGAATTGTATAGTCTTTTCTATTTTTGTCGTAATTTTTCTTATTGTATGTATGGTACTTATTGCTATTTTCTAGAGCGGTCTTTCGGTCTCTTTCTAGATCTTCCTTTGTTATTGGCTGCTTTAATTCTATTGGCAATGCTGTCGTATCAAATCCTTCTAATAGATATTTTGGACTAAACTTAGTGACCGTGTGTTCCGTTTCGTTGTATTTTTCTATGCATTCATGCGCTATGGTTGTCCATGCCTTTCTTTTATTTTCTTCTTCGTTTATCCTACATCTGATTTTGTTTACTATTGTTTGGTTTAGTCTCTCGTTTATACCATGTATATACCATGAATATTTTTCGAACCAGAACGCTCTCTCCTCTATGAGATGGCCACAGTGTTCTGTCTCTTTCGTTCTCTATACAACTATGCTGGACAGAAGGAGACAGGAGACCGTGGCCAACTTCACAGGAGGAGGAAGCGTTCTGTTTCAAATAATATTCACGGTATATAATAGGTTAATGATAATTCTGTAATTAAAACTAGTAAATAAAGAATACGTAAATAAATGTAAATAAAATATGTGCGAAGATAAAGATTATAAAGATTAAAGGAGGCAAAGATTATTTTATTAAGATTATTGTGCTGCTGGAGCTGCCGGATCACCCCTGCCCTGGCCTCTGCCTCTACCTCTGCCTCGGCCTCTTTCTCCTCCTCTGCCTCGGCCTCTTCCTCCTCCTCCGCCACGGTAGGGATTGGCCATTTTATATAAAAAATGTATGAGATTCATTTGTTGATCTCTCCTTCTTTGGCGCACAGCCTGCCCAGCTCGTTGTTGTGGAGGTTCTCTATTAACTAAAAGAGTGATAGTGAAAACTCAATTATAAGTCTCGAAAAAGACAAGTGACGTAAGATTACTAGAAGTAAGACGAGGGTTGTATTCAGTCCACTACGGATAACGTTATCAAACATCAAAGCAGTACATGGACAGACGAAGATTCTTGAAATTCAAAAACAGTGTAAAGTATGAAATTATATACCATCCTGAAGCGGGTTTCGGGCCCCTCCGTCCGCCCTGTTGCCCGCTGGCAGCCGATTATTTGGGTCAACGTTTTCTATAAAAATAAATATGAACCGTGCTACAAAATTCAGCGTGGTCAGGCATACCGTTTATGTGATCGACTAATAATTGCTCATAGCGCCAGCTGAATAGAATCTCATGACAAAAGCACGAATATTAACGGTATATTTGAAATGAAATCACGACTATGCAGAGTTGATGCTATCGTACAGTGAAACAATTACGGGATCGGCATGTTCAACAAAACTGAACAACTTATGCCAAACATTTACTAAGGATGAAGAAGTAATGACTGAGGTATATATTTATAAAGCTATACCGTGATTATCGTCAGCTGGCTGGCCTGGTGCTGGTTGGTCTGGTTCGAGCTGACCTGGCGCTGGCTGACCCGGTGGTGCGCCTTGAACGTTCGGCCGCAGCGCTGCTCGTACGAGTTCAGCATGTGATATAAAAAAAATGTTAAACATAACAAGTTATGTGATAAGGGTGACGTCTATAAAATTTTGAAAAATCATTGTCTCCGTTCTTTTGGATGACTCAAGTATTTTTCAAACGCACATACTTTCATGACATAGAAGATGTCGGAACACTTTGCTGAGGGGACAATACTAAATCATTCATGGTAAAAATCATACAAATTTCATGGTATAAATTCTATCTAAATTCTCCCGTAGCATGTTGCATGAAATAATTTAAATCTCAATTACCAGCGTCGACATCTCTCGCGAGATATGGTTCTCGTGGCTGAGGCATGTTGGCTGCCACCCTGTCGACCACCGGCCACTCTTCGTAGGGCGGCCAATCGTGGAAATATGAAATTCATACACGACAAACCGCAGCGATTTATCTTACCCCAAATATTTTGACATTCCGTGTCATCTGCAATTTTTCAAGACATACCAAGCTGTATCAGAGACTCTATTCGTATTTAATTGCCAACTACGAATAATAAATGACCGATTTTAGCCGAACTGTCAAAATATTTGGGATTAGATATACAGGGTGATCCAGAATGAGGTATTTTCCTTCCACCAGTAGATTCCTCGTGAAAATCTAAGACGATAATTATCAATGATAAAATGTCGAGGGTGAAGCCGTTTTCGGACAAGAGCCGTTCAAAGTTAGCCAATGTGAGAGCAGATACGAAACTGTCTCAGGGCCGCACCGCCGGTCTGGCGGTCCTCGCGTCGCGTCACCAGCCACCGCGATCTCGCCAACTGACAAAACGACGATCGCGGCCCTGAGGTAGTTTCGTATCTGTTCTCGTATTCGCTAACTTTGAACGGCTCTTATCTAAAAACGGCTTCACCCTCGACATTTTAGCATTGATAATTTTCGTCTTAGATTTTAACGAAGAATCCACTGGTAGAAGGAAAATACCTCATTCTGGATCACCCTGTATCGCGGCGATCTGTAGTACCTAAATTTCATATTCCCAACGTTTGGCCGCCCTGAAAAACTACCTGCGCTCGGAAGCCTACGCTTGCGCACTTGGAATTCGCCTGTCTACCCCTTTCTAACCATTCGGAATTCACCCTGCATATTCTCTTATACAGGGTGATTCAGGCTGAATCCACCACCTTACGTGGGTGTATTCCTCCTGAAAATCCAAGATCAAATTTCCTTCACCAAAACTTCGAGGGACTAATGGTTCCAAAGCTACGGAAGATCTTACATTAGTTGACCAATCACAGGGCTTATAATGATCGCCCTTATCACATTTGGCGATTGCAATTAGGGCGAATAAACTTCTCAATCACTTTGAAAAATTGTAATTAGATGAAAAATTAATACTAATTGCATTCCGCGATTGTAATTACGATGAAAATAAATACAAATTACAATTTTGATTATTTTCATCCTAATTACAAATCACAAATGTAATTAAAAACTAATTTTTTCTGATTGCAACTCACGAATCTAATGAGTAATCGAATTTCCCTCGTTACAAATTACAAAAATAATTAGTGATTTAATTTTTCCGAATTTCGAATTCCAAATGTAATTTTTAATGAATTTTTTCCTGATTACAAATATAATTACTAATTCTAGTGTAATTAATTACAAATTATAATTAGTGGTGCCCAACAGTATGCAGTACCGCCGACGCAAATGTTAGACGTATTGACAATCAGAAACGAATTTTACAGGAGAGTTCACGTGACGAAGGCAACTCTCCTGCAGCTGGGAGATCGCTTCGACGTCGAACCCGGAGATGGAGGTTCTCGACAAAACTTCTTGGCCGAACATGATATCGAAACCTTCCTCATCATACCGCCTAAGGTGAGTTAGGAGTCTTTCCTGATATTTCTTTTTTTTTTTTGCTGTTGGTTGTCTGCACAACTTTTTCAATGGGATAAAAACTTGTGCCTTTGACACAGAATGGACGCTACACGGAAAAATTGTTATAGGAGCCTTTTGTTCTATATGTCATGAATCGATAATTCAGTTCGATTTAAATCATAGTTGACTAAATGTACGCAACAAAGTTAGATGTCAGGCAAACTGTTGTTTTGATACGAAGTTAACTCATACTTAGTTGTGTGGTCTATGAATTTACTCTTTTCTAAGAGTTGTTGCCCGCTAACTCGTCGCGGTTATGATTGATGATATCGGAGTAGAGATGGCTGAGATTTTGAATGTCAGTTCGTTTGTTCACAGTATTGTTCTCAGATATATGGATCATCTATTTTATTAGTCTCTTGTACCAATCTTCTTCCTTATCTACTACTCCGATATCATCAAAGTCAAAGGTATGCCCCTGTTTACAGTGTTTGTGATTTTATATGTGACTCCAATATTCTCCTTGCTGAGGATGTGCTTTATATTTTGTGATAGACCGAAGTACAATTTTCACTCGTCAGGAATATCAAGGTTCGAGGCAGACATTACTAGCTCAGAAAAAACTTCCAGCAGTGTAAAAGCGAAAGAATATAAACAAACTAAGTAGATTCGAATACAAAATTCGAGATCCAGTAGATACGCCACGAAATTGGGTTAAAAACTTGACAAACACTGAAATTTCTGATGATATTCTCAACTACGTAGCACTAGGGCCCAAATATGGAATCATATATGAAAAAAAGCAGATTCCGGTAAATAACTGTTGACATATAAAGTTTGAATTTCTGTTAAGATAAGTGGCGACACCTCGTGGAAATTGGATCCGCATATAGAGGTAGTATTAAGTGAAGCGTACATGTGATAAGACGTACAATATGTTCCTTTCTAGTAATGTAACCGAATAAATAATACACAGTTAATTGAAGAAAACAGTAAACAGTGCATTTATCAAAGTCCCTGGGAGTCCCGAAATCCACTGTCCAACAGGTTATGGGCCCAGTGAGAACTATAGTGAGACACCAGACGAATTAATCGGTTTATCAAAATCTGTGCGGAAGAAATCGAAAACGTGCCCGCGTGGAAACGAAAAGAAAGATGGCTGAAGATCACATGACGCGGTCGATGACAAAATTCGACGGATCGAATTTCCAATTATGGAAATTTCAGATGGTGTCACTACTCGTGGCCCAGGATATCTATGATGTCGTCAACGGGGATCGAATACATCCTGGCGACGGAGCAGCAGCTGCGGCAATGAGAAAAACGTGGGTGAAGGATAACGCCAAAGCCATGTTTCTGATTTCTGCCGCAATGGATTACTCGCAACTATCATATTTATCCACATGTGTTAGTGCGAAAGAGATGTGGGACAAACTCAGTTCTATCCACGAACTGAAAACAGCATCAAATAAACTGCTACTTCTACAAAAATTTCACGGATACAAGATGGCAGATAACGACTCTGTCGTTCAGCACGTGGCGAAGATCCAAAGCATGGCGCAACAGCTCAGCGACCTAGATGAAAAACAGTCAGTTTCAGCCATAATGGCGAAAATCCTAGGGAGCTTACCAAACAAATACAACGCTTCGATCACAGCGTGGGACAGCGTTGCGCCGGATCAACATACAATACAGAGTCTACAGGAACGACTAATAAAAGAGGAAAGACGATTGTCAAACGATGACGAAACTTCAAATGCTTTGGCCGCTGTAACGCTAAAAGAAAAGAAGAAAGTTTCAAACGACACCTGTAACAAAGAACAACATCCAAGCAACGGAGTAAGACGTCCTGTTCCTGAGTGTTTCTACTGTGGAAAAAAGGGCCATGTCAGAAAGTTCTGCAGAAAAAAGAAACGTGACGAAAGGAACGGAAATCTAAGCCAAGGCGGAAACAGTGAAGGCAGTGCGAGCTCGGGTGCGTGCGCATTCATCGTCATGAACAATGACAGCGCTGCCAGGAGTGTAAACAGTGTCTCAAGGGAAGTCAAGGACGATAAATTACCGACAGAACAACAGGTAGAATACCTCCTGAGACAGGACACCAAGGAAATCTGGATTACCGACAGCGGGGCGTCCAGACATATCACTTTTCGCAGAGACTGGTTAACCGATTTCCAGACCAGCACAAACGAGACAGTCTACTTGGGAGATGACGGCACGTGCGAAGCGCAGGGCAAAGGCACGGTCCATATTGAAAAGTTAGTAAATGGGGTATGGGAAAAGGGATCTATACGTGAAGTGCTGTATGTGCCAACAATGAAAAAGAACCTTTTCTCGGTGGGTGTGTGTACCGCGAACAACTATGAAGTGCGCTTTAAGGGACAAGGTGTAGTGATACTTTCAGGGAACTCAACTGTGGCACAAGGCGTCAGACAAGGAAACGACATTTTTCGTATGTTTTTCAGAAGCATAAAACATATCGAAGCAAACTCAACGGGATGTGAGTTAAAGGTCTGGCATGAACGGTTAGCTCATGTAAACAAAGAGTCAGTACTGTCAATGGCAAAAGAGGGCACGATTACAGGAGTAAAGTTGAGTGATGTGAACGATTTTTTTTGTGAACCATGCCAATTCGGCAAGTCTCACCGAAAGACATTTGTGAAGCAAGAGACGAGCAGACTGTCGGTTCCAGGAGAACTATTCCATAGTGATGTATGCGGTCCAATGCAGATAGAATCAGTTGGCGGAGCCAGATACTTTCTAACTTTCAAGGACGATGCTTCCGGATTTCGTGTGATTTATTTCATCAAACATAAGTCCGACGTGGTGGCTAGATTCAAAACGTTCGAGCGTTTCATGGCCAACAAATTCGAGAAACCTATGAAGACACTGAGAACTGACAATGGGACCGAGTACTGTAACAGGGAGATGCAGGAGTATCTCGCCAACCGAGGGATTCAACACGAGCACACGGCTCCATATACACCCCAGCAGAATGGCAGGGCAGAGAGGGATAACAGAACAATCGTCGAGAGTGCCAGGACGATGTTACAATCCGCAAATCTGCCAAGGTATTTATGGGCCGAAGCTGTGGCAACAGCGGTGTATATACTGAACCGCACTACAACAACTAAATCGAAACACATTACCCCATATGAGATATGGACAGGTAAGAAGCCAAATCTATCTCACCTCAGAATTTTTGGATGCGATGCATACATGCACGTACCAGACCAGAAAAGGACGAAGCTCGATCCAAAAGCGAAGAAACTTATACTAGTTGGTTATCAGGCTGAATCCACTAATTACCGTTTATTTGATCCAATAACAAAAAAGGTGACCGAATCTAGAAGTGTGACATTCAACGAGGGCAAAAAAGGGTCGGAAGTAGCCCCAGCGCAGTTTGAATTCCTCACGCAACTAACCTCTCGTGAGTCTGAAGAGGAAGAAGAGGTGGACGAAGAGGTCGAAGAAGTTTTCCACGAAGCTGAAGAAGACGCTGATGAGAACGCACGAGGAACGGGTGTGGCGCAAGACCAGCACGGCAGAAACGCTGACGAAGCCCAAATGAAGTTGCGTGATAGAAGTGTGATAAAGAAGCCGCAAAGATATGAGGTGAACATAGCAGAATGCGAAGAACCCACCTCATACGAAGAGGCCATGTTGTCAGCCGACGCAGATCACTGGAAGAAGGCCATTCAAGAGGAATTGAAGGCCCATGAGGCAAATGGTACATGGAGGATCATACCAGCTGAGCACCAAATGAGAGTCATTGACTCAAAGTGGGTGTTCAAAATAAAAAGAAGTTCAACAGGAGACATCCAGAGATACAAGGCTCGCCTATGTGCGAGAGGTTTTCTTCAACGACCAGGTCAGGAATATCTAGAAACGTTTTCCCCTGTGGTAAGATACGACTCAATAAGAGTGTTTTTAGCAATGGTCGCGTATAACGATCTGGAAGTGAAACAGTTCGATGTGAGAACCGCGTTTTTGTATGGAAGACTGGATGAGAATGTTTATATGGAAATCCCTGAGGGACTAAGTATGGAGATTGAGAACGGGCCTAGCGTTTGTAAACTTGTTAAGGCCCTGTATGGTTTGAAACAAGCGTCCAGATGCTGGAATCGCGAGTTTAAGTTATTTCTGACACAATTCAACTTTAAGGAAAGTGATGCGGACCAGTGTATCTTTATTGCTGAAATAGACAATGAAAGAACATATCTAATTCTATTTGTAGACGATGGACTCATAGCAGCTAAGAGTCACACCGTGCTTGACAAAGTAATGGAAGCGTTAAGAAAATCTTTTGAGATAACGGTAGGAAGTGTAGAAACATTTGTAGGCATTCAGATTGTAAGAGATAGGCAAAATGGACAAATGTTCATACATCAAAAATCCTACACAGAACAAATTATAAGAAAGTATAGAATGACAGAAGGAAAGGCGACAGAAATACCCGCAGATCCTCACGCAGTTTTACAGCCTGTCAGTGATAACGAGATTGCAATAACAAATGTACCTTTTAGAGAAGTTGTAGGCTCGTTATTGTTCTTGTCTACTATATCTAGGCCAGATATCTCTTTTGCAGTAAACTCAATAAGTAGGTTTGTAAACAACCATAGCGAGAGCCATTGGCAAGCAGTGAAAAGGATCATACGATACCTAATAGGCACAAAAGATTTAGGTATAGTGTACAAAAAAGAAAACTATGCGACTGACAAGTTTTTGACTGGATATTCAGATTCAGATTATGCGAGCGATCTATGCACAAGAAGATCGACCACTGGCTACGTTTTCACACTAGCGGGTGGACCAATAACTTGGTCGTCTCAAAGACAAAAGATGGTGACATTGAGCACCACTGAGGCAGAGTATGTCGCAGCGGCGACGGCTGCCAAGGAATGTGTGTGGTTGAAAAGATTGTTAAAAGATTTTGGGTATGAGTCTAATACCGTGTGTGAGCTACATGTGGATAATCAGAGTGCGATCAAACTGTCGAAAAATCCAGAATTTCACAAGCTTACCAAGCATATAGACATTAAATATCATTACATTAGGGAAAAGGTAGAAAGCGGAGAGCTTCTAGTCAGATACGTTCCTTCAGAACGACAACTAGCGGATATTTTCACAAAGGCGCTACCTAAACAACGTTTTTGTGACATAAGAACCCAGGTAACAATTTGAACTGTTCACATAAATGTGCCGCCTCATTGTGATTATCCTATATAACATATTTGAGACGTATACTCCATGTAACTAGACATGTCAAAGCTATGTGAACTTGTTACGTAGAATCTATGCCGCGGTTTGTCTTTTATAGTACTCTCCACAGAAATGATGTAAAAGGTACAGAACGATGTGTACATAACGTATCTAGAACGCCGTAACATAAACTATATACAGATTCAAAATGCAATCTAATGCAATTATGACATAACCGAAGTTACGTATTCGCGCGGTAATCAAATTCTGTCGCATTTACGTTCTGACGCATCTATCATTCTGGTCTTCCCGAAAGAAGAGCCCGGCTAAATAACCTAACCCTAACTCACATGAGTGCAACGTAACCTCTTGGTATCGCCGGTGGTACGGTTGCTTATTCAGTGATTCCGCCGCGTAATATTTATCAATAGTCGAAGGTGATTTAATCGTGATTCTTATATACACTTGAAGCACTCGAAGGTAAGTTATATATCTATTTTTTATTACAGCTAAAGCACGCGGTGAGATGAGTGGACATATATGTATTAACGAATATAGCCTATACAGAGAGGTGATAGCCTATTAGATATAGGAACCTGGGGTTTTGGCTACATTTAAATAATTTTTCGTTACTCAGCTAGGTGAAAACTGATTAAATTTATTCTATCATAACAGGTGAAACTAGTAAGAAAAAAATGCCTAAGATTGGAAAGGAGATCATTCATCTGTCTGGGAGGCAGAGAAGACGGTTAATTAGAAAAGAGACTAACAGAATCAAAAAATTAATAATTAATATAAGTAGCCCGCGTAATCACGAACCGATCTACAATGTCACCGAACATATATCCTGTAGCCCTAGAACGTCTGAAGTTAATAATTGTACACAGGTGAATCCGAATAGTGATACTGTAGTAGAAAGCAGTCCCTCTGGTAGTATGGAAGACTTGAGAGATGAGCCCAACAGGATTAATAGTAGTAATTGTTCAACAGAGAGCACTGCGGAATGTGAACAAGTAACAAATAAAAATAAGCCTGATATACGTACTGCAATTCGAGATTTCGCCGTTACAACATCAATGAATCAAAGAGACCTCACTAGATTGTTAAAACTATTGAAACAATATGGGTTCGATGATTTGCCATCTAACGCTAGGACCCTCTTGCAGACACCGAGGAGCACAAATGTTCAAGATATGCCACCGGGCAAGTACTACCATTTTGGTTTAGCCGACGCTCTGACTAAATCTGTATTGAAATATTATCTGCCTAAAGATATGCCATCGGAAATTAAATATAATATCAATGTGGATGGTCTACCCCTAACCAAAAGCTCCGGGAGTCAATTCTGGCCAATATTAACAGCTATTGAAGCACCATTCCACACTGAGCCTTTTGTCGTCGGTATATACCATGGCCAGGAAAAACCTTCCGATTGCAATGACTTTTTAAAATATTTTGTAGAGGATGCTCTAACTGTCTGTGAGTCGGGTATACAGATAGAAAACCACAAAATATCATGTAAACTCAATGTTTTCATATGTGATGCGCCTGCGAAAGCCTATATCACGGGTACCAAAGGGCACAACGCATACTTTGGGTGCAGTAAATGTCAGACAGAAGGCGAATTCCAATCTAATCGCGTAATATATCCTGAAACTAATGCTACGTTGAGGACCGATGAGTCATTTAGATCAAAACGTAATGAAGAATATCATAAGAAACGCTCGATTCTTGAAGATCTCAACATAGGAATGGTAAGCAGTTTTCCACTGGATTATCTACATCTTTTGTGCATTGGTGTTATGAAGAAGTTACTCCAATTTTGGGTGAAGGGAAGAAAAAATGTTCGAATGACTCCTTCACAATTAAAGTCAGCCTCTGCTCACTTGTTGTTATTAAGCGCCACGATATCCAAAGAATTCGCACGAAAGCCAAGACCATTAGACCAAGTCGATCGATTCAAAGCAACGGAGCTCAGGCAACTTTTATTGTATACGGGACCAATAATATTCCAAGAAAACTTAGATAGAGAAAAGTATGCTCACTTTTTAAGCCTCAGCGTTGCTGTACGGATATTAAGCAGTAAAGGTCATCACGTGACATTGATAGATTATGCACGGAGTTTGTTAATTTATTTTGTATCAAATTTTTCAAAGCTGTATGGTGCTGAACACATATCTCATAACGTACATAATTTGGTTCATATTTGCGACGATGTACAATCATTGGGCCCTCTTGACAAATATAGTGCCTTCAAGTATGAAAATTTTATGCAAAAAATTTAAAAAAAAAGTCAAAACATCAAATAAACCTCTACAACAGTTTGTGAATCGCATTCATGAAGAAAATAATCTGAAAATAAAATATGTTGATAATAGAAACCATTTAGTCATCAAATTTGCTACCACCGAGGAAGATAGTGCGCGTAAACGATCGATAAAATCTATAGAATTTAAAGGCATATTCTTGAATGCCAAAAAAAATAATAACTGTTTTCTCTCCCTCGATGGAAACATTATAGCTGTTAAGAGTTTATTTCTCGAAGATGGTAAAATATATCTGCGCGGTAAAAAATATCTGAATTCTAAATTACTATTCAATAAACCCTGCGAATCTTCGGTCATCGGTATACATGAAGTAGATGAAAAAAGCTACGAAATCGTTGTGCTGGAAGTAAAACAAATTCAACAAAAGTGTTTAAAGTTGACTCTAAACAATCGCCAAAGTGCAATAACGCCATTGGTGCATGATATTTCAAATTAATTTGTTAATATATTAGTGTAGGATATCAAAAACAGATCACTTATTCTTCTTTATGTTATTCTTTATTTTATATCAATTCTTAGCTTACATACTGTGACACAACTGAACTCTGACTGACCGACTGACTAGCTCACTCTCTCCTTCTGCTTTATATGTATATCATCCCTCCGTCCAGAACTTTCTTACATCTTTTCTTTCTACATCTTTCTATATCTTTCTATAGCTTTCTATATCTTTCTATAGCTTTGTATATCTAGACTGTTCCTGTTCGTACTCTACTTTACCGACTATTCTATAGTAACAGAAAACTTTTGTATTGCTCTCCTCAACATAATTCGTAACCACATGCGCATAAGTATGCCGAAAAGCGATGATGCGTGCGCATACCCTTATTACTACCTAACCTCACAACGCCACGCTTCACGAGGCGATACGACCGGTGAATTTCACCACGTGGTCAACGCCAGCGTCCGAGGGGTTGATGCGGCATGCAAGGTACCGAACTTAGATGTATCATTATTTTGTTCCACTTTTTCATGTTCTTTAACATTAGCATGTTTCCGGGAGAAATTTATTGAACTCGTTCCTCGATCTTTTCTACTTCATACGATTTCATAACCTATAGTAAGTCTTACGTCACACGTGTGTATCTCATATTCTTGTCCCATATTCATTTCTTACGCATTCAAATGTGGTTGAAGTTTGTAACGGTAATACAATAACACATGATTGAACAAAAATTCTCCAAGTACTTGAGAACCTGTACTTGGAATCATTTTCTGATTCATAGTATCAAATGTAATTTTTTAAAATTAAATTGGACCAGGACTGAGTAGAAGCTCCTATTTTATTTTAATTGATCAATTATTAACTTTCACTTATTTTATTAATTTTCTTATTAATCCTAGAATTAGTAAAATACGAGATAATATATTGAATTGATCGATGAACTTGAATGAATTTATGTTTTGAAAACACACCTATTAATTTATGATATCGTAAACGATAAGTGAAGTTCCTGGAATGAACATGAATAAAAAAGAAGAAATAAACTAAGAACCATTAACAGATGAGAATTTTCTCTTCCCTACAACAATTGGAATTCAATACAAATGTAATACTTGTTTTTCAAAACCTTTCTTTGGAATGTTCGTTGCAATTTTCCTCTTTTCACATTGATTTTTGTTGGAGATAATATCCATTCTAAGATTTTTATATTTTGTATGTGCACTATTGGCCCACGACAAAATTATAATAAACATTAGCCTATGTAGTTAACCCTCCGTCAGCAAACTATAATTTTGCTACCTTCGTCAGCAAACTGGGACTTTCAAGGTTTTCAAGCTGTAAAAGCAGTATAAAAAATCTGAAATAATTCAAGTATACTCTAAAAGGCCTCAAGAACCTATTTCTATCATTATATTAGTCTGAGAGTAAAACTGAAATTACAACTGTGCCTTAAAAGATCCAGATTGCTAACGGGGAGTTAATATTATTTTCTACATTTGAAGAAAAGAAATATGATTTTTTGAACCATGAAGGGATTTAGCACATTATCATTTTTCAAATATAAAAAAAAATGTTAACCACATATCCTCGAGAAACGCATGGACTAAAATATATTATAATTTTTGTCGTGGACCAATATAGTGCATATGTATCGAATATAAAAATCTGAGGATGAAATATGTCGAACAAATATCAATATGAAAATCTAAAAATTGGAATGGGTGTTTAGAAAAAGATTTTGAAAAAAACTAACGTCATATTTATGTTAGAATTCAAATTTTTTATTACGAAAAATTCATTGTTGATTGGATTCTAGATGGATATATCTTTTCGTTTGAAACAGTACGCAAAAGATTTTTTTATATTTTTATTGCCAATATTGGAAAAGGTTTTTTCATATTTGTAGGATCACAGGAACTTGCACTATTCGAAATCCACGAAACTTGGATAGAGTTTATAATTATAAACAAGAGTGACATAACGAAAACAAGAAAAATAAATAAAGAAGATCTCGAGCTATTTTACATCAAAATGGCCCTACCATACGCTGTTGTTTCTTTTGTTGACGATAAGGATGATAGCGATGAAGATGAGGAGGTAACATCGGAGGTGCCTAGTTTATGGCTTACATCCGATCGAACTCAGTGTTGGTGGCCAAATACAAAAGACTTGAATACATATATTTGCAAGAGAACACCACCTGTGAAAAATAACAAGAAGTGGAAACTCCACAACGTCAGATTTGAAGGCTTTCATGGTACAAATGATTGTATTATTTTCTAATGATATAGATTTTGACAATTTCTCAAATAACTGTATAAAAATTTGCGACCAAACTATAATATGAAATTTGCAACGTCATTCAATGTTTTCGAATTTTCCATATCAAGATACTTCCACGGAAATCAAATGATTTTTTTTCAATATTAGTATGTGATTCACATATGAAAATAACGAAGTATTCGTGATACATATTTTACAGAAAGTCTTGAGATAGCTCGTCGAAAGGCTGACGATAAAAAATCTGACGGGGAGAGTAGCTCTAATCAAAGCGAGAAACCATATCTTCGAAAGAGGAAACAGCAAACAAATCTCTTTCATATAAGAGAAGAGACCTCTGCAAGTGAAGATGAAAGGCATACTACGATTTCAGATCCACCCATACTCAATCAAAATAAGAATAGCTACCCGTCGCCACCTTCTCCTCCAAATCAAAGTTTGCCTGCTGAGATAGGATCCAATTGTACCCCAGTGCCACCCACATTTCATCGAAAAAAGAGCAACAACCCATCAATACATTCTCTTCCGAATGAGAGTGCACCTATCAATGAAAGGCCAACTCGTTTTCTGGAGCCTCCTGCACTTCCTAAAAAAAAAAAATAATGACCGACTATCACAGTCTTTCTCAATCGAAAATTTGCCTATTGATTGTATATTTGATAATGACATGGATTTTGATATCTCAATAGCAGGTAAATGAAAAGAATAATATCAATGAATGATTGCTAAGTGTTCCATAGAATTCTTATCAATATTATGAGGCGTATTCGTTTCGGGCTTCAGGTGCTTCCAACTCCATATCAAAAGTCCAGGAATCGACCACCAAGGTTATTGGTAACTTTCCTCCTGGTCGAAGCTTAGACGAGACCCCGTTATTATTTGATGGCACACTTACAGACCTATGTGACAGTATGTATCAAAAAATCTAATTTATCGCACACTTTTCTAAGCCTCAATAATATTTCTTCGATGTGATTATTCACTAGATGCATTCGCTAATATATGCTGCTATTTGATTTACAGACGGTCAGGTGCAGACCAGACGAATCATAGAAGGTAACTTTAATTAGATTTCTATATATTCCGGAAGTGTTAGAGTTGATTCTTGAAAGTTTCATCCCAACTTATGTTTCCACACTAATAATGTAATTTTCAGAACAATTTACAAAACTTTTCCAAGTATTTGGGGAAAGCTTAATTCTTCAAAAATCAATGACTCAGCAATTAACAGCAATTGAAGCCAAACTTAACGTAGGAGCAACCGCCGGTTACCTAGAGGATTTTTCACAAGTAACAAAAGATCTGCCATTGAAAGACACAGCATTTGTACAGATGTTCGAGATTAAAATGGCTGATGAAGCTTTCCGAAGAACTTTTGTGAGTCATGAAATTACATGTATTTGTTCAACAAAATTTAGATTTTCTTTCGAAATGAACTGGTGATGAGATTGTGTTCTGAAAATCCATTGCGTCATTTGATGTAGATATATTTTCTAAAAATCGTACAATACAATGTTTAATGCAATTTTATTTAGCATTTCCATAAGTTTTAATACAAAACATTCGAAGTTCACACATGATAGATATTGTATTGGTATACATGATAGAATCTACTCAAGACCAAGAAATGTTTGATGAAAAGGTGCTCTGATGAAACTGAATAATATGATGTTTTTTTAGGTGAAATTTCTTGATAGCAAAAGCGGCAACAGTGCAAAAGAATCCATAGTAAGAATGCTGCGCCAAGTTTTTGATAACAGCGTTGCCAAAAAGTCTTCGTGGTGTGGACTTCGTAATAATCTTCAAATATCAAATTTAAAAGTTATAGCTGCGATCAAAGGTATGTACTTAATGTCGTGTTTTGGGATAAAAAATGTATTACAAAAATATCGATTAATTTCCAATTGAGACTTTAAAATTTTTACAATATTTTTATTCAAATTCAACTTGAAGTTTGCAATCATTTGAAAAAATACTGATTTGTGGGAGACAATACTGATTTGTTCCCAAATCTGACAGATGGAGTGCGATTAGCGTTCGAGTGCAAAGACAAAGCGTTTGAAGAAGTGGTGTCAGAATGGTTCCGTCAAGCTGGCCAGCGAGTAAAACGAAACCAAAAAAATGCAGCTCCATAACCACGCGATATTGTAACCGACTAGGATACGTTGTTGGATGGGTTTTTTCTGAGTTTCTATTCTTACCCTAGTCACGAAATTTCTAACTCATTTTACCCTAGGTTGTGATAATCCTTATCCTATCTTTACCTAATATACATATACATATATTACTTGTATACCTATAGAAGGCCAGTATATAATTATTGAACAAGGATCAAACATTTTAAGTTCTAGATGCCAAAGAGAGTAAAAAAGGTGAGTGTTCAATCACACGCTGTTACTGATTAGAATAAGTTCTTTGATAATTGTACCATAGGTGACACTTCATCATAGAAATAGATGTTAAAAAGTTCAATATAAGTACAAACATATCGAAAAAAAAGCTTTATATTTAATTTTTCATTGTTAGAGTAAAAAAAAAGACGGGTCACGCCCTATATTACCAAGGGCAATCTTTTAGCTAGCCTCTGGTATAGGTACTAAAGTGTACCAAGGATACATAGTTTACGTGACACAGACTATTCTGGTATGCTTTGGTACCTATACCAGAGGCTCGCGAAAAAATGCCTTAACTAGAATAAGTTTTTGGATAATTTTGTCCTTAGTTACTCATTATTATAAAAATGGATTTAGGAAAATCCAGTAAATAAACATACTATACAACTATTGATTAAGATTGAAAATTTTACGTACTGTTCTTGTCGTGTACCAACTTCTTTAGCTCTACTGTAATTCTATATAATTATGTGTGATCTACTATTTGACTACATAATTGTGAATCAAATAGCTAATAAAAGTGCATTATATAGGAAAGGAAATAGTGTTTACGTACCTGTGATATAGATCTGATACCTACCCTAGATATTTACCACAGTAACTAAGCAGCATAACAATTATATAGCCTTTATGCCGAGTAATACATGTTAGTTACATAGATTCTATGTAACAACCATGACCTCTGTGTTCTGTAGAATTTACGCTTCCGCAACATACCAAGGATGCAGCCATCCTATGTGCCTGTTACAAAACTGTTACTCGATATGTGGCGGACATTTTAGAGCGCATGGACCATCACAAACACGTTACACGTGACATAGCTGAGGCATTGAAAGAACCTAAAACTACGCAATGCGTATGTGTCTGGAACGTAAATGTGTTACCTGGGAAGTAGCCTAAATCTAGAGCAACTAACAGAATACTCAAACAGAGGGGATGTTGACATATAAAGTTTGAATTTCTGTTAAGATAAGTGGCGACACCTCGTGGAAATTGGATCCGCATATAGAGGTAGTATTAAGTGAAGCGTACATGTGATAAGACGTACAATATGTTCCTTTCTAGTAATGTAACCGAATAAATAATACACAGTTAATTAAAGAAAACAGTAAACAGTGCATTTATCAAAGTCCCTGGGAGTCCCGAAATCCACTGTCCAACAATAACATCATCTGCTCTGTTGAAACTGCCATTGCAGGCAAAACAGCAGATATGAAAGATAGCGTCAGAACCAAAGTGGCCAAACTAGTTTCAAATAAATTGCAACACTGTGGAAGAAACAAACCGCCAATTCCGCCATTCAAAAGGGCTAGGGAATTTATAAACCGACATAGGAACCTAATTCTAACAAAAGCCGACAATGGAAACGTAACTGTAATTATAGACAAACATGAACATGACCAAAAAGCTAAGCAGGTTCTAAGCGATGATGAAATATACCAAAGTTGTAAAGATCTAGCACACAAAATAGAATAGCAAGCTAATGAACTAGTAGATAACATTACACAGAAAGGATACATCTCAAAATCAACTTCTAGGATGCTAAGAACGCACAACTCTCTCCCACCTAACAATAAGTTTTATTTCCAACCAAAAATCCATAAAAATGACATTTCCTTACGACCAATTGAGTCCAACATTAATGCGCCAAGGTAGAATCTTGCCAAATTCTGTGCATAAATTCTCTCCAATGTGCTAGGCAAAACAAAATTCCACGTAAAAGACTCGTGGTCGTTTGTAGATGCCATTAGGGGTCCGGAAATTCCAGAGAATCATGTTTTATTGTCAGTAGATGTATCCTCTCTTTTCACAAATGTTTCCACCAACCTAGCAATAGCGATTATTGAGAACTAATGGTCACAAATAAAATATCACACTGCAATTCCAAAAACTGAGTTTGTAGAGGCTGTAGAGACCTGCCTAAATTCCACGTACTTTACACATAACGGCTCCTTATATAAACAAATTTTTGGGGTTGCAATGGGTTCACCAATCAGCCTTGTGGTATCTAGCTTACAAGGGAAAGGCAGACCCTGCGACCAACCGATTTCGATCGACCTTGACATACTGGTCAGGGGCCACTCAAAAGTAACTCGTGTCGAAGGGTTTCGGTCACTACGCCTCACAGTGGGGAATTTTCACGAAATCGTGGCCATAAATCGGGGGATTATCGGAACTTTGCTAAATTTGGTATACTGACGTTTTTGGGGTCGCTGATTTCGAATCCAATATCAAAATTTTGAAAAACAAAATGGTGGCTCCGATATGGCTGGTTGAAACAAAAATTTCCCAATAAATTCGATAAAAAATCAACTTTCCCGATGTTTTCGAGGTCGCTGATTACGAATCCATTATCAAAATTTTGAAAAACAAAATGGCGGCTCCAATATGGCCGGTTGAAACAAAGATTTCCCAATAAATTCGATAAAAAATCCACTTTCCCAATGTTTTCGAGGTCGTTGATTACGAATCTAACATTAAAATTTGGAAAAACAAAATGGCCCATCCAATATGGCCGATTGAAACAACAATTACCCAATAAATTCGATAAAAAATCCACTTTCCCGATGTTTTTGAGGTCGTTGATTACGAATCTGATATCAAAATTTGGAAAAAAAAAATACAGAACCCAAAATATGTTTGTGGAGCGGCTGCAATAATAGATTATAAAATAGATTCGCAAATTTGTGGAAAATAATTGTTTTCTCGTAATATGGTAAACAAAGTCTTTATTTCTAAAAAATACAAAGAATATTTTAATCCGAATCCGCGATGATTTATGAGAAAATCCGTGAAATCCGTAAAATCCGTCGTAGGGTAAGGCAGCTGCAACTCCAGGTAGGCCCAGTTCAGCTGACCAGGCAGCTCGCACATCACGCGGGGGGGCCCGCTCGGATCACGCATACGCTCATAAAAATTGCTCTGGAACACGCCGCGTACCTTTGCGCACTTTCGTTGACACGCCATTCGGAAGCTGATATTCTAGGCTACATTTTGAAAAAAAAACAAAGGCGGGATTCCGCGGGATTCTATACTAAACGTCTATGCAAAGTCAATATTTACTTCCGAACGAAGGCATTTTTCAGGATTATCGTTAGACTACGCAAACATGGACAATAAATGATATTTTTCAATTGTAAAATAGGCGAAACTTTCTACATACCTTGAGGAAGAGTATCCATTTTGTTAAAATTCATTGACACTTTCCACTACTTGTATATAAATGTTCAAAATTGCGTTACAGAACACAGCACGGTTGACGCTCGCGACGGTCACCGACGAAGGTCGACTTTGAACTGAAATATCTAAAGGCCTATCAGGTATAAAGGGTCGGGACAACTGGGACTTTACGCAGAAATTAGTTCTCAACCAATACCTGTGATCGTTATACCTGTATGGAATTTTTTTTTTTTTCGATTTTTGGCCACGATTTCGTGAAAATTCCCCACTGTGCGCCTTAGTTTTTGAAAAAATTGAGGTCTGGTTTCGGACCTGGGAGAATCATTAGATAACTAAAAAACAAGGATATTTTCTCCATGTGTATAAGGTTCGCAAACTAATAGTTTTCGAGAAATCGAGGAATTAGTATTTTATACGCTCGGCGTATGAATCAAAAGAGTTTGACCGGTATGCAACCAGAGCGGTAGCGCAGTGGTTAGCGCGCCTGCCTACAAATCCTAGGTTCCGTGTTCGATTCCCTTGTCTGCGTTTTTTTTTTTGGGGGGGGGGGGGGGGAGGGTGAGCGGAGAAGTGAAGATAACAATAAAAAATGACTGAAAATATTACAGAAACACTTCAGGTATATTTTACCACAAAAAAATCACATATATATGTTTTTCAATTATCCTTCAATCTCGCTGTCTGTCTCTCTCTCTCTAGTTCTCCTAGTACTACCTAAGGTTTTGGAGCGTCTTGTCCTAAAGCAGCTAACTGGGTACCTAGGCGCCCGTAGGCTACTTGATCCCCGGCAATCCGGCTTCCGCCCAGGTTATAGCACGCAGACAGCTCTCTTGCGGCTCACAGAGGACGTTCGCAGGGGCATCGACGCCCGGATGGTCACCGTACTTGTCTTGTTTGACTTCACCAAGGCTTTTGACACCACCCCTCACGTTTTTGTGCTCTCTAAACTATTTGCGCTCGGTTTCTGCCAACACGCTCTCAGGTGGTTCGCAAGCTACCTGCAGGACAGGAGGCAGGCGGTTGCGGGCCCTGGTGGAGCCCTCTCCTCTTGGGCCACCCTTGACATGGGGGTTCCGCAGAGTTCTGTCCTGGGCCCTCTCATCTTTACTCTCTTTATAAATGACATCTCGCAGGCCCTACGTCACTCGAGTCATCTTGTTTATGCGGACGATCTGCAAATTTATCTTTTCTGCCCTCCGAAAGACCTGCCCGAAGCAATTGCGAAAATCAATGAGGACATCCAAGCCGTTCTTGACTGGTCCAGTGGGTGTGCGCTTGGGCTGAACCCGGCAAAAATCCAAGCGTGCATTCTGGGAAGCGCGTCCTACATCGCGCGGCTTCAGCCTGCTGTGCTGCCGCCGCTTACTCTGGATGGAGTGCAGATCCCGCTGATGGGCACGGTGCGAGACTTAGAGCTCTCCCTTGACAACAGATTCGCTTGGTCGTCGCAGGTGGGCATGATTTCTGCTCGGGTTCATGGTACTCTTCGGCAGCTGACTGCTTCTCGAACCCTCTGTCGCTACCGCTACAGAGGTTCCTAGTCATGAGCCTGATCTTTCCGATCTTTGATTACTGCTGTGTTGTGTACAATGATGTCTTGGGGGAGCTTGACACCAAGCTGCAGCGACTACTTAATACCTGTGTTCGGTTCGTATGTGGGGTTTCTCTAGGGCGGAGCATATAACGCCTTTCAGGAGGCAGCTAGGCTGGTTAACGGTTAGGGACCGGCGCCGTTATTTCCTGACCTCTCTCATGTTCGTCCTCACTGGTAGCGGCCGTCCGACCTACCTGCGGGAGCTCTTTGTTGACCGCGACCCGACGGCGTACGGCTCGGCGAGACTTGCTCGGGGTGACTTTCGCCTCCCCCACACACGCACGGAAGTTCTTGAGCTTTCCTTCACGGTGCAGGGGGTCCTGCTGTGGGACTCGCTGCAAGCCGAACTCAAGGCTACTCGCACGCTAGCGGATTTTCAAAGGAGGCTTCACCGACAAATATTTGAAACTGAAGTAGCGAGGATCTAGTGACGATAGCGTTGTTGTTGTTGTTACATGGCTAGCCCATTCCTCGGTGCCTATTTACTTACTTACATCGAGACAATAATGTGTGGTGTTCTTGCCCAATATTGTTATGGACAAATAAACTTAATCTATCTATCTATCTATCTATCTCTCATTTTCTCTAGTAGACAATTTTTACCAACCATGCGATGGGTTATTGTAATAAGACACATGGACAGAGAAGCCTTATGCACAGCATAATCAACGCCGCACGAATGTAGGGAACCTCTATAATATTTTGAGAACTGTGTGAAAACTTTTACTACCCGTCGTCCCAAGTATATGACCGTTGTCCCTTCCGCCATTATATCCATGCCTCCGACCTTTTTGTCCGCGTGTTCTTTTCAAACTTTTCCGTTAGCAAGACAGCTAGGAAGGCTCATTCGTCAGTACGTTATGAATCGTCGACCCGGATAGTAGTGAATTTTGGAACGAGGATATTGACAGAATATTATATATTTTGCAACTAATCATCATAGTGAACTTGCGACGCACTGTGAGGGCGAATTGCGAGAATCAGAGAGTGAGTGAGTGCAACAAAGCGAGATAATTAGACTACACAAATATAATTATTTTGTGATACGAAAATAAAATATACCTGAAGTGTTTCTGTAATATTTTTAGTCTTTTTTTATTGTTATCTTCACATCTCCCTTCACCCTCCCCGAAAAAAAAAAATACAAATAGAAAACGCAGACAAGGGAATCGAACAAGGAACCTAGGATTTGTAGGCAGGCGCGCCAACCACTACGCTACCGCTCTGGTTGCCTACCAGTGAAACTCTTTCGTTTCATACGCCGAGCGTATAAAATACTAATTCCTCGATCTCTCGAAAACTAATAGCTTGCAAACCTTATATATATATATGAATAAAATGTCCTTGTTTTTTAGTTATCTAACGATTCCCCCAGGTTCGAAATCGATCTGGCGTCATGACCTTTGACCTCAATTTTCTCAAAAACTAAAGCGTAGTGACCTAAACCCTTTCACACGAGTGACTTCTGAGTGGCCCCCGACCAGTGTGTTAAGGTAGATCGAAATCGGTCGGTCGCAGGGTCTGCCTTCCCCTTGTCAGCGGGGTTTCAGGGGAATCGGAACTATAGAAGAAGAACCCCAGCGGCCTATTGCGAGGTCTCTTGAGGAGAGATTCTTTGACTATTGAGGGGTTGACTATTGAGAGGCATTACTGTATGTTAAAGTGCATGAAAATTTAATTCATTGATACTTGCAAATACTCACAACTGTTTTAATATTCTCAATTTCGAAGGTCGAAAAAATCTGACATTCAATTAGTGATTTAGAACTCGATGGACGATAACTGCGAGTAGAATTACTGGATTAACGTTTCATTCGTCACTGATCTATCATCAATCTTGATATACGCGGTTTATAGCTGAATTTGATGTGAAGATATGGATAAACAGGGATCGATCATTTCAGTATTGTAAAATAATTGCTGCGATATTGTTTATAGATAGGCGAGAGTGTCGATTTATGAAATATTCTCTATTGATAAAAAAAATTTCGTGAAATTTAGGGCTCTCTGATTTGCATCTATATTTTGTACAAGCACGGCCCTGACGAGTGTAGTTCGCAAACTCAACGCGTAAGAGCGCTGTAATCGATTCAAAAACGGCCAGACCGCCTCATACACCCTTAATTTAAGGAAAGCCAGAACCATTTCAGCACAAATTTCTTCACACTCACTTCAAAATGATTGACATGGTATCCGAAAGAAGTACATTGTGTGACAAAAATATTCGATTTCTTTGAGGATGAAAATGTTCAAATCCATGCGACATCGAAATAACGGTTGCTGGTCTGCTTGTTTGGAAGATTTCTGATGGCATGATTATTGCAGCTTTGAAAAGAAGCCCGCAGAACTATGTCTCTTTCATCATGAAAAATAAATTATTCAAATTAATTTGTTTGAATCTTGTTATGTTGGGTGATAAATTGTGCTTTCACGTTTCTTGTTTGTGCCCAGAAAAAAAACCCTTCTTCTTCTTCGTCTATTACTTTACCGGAGAATTCGCCTTAAATATTGTAACGCGATTTTCTATCCGGCAGTGGAAAACCTATACTCCGTCACAATTCGGCGCTTTCCCGTGATACTAACTGAGAACTTACTAAATGTTGGGCGCCAGACGCTTGCGCGTCGTTTCTTTAAATAAATTCTTACGATACTATATACCAAAAACTATCGGCTAAAATTCGCGAAAATGCGACGAGCGATAACTCAGCTAACTCAGTAGCGATAGCCTTAGATAGAGGGGCAGGGTACACCATATAAAATATTAATTCAACATCAGGCGAGGTAACATCAATCAATCATTTATTACGAAATTGAATGACTTAACATCAATGATAACAGAATTAGTATGGAGATAGATTTGATCAGTTTGGTACCATAGGATTCCTAACTGTTGGGACAGAATTCACGTTCTACGATACAATGCTAGTAATAGGCGTGTTAGAGCGGACTCGATATAAAATTGTTTACTAGACTCTGGACTGGGTATCACAGAGAGATACTTCGTACCGAACGCAAATTTATTTCTTAACACCGCCTGATACCAGTGTATTACTTGGTAGTTACTAGATGCCGAGATTCGGTAACAAACGATACAGTTTTTAACGTGATGGATTCGCTGGACTTTATAATCACGAGATTTCGAGACCTATCCTAAGATAGCAACCGTAGTCAATCAAAATACGAATTATTTAGAACAGTGATAACAGATTAAACTGCAGACGATATGGTGGTTCGCAACCAGATTCTGTACGATACGGTAATGTTATTAACGGTACCAAATTATCAACAAAAAATGCTCAATTTTACAAAGCGGTAATGAATTATACCAAACAAGATTAATACCAAATTATACCCAAATTAACTGTAACGCTAGGCCTGAGGCTACTCGCGGCTATGTTCGGTCAGGGTTCTCCAGGAAAAGTATTTTACCACAATTGTCATGCACAATGATTCTTCAACAGACTGAATATAGAAAAGCCATACGATAGAAATAGGCCAGAAGCAAAATATGCGATGACTAATAGCCAAAAAGCAATAGAAAGTCTATGTAATTCAGCCAGACTCGAGGTTGTTCGCTAAATTAACCAAAACGAGCTTCTTGGCTCAAACCAAACGATAAAACAGACTTTTATACGAACTACCTCGTGCCTTCACAAAAAGAATCGAGACACAATTTTAATATAATACTCGATATAAGATCGTGCCTTCACAAAAAGAATCGAGACACAATTCTAATATAATACTCGATATAAGATAGCGATACTCGATGAGCGATAATGGGCTCGATACAAGCGATACGCGATGGGTAGCGCAGACGGAGTGAAGAATAGGCCGATTGACCGGCGTACCCTCCTCCTTATATAGACCTACGTGACAACAATAGTCAGAATAATACTTTTTCGGAAGTCGGGAGGGGGGGGCTAACTTCGCGTGGGTCTTATCCGGGTCCAAGAACATCTGAAATGTAAAAAAATCCGTCAAGTACCCAAATTATCTTGCAAATGAAAATTCACGACAAACCTATCGCCAGTCTCTGGCATGATATTAGGAAAGCCTGCAAATCACTACAATTTCCCCGCAAGTATACGTCGTGAAGTCGGACCTCGCTGTTTCGTGTAGTGATATCCAAACTTCATTCCAGGAGCTACGTACTTGGCGGGCATATTCAATTTCTGCATTCTACCGCAATCATACCTGAGTTTATATATTTATCACATCCTATCAGCTGCAGGATCAATAAAGTTACGACTCTTTGTTTTTGTATAAAGCAATGGATTTATAAATTAATTTGAACCGAACTTTGGTCGAGTCGTAGATAGCTATTTCACAAAAGAATCATCCTCTGATGGACATCTCAGAGCATAATACTGATTTTTACATTTGCGCATTATGAATCTTTTTTTGAAACAAGTATGCTAGTTTCCGTTCGTAACATACTATATCGGAATATCGTCGCGCGCGAGTGTACGGACGCGCGCGACGATTTTTTGCTAACACATAATATTGGTGAATTTAGACATCGTCAATAAGAATTTGAACATCGTTGCGTACAACCCAGGAGCACACGATGAGCAGCTAATTTAAAATGAGTAATTGTCCTTTCCGTGTCGGCAAATTTGTCGGCGTTACATCTTTCATCATTGAATACCGTAACATAATTAAAAACAGAATCGGGTTCCAGTTAAAAGAGCTAAGGTGGAATAGCACCTAGATACTATTCTTATGTTCAAGCAAACGGCTGGTACCATGATACAGGGTGATTCAGAATTCGGTACTTTCCTTCCACCAGTGGATTCCTCGTATTTGATTGCTTCTAGATTTTCTATATTATATAAAATAAACTTGTTTACACGATAGACGAGTCTTATTAGGAATCTGTATTTACGTAGTTATGTAGATATAAGGAGAGAATTACACACCGAGGATAAGACTGATGATGAGATCGTATGAGCTGTTCTATGCAAATACCGCCATGTCTATAACATGAAAAGTGTCGTCATATTTGTTTACGGAGTATGATTGGTATAATTATGAGTCTGATTATTGAAAGCGTTACTACTGCTTCACAAGTACTTTTTGAAGGGAAAAGGAATGGTGAAATGGTATTGGTCGAAAAATAGAAAAATGTGCCCGCCAAGTACGTGGCTCTTGGAATGATGTTTGGATATCACTACACGAAACAGCGAGGTCCGACTTCACAACGTATATTTGCGGTGGGATTGTAGTGATTTGCAGGCTTTCCTAATAACATGCCAGAGACTGGCGATAGGTTTGTCGTGAATTTTCATTTGCAAGATAATTTGGGTACTTGACGGATTTTTTTACATTCCAGATGTTTTTGGACCCAGATTTCACTTCGTTTTGTAAGATCGTGATAACAAACAATATTACCACGTATCGTATATACGTCTAACGAAGTCAGATAGTGGATTTAAAAATGACAGGGACGATCTGTTGACTGCACGACGAAGAGGATGATTGTTTGATTGATCCTTAGTTGATCGTTATAGACTACGACGAAGAGGTTGACTCAGGTTTAAACTTTTTCTTCTTCTTGTCTTGTGATTGGTACTCTTGGGCACTCAGGTTTTTCTTTTTTCTGAGGCGTATTCTGTCATTGGATGTAGCCAAGATACTTTGTTATGGGTTCTTCTTCTTCCTTCTTTAGATAGATTAGCCCCAGAACGGTAACCTGGGGTTTTTAAACACCCCAACGACTTTAAATCTCCCGCCGCAAGGGGACAGGTTACGTTTACGAATTGGGACCCGACCATATAATTCAATTTAATCCTCGGAGAGTCTGGAGAGCCGGCTGGCACCGTCAATTGCGCGCACGTCTCTGAGCAGGAGCAGCCCCAATTGCGAATGGGGTGCTTTTTCACCCCAGGTTACCGTTTACGTATAGTTTCCGCAAAAAATGTATTTTTCATTCTTACAACAAAAGGGACTTTTTGGATTATAAAAAGTGTTCGAGAAATAGTTATCTCAAAGAGAGCGCCACATGTAGTAGTCGCTCGTTGCGAACCTGCCACGTTCAATCACGAAGACGCACCGTAATGCCGGCTTTTCCGGCATTCATCTCAGTTCTGGCTTTTGCCTACTGTGCATATGCTTTTCACTCATGTGACTTTCATATTATTGTGCTATTGCTTATTAACGCTTAATTAGACCGATTAATATAATCCTTAGAACTCAGTGTTCAAGTGAATTAATATAATTCAGGACCTTTCATCAGACAGTCTCATTTAACATAACTTGATTCTCAGCGACTAACCGACTCTCACACACGTTTGCCTTGTCCACTCATACATGCATACACTAGTTTAACCTGTGTACATACCCAAATAAAACCTAAGTGATTGTAGAGTGCTCGACGTTCTTCTCATTTGTTAAATTTCCTCATCAAAAAGAGATTTCTAATATTTATGTCCTTGAATTTATCCTAATTTGGCAATGTAAAAATTTCTCTTACTTTGATACATCAACGGAAATTCATTGAAAAAAAAAAAAAAAAAAAAAAATGACTACACATCTTTAAGAAGTACCTTTCCTCTCCAAAACGGAGTGGGTTTCATTCGATTTACACATAATTAGGCGTGGTTTGTGACGTCGGGTTTTATCTAGCGCCGAATGGCACTTCATGAACTGCTGTCGCCTTGTCTTACCTTGTCGGAGCGGGTGATAGATCCAGGTGCTCTTTGGCTCGATCAACAGGATGGGTGGAAATAACACTTCACTTGCGCAAGTATATTTTATGTGTATTTATTTTGGTTGGGGGTGCAAGTCCGACAGGCTTTTTAGATGACTCTGCGGCCGAAGGCTGTCCCTTGGTGTAGCAAAACTGTTGGGTTGCAGTTCTCACAGGGTCACCAGCCGCCGTTCGCTATCAACTGCTAGAGCCGCTCCTTGTCCTGTACATTTCTAAGGACAAGGAGCCCGAATGTGTAATTGTATAATGTAGATAACGATGTGAACCGAAGGCCCCTGGACCTCCGGACGTCACAGGTTACACCAATTTTCGCGGCAAAAGTCAACCTTTCGACTTTTTCGAATTTTCCAGACTTCGATTCCCGAAATAAATGGATTTTTCGGACAACCGAGTAAAACTAGCTTACCTGTCTTGAAACTATATACTTTCAATTCACAATGCCGTTGGTTTTACTCAATTTCGTTGAAAACTAACGGAGATATTGCAAATTTAATTTAAAAAAAGTCATTTTCACGAATGTTTCACCCTCGTTTTTTACCCTCTTACCGAATTTTTGACCAACTTTTCAGACTTCACGCAAAATTTCCGTGGGTCTACATGATTCTGCAATAAAAAAACGGAAAGAATAAGCCCCTGTAGGACGCTTTACGTGAAATTATACCTGAGATATGAATTTTTCAAAATTGGGGTATTTTTTCACCCCCCGTTACCGGAATAGGTTACAAAAAATAAGGTCACCGTTCTAGGGTTGATAACTCCACAATGGAATGTTCAAGGACACTTTAGGTTAGTAAATAATAATAACTGCCATCGATAGAATATCGATTACATTTTAATCGAAATTATTACGGTTGAGGTTGGTCGCTTTTTTTCTGACGTCACGAGTACTCGCCGCGTGCGCCTCCATGCGGCCATTTTTTTATACTTAACCGTACCCACCACTTTGTTACTTAATTTATATCTAGCAACCGAATGCGAGTTCACATTCGGCTCAAAATCAATAGGGGGCTGGGAAATAACGGTAGATACCTATGTTTGAGGTTTCAATTATATGCGTGCAACTGTTTGATAGCTATCCTGGTCCATGTTTGCGAAAAATCGGGCGGAGAAGAAGATTAATTTCTTTTTGTAATCTTTTTCAGCTTTGACAATCAATATTTCGCGATCCGTTCGACCAATTTGGTTAAGATTTTAACTACAAAGTCCTTTTAGGTAATTCTTTCAGCCCTGTAAATAACATCCATAAATATTATTCCCTTCCGGAGATATGACGTACTCTTCCATGCAAAAGCGTGATTCCAACGACCCCCCGGGTAAATGATTCTTGCCAGCGCTCGCCTGTAGTGAAAAAAAAGAGACAAAAAAGAAAGCGGGGCGGGGAGGGGTACTTGTCTTATATAGCCTTGCTGGCTCGTACCGACTCATGAAATAGGTCACGTGGCTCATCATTGTCCTCATTGGCTCTCATCATTTTCGGTAGTTTCAACGAACGTCTGCTGTTGGTGCGTTTTACAGGAGACTCTAGCGTACCCCTGCCGTTGCTTCGTACCCTTCTTTCTGCCGCCTTCCGTTAGAATTCCGTGACGCTGGATCCACAGGAAATCTCGCTCGCCAGAGCTATTCGATAATTCTCCTAGGGCCTTACATGATTAGTCAATCCTTGAGGAGTTGAATAATAGCCTCGTGCTGAGCATATTAGGGCCTCGCTCACGACAAAATTCCTTCGGTAGAAACGCTGTACCGAGGGTTTTCTGGACTTACTCGTCCGCGATAAAGGTCTCAGAGAAAGTGTAGATGTTCGATACCTGCAACAGTTGATAACTCATTGGGTGGGAGGCTGTGAAGAAACCTTCGCATGACCTTATACGCCACCCTCGCATCAGTAGCGTAGTTTTCTGTAGACGGTAGCTTCGTCGGACGACGGGAGGATTTTTGCGTGCTTCTCGCACATCCCTATACGCCGCCAGTCCGGATCGTTCGAAGCAGCAGATTGTCCTGTACTAGTGGAGGCGCTGACCCTGGCGCTTTCTTGGTAAACCAAGGGTTCGCACGCCGATAGTGACGTCGATGACGATATCAGATGTATTTCCTTCAAGACGAGCCATAGTTTTTCCGGTAGTTCCTCCTTCGCAGGAGATGGAGTTACATAATTATCTCTTTATATATACAGGGTGTCTGGAAATTCGCGCACCATCGCCAAACTGGCGGATTCCTTGCGAAAAATTAAGACGGAAATTACCTATGCACCAAAGTCCGCGAGAACTTAGTTTTCGTGTAAAAGCACTTAATAACAAACCAATCAACGTTCGGCTTTAAGAAAGACTGGCTAAAGCTCTGCATCGCTGTCCGCCCCACTACCGAGATCGAGACACTAATGTGCGGTATTCCCCGCTTCGCCCAGGAGTGGGGCGGACGGCTATGCAATTTTCTAACCATTCTTTCCTAAAGCCGAACGCTGATTGGTTCGTTATTAACTGATTTTACAGGAAAACTAAGCTGTTGCGGACTTTTTTTCATTAATAACTTTCGTCTCAATTTTTCGCAAGGAATCCGCCAGTATGCCGATGGTGCGCGAATTTCCAGACACCCTGTATAAAAAAATCTGGGCGAAAAAAAGCTGAGCGCGATGAGTCGCATAATGCCATTTGGGTTGCATGCCATCGGGCGTTTTGCGCTGTTTTTGGTATGTCTGTTTTGCTCCAGGTGAATGACAGTCATTCACTGTGAGTAATTGACAGATCAAATAGAAATATTATTTTATATAAAAAAAAAAGGTAGTGCATTTAGAAGTTTACATAAATAATAATACTAATCGTGTTTGCATAAATTATGATAGTCAGCTAGGAAGTTCATATGACATTGAACTGTTGTTTACTGGTGACGGGGATAGTGGGCATTATGATGTTTTTGAAAAGTTTGAGGAAGAAACAACTGCCAACCATAATAAGCGTTGAAAAAGTGGGTCTTACTTTAATATAAAAAAGCAGCGTACAAAAGGAAATAGGAAAAGAAAAGAGGGAAATTATAAAGAACAACCGGGTGACATACGCCGATAATAAGGGGGTACGGATGGATGCAAAAAATTTAGACAGAAAAAATGAGTGTGGCAAGTTTGTAATAGAAGAGTCATCAATGGCTTAAAATGGTAGACCGAAGAGTATGAATGAAAAAGAAAGGAGAATTCCAAGGAATAAAAGACAACGTGACCTTTGTAAGGTGAAAAAGATGGGTACAGATATTGAAAAACTAAAAGAAATACAAATAAATCAAGTACGAAATGAAAAATTAGAAATAAGTAGTGAAATTAGTATAGTAGCTACTGACAGGTCAACTGTGGAGTTACGAAATGTGGATAAATTGAAAGTATCGGCAAGAAATAGAGAAGAAACAAGATGTTCGAAAAACCAGCGCGAGCACAGCAGAGCAAAAAAGATGCGGCTTAATTCAGAAGAATTAAAAGACATGAAACATGCGGATGACTGCGAGATAGAAAAGGTGGAAATTATTAGTGCGGTAGAAATAATGGTAGAACATAATACGGATGAGGAGACAATTTCAATTTTGAATGAATATCCGAAAGAACATACAGACAGTGGGAAAAAAAAAGGAACAACATAATATATGGAAGAGAACATGCAAGCGAATAATGTTAAAATAATATCGGGATATAAGGAATGATATATTGTAACTTTTTGGGTTTTTCACGGCTTGTGAACGAGACCGTGAAACTGCCGAGTTATTGTGTGTTAATTATCCGAAAGGGATTTTAGGACTCCTGAAGTGGCTAATCACTACCGTCCCTCAAATCATTCACTTTTCTTTAATTTTACGGATCCGGACTGGCATTGGCCGAGTCAGTACCGTGTCCTCTTGTTTTTTGTATACCCCCAAACCTAGGTCCCTACGGAATAGAATCAGCTTCCGCACCTTATGTCCGTTTGTGTTCACGGATCTGGATCGACCACGACGATAGTTCGTCTGATCGATCAATACCGCTTCTAGCTTGAATTTACTTTTCCTAATTTGTGTATTCTAGCAAGCTTTTTCCTACTAGGATCACCCTACAGAACTGGGATAGCTTTCGCACACCGAGTCTGCTTGTTGGCTTGTCTTAGTAGTCAATTAGTCAGCTTGCGGCTCGGGTAAGGTTTTCGCGCTACGCTACACGGAGAGAAGTAAACACTGGTGGCCAATGTGCAAGACATTGTTAGGCAATGTCTAGCCGGAACGAGCGGCACTCGACACGGGCCGCTCGTCTTTCGAAATGGCCTGCTCGTGTCTCGCGCATTGGTCGCCAGTGTCTTAGTAACATACATGCGATAGTAAGGAAAGTAGAGAAGTCGAGGCACTTTCGAATGATAAAAAATGGAGGTTTTGTAAGGATAATTTAGGATATTCACAATTCAATGTATGTGACCGAGTGAGGCGCGCAGCGAAGCGCGCAGGGGCGAAGCCCCTAGTACAAAAATAAAATAGGCGTTAGTTGAGGCTAATATTTTTCCCTAAATTTTCCCTTTTCCTGGAGACCTTGTCTGTGCTACGCATCGCCGCATAAAATTCCCTTGGAACTGGGTCTATCAAAATACCACGTTACAATATATAGGTGTATCTATAACGCAAAAGCTTTTTGCTCAATAACAAAAATTTCCTGAAACAAAATGAATTTTCACGAAATTAGAAATGATTTATTTGCAGAAAGAAGACGACGACCTCCGTCTCAAGAATGGTGCAGACCGAATGCCAGGCGCAGAGCCAGGTCCAGCGCCCTCCAGGTATTCCTAAAAGTTTCCTTCTCTCAATTAGCGATTCATGATGATGCATTCATCAACATCATTTTGCCCTTTTTTGTATAGAAAGTCAGACAAAACAGCTATGACCTTATGACGTTCCGGACACCGGAAGAGAGGGCCTTTGTGGAATAAAATAAAACTTTCTTAAAAAAAAAACTGTTTCTATGCCGCATTTCACGTCAGATCGACCTGACCTAAAGCCTGACCTTCTCAGAATTGGTTTAAACTTTGTGAAAACTTTCTGTTACTTGTCGAGAATATTTGTGATTTTTTTGAGATTTTTATTCGACGACATTTAGATGTTAGTATTCGATATAATTCACATGCGGAAAGCGAAAATCCCCGAAGTTCAATTAAGTATAACTCGAAAACTTTGATTATATAAAAAAAAAGTTTCAATTTTGAGTGAACTTTGACGCCAAAATATGCAAAAAATTCATCGAGGCCGCTGAAAGTTCTTCAAAGTTCAACAAATATTAGTTTTTGAGATTTTTCAAAAACGGTTCAATTTTTTTCGCTGAAAATTTCAGAGGATATTCCTCTCGTAGTGTTCAAAAACTTATGTAAATTTCATCATGGGCCGGGATTTGGTTTCGAAGTTACGAGCTTTTTTCTTTTACAGTTTTCGTAAAAACTGTCATGTCGTACTGTCGTCGACATCATATGAAATAATTCCAAAACTTTTTATTCGACGACAAAGATATGAATACACCGAAGTTTTCTCGCGTAATCAAAATATTCCAAATTTATTTATCCGAGTAGCGCACACGATGGTGCAAACCGGACAGAAGATTTACGTCACCTTCGTTGAATGTGATTGGAGATTTGTCGAATCAAGGATTGGACATTGATCCTGACAGTTATTTGTGTCGGCAATGTAGGGATGAATCGAATGTACTTGTCAATGGGGGAGAAATTGTTGGTATGCAAAAATTATTGTTCGTAACTTCTACGTAATTTTTCGATTGTAAAAAATTTGTTACTTATACATAGTTTATCGTCAATTACATATTTTTCACTGTAGTATACGATATTTCCAGAAGTGGCACAGTCATTCTCGACGATTTACCCACAAAGTTCAGCCAGCAACATCTCTCCACAAATATTGACTCCAAGTTCAGGCCAAGAAGCCGATGTTGAACTTGCACGTGTCCATACTGCTCTTGGAGTTTTTGATAAGTCTCCGATCCCGAAAAAAAAAAACAAGATTGTTAACCTGCGTTGAAAGGAAGGTCAACAAAACATCAGACGCAATAAAGAAGGTTCTAGGCGTTCAAGTGAGCGTTCAGTCCGGTTGAAAAGGCATTCACGGAAATGATTCAAGATTATGAAGAAAAATTTCAACAGCCCGACACAACACGAAATCAAAAAATTGAAATTTTAACCCTTTCACCAACAAGTTGGTCAAACGTGAAGATTTGTAATGAATTCGGGACAAGCTTGCCAGGAGACTCAAAATAAAAAACGGAATTGTGGGCACGCCGAATTGAAAAATTGGTACATGCTGATAATTATGCAATTCGTAGTATTTAATAATAAAGCTTTATTCAGATATTACTTTAATCTTGGGTGTATTTATTTTGAGCAAAGTTTCATCTAAGGAGACCACTGCAAAGGTAATCGCTTTTTACGTAGATGACGAAGTTGGTGCCAACATGCCTGGAATAAAATTCATCGTCAAAAGCGTCTACTTCTATGCAATTTGAAAGAGCTTTACCAAGTTTTTAAAAACAGCAATTTCGAAGATGAGATCGGATTTTCCAAATTCGCGTCTCTACGATCGCGCCATTGCATTTCAGCAAGTGCAAGTGGAACACACACCTCTTGCGTGAGCGCCATTCGCCAAAACGTCAAACTGATGTTAATACGTATTATTTTTTTTCAGCATTGGTTGATTTCCGTTTGGGTTCACAATTCCAAAATATTTTGAAATTTTAGGGTGTAGTGTAGCTTAACTTACTCGAGATTCGAATGAAGACGTACGAGGAATGCCTAGCTACTTTCGTGTGTTCGAATCCAACCAAACATTGCCATCTCGGTACTTGTGAGAGTTGCCCAGGCGATACTACGTTCACAGAACTTCTTCTTGGACTATCTGATGCTAATGATATCGAGGAGATCAATTATAAACGATGGGTATCGAAACCTTGAACGAGTCTTGAGACGGTGGTCAAGAATTCGTCTGATTTTGTGGATGAACTATGCGAGAAAACAAACACGCTATTGCGACAAGCTTTCGCCGCAAAGCAGCACGCTCAGTATCTGAAGACTTTTCAACACAATTTGAGTAAAGGAGAGTTCATCATATTTTCCATTTCGCTGAAAATTGTGCGTTCGTGGTTCAACAGCCAGTGCCGTGATTTCACTGGAACAATGATCAAGCTACCATATATCCAGTCGTGATGTACTTTTGCGATAATGGGGCGCTCTCTCATAGAAGTCTTGTCGTTATCTCGAAATCTCTCAAACACGATGCTATAGCAGTTTACACATTCAACAAGATCATCAACGATTTTATCAGGACAATTCCAAACATCCACGTCCATCGCGAATTTTTATTTTTCTGATGGAGCTCCTCAACAATTTAAAAATTATAAGAAGTTTGCGAACTTATATTTCCACGAAGAAGATTTTGGTGTTCCAGCAGAGCAGGACTTGTTCGCAACAGTTCATGGAAAAGGTCCCTGCGATGGTGTAGGAGGAACCATCAAGCGAGTCGCAGCAAGAGCGAGCTTGCAATTGCCTTTACCCAGCAAATCACGACTCCTCTGGAGTCGTACAAGTGGGTATCTTTACCATCGAGTATTCCAGCGGTAAAAGTTATATACTCCATAGACGAAAACGATGCCGATTCAAATGTGAGGCTGGAAAAACGATTCGAACGAGTCACGTTACTAACAAAGATTCAGCAACAGTACTGCTCCATCCCAGGGACGAATGGCACCATTTGCTCAAAACTTTATTCTTCGGATACAGACCTTGCATCCCATATATTTTTCTGTCGTATTCGGGATCCTGAGATCCTCCAGACAACCAATTATTAAGTTAGGATTCGTTGGTCGAATTAAGAGTTAGAACTCAGTCGTACAAGTAGGTGAAGTTTTAATGTATTTAATTAAGAGGTTTTGCAGAGGTTCACTATTCTAACTGAATTTCGATATAATGTGATTCGTTACTGGTCTCGATGTTCTGACGCCGGGCGCGTCGTCTGTCTGCCTTTTATTGACTGTTTGAGAGATTAGTGCTGCGTCCGTGCATTCTCATGTATTTCGCCACACGATAGAGGTGTTGCTCCGCTATACCGCGTTAACGCATTCCTAGACATTGTGTGTTACAACATCTTGGTATTCGAATTGCAATACTTTGAAAAAAAAAAATAACCGGAATCTCATCATTTGTACTATGTCTTCTTTGATTCCACAGAGTGCTCTTCATGTGCTGAAAAAGCTGATTTTTTTTTTTTTTTTAGAACACAGTTCAGAAAAATTGCATAGCTTCGAAACCATTCCCGGCCCATGATGAAATTTACACAAGTTTTTGAACATTAAAAAAGGAATATCCTCCGAGATTTGAAAAATCTCAGAAACTAATATTTTTTGAGTTTTTAAGAACTTTCAGCAGCCTCCATAAATTTTTGCATATTTTGGCGTTGAAGTTCACTCAAAACTGAAACTTTCATATGCAACTTTTTATTGAATAATCAATAGTTTTCGAGTCATACTTAATTGAACTTCCGACATTCTCGATTTCCGCATATATTATATCGAATGCTAACGTCTAAACATCGTTGAATACAAATCTAAAAAAAAATCACAAATATTCTCGACAAGTAACATAAAGTTTTCACAAAGTTCAAACTAATTCTGAGAGGGTCAGGCTTTTGGACAGGTCGATTTGACGTGGAATGCCCCCTATACAGTATAACTTCTTTAAAACGCACTTCACCGGACTGTGAAGAGGTCACTCGGAGTCGTTTAAATAAAAACTAGCATATCTACCGAAACAACTAATCATACACTTCCCCTTCTATTATCTCAAAATATAGTACATTTAGCTTTACCAACTTGAATATGAATATGTATCAGCCTTGCCCGATGAACAAAATTCTATTTATACGATCTTTACATATCGCTGAGCTGTCTCAAAATAATCACTTACTTGTCCGAAGCCAAACCATATCGGGAAAGACGAGCAAGGTGGGCCCCGTAGGGCATGATAGGCCTCCTAAAGAATTACCACTATTTATACAAATTATTTATTTATTTGCTTTCACAGACTTTGAACGTCAAATAAACTATGTAATTAAAAAAAAAAATTAGAAGCAACAATAATCATCGCCATGCGATGTCATTACATCAAAAGACTTGGTGGAACACTAGCAGGTTCACATGCGACGTATGCGTAATAAAATATTGAAGCCTCATTACGTGTTCGGAGTAAAACCAATATGCCGCTGTACGTACTTGGCGATAGTGTCTGATTTCAATACTTTTTTGAAGGAGCTAAATTTTTTTGAAGTGACGACCACATCAACGTACTTAGCGCACGGTTTCTGCACGTGAGGTGCTTTTTGAAGGGATTGTCTACACATTTGCATTGACCATGTGCCAATCATTGGCACGAACCACGATGAATTCTATTTCCATTAAAGCATCAATGAAGTTGGTTACAAAAAGACACGCAACACCTTTATTCTCTTCTGGATGAGATAATTGATGGGTGATGACACTTTTCACGACTACGCAATTACACTCTTCGTTATAAAATGTTTTTTTTTTCAAATGTTTTTATTTTGCGCTCAAACATTTATGGATAAAACTACGATACCGTGAAATTTTCATTATTCGAATTTTTTGAGTCGGCATAGTTGGAAGGTTTTTTGTCTTCGAAATCTTAAACCGAACGCGTTTAATGCTTGCCATCTATCTTGGTATCATTTTGAGGTCTGAGTTCAAAAATTTATCAAGTCACAGCCCCATTCCGAAGCATTCTTGTCTCAAGAGCACACTATACTCGATTCTTACAGACCTCGATAGAATTTCGTGAATACCTCGAAAATGGCGTCAAATGATCTAAAATGGATTTATCCGACTATTCATGAAGTATAGGTTCAAACTAGCGAGCAAAAATCACGGAAATCAAGAAAAATTAACTCTCCATGCATTGTAAAGTGTATCGCTTATTTTGATTACTATACAAGCCTACGTATCACGGACGCCAAAAACTCATTCTACATGCAATGCTGTCCGGCTGATCCATCAAATTTTCGACGTTCTAGATAAGCATTTTACAATATTTCACACTATCAATAGAACGTTGATTACACCTGTTAGGTATGATGTCTTATTATAATGAGGGACGAATGAAAGAATGGGGATTTGAATGATGAAGATGGTATTCTTGTGATATAACGGCAATAGAAATTTCGTTTGTTCAGAATGATTGACCGAAACAAATAGAAACAGCCATGACATTACTCAATTCTAATGCTCGCATTTTATTAGAAGAAGTATCCTCCAAGCTTTAAGAACTTGTGACAATAGCTCTATATTGTGACGTCTGGAGTGGCATCGATAACGTCACACAAGAGTATGGGGGGTTCTAGAAGGTGATAGAAGGTCGTAGAAAGATCCAGAATATCAGGGAACATTCCAGAATAGCGCTAAAACGTCTAGAACAATTATACGACTCTATGAGGACCAGCCATGATATATAAGGGGGGCAGCGTATGCCAGTTGACAGTTGAAATCAGGTCCGCTTAAGAGAATCTCGCGAGTACACATCGGGTTAATTAAATCTTCTTAGAGTCATTTTGAAGTGTTACGTTTATCGAGTCGTTAAGGAACAGTTAAATAATAGTTTATTAAAGTTAGTAAATATCTTTTTTTTTGTTTTTCAAAATTACTTAGTTTTCTTTCGTGATTACCTTATTTGTGAAAATATACTTATACAAGTGATCAACCCACCTGTTTCATTTAATTATATGTGTGAAACCCTAAAGAAAGTGTAAGTGTAGTAATGTTTGTGTTGTGCTTCGAACTCAACAGCGGCTAATCCTTCAAGGCTGTGGACTCCTGCATTGTAAGCAGAACGACCTTTACTAAAAGGGGAGTTCCCGTCCTGCAATACAGCTGTTTCATAGCCAACATCATTGATAATCACTCATCTTGAGGTCCACTAAGCGGCTAAAAGATAGTAGCGATTTCAATGATGAACTGCGGATACTCATCTCCATATCGTACTGAACGATTGGTGATTGTAGAATCCGCCAGCGGTTTCTAATTCCAGCTGCATCTCCGCTATTCGACCTCACTCCCCGACTCAATAAGAGAACGGAAGTCGTAGAGAGAATCCGGAACGAGGAAGCACCTATATTCGCGGTGCAACCCGTCAGATTGTTACGTCCTAGGTTGAAAGCTCAACATATAATCTTTAGGTATAACAGATACCGTAGTTAGTACCGTAGGTATAGAAAATACCGACGTGCAATTACCATCAGAGTTTCAATAACACCTCTATCGATGTAATTCCATTTATAATTTTTTTTTCTAAATTCTTTATATTATTTTACCTATAGTTATAAGTCAATACTTTTAAGAAGTCTCAAACTCATACACCATAACTAATTTTCCCATAGTCTCTCACAAAACTAAGCAAGCCGAAAACACTCGAAAACCCATAAATTTGAAATCCTAAACTTTAAGTAAACTTTTGAAAACGCTAGAAACTATCTTTATTGAGGAAACATAAATCTTTAAGATCTTTAGAATTTTACTGTCAAACGCGGAGAACCCAAAAGACAAAGACAGTTTTGTTTAAAAGAAGACAGATCATAGACGCTTAAAACATCCCTTCTCAGCATCTCGACGCTTGGGCCTCTGACCCAATCGTCTCGCACAAATTCTATTTTAGCCAACCATATTTTTTCCCTCTTAAATTTAATGTGTCTTTTACCAATGAGAAAAGACTCGCTTTCCCGCGAGTACTAAAAACTTCCTCCCCCGCGTAACCGCGAGGAGAGATCCTTTTTCCTTCAGGATTAGGGAGTTAGTCACGAGATTTCAAAGAGTAAAGATCAGATCCACAAAAGACTTAGATTTCAGAATATAATACCAAATTCGAAGTGTTTAATATATTCATAAATTAACCAAGTGCAAAACTTATCAACATATAAAAACCATAGACTAAAGTTAATCAACATGCATATGTTCGATTAGCAACCAACATTGTTAAGCAGTTTGTTAAATAAATATTGTTAATTAAAAGTGAAATCAACAAACATTTATTTCACCCACGCATAGTGGTGACTGATAAAAACCCATTACCTCAACAGAATACGAGTTATACGTCAATCAGAAGAACTAGTAATCCAAGACTCGGTAAGAAATATAGAACTCTACCAATTCAGAATCAGAACCTCAACACATCTAACTAGTGATTCGAAAATTTTATACAGGGTGTCCCAGAAGTAACGGACGTAATTGTTACCTATGATAGAAAAAAAGATTCTGAGACGAAAAGTCCTTCGCCATTTTTTGATCTGACCCATAGATAATTAGTTATTAATTAAAATGAGTAACCAATCAGGTGCGCGCTATAGCGGTAAGAAAAAGCAGAGCGAGAGAGAGAGGTGAGCCAGCTTACGGCTGTACTCCTCGTGTCTCATTGTCACAGTCACCTCTCACTCTCGCTCTGCTTTTTCTCACCGCTATAGCGCGCACCTGATTAGTTACTCATTTTAATTAATAACTAATTATCTATGGGTCAGATCAAAAAATGGCTAAGGACTTTTCGTCTCAGAATTTTATTTTCTATCATAGGTAACAATTACGTCCGTTACTTCTGGGACACCCTGTATAGTTAAATCCAGGACGTAACAAGATAACCGAACACACACGCACACGAGCACGAGGAGACGCGCGGTAATCCGGCTGTGTGCCCGCGGCGCGGTGAGACGGTGTGAAACGTCAACACGACACATATTTAGAAGCAAGGCACATCACCGACACGCGGATTAACGATATAAAGTGCCGAATCGTCCTTATTTCAAGTCCGAACAGAAACTATATTGTCGACCGTTGCGAATCAACTATCCCAATTAATTGTGGCCCCCTGGACCGTCACAATATAATTTCCAATTTGAGGGTAGAAGTCTTCTTTTTGTTATAGATCACATGAATCTTCCAATTGATTGGTGATCATATGTCTATCTAGTTAGGACAACTCATTTGAAATTATAATAAATATGGAATGAGGTTACATGATTTAGTGAATGGAAATGTAACGATAGGTTGACCAGACCGTACAAATGTGACGATTTAAAAGATGAACTCGTGATGATGGTGCTCAATGGATGTCCTTCGTTTAGGGTTGTAACATTGCAAGGTGCATCTGCCGTTACAATCAGCTCCCGAACCCTTAGACGACCGTAATTAAGTAATTTGGAGTGAATGTTGGAAGCACGAATGCATTAGAGTAGCCGCGAGGCTAAAACATACCTCCGAGAGGCGACCGTGACTGCACTAAGGCTGTTGGCTTTATTTCTGATTTTGTTTGTTTTCTTTTTCGCTTTCTCTATTATGTGGGAGACATGGCCAAACTGTTGGTGGAGTCCGACATGACACGACCGATCTAAACTTACGTGGACGATCGGGACAGTATAAGGCCCACCTAAACTTAAGGCCACTAAGCTTTTGGGGGCCTAACACTACGTCAGCCAACGGAACAGCCAGCGAGAACGCGGAGGAGTGCCGAGGGCACTCAGCTACGAGGGAACACGGTGGTGGAGGTGATTCCCGCCACCCCCAAGAGCCAGCGAACCGCGTTCCGCCAGAAGAATCCTCGAGGATCACCCCTCACGACTTTCAAGTTTCGCGCGTAGTGCGGCCAAACCGCCATCTAAGGCGATCTAGCGTTCGATAGACAGATCGATAATCGCCTAATTACCGAGGGTGCGCAACACCGGCGCCATGCGGTCTGGCTAGATCACTCTGCGTTAGGCCGGCGTTATAGCCAGTTATAGAGAGAGCTGTCGTAGTGTTTGATTTTTTTTGTGGTTGAGTGTGTGGGAGCCCGCGAGGGAAATACTAACTGCCCGAAAAGCCATGGATTTTGCCGACGAGGCCCATGAGTTTTTGAGGTGGCTGGAAAGCGGTAAGCGTTAGCCAATTTTACCCACGTTCTGATTTGAATCCGGCAACGGCCGTCTGCCATCTTGCCTTTAGTCAAGCCACGAGGCTCTGTAGAATTTTGGGATTCAAATAAAGACGATCCCCGAGTCGGTAGGCCGTCACCAGTGTCCTCACTTTAATAGAGAACTTTCGCGTTTCCTTTTGACTACGATTTTTCTAGTCGAAATTTGTGATTTTGTCGCGTTACGTTCTGCCGCACACGAGTGCGAGAAGGACAGTCTTAGTTCGGCACTGTCGCCGTCTCTCTCCCTCCTGCGAGGAGACTCAGCCGTTGAGCTCAGGCGTGAGCCTGTTTGGTTTTTGCGTCTTTCTTGTTATTATAATTTCATATTTCCGTTAGCCTTAGAAGGCAGAGCTAAGTTAAGTTAGTGTTAAGTTCCAATTTTGTGAATAGTCAATTAACGAGGAGGCCTAGCCACCCGTAGGCCCGCCGGTCGCCTATACACGATCGACGGCCGAGTTATTTGTTGTTGTTAATTTATTAGATTTTAGGTAATTATTTCTGAACACCTCGTGGTGATTATTCTGTTTGTTAATTGTGATATTGTTCCGCGAGGTACCGATTTGACGAGTTAATTATTAGTCCTTATTTTTCTGTTATTGCTGTCCTACGTGGAAGCCCTTGTTTTTCTATTACTGTTGTAAAACTCGCAAATCGCGGCGAGGCCGCCTTTACACGGCCTGCAGCCGACTAGTACCCGAGGGGGAGTACCCCCGGGTACGCACGATTATTGTTAAATATTCCTACGTTCTTTTTATTTAATAAATTTTTATACTTTTGGTAACGTAATCTCCACGAGTACTTATTCTACGCCGAGCTCATCCTTCATTTGATCCCGACCCCTCTCCGCGGTACTGAAGCTAGCCGCCGCATAAGATTCCGTTAGGCTTTTGTTTTGTTGTTCTAATTTTGAAAGTGGCGAAGATAGTTCGCCTGGCGCCCAAACAATTAGAAATTTTCAAAGTATAACTGTGTGCGCGTTGGATTGACCCCGGAGGCTGGCTATCCGGTCCAGATCCGAGGGTCACCAAAAATCCACGTCACAGGGTATCCGAAAGAATCTTCACACTGCTGACTAGGTTTAGTTGTTTTCCGTCATTTCTTCTGTAGGTAAATTTGTATTTTCTTTGGATATGACAATCTTTTTGATGATGATATGAAGATGCGAGACAATAGACCGGTTGAAATTCGTTTCTCGACCAGGTGATTGACATGACTATTCGGTCCGCACGTGGGATCGAAAAGAAGTTGTGACGTTGAAAGTCACAAACCCCAAACCACGCGGGGAAAAATCGAAAATAGCCGAAGATAACCGAGGCCGGCCGGCCAGGTAATCACACTACTACGCTAACCTATTGACATCAATGTCACTATTTGGTATTTGTATTTATTTCATTGATAATATTGCTTTAATGCGGCTCACTCATTTTGTTAAATATATAATACAACATGATTTTTTGAACAGCCCGCTATTCATATTCGGTTGTTAAATATCCCTAGACTGCTAGCGTCACTCCAAGTGACGCCGAGGTGCAGAAGTTGCCGCCGTCTTCACTCCAGACGGCGTGTATCGAATTAGGAGTACAACTAACGAATATGGAAAGACGAATAAGCGAAGCCTCGGAGGCTGACCGTCCTCCTGTCCCTCAGGGGCGGTCGGTCGCGGAGCTACCCGCAAACCGGTTGAGGGACAACCCGGTTGACGACACTTTGCCTATTCTCAATGTTGAGCGAGTTACCATCGTGGGTCAGAGCAGAGGTGCGTTGAGTTGCCCGAAGTGCCTAGAAAACGGCCTTAATGACATCTTGTTGGGCAGCACCAGGCTGGACAGGCACATTAGAACGAGGCACCCATCACTCCGAGTCACCTGGGAGAATGAGAGGTGCCACAAGCACCTGCCTACCGTCCATAGCTTGAGCTGCCATAATGCTGTGTGCGACGGCCCGACGGCCGACGCCCTCGAACCTGACCTACCCATTGAGTGCGAATTCTGCCCCCGCAGATTCGGCACCAAACGTGGTTTGTCCACGCACGAACGTACGGGCCGCCCGAGCGTACGTAACGCCAAGCGCGCCGAGCCCGTGGAACGCCCTCGAAACCCTAGCGGCCGCGTTGTTACGGTCTGGTCTGAGGAAGAGCTTATCGAACTAAGTCAACGACAAACTGAATACGCGGATGAACGCTATATCAATGTCGCGTTAACGCCTCACTTCCCAGGCAAGACCTATAAACAGATCAGGTTGTTGACGCAGGTTGGCACGAAGAGCAGCAGCTCTGCCAGGGGCAGCAGCGGAAGAGCCGGCAGCAATGCCGCCTATTGAACACGAGGAGGCAGAACCTGCGCACCTCCCCCTAGAGGCTGGGGTCATACCACCCCCAGCCGAACTAGAACCAGAGCAAGCACCCGACACGGGTGCTGCAACAAACGACCGGCAATCGGAGGAAGCCTGGACAGGCCGACTCCGAGAAGCCATCTTGGTCAACACCAAGCGCTCGGATCGCTGGGCTGACTGGATGTCCCGTCTACAGAGCTCGGCCAAAGATGGAAACCCCACCGGGAATGAAATCGACGAGCTTTACGGCGAGCTTCTGAGGACCTTGAAATCCGGCGCTAACTCGAATGACGGCCAGACACAGCCGAACACGTCCGCGAAGCGGGTTCAACCCGCCGGACGCAAAAGACCAAGAAAGGGACACGGCAGGAGCAGGCATCGACCTGCCAATCGTGCTGCCCGACGGGCCCATGCCTTTGCAAGGTGCCAGGAGTTGATGAGTAAGACCCCCAAGAAGCTGGCGGACATAGTGATGGTTAACAATCTATCGCTACTCCAAAAGCGGAAGGCGCCACCCCGTGCAGACACGCAGAGTCTGTACGACCAGCTGTGGAGTGTTACCGGTCCGGAAGTCGACCCATTTGAACAAACCAGGGACGCTATGCCCGTGCGCGACATTCTGAGACCGGTCACCGCAGCCCAGATTGAACGAAGGATTGGCAGGATCGCCGACACGTCAGCCACCGGCCCTGATGGGATCACGAAGGGGAATCTGACCAAGTCAGACACCTACGCGGTCCTTTCCACATTCCTGAACCTGTTGCTCCTAGCTCAACATTACCCTGCTGCCTGGAGGATAAACAGGACGACGTTGATTCCCAAAGTCGGAAAGGACCTCGATGACGTTAAGAACTGGCGGCCGATTACGGTGAGCTCGATGATTAGTCGGATCTTCTCCGGATTAATCGATCGTAGACTACGTTCAGTCATCAAACAGTCCGACCGACAGAAGGGTTTCACCGAAGAAAATGGCTGTTTCTCGAACGTCCACCTGCTGAACGCAGCGCTGAGACAGGCCGAAAGCGAAGGAGGGGTGATCACGGTGCTCGACGTCTCCAAGGCATTTGACACGGTGCCGCACTCCGCCATAGAGCAATGCCTTCTGTGCAAGGGCATCCCGGCGCTAATCGCGCGATATGTCGCCGGGATGTACGAAAACTGCCAGACCAAGATCAAGACCGATGATGGCGAGGTGAACATAGCACTCAGGAGGGGTGTGAAGCGGGGCGATCCTCTGTCCCCCCTCATCTTCAACCTCGTCATCGAGCCAATCATTGAACGGCTGCAGGGCGGCACGTTGGGCATTGAGTTAGCAGAGCAGAATCTATCTGTATTGGCTTTTGCAGACAACCTCGTTCTGCTGTCCAAACGTGCCGACAACGCAGCAACCCAGATGCGACTCGTAAATTTGAAATGTGCCTTTCGATCGAAGAGTGCCTGACGTTCCAGTATAACCCCTCGGGCAAGACCTGGTATCTGAAGGACCCGGAGATCAACATTGGCGACACAAGAGTGCCTTACACTGAACCGGAGGTTGCCTTCAAGTACCTCGGAGTTAAGGTCACCCCATGGCGCGGACTCTTGCGCGGCTTTGAGCTAGAGACCTTCAGAGAAGTGATCGAACGCACTAAAGCACTCTCTCTCAAGCCCATGCAGAAGCTGGAACTTCTAACGAAGTACTTGTTCCCACGCTTCACGTATGGGCTCATCTTTAGCCCACCCTCGCAGAGCACCCTTGCCGGGATTGACCAGCTCATCAGGACCGAAGCGAAGCGCATCCTTTACCTGTCCGCCTCAACTAGCAGCGAGTTTCTTTACTCGGCTAAGCGAGTCGGCGGGCTGGGGTTGCTCCAGCTGGAAAAGATGGTGCCAATCGCCGCTCTCCAGAACGGCATTAAGGCTCTTGAATCGAATGACCCCATCATGAGGGCCACGCTTAAACGACCGGAAGCCAACAGGCTCCGCGAATACGCAAAGGCCCTCAATGTCCCTTGGCCTCTCACGCTTGGGGAGCTTGATGAGTTTAAAACTCAGACGCGACGCCAATATCACGTAAGGTAGTCCGAACAAGTGTGGCAGGGACAGGGAGCGCGAGACTTTGCTGAAGACCCTATCAGCAACCAGTAGCTGATGAGGGGCGACCTTCTCAAGCCGTCCAGGGTAACCGACGCTATTAAGCTGAGGACTAACTGATCTTAGTCTCAGAACAACAATCGAAGAGTGCGGTCGATTTGTCGTGAGGTGGTATTCAGCACAATTTCTAGCATTTGATAGCATCACGATAACACTTGCCATGCACCTTCTCATGCAATCATTCGCAATAACAAACCATTGTTGCATCAATCTTTTATCGCAAGTCAAGCACACTTGGCATATCATTGCGAGTCTGTAGCTTGACCTAACAGGGTCAACAGCAAACAGTTCGCAATGTCACAATGCCCAAAGCTGCATAACAGCTTCAATGCGATCCTAACACACTGATGCGTTATCACACTGTAGGCCAGTAGCTGCGCGTAGCATAGGCCATTTGGGTGCTTCAATGCGGTTGTCGTAGCCTCGGTGTTGATGATGGCCGATAAATCTGTTCCACGCATTGCGATCCCTGACTCGGCGTGGGCGTACCTAAGAGTGTATGTCGAACGTCGCGTTACGTCTGCAAGGCCGTAGTGGGGTGGTTTATCGGACCACGCAGCATATGCCACATTACTGAACACTAATCAATTTTTCCCTATTTATGTACCTTACCAGAACTCTACGCGTTAACATCTGTAACATGAAATTAACAGACGACGGTGATATGGAAGTGCACATGCACACGATGCTCGACATGGTGGAAAAGCTGACAGCGTTAGGAGAAAAATTAATGGACCACCTAGTCGTAGCGATGCTCCTTAGTAGTTTACCGGATTCATATAACAGTCTTATCACAGCTCTAGAGAGCAGGTCAGAGGATGAGTTAACATGAAGTCTAGTCAAAGGAAAACTCAGTGACGAGTATAGACGACGCAAGGTGCTGGCATCTGAGAATTCAGATAACGCAGCGATGAAGACAACACACCAACATAATACCGCAATGAAGCGAACTGATATTTTTTGTTTTTTCTGTAAAAAAACAGGGACACTTGAAGGCAGTATGCAGAAGCTACCTGAAATGGAAAATAAAGAAAGTAAAACAGGACAGAGATGAAAACAAAGCAAGCAAAGCTGTTGAAGAATTCTCCGAAAAAATCTGTTTCACATTTCATAACATATCACAACATATCAACCGAAAAATGCGGGACGGAAGAATGGATCATCGACTCAGGTGTAACGAGTCATGTGTCGAGTGACAAAACGTTTTTCCAACAAATGGATACTGCGGTACGGAGCAAAGTAAGGTTAGCAGATGGAAAACAAGCAACAATAGATGCTATCGGATCAGGCAGCATTACATGCATAAGCGATAAAGGCAAAGAAATAGCTATTGGCATGAAAGAGGCACTTGAGACGGTATCAGTGGATATACGGGAGAGCGAGAGCGACAGACAATACAAAACAAATAGACCAGCCGTTGACCAGCTGATATACAAAGATGCTCGCCGAATGTTCGAGTCGTGTGACGTCAGTGGTAGGCAGGAGTAGGATATAAAAGCCGTTGAGCACTTCGCTCAGCAGCGATACTTGGCAAAGCGCTAGATCGACTCACATTGTATATTAGATCCAAGGCCTACTTGGACTAATAATTTAGCTTCACTTATCACATAAATTTCTAATTCTATAATCAATTTTCAAAGTCTATTACTTAAACGAAAGAATAGCAAAAAGTTATGTTTGTCAAAGAGGCAGTCGCTAAAGCAGGGCTAGAAATTCATTACCAAGTCAAACTTTACCTCGAATGACGAGCTTCAAAATTAGAAATAGTAGTAGAATAAGAATAGCCGTAAGATCTTTTGTTATAATTTCAATTTGATTTATTCTTTTTGTCAAAACCTTGATTTCATGATTAACATTCCGTTTATTAGTTTGATGACCAAATAAAATTCGAGATTCAAATTAGAAAGTTCTTTGTTCGACATTTCGCCTAGCCGACTGTTCCAGCACCTTGATGCCACATAAGCCAAGTATAGGTTAGAATAGACAGCTTTGTGGAGCAATCCGCCGAGTCTGGTGAATAGTCTAGGGATCGTAATTAGGCAGGAATAAAGAACTGATAGGACGCCAGGCTTGTGTGAAAGCGCCGGTTCTGGATAGTAGGTGGCTTTGTTAACTCCGAGTCCACGAAAATACGGCTCTGGTAATTCCGAGTCCGTTATAGCTAGCAAAGGATTGATAAAACAATAAACAGGTGGCTTTCTGTGGCATAACCAACTTTTCCCCACTAAGCGCGTTGAAGAGTCCCGATTTCTCAAATTCCATCAAAGTTCCGCACATCCGAGACAAAAAATCCACAATAACCACCGGATTTCCTTACCGCCTTCATCCCGGGAAATTCCGGAACGTTACACACGATACGTGCCATCATTGGTTTGTAACCTCCTATCAGTGAAGAAATTAACACGATAACGTTATAACTTGAATTTCCAGGGAGACAAGTGTAATATTGCCAAAAAGAATGCAATCATAGCTACGGGACACCCACACTCCGGATTATACGTGTTGAATAACAGCTACAAGGCTATGAAGGTTGAAGATAGCGTAGCACACAATGAAAATTGCATATACGCATGGCACAAGTGCCTCGGGCTTCGGGATCCAAGGTCGATTTGACAACTGGCAGTAAAGCAACTAGCTGATAGAATCAAAATAAGCAAATGCAGTATAAAAGAAGTATGCGTACCCTGCGTACGAGGAAAATTGGCACGCAAACCATTCCCAAAGAAATCATTAAATACTACGCAATCACCGCTCGAACTAGTCCATGCAGATGTCTGTGGCCCGATGCAGACAGCAACGCCAGGAAAAAAGAGATACATGCTCACCATAATCGACGACTATAGCAGGTATACCAAAGTTCACCTAATGGAATACAAGTCTGAGACAACTGAGCTGGTCAAAGAATTCGTTGAACAAGTGAAAACAGTATTCAACACGAAACCAAAGATAATCAGGTCGGATCGCGGTCGAGAATATATAAACAAAGAAATGCATGAGTAACTAAGGAGGGAAGGAATGCAGGCGCAATATACCGCTGCACACTCACCTCAGCAAAATGGTGTGGCGGAGCGTAAGCATCGCAGCATAATGAAAATGGCAGGCTGCATGCTAATCGACTCCAAGCTGAAAAACAAATATTGGGGCAAAGCAGTGATGGCGTCAGCCTACCTACAAAACCGATTGCCAACCGCAGCAAGAGAAAAAACTCCATTTGAACTATGGCGCTCACGAAAGCCGAATATGAGCCATATTCGCATTTTTGGAGGCACAACATATGCACACGTACCAGAAGAACAATGGAAAAAATTGGATGAAAGAAGCATAAAACTAACCTTTGTCGGGTACTTTGAAGAATCGAAGGCATACCGCCTCCGCAATAAATCCACGAACAAGATCGACACAAGTAGAGATGTAAAAATAATTGAAAACATCCTCGGCGAAAACAAGACTGGATACAACAAGAAAGAACACACTGAACAAGCAATCGAACTTGAAGAAGAGGAAAAAGAGAAGACCGAAGAGACAGGGAACGCAGAAACATACAAAAGCAACGAGGCAATTCTTGAACTAAGAAATGAACGCCCAGAGAAGGATCAATCCCAAAAGATGACCTAGATATAAGTGTTGCAGATATCTCCACTGGAAATTCTGTGTTTGATATATCGCATAACACCACAAGCGACCCAGATTACGCACCAGATGGTCATAAAGGGCAGAAGAAAACCTGGAGACCAGAATCTCTTCCAGACCAACAAAGGGCTTACCGCCCGACAGATACCAACAAATGACAAAATTAGTTACAGAAATGCCTAAAGAACCAAAAACTATACAGGAAGCTGTAGCTGGATTTTAGCAAAGAACTGGCAGAAAGCAATGGAAGAAGCACTTCGATTATCCGTATGTAAATTGAGAAAAAGCATCTATGGGCTTAAACAAGCAGCAAAAGTGTGGAAGGAGACACTAAATCAGGCACTAATAAAAGGTCAATTTAAACAAAGCAGTGCTGACCCGTGCCTATACATCAAAACTACATCAGCAGAACAAATTTATCTATTAGTATACGTTGACGATCTTCTCATAACAGCGGAAGATGTAAGTCAATTCAAGAAAATAGGACATGAATTGAAGGAGAAATTTGAACTAACTGACCTGGGGAAATCAAAATGCTATCTAGGGATAAATGTTCGTCGAGACAAAGAAGGAACATACTTACTCAGTCAAAGGACGTACATAGAGCAGATCTTACAACGGAATTCTCTAGAAGACTCAAGACCAACAAACACTGAACACATGAAAGACGAAACAATAATTGGATATGTGGACGCTGACTGGGGACAAGACCCAGAAAATCAAACACAGGTTACTTGTTTAAAGTCTTCGAAGCGCCAGTTAGTTGGGCCTGCAGAAAACAAACCCGCATAGCCTTATCGACAACCGAGGCGAAATACGTTGCTCTGGCAGAGGCATGATAAGAATGCATTTGGATACGCAACTTGATGAGTGATTTCGGAGAACGTCAGTCCAAGCCCACAATAATAAATGAAGACAACCATAGCTGTTTAAAGCTGATAGAAAATAAGAAATTCAGCAACAGGACGAAGCACATACATACAAAATATTACTTCGTACGGGACCTAGTGGAGACAAATACTATCGAACTCCAATACTGTCCGACTCAAGATATGTTAGCAGATATGTTAACAAAACCTTTGGGACCAACGAAACTGCTAAAGCTTGCCAGAATGATTGATTGATTGATTGATTGTTCGTATTTATTATGCCTTGGAGAACCATGAGGCAAAGTGAAACCAATATAACAAAGATACAGTAATAATACATTAAAATTAATTAAAATAAAACAATAGTTTATATAGCGCCTTAGTGAGATAATGATAACTGGTACAGTCTTAGCTTTTGCAAATCCATATTGTAGAGTGTATAAGCATAAAGATGGTACTGACTAGTTCAACAACAATAGATAAATAAATAGAGTAAGTTGGAAAACAGATTAAATCAGATTGAATGAGATCAATGAGTGTAGATGAATGCCACTCAACAGGCCTAATAGATTAGATAAATTAAGTGAATAAATTAGATAAAGTGAAATAAAATAAAATAAAATAAGGCAGTAGCACCGACTGGATCGAACCTAACTTCGGCGACGTCAACTTTGACTACCACCCGTTATGTGGACTCCGTGTCGTGAGCGAACAGGTGTTCGAAGAGCCGGCGCTTAAATATACCGATAGATTGGCTAGACGTAATAGTGTCCGGGAGGGAGTTCCAGTTATACGCGGCGGCAAGCTGGAAGGACTTCCTGTAGGTTGCAGTGCGATGGACTGGTGGTCTTATTATCAGTTACTTGACGTGTAGGTCGACCCTCTATAGTGTTGGCCATAACGACTAAGTCAATCAAATAGGGTGGTGCTGTGCCCTGGACGATATTAAAGGTCATGATACCAAGAAAATAACTACGCCTAGCCCTTGCAGTTAGCCAACGCAGGCGCCTTCTATACGGGGTAACGTGCTCATCCTGACGAAGATCGAAAATAAACCGTATTGCGGTGTTCATTAGTCGCTGGAATACAAGATTGAAGTCATCGGTCAAGTCGTTGAACACTACACAACAGTAGTCTGACAAGGGAAAGACGAGGGATACAACGAGCAAAGTTCTCAGTTCGCGTGACAGTGCATTCCTATTGTGCTTCAATTTATAAAGCGTGAAGTTGACTTTCTTCGAGACCGACATGATCTGGCTTCGCCACGACAAATTTGCACTCATTATGACACTCAGATTTCGGACCTCATCTACATACGGCAACGCTGTACCTTTGATAACTACTGGCGGTAGGTTCTGCAGGTCGAGTTGATTCACGTAGGCTCCGCCGCCTTGAATGAGGATCTTAGTTTTCGAAAGGTTAAGCCTTAGGCCCCACACGAGTTGCGTAGTCCGCGATTACGCCAACATCGTGGGTGATCTTCGCAATTCCATCCGCGAGCTCAGCAGGTGGACAAGACAGGTAAATCTGAGTATCATCAGCAAAGACCAGGTGCTGCGTGTGAGCAAGCTTAGTGCCGATATCATTTATAAATAATGAAAACAATAACGGACCTAGTACTGACCCCTGGGGAACACCAGAAGACGTAGCCAACCAGGGGGAAATCGAACCATCCCTACCCACCACCGCCTGTTCACGTTCGGTCAGATAGGAGAATATCCAACGCAAGGCCGCGACTGAAAACCCTATGCTGTAGAGTTTGTTTAGCAGTCGCTTGGGATTAACTGTGTCAAATGCTTTGGAGACATCGAAGAGCACTAGGATCGTGAGGCATCTCTCATCAATTCCTCGCCTTACATCACTGGTTAACTTAAGCAAAGCGGTCTGCGTACTAAATCTCGCCCGATAACCGGACTGCCGTGCATCGAATAAGTTGTGCAAGGTCACAAATTGGACGATTTGCTTGTGGACAATTCGTTCGAAGATCTTAGACGGTATGCAGAGATTAGCTATAGGACGAGTATCAGACGGCGACGAAGGCGGGTTGGTTTTCAAGAGCGGTCGAATAAATGCTTTTTTCCAGCAGGACAGAAAGTGACCCAACTCCAAACTGCGGTTAAACAAGTCAGCCAGTACCCTTGATAGCAGTGGGAGCGCCTGATGAATAACAAACGAAGAAATTCCGTCCGGCCCGGCGGAGTAGGACTGTTTATTAGTACTTGTGACGATTCTCTCGACACATTCTGCCGTAATAGGAGAGAACTCAAATAGAGGTGAACCGGGAGGTAAGATAGCATTCGAGGAGATGAGACGCAAAAAATCATCCTGCGAGCACGGGGCTGATACATTGGCGATGTCCGCGAAGCTAGCATTCAATTCGTGCGTAGAGAAAAACGCGAGCGGTGATGTGAAGCTGGGTTTCACTAGTCCTAGGTTCGCTAGCTCTGTCCATAATTTCGTTCTATTAGTGATACCTGACAGTCTACTACGGTTGTATTCATCCACCGCTTGTTTCAAGTCTATAGTGAGTGCGTCTCGGAACTGCCTATAAATCATTAGTCCTAATGCACTACCTGAGCGCTTAGCTTTCTTATATAGTGAATTACGTTCTTTGATGCGAGATTTCAATCGTGCTGTGAGCCAGGGAGCTCGTGACTTGCTTATGCGAAACGTTTGCATAGGTGCGTGTAGTTCAGTGGCCTTAAGGATCACCTCAGTCAGTGATCCAGTGAAGAGTTCCATATCTTTCCCTGACAGGCAATTAGTAGGGGAGCCACAGTTTATATCCTCGAGCATTCTACTTAAGGTATTACTTACTAAATATAACTCGGTCGAAGCGCTTGAAATTACGACACGTAATAGTGCCATGACGTGTGGGTGCAAGGTCAATTTTGTAGTCAAGTTCTAAGAGGTCGTGTCCCGCAATAAATGGTGTATCAGATTTTGAGAACGCTGCAACTTTGCACAGATCGTCCACAATGAGGGTATCAAGCCATGAATCGCTGGTGGGTGTGTGATGGGTTGCCGCAGACTCCACTGTGTGCAACGCTTGCGACTCAGCTAACTCGCAAAGGAAAGACGCCTCGTAATTAGTACTCAACAAGTTACAGTTCAAGTCGCCGCTTATAATGATATTGTCACAAGCAATGGCAATTCTAGTAAAAGTAGTTAAAAAGTCATTGAAAAGTAACCCCTTAGGCCTCCTGTACATGGAAGTAAATAAAAGTGAGCGTGCACCCTTACAGCGAACATCTAGCATCAGAAATTCAGGTGCATTGGAAAATAACTTTAGGGAAACACCCACAACCTTAACCTTCAATGAATGTTGTACATAGCAGGCTACGCCGCCTCCCCTCCTGCCCTCTCTGTCATTTCTAATAAGCACGTAATCATCGAGCTGAACTAAGACTTCAGGTAACTGAGCGTGAAGCCAAGTTTCAGAGATTGAGATGATATGGTAAAAATTATCTATTAGATGAGCCTTGAGAAGATCAAGATTCGCGGCAGCGAATCGCAGCCGAGTTCCCCCCTACTAACTCGGCGCGGCAGCCACGAATCATTTACCCGAGCAAGCACTTGTTCTTGTAAAAAATCAGTCACATCTTTTGAACCGCTGATTATTTTCCAATAAAATTTATAGGGGCGTAAGGCCCTCCCCACTTGACCTTGCTTGCAAAAAGTCAACAGAATCGACCAAGTGGTTTCGGAGATATTGACCGTCAAAGTTGATCGAAAAACACAATCTTCTTTTTCTTCTTTTTCTTCTTCGTTGCAGAACGTTTTTCTTGGGACCACGATATCTGTCGAACCGTTGCACTTATGAACTTGCAATTTGGAAGGGGTGTTCTTGTCATCGAAATCTCGCCCCCTATTGTTTTTTAGCAATAATCCACCACGCAAAACTGAGTTATTCATATAATAATTATTTATAAAAATTCGCAGCAGCGAATCGCGGCCAAGTACCCGTAGGTCGGCGTGCCAGTATTGATTATATTTAAATATTATTGTTTATATCAATATTTGATTTATTAGTATCATCATCATCATCAGCATCATCATTATCATTATTATTGATGTGTCAACATTTGAGCTGGTGCCACCTGAAAAATGTCCAGGTAATCCTCTATATGTCCAGGTCCTTCGCTTCATAGTTTTCAGCGTACAGGTCCTGCGCTTCGTAGTTTTCGGCATCCAGGTCTTCCGCTTCATAGTTTGCGGCGTCCAGGTCCTCTGCCCCGTAGTTTTCGGTGTCCAGGTCCTCCGCTTCGTAGTTTCCGATCTCCAGGTCGTCCGCTCCGTAGTTTCCGATGTCCAGGTCCTCCGCTCCGTAGTTTTCGGCGTACAGGTCCTGCGCTTCGTAGTTTTCGGCATCCAGGTCTTCCGCTTCATAGTTTGCGGCGTCCAGGTCTTCCGCTCCGTAGTTTTCGGCGACCAGGTCCTCCACTTCGTAGTTTTCGGTGCCCAGGTCCTTGGCCCCGTAGTTTTCAGAGTCCAGGTCCTCCGCTCCGTAGCTTTCCGTATCCAGGTCCTCCGCTCCATAGTTTTTAGAGTCCAGGTCCTCCGCTCCGTAGTTCTTAGAGTCCAGGTCCTCTTCTCCTTAGTTTTCGGTATCCAGGTCCTCCGCTTCGTAGTTTTGAGAGTCCAGGTCCTCTTCTCTGTAGTTTTCGGTGTCCAGGTATTCCGCTCCGTAGGTTCCGGTATCCAGGTCCTCTTCTCCGTAGTTTTCGGTATTCAGGTCCTTTGCTTCGTAGTTTCCGGTATCCAGGTCCTTCGCTCCGTAGTTTTCGGTGTCCAGGTATTCCGCTTCGTAGTTTTCGGTATCCAGGTCCTCTTTTCCGTCGTTTCCGGTGACCAGGTCCTCCCATCCGTGAATCTCGTGGCCCAGGTCCTACGCTTCGTAGTTTCCGGTGTCCAGGTCCTCCGCTTCGTAGTTTCCGGTATCCAGGTCCTTCGCTTCGTAGTTTTCGGTGTCCAGGTATTCCGCTCCGTAGTTTTCGGTATCCAGGTCCTCCCATCCGTGAATCTCGCTGCCCAGGTCCTTCGCTTCGTAGTTTCCGGTGTCCAGGTTCTCCGCTCCGTAGTTCTTGGTGTCCAGGTCCTTCGCATCGTAGTTTTCGGTGTCCAGGTCCTTCCCTCCGTAGTTCTTGATGTCCAGGTCTAGCGCCACGTAGTTTTCAGTGTCTAGGTCTTGCGCTCCATAGTTTTCGGTGTCAAGATCCTCTGGTTCAGACACTTTCCCTCAACACATCCATTTCCCGATCCGATGCACAGATCGATTTCAAACTTGGAAGGGAAATTGACTCTATCGATATCTCGCTCCCTATTGGTTGTTGAACAAATCCGATCACGTAACGAAAAAATTGACCTCAATCAATTTACGAAGTCATTGACATCAAGACATCAATAAGTATTATTATTATTAATATTGTCTTCAATTTCATTCCAAAAACTTTTGTTTTCGTAATATATCATCGGTATGAAACGGTTCACCTTTTCGGTCCTAGTTTCTGAGTTATTTACGTTCAATGCGAAAAAAAAACGTCAATACAAGTGTTAAATGAATTTATGTACATGAATTTTAAGTTTAGAATGAAATAACATCGCAATTTTTCAAGCTCGCGGCACCAATTTTTTAACGCAATGTTCGTTGTTCATTCAGCAATACTTACATATACATGATGCCATATCGACAAAGTGCGACCTATAGCTTGAAAAATATCATAGAATCACATGATGGTGTATTCCGATATGAGGCCTGTTTATTTTACGTGAGAATTTCACAACCAGACGATTGAAGAAAATATTCCGTATTCTATGTTTGTACCACATGTGGCGCTGTTTGAATAGACGACTTCATGGGTAGCATAAATTATGATTGGTACAAGCTATCGTATGATTCTCAGAAGGAGATTTCTTGGTCTGTGGTCATATAGAATATCTTGTCCGCTTTGCGCGAACCCGAAAATACATGATTTCATTTTATGACAAATGACTGAGAGTTGATCTTCATATGTGTATAATACATTGAAATCATTTCAGCGCTGACCCGTTTGTAGTACATACAAAAAGTAATGAAATACCCGGCAAAAACATTGTAAATGTCAAAAATTAGAGCCGAGTTCTAAGATGGTTTCGCCGGCTAAAAAATCCGAAACATCATACTCTTTTTTAGCGATAGATTACAAACATCATTTTGTTATACCAAATAGTACAAAATAATACGTGAAATCAGGTAGCGAAGCCGAGCGTTCCCTCAGTTAATGTTCATACTTCAAATTATGTTTTTCTAATGCTAATCAATGAAAATGAATAGCAAACCAATAGGATCATCCGTTACCTTTGATAGAACAGCATATTGGCGACAGGAAATATTGCTGAAAGAAGTTAGCTCGTATGATGATACAAACTCGGCGGGCATAGATTGTTCTGAAAATTATCAATTGCACTTTTTTTTTAATTTATTTATTCCGGCCACTCCGTAACGATCACACCCACAAAATTGTTTCAAGCATGATCAAAGACTGTTTGAACATTTTTGGCATTGATGATATTTATTATTGTAGACTGAAACTGCGATATAATAGTTTTTTATATGACAAGGGCGCGGAAAGACCTTGTCTTCGGATCGTGCGGCACTTTCACACTCGTCACGAAGTCCCTCTATGTGCCTGTGCCCTACGTTTTATATTTTCTTTCAGATTTAAAAATTATAAACATTTTCCATGCACTAGTGCTGGAAAATCTCAACGAAAATCGTGTTTCTCACAACAGTCAGTGCATAAATAAATAAATGAAACGAGTAAGTAATACGTTAGAACTTAAAGTTGAATTAGAAATATACCTATAGTGTGTGTTCATAATAAGAAGTAATAAATTCAGGCACGATGATCAAATTCGTGCTTTGAAGAAGAATCCAATTTTATTGTGCATCTATCGTTCACCAAAATTCGCCTATGGTTATAACGCCATGCTACAAACATGTGACAGCCGTGAAACGATACATATATCTATCCTGGACGTGCCCATTATCGGTACACTTGAGTAATGCTTTTTTAACGTCTCCCTCTTTGTTTGACTTACATACAGTAGATACACATCGAAGCGAAAGTATATTCTACATTCAAAGACACACTAATTGTTGATCTTATCACCTAACACTTCTGCAATTGATAATTTTCAGAACAATCTATGCCCGCCGAGTTTGTATCATCATACGAGCTAACTTCTTTCAGCAATATTTCCTGTCGCCAATATGCTGTTCTATCAAAGGTAACGGATGATCCTATTGGTTTGCTATTCATTTTCATTGATTAGCATTAGAAAAACATAATTTGAAGTATGAACATTAACTGAGGGAACGCTCGGCTTCGCTACCTGATTTCACGTATTATTTTGTACTATTTGGTATAACAAAATGATGTTTGTAATCTATCGCTAAAAAAGAGTATGATGTTTCGGATTTTTTAGCCGGCGAAACCATCTTAGAACTCGGCTCTAATTTTTGACATTTACAATGTTTTTGCCGGGTATTAATGTGACCTAGCAAAGAACTAGCATTAAATTGTGCTATTCTAATACAGGAGACAGACTGAGACGCAGGTGTGGGGGACACCGACGGGTGTCAGACAATATTGGAAACGTCACTCTCTGCTTTGATATAGTTTATGGGTGCACCATCGATCTTACGTACGCAGATAGTTCCCGATTTTACCCATACATACTTATAATTCATTTCAGCCGCCTTAGCCTTCGTTAACCTGAACAATTTATGAGTTTCAACTGGCAGGAAGTTGTTAACATAGATTTTGCCCGGAAGACCTGGAGCAAAGACTTGACTCGCTAGTAAGTTCCGTTTCGCGCGTTTGAGTGAGATGATGTGATCGCACACCATCGATGATCGGAGTGAAACAACGAATGATTCGACGGTGGCTACTTCAGCCTGTTGAGAGGAACTGGGGGTCCTACCCACAGAACTTACTGCAGGTCCTAAGCGTTTGATTAGTGGGCGAATGCGCTGAACATCATTTATAAGATGAGATGAGAATGAGTGAGATCGTGACTCATAATTGAGGAGGGATGTTAAATAATAATACAACATGATTCTTTGAATAGCCCGATTTTCATATTTGGCTGTTAAATGTCCGTAGACTGCCTACTCTAGGTATATTTCTGTTTTCGCTATACCTACCTTTGTTATCTAGATCTATTCTCTTACTCTCTCTGAAAAGTTATAATAGCCACGTGCATTGTCCTCTGAGCAGATTTAAAATTATCATTATTAAATAAATTGAATAACTTCTGAAACTAAAATACTCTGTGTCAGTTTTATTCCTGGAACCCAACACATTTGAATCGAAGATGCAAGGTCGAGATCTTTCCTTGATTTAATCTGATACTTGATGAGCAAGTCTTTTACCTAACGTTTACAATAATTGTGCGTTTTCGCTGAGTAGGAAGTAGCTTTGTTCTCTTCCTTTTAGGATGAAAACTTTACTTTGGCATTACTGACTAAACACAATCAGTATTTCCCGGCGGCCCGCTCAGTAGTTAACGTGCTCGTCGCAAAAGAGCGCTGTTTCAAGTATATTGTATACTGATTACTAACTAAAAGGATATTCTAAGTACAATTACACTTAAAAATAAACATACTAAAATTGAGAAGATATACTAGGTCAAGCAGCACTGTAGACGAAAATGTACTAAATGTTTGGAGGAAGTAATTGGTAGAATAGTATCAGTATGAAATCATGCTATAAATTAGAATAACATTTTTCCGGTGCACCGTATTCATGCATGCAAACGATTCCGGGCCCTATTAGTTGACGGAAGACAAGAGGCGGCTACTAACACCTCACTCTGCGGTAACTGCCTTGGCCTGGGCCATTCATACAAAGTTTGCCGAGCCGGAGGCTGCTTTACCTACGAAGGGCTACATCACTCCCTCTTGCATAGATCGACGAGTGACCAGTGAATCGCAACCTGCTGTTGCGCTTGCTTCATCCACTATCCAGACGCCACTGAAAGGGGCGTCGAAACAAGCATGACTCGACTCCGCGAACGATACAAACGGCAATCACAATGCTATGAATCTGGTGGGCAACTTGGCAACCATCGATATTATGGTTACAGCCAGCGTAACATCATAAACAATGAGAATCAGCGAGTGCATTGCCGAAGTCTTTTGGATACCTGCTCTACAACGAACTTAATGCCAGAAATCTGGCAAGCACGCTAGGCCTCATGAAAAGAACCTGTTTGGTACCAATCAGCGCCATCAACAAATTTACCACTTCTTTGAAAAGCCTACAGCACCTATCTAATCACCATTCAATAGATAGAAACCCACTCTAACCTTCCACGTAGTTCATAATATCTCACAAACAGTTCCGGATCAACCGATCGATCGTAACAGTATCAAAATACCTTGAAACTTGCCCGGGGTGACCTGCTGCTGGGCGCAGGTATAATGCTATCTGTGTTGCACTTCGGCCGGCTAAACTTGTTGCCACCCAAAACCACCGATCAGAATTACACGATTGCTTTGGAGACACTCGAAAAGAAATTCGAATGTGTGCGTAAAACAACACCTCATCACTGGACGATGCTACGCGAATACCCGCATTCAGAAATGGACACATAGAGCGTGTTGCATAGCCTTATAGACGTCTCCTGCCCGTAACACGCGAGCTCTAGAGAACTTAAAAGCACTCGTCTCCAGCCGGGACATTCCCTTGAACGAGCTTATATTGTCGAACATCAATTAAAACACAGTGTGGCAATGGGAGCTCACCTTACCAAATGACTGAATGCCAACCTAGAAGCAACTGTTAAGATTTCTCGAATAACGTGCCCATCGCTCAGATTTCACATATAAAGGGGACGTACCACAGAAAAGCAAAAATAATACACAACGTCAAGATAATGGAAGAAACAAGAAGGGCAAGGCCACGCAAGAAGTACAAAAGCACAAGCTTTCGCGACCAGCAACTATACAGCATCATGTCGGATCTGTAATGAAAAGCATCGTATCTACTCATGTCCACAATTCCGAGCTCTTTTTACCGAATAAAGACAAAAGGCAGTTACCAAGGCATCACTCTGTTATAACTGTCTTGCAAGGGCCCCAGAAGCAAGATCTGTGAAACGGAACCCTGTCACATCTGTCAAAAGGGTCATCACACATTGCTGCACAGATCAGCGGGTTAACAGCCTGCTAAGGAACCTATCCCGTCTATTAGTCAAGTGCCTCATGTGGATTCGTCTAGAGGAGCATACCTACACAGTCCCGATGTTCCGAGGGATAGAACAGAGGCTATCGTACTAGTGGTTAACGCGGTGACCAGTGACATTATGGTCACAGCAATCATCAATGCATTAAATCATAAACATCAGCCTATCCGTTGCCGAAGTCTGCTTGATACCTGCTCGACAACAAACTTCATGACCGAGAATCTTGCAGCTACTTTGGGTCTAAAGAAGACAACCTGTTCCATCCCTGTCGGCGCGGTTAACGACCTCACTACCTTCTTGAGAAAAATCGTTAGAATAACCATCCGATTACCAATTAATGGCTACGAAAGAACTCTCACATTCCTAGTAGTACCGAACATATCACAAATGGTACCCGATCAGCCAATTAATCGTAACGCAATTGAAATTCCGGCTAATATAAAATTAGCTGATTCTCACTTCCATCTACCAGCTCCAGTTGACCTGCTTCTAGGCGGCGGGACTATATCTTGTTGTCATGCGTCGGTCAACTAAATCTTTCACCACTTGGGAGTCCAGATCTTTATTTACAGTAGACAGGACTCGGTTGGGTCATCGGCGGAAGCGCACCGTCTACCCAACCATGAAAGCAAACCACATGTTAGTGTACAGGGCAAAGTCTTCAATTTGACCCGGCAAAATTCTAAGAAATAGAAGAAAGTACCTCGGACAGCCTATTTACAGACGAAAAAATAAAATGCGAAGAGCATTTCAAACAAACCACCACTTGCAATGCAGAAGGTCGCTTCGTAGTAGCGTTACCGTTTATCGTTAATCGCGTGAAGAGTGTCGAGAGAAAATTAGGTCGCCATTTCAGCCTCAAACAGCAGTACCACGCTATTCTACAAGAATATGTATGGTGAGATCACATGTCACCGATTGACGATGCGAACATACGAGGTTTTTATTTACTTCATCATGCGGTAATAAAATAAAGCGGCCTTACTAATAAGGCACGGGTTGTATTCAATGGGTCCGCCAAGACCATTACCGGTATATCCCTCAACGACACCCTCCGCGTAGGTCCCACTATCCAGTCAGACATCTTCGCTATCAATTCGTTTTCGGAGACATGTAAACGTGATCACCGGAGACATAGAGAAAATGTGTAGGCAGGTCCTCGCCAGACCTGAAGTTCACAAATATCAAAAGATATCAAGGAGAACCGATAATAGAGAGTTGCAATTGTTACAATTATTGATGTTGGTTGTTGAGGAAATGGATATTTCTGTTATATTAATATATTCAGTTCTATTGATCTGGTTTTTCAACAATATCGACTTACAATGTAATTTTTTATTTATCTTTAGGTTTCTCCAGCCTTCTTCCACTGCGCACGTTATTTACCTACTTTCTTTCCTTTTGCTTGCGCAGTAATAATCATTTCCGCTGTTACGCTTGCGCATCGGACAAGATGTCGCTACTTGTGCCGTATTCGACGGTTCTTGTCCATACAAACGGATGTAATATTTATCATATTACAACACGCTTTCTTGAATTTACATTCATTTGAAGGTATCGCCTTGTTTTATATCACCTTACAATTTTGGTTTTCAATTTCACATAATGATTACTTTTTATGGTAACTTTTTGCTTTTATCGTGGACCAGAAGCTATAGCGATGCAGCAGTTATTGTGAGTGTCTTTGTCATAAGTTAGTTGTTAATAAATTTCGGGACTTCTCTTATAGGTTGTAGGCAGGGAAAAGGATGGTTCAGCCACCAAAAGCCACCTGACTAACCTCGTGATTTTATATTAGCTAACGGACTCGGACGAATTTCTCTATCAAAGCCGTGTAAGCACTAGCGGACTCGGATACTGAGACCAAAGCCGCTATACCTTCTATTATAAAGCCGGGTGATTAGCCAAGCCTGTTTTCCTATACAAATCCTAATCAACTACGGATCCGGAAATCTTTCGATTTCAAGACCGTCCGCCAGACTCGGAATTGCTTTTCGTTGGCCCTCGGACACGGGGTTTTAAGCCAATGCCGTTCGCTCTTCGACACAATTCAAATCTGTTCCCTAAGTGGCTTTATTAGGGCAATGTTGATGAGGAAAGAATTAGGAGCCGAAACGTCTGCTAAATCCAATATCTTTTCTACAACAGCGGAGCGAAACCAGCGAGTTTCCATCCGCAAACGAGGATGGAAACCAGTCGATTGCCGGTCCTCGTTTGCGGATGGAAACTCGCTGGTTCCACTCCGCTGTTGTAGAAAATAGTATGTTCGACTCGGACAAAACGGTCGTTTTCTCGCTCGGTAAACAATATACTATTATCTAATAAATTTACTTCAATTTACATCTGTTGTTTCTTAACCTAATCTATCCTAAGTTTTCCTGGTTGATTCAGTGCCATGCTATACCGTGCGTTTTCGTGGATGAGCGACATGCCTAGAGCCGAAGATAGCCGAACATACGCCCTATTATATGCAATTAAGGGTACATGTCATATATATATCAGTATTCCTGACACTTCGAGGCTTGACGGCAAGCTGTCAGTTGCTGTAGAGCCTCTATGTTTATTGGCCGCAATGTTTATAGGTTATTCTTTTATCACACGTAATTATTCGAAATCGATTGATCACTGATCCGTGTCATTCAGTTAGTTTCATGATTAAAGAATAACCTATAAACTTCACCGCCAATGTACACCCAACGAGTTTGATTCTGATACCTTCGTTCTGGACAACTTTTGAATAATGTTGGCAATAGTGACGTCTCACAGCGCGCTGTGACAGACCGGCTTGCAATCAAAGCGCGACCCGTGAGCTGTCATTTCTACGCCGAGTGACTCTACTAACCCTAAATTATAGGCTAGTTTTTATTATTGAAGATACTTTACAATGATGTTATTTTTTATAAATCAGCTGAATTTTTTATGAATGATTGGATGTAATGAAAATAAAAATAAATGTTAGAGCTTACAGTTTGTTGAGTTGTAATAAGTTTAATTTGGATCGATATTACTCAACAAGAATTAATAATCCGTTGTCTTATTTATAATTATCGCTAAATAAATAGTCAAAATAACGAACTTGTTTAGTTACAACGAGTTTTATTCAGAATTGATATTTTATTATATAGCGTTTCATTGTGAATGATTTATGTATGTTCAGTAAAAATAAAATTATAGGTATCTGTAAAAATTTGTAAAAATGTGATCAACGTTCGTTGTACCGTATATATGTATATTTTCTAATCAGTAACGATACGTGTCGCGGTAAAATTGTCACGTCGCATAACTACATCTGCTTCGACTGTGCCATAACTTTAAAAAAATGTCAAAATATTGAAATATCGTAATTCTAGTATTGATGAATTCGTTGATTAAATAAAAATGGAAATCGTATGACAAAAAGATTGTCAGTATGATTTCATTTCCATTACATCCAATCATTCATAAAAAATTCAGCTGATTTATAAAAAATAACATCATTGTAAAGTATCGTCAGTAAAGAAAACTAGCCTATAATTTGGGGTTAGTAGAGTCACTCGGCGTAGAAATGACAGTTTACGGGTCGCGCTATGGTTGCAAGCCGTTCTGTCACGGCCCGCTGTGAGACGTCACTATTGCCAACATTATTCAAAAGTTGTCCAGAACGGAGGTATCAGAATCAAACTCGTTGGGTGTACATAGCCTCTACAGTAGCTGACAGCTCGCCGTCAAGTGTCAGAAATACTGATATATATATTACATGTACCCTTAATTGCATATAGTAGGGCGTACGTTCGGCTATCTTCGGACCTAGGCATGTCGCTCATCCACGAAAACGCACGGTATGTGTTACCCATTAATTTGTATGCTATCACTGATTTTATCAATGCAAGAATTCATGCTAGAATTGTAAGCTAGACGCTTACAACCTATGATACGTGACTTTAAGTTTTAACAATTTCTTTCTCTCCCCGATAATTTGTTCAATGTGATCGTTTGTCTACAAAGCTATTTCTTTTGATTCTATTTTCACGAATTTAAGTTAGTCATCAGAACTAGATGTTTTGATGCTAGAGCAATTTGTAGTTAAGAGAGTCGTTGTGGCGCTGTGCCTACGAACGCTCTGAGATCTTGTTGTGAGTCGTAGTGGTGATCTACCTACTAACGCCGAGCCTTTCGAGTACGCTACTTATATAGTCGCGATCCCCTCTTCTTTCTTGACGTCATCGCGTTGGTCGAATGTAGAGGATTAAGTTAATCCTCTGCCTGGCCTCTGAACTGGTTATAACTGGTGTATTTCGAGTATAAAATACCCGAATATGTTACAATAATGATTCATCTTGAATTCAACGCATTTATATTATTTACAAACTTATCCTTACTTAAACTTTTAGTTAACATATCTGCTAAGTTTTTGTCTGACTCGATTTTTATAATATCAATATTCCTATTTTGATAATTTTCATTTATAAAATGGTACTGGATTTCTAGGTTTTTGGAATTTTTTGTGAAGTTACCAAACTGGCTTATGGCTACTGCGCCACTATTGTCTTTGTATAGATTTAACGGTTTTTCGATTTTTAAATCAAATACATCATTTAGAAGATTTTTTATGCACAATATCTCGGTCACGGCGTCAGACATTGCTGTATATTCAGCAAAAGTTGAATTTTTGGTCACATTGCTTTGTTTTTTCGTCTTCCAGTAGACTAGATTTCCGTAAACTTTTACAATATAGCCTGTCGTTGATTTACGATCTACATTGTCGCCTGCGTAGTCTGAATCAACCATACAATTTACTTTTTTGCAATTTTTAACCTTATCGGTATATATCAATTTCAAATTACTTGTTTTCATTAAATATTTAAGAATTCTTAATGCATATACGTAGTAAGTCTTACTGTAGCAGCTTTGATACCTGCACATGTAGTTTACACTATACGCAATATCTGGTCTAGTTCCTGTGCTAATGTATAACAATTCGCCAATTAAATTGCGGTATTTTATTCGTTCGTCAATCTCATTGGATTGATCTAGTTTCAAATTTGTCTCCATAGAAGTATCAAAGTTTTGCTTCGTTTAAGCCATACTTGTCAGCCAAAGATGAAATGTATTTTTCTTGACGTAAAGTCATCAAGTTTCGTTGCTTATTGTAATCTATTTCAATACTTATGTATTCTTTGATTTGACCGAGATCTTTCATAACGAATTTTTCCATCAACTTAGTTATTACTTTGTTAATTTTATCTTCATCATTGCAGCATATCAGCTAGTCGTCTACAAAAACAAGAATATATATTTTATCTCTTTTTTTTTGCATCTTGCCTACTGGCGAGTAAACATTTCCGAAAGATTCTCTTTGTTGATGACCTAATGCTACGATTCTGGCTCTATACGTGTCTTTTTTCCTTTTATTAATCCACTTAACACCAATTATTTTTTGCCTGGTGGTTTATCAACGATTTCCCAGGTATTATTTTTATGTATGCTCTCAATTTCGCTATCCATGGCTTTTTGCCACTCTCTACTTTCAACAGAATTCGATGCCTCCTGAAAATTTTCCGGAACATTTGCGTTTGCATCATTGTCAAAAATAAAATGTGTAACAGGATCGCCATATCTTGTGACTGGATTTTTCTTTCTCTTAGATTTTTTTCGTTCTTCAAGTTCATTTTTGTTTTGCTTATCAGAATTCATTTTGTTTTTCTTCGTATTATCAAGAGACTCTGTCGCGCTAGTAAATTTTTATTTTCACTAATTTCGCGTTCTGAGTCATTTCCGCTTTCATCATTAATGTCATCAATGTTTACGTCTACTTGCGTTGTGTTCAAATTCGTAATAGAATTATACTCAACGCATTTGTTATCTGAATCTATATTGTACGGATTTTCACTGGCAATCTTTTTCAAGACAAATTAATTCGGAATCATTTTCGATTATTTTTACATGCCTCGCGTTAACTATTTTATTATCTAATAATACTCGATAACTATTTTTATTGTAACCTATCAATGTGCCTATTCCGGCTTTATCATCCCACTTCGTTTTTCTCTTAGTTTCTGGTATTCTAACAAAAACTTTGCTACCGTAAATTTTCAAATTTCTTGCATCAGGCTTTTTGCCCCATAGAATTTCATACGGCGTTTTCTTTTCTTTTGTGTTCGCTAATGTACGGTTTTTAAGATAGGCGACGGTTTTTATCATTCCTGGCCAGTACATTTGAGGTACTTTAACTTCGCATAGTAGACATCTTCCTATGTCCTGTGACGGGCAAGACCGACCATTGGGGGGGGGGGGGGGGGGGGGGGGGGGTTGTTATCGAGGTCAGCTACGTTCACAAAACCAGGCGATCCCACCGTTTGGTAAACTGAGATTTTACGGTTAATAACTAATTATTCAACAAACAAAATCTGCGTACAATATAAGGTTGGGCTGGCGTACCTAGGGTACCGCGGTAACGAAAAGAATAAAATAATTATAAAAAATGAAATGAAATGTGGTTTTCAAAATTTAAATAACTCAATCAATTCGATAACATGAGACGGGACTACTCGGCGACTTCAGGGTGAGGGAACGTGGGGGCGAATAATATAGACGAATCGGTACTATTAAGGTTTATGGAAAAATCACAAGGAAACCAAATTTATTTTATCGTTAAATATAATCAAACAGGGAAGCTGTGACCCAATGACCGAAATTGACAAACAACTGATAGACTATGAGGTATGTGGGTCACCAGCAGGGAGTTAACAGTTAGGGTAATATAGAACAATTCGCAAAACAAAGAAAAGAACTACCTTAGGGTACAGTAGAAATTAATCGTAGGATACAAAGCAAAGAATAAGACTAGGTCGATAACATAGGGGGATCCGGGGGAGCTAGGGTCGATACTTTTTGGAACTATTGAAAATCAATTAAAAGTGTCGATAAAGTAGAACAATTAACCGAAAAGTGTAGTGCGTCGGGGCGAGCCCGTACGAACTCTCACGGACATGCATGAATACAACCACCCAAAGCACGCTATGCCATGGGGCAACACAATATAATCATTAATGAATAAAGAAATTACAAAAAGGGACTATAAATAATGCTACTCAAAAAATCTTAAATAAACCAGCTCAGAGTCCCGAAGGATTTTTAGGGGATTTCTAATTAGGATGGGAGGGATGTATACAAGTTTGGGAAAGAATCTTATCGGGAAGACGTTGGTCGATCTTTCTAGAGACACGTGGCTAGATAACGACCCAAACAATAACAAAGGACTAAACCCAAGCTTTCAATGCAGGGATAGAAACGACGCGATATTTTGGGGCCAAAGGCTTTCTAGAAAAATCGATCTAACGATACACAATTATAAATATGATAATTTTCAGGGAATTATAAAGAATAAGGGAAAACCGAAACGCAACAATTCGATTAGATTTTAAGGGAAGCTAAAGCCGGACAATTTAATTTGAAGATTATCGGAAGGTCGTTTAGAATGGGAAGCTTACCTTAAGAATATGGACTCGACGGCACAAACACAAAATCAATAGTTTTTAAAAATACACACGAATAAAAGAGAACAAAACGAACAAATAAACAGAAAATAAACACACACAAAATTATGGGCAAAAGGAATAAAATAAACAAAATCGAAAGGAAACACAAAAAAAGCAACAGGGTCTTGATGAATGCAAAAAAAAAATGGTTTTCCGAAAATCAACAAAGAACGCTCTCTCTTTAACGGTATCCAAACAAGAAGTGGCGTGTTTCCGTCTGTTACTACCCAAATTAAAAATTCGCGGGGGGCGGGGGGGGGGGGGGGGGGGGGAGACAAATGCATGCGATGCATTTAATTGGTGGACGATTTTTCTCTTCTTTCTTCGATGACGAGGTGGCGGGCCTGACAGGGCCTTTGGCACTCAGAGCTCTTGCCAAGGGGTTGATAGATGGCATCTCAGGTTTCGCGATACCCTGGAAGGCGGAAATATCTGCATGTGGACCGGTGGACCAGGCCGGTACGAGACAGATGGGGTGGGGAGCGGGATATTCTTGGAGATGGGAAGATCTTTGTGCAGCGCGCTTCCAGGCGTATCTCAGGATATGATGCACTTGGCCGCCCCGGCTACTGACTCTGAGGCTTCCAGGTGACCTGCCAGGTGTAGTGGAATTGAGGGATGATCTCCCTCGTTGATCCGGTCGAGACGGCACGTACAGTATTAGAGAGGGGCGGGAAAAACAAAGGATTATAAATGATGGAAATTAAATTAGGGGACCTTCGGAACCTGAGCTGGGGACTCCTTGTTTCGATTTACATGTATTTTTCACGGGGTCACTGTCGTCTAAGGAGGAGTCGATTGTTCCATTACGAGGCAAATAATTTGTCTCGTTACAATATATATATATAGGTATACATATATATATTAGGGTGCTCCAAAAAAAAAAAGTTTTCTGCCTATCATCTCAAAAGTTTCTAGTAGGTATACAAAAAATTCTCTCACAAGGACAGCTCGATATTTTGATTCTACGTGACGCTCAACGGTTTTCCGATTTCCCATATAAATAACACGTAATAAAAATTTTTTTTTGTATTTCTCAAATAAAACTACTGAAAATTTTTTTTTCCCAATTTTGATAGACATGTTCTTGTAGGAAATTAAATTGTCTACAAAAAAGCTCAAATATGATTTCCTCGTAAACCTAACGGGTAAAACGTTATCAGACTTTGAATACTCGCAACTAAGTGGATATAGGTTGAATTTTTTTTATTTCTAAAAAGAAATTTGACTGCGATATGAGCTAGTATTGAGACTTATATGTCTCTTTTTAACCACTGAGTAATTATTCGCGGTGTAAAAACAATATAAATCATACAGTAACATCCGGTGAAATACAAAATGCGTTCTAAAATCATATACGGTTAGATTTAACTTGGTTGCGGGTATTCAAAGTCTGATAACGTTTACCCGTTAGGTTTACGAGAAAATCATATTCGAGCTTTTTTGTAGACAATTTAATTTCCTACAAGAACATGTCCATCAAAATTGTAAAAAAAAATTTTTAGCAGTTTTATTTGAGAAATACAAAAAAAAAATTTTCTTACGTGTTATTTATATGGGAAAACGGAAATCCCTTGAGCGTCACGTAGAATCAAAATATCGAGCTGTCCTTGTGGGAGGATTTTTTTTATACTGTAACGAGCAATTTCCCTACCCGGGGGAAGCGAATAAGAAAACAGGTCTCGCACAAAAGACACCAACGTGAATCACCCTCGCGAGGTATCCTAAAGGTAGCTAGAGAAAGAGAGGGTGTTGGGCGCCAGGCACACGGATGTGCCAGATAAGAGAACGCGAAACGGCAAAAGAAAGAGGCAAAAGCAAAAGAAGTCGCAATCAAGCTCTAACAAGGGGAGGCCACGACGTTCGGATCACGGATTTTCTTCAAACTTCGTACACTTTTAGTAGTCCATTAGGACAACATAATGTGCAAGTAGTAAGGTGCACTACTCAGGCGTTCTCGAGAAAATCGCAAGAGAAGTTTTACGCATCGAATATGTACCGCTGCGCTGTGACTATGAGTACGAGATGGCGGCGGTCGAGTGGTTAACGTTCAAGCTTCGTAATCGGTGGATCGCTGGTTCGAGTCCCGCTCATTTTTTTTTCTCTTTTTTTTTTTGTTTTTTCTTCAACACTGGTCATATTCTTTCATATATATTACAATTCGAAGGTAATATAATGAAAAAATGCGTGTATTTTCATGAACTTTTATTGAATTTACAATGTTATTTGACTGCTTACTAATTTTTATTATTACAACAAATATTATATTTATAATTATCGACAAGTAAACGACCGAACGCATGAAGTTTTCCTGGAAATGTATGCCTGTCGTGATTTGCGAAATCCCTTACACCTTATACCACCTATCGGGTGACTTACCCGATTGCAGGTATATGGGATTTTGCAAATCACGACAGGCATACATTTTCAGGAAAACCTCATGCGTTTGGTCGTTTACTTGTCGATAATTATAAATATAATATTTGTTGTAATAATAAAAATTAGTAAGCAGCCAAATAACATTGTGAATTCAATAAAAGTTCATGCAAATACATGCATTTTTTCAGTATATTACTTTCGAATTGTAATATATATGAAAGAATATGACCATTGTTGAAGAAAAAACAAAAAAAAAGAGAGAAAAAAAAAATGAGCGGGACTCGAACCAGCGATCCACCGATTACGAAGCTTGAACGCTAACCACTCGACCGCCGCCATCTCGTGCTCATAGTCACAGCGCACCAGTACATATTCGACGCGTAAAACTTCTCTTGCGATTTTCTCGAAAAGGCCTGAGTAGTGCACCTTACTACTCGCACATTATGTTGTCCTAATGGACTACTAAAAGTGTACGAAGTTTGAAGAAAATCCGTAATCCGAACGTCGTGGCCTCCCCTTGTAAGCTAGAGGCAGGTAACCGGCTAGTTAGTAGGAGAGGGGAACGTGGGGGGCGACGAAATGACACACTCCGTTACGGTACGTAAATGATAAACGTATTTATTTGTTCGGAGACCGGGACGGTATAGGCGAGAAACAATAAAGAAAATAACAAAATAAAAGAAATAACGCAAAATAACCAATATAAAGCCAAGGAACAAATTGAAGAAAAAGATAGTGGTAGTTAATCGCAAAGAAAGAAAAAAAAAGATATCGATAAGGTACTAGACGACGCACGTCGGGATCGAACTCACGACCGGTAGAGCGGCGGAGTCCGATCGAGGTAGTCGCGACGGGTCGTATACAAGACGGCAATATGATACAGAAATGTTCGCGGGCCGGGTAGTACGGCCCAGCGGTACCACGAGCTACGGCGGATTGGCTCGGTACGCGGTACGGGACGGCAGGGGGAGGGTAGGCACACTCGCACGCTGCCGGCTCAGCTGACGCGCTCACACAACTCTGCGGCGCGCCGTCGGCGACAGACGTGCCACACGCACTCACGCTCACACACACTCACACAGACGGCGGATAGCCGGAGACTTGCGCCTCCGGGTCCAGCACGTAGGTCTCCCCAAGGCAAGGGAGCAGGCTAGGTGGAGGTGGCCAAGGGCCCTAACTACACAAGTAGAAATGAGATAAAGAGACAGACTTCCGACAACCGTCGAACGCGATAGGGCTAGGCAGAGGCTCGGGAGAAGCCACGAGCCGCTGGGATGACTCCAAAAGAGAGAAGAAATAAGGGACGAAAGCGTACAGCCACGCGAGACGGTTGGTCGGGAGTCCGGTAAGAAGCCTACCTCGATCTCCAGCAGCTACTCCTGCGGTACGGCACGGAACGGCAGCAGCACTCCACACACTCACACACACAGCGGGCGTCGGTTAGGCCGAACGATCGTTAATGCACTAAATTTACGATACCTAAAGCTAGTAGTCAAACTAAGACAACTCAAAAAGCAAAAAAAAGGAAAGGAAGCGAGAACAAAGTGAATTGAAACTAAGTAGAAGAGAAAAATAACGTAAGATAGGCCGGCAGGCAAGATAAGCGAACGGCAAGGCAGCGTGGAGACTCTATAGCACGTAAGCGGAGAAAGATAAGATGGCTATCTCCTTCGTTTCCGCCGTCCTCTTCTTCGCCGGCGGAAATCGGGCAGGTGTCGCTGATAACGGCAAGGGAGGTAGCATTAGGAGTCACGGGTCGTCCCGGGGTGCAGGGAAGGCTGGTCAGTGGCGGACTAGAAGTCCACCACGTTACAATACCTACTAGAAACTTTTGAGATGATAGCACTTGAAAAAAAAAAAAAATTTTTTTTTTTGAAGCACCCTAATATATATATACGATTGTTAATTTCTAGTCTTCCACCATGGTGTCCATTCTAATCTACGTTATAGATTAACCAAGTTTCTTACTCATAAATCTGATATTGATAGGTGTTGGTTCGTCATGGGGACTTATCCCAATATGTCTCAAAGATGTTAATATATATTGTAACATTGCAGTTTGTGACTGCCGTTACAATTCGCCCCAAACCCTTGACAGGCTTAATTAAGGGAGCGAAAGAGTGAGAGGACCACCGAGGTCCAGTGTGAATGCACCCTCAGTTAGGGTTATCTAACTCCGAGAGGCGACCGTGACCGACTTAGACTTTTGGATTTGAGTTCTTATTTTTTTTTGTTCTTTTCCATACTCTCTGTTATGTACGCGGGGAGCCAAAAGTTTCCCAGATCGAGGACTTGGCTGCGAATCCCGACACGAGGGGTAAAAAGCGACGTTCGAAGCAAGTCTGGGACGGTGATTCAACCTGGAGGAACGCGGAGGAGTGCCTAGGGTACTCAGCAACGTGGGAAATCGGCGGTGGAGGAGATTCCCGCCGCCACCAAGAGCCTGCGAGCCGCGTTCCCGGCCTTCCCGAAGGATTTTCTACGAAAATCGGCGAGGGACAACTAGGCACACGACGAGCGCCTAACGTAGCGCAACCCCCCCGATCAATTTTGAGGATCAAAGGTCGATATTGCGCAAATTGAGAGCGCAATGACTCGAGCGATTTTCGAGGAAGACACTCTGCCGTAGGCCTGCTTAGCAGGCAGAGCCTCGAGCTCTGATTTGAGTTAATTAGTTTGTTAAGCCGCGAGGCTATTTTTGCGACTCCCCTACGTGGGACTTTTTGAGTTTTGCGTTTCGAGTTTTGAGTCTGTAGCGTGTGCTTGAGTGCAATTTTGGAGCATCGCTTCTGTACGTGAGGTGGCTGGACTACGGTAAGCTTCACCTTACTTAGCCCAAAATTTTCGAACCCGGCAACCGGCCATCCGCCATATTGCCTTTGATCCACGCCACGAGCGATTTCTTAATTTTGAGGGTCGATTAAGCCGAACTGCGAGTCGGTAGGCCGTAGCCAGTGTTCTAAGGAAAAATATTGAGTTTGGAAATATCGTTTGGAGGCCTAAAAAGTGGTCAATTAGTAATCCCGTCTAGCTGTACCGAGGCTCGCCTATGAGAGCGAGTGAGAAAGTCTAAGTCAGTCGCTGTCTCTCTCTATCTCGCGTAGAAATTCAAATTCAATCAGTTAGTGTCGAGTCGAGTTTGGTTTTGTTTTGGAAATCTCGAGTCAAGGTCCGGTGGACTTGCCTGCAAGGCAGAGTTAGGTTTAAGTTATTGTTAGTGTTTATTGTAAAAAATTGGGAAATTATTACTTAACACCTCGCGGTGTAGATTTCGCCGATGACCCGTTATCGTTGTTCCGCGAGGCACTAATTTGTTAAGTTCTTGATTATTTTATTTTGGTATTGTTTGTTTTTGTTATTGCGTTCCTACGTGGAAACTTGTATTTTTGTCAAATTTTTGAAACGTGGCAAGACCGCCTAGACACGGTCCTTGGCCACAACTAACCCGCGGGGAAGTACCCCCGGGTACACGATTATTCTCTACTTATTTTATCTTAATTTGTTTTTCTTTACATTTTTTTTTATTAAATAAATTCGTTATATTTCTTTGTTAAATTGAACTCCACGAGTCGTTATTTAACGCCTAGCTGATCCTCAATCTTAATCCCGACCCCTCTCCGCGGTACTGTTGCTAGCCGCCGCTTAGGTTACCGTTAGTCTTTTGTTTTGTTGTGGAAATTTTGAAAGTGGCGAAGATAGTTCGCCTGGCGCCCAAACCAATTTGAATTTTTGAAGTATAGCTGTGTGCACCGTTGGATCGACCCCGGAGTCTGGCTATCCGGTCGAGATCCGAGGGTCTAACAAAAATCCACGTCACAATATTTATGTTGTGACGTGGATTTTTGTTGACCCGCGGATCTGGACCGGATAGCCAGCATCCGGGGTCAATCCAACGTGCACACAGCTATACCCGAGATTTCAAATTTACTCACTAAGTTGGGCGCCAGGCGACTACTCGCCACGTTCAAAATTCTCTAAACAAACAAAACAAAAGCCTAACGGAATTTTATGCGGCGGCTAGCTTCAGTACCGCGGAGAGGGGTCGGGATCAAATGAAGGATGAGCTCGGCGTAGAATAATTACTCGTGGAGTTGAGTTTAACAAAAATATAAAAATTTATTTAATAAAATGAAAAGAACGAATGTAAAAATAATAACAATGATCTTGCGTACCCGGGGGTACTCCCCCTCGGGTACTGGTCGGCTGCAGGCCGTGTAAAGGCGGCCTCGCCGCGATTTGCGAGTTTTACAACAGTAATAGAAAAACAAGAGCTTCCACGTAGGACAGCAATAACAGAAAAATAAGGACTAATAATTAACTCGTCAAATCGGTACCTCGCGGAACAATATCACAATTAACAAATAGAATAATCACCACGAGGTGTCCAGGAATAATTACCTAAAATCTAATAAATTAACAACAACAACTGACTCGGCCGTCGGTCGTGTATAGGCGACCGGCGAGCCTACGGGAGGCTAGGCCTCCTCGTTAATTGACGATTTACAAATTTGAACTTGACACTAACTTAACCTAACTCTGCCGGCGTAGGCGAACCGAAATTTGAAATGATATAAACAAGAAACAAAAGAGCCAAGCAGGCTCACGCCTGAGCGAACCCTCTGAGTCTCCTCGTAGGAGAGAGAGAGACAGCGACAGTGACGGACTAAGGCTGTCTTCCTCGCACTCGTGTGCGGCAGGACAAAACGCGACAAAAATACAAAATTTGACTGGAAAAGTATGACTCAAGAGAAAACGCGAAAATTCTCTATTAAGATAGGGACACTGGTGACGGCCTACCGACTCGGGGATCGTCTTTATTTGAATCCCAAAAATACTACAGAGCCTCGTGGCTTGACTAGGGGCAAGATGGCAGACGGCCGTTGCCGGATTCAAATCAGGAGATGGGTAAAGTTAACTAACTCTTACCGCTTTCCAGCCACCTCAAGAACGCATCCGCCTCGTGGGCAAAATCCATCTGCTCGGGGCTTTAGTATGTCCCTCGCGGGCTCTCACTCACTCAACAATACCAGAAACACACAACAAAAAAACGCAACGAAGGCTCTCTAGATCTGACGATATCGCCGGCCTAACGCAGAGTGACCTAGCCAGACCGCATGGCGCCGGTGTTGCGCACCCTCGGTAATTAGGCGATTATCGATCTGTCTATTGAACGCTAGATCGCCTTACATGGCGGTTTGGCCGCACTACGCGCGAAACTTGAAAGTCGTGAGGGGTGATCCTCGAGGATTCTTCTGGCGGAACGCGGTTCGCTGCCTCTTGGGGGTGGCGGGAATCACCTCCACCACCGTGTTCCCTCGTAGCTGAGTGCCCTCGGCACTCCTCCGCGTTCTCGCTGGCTGTTCCGTTGGCTGACGTAGTCTTAGGCCCCCAGAAGCGTAGTGGCCTTAAGTTTAGGTGGGCCTTATACTGTCCCGATCGTCCACGTAAGTTTAGGTCGGTCGTGTCATGTCGGACTCCACCAACAGTTTGGCCATGTCTCCCACATAATAGAGAAAGTGAAAAAGAAAACAAACAAAATCAGAAATAAAGCCAACAGTCTTAGTGCAGTCACGGTCGCCCCTCGGAGGTTTGTTTTAGCCTCGCGGCTACTCTAATGCATTCGTGCTTCCAACATTCACTCCAAATTACCTAATTACGGTCGTCTAAGGGTTCGGGAGCTGATTGTAACGGCAGGTGCACCTTGCAATGTTACAATGTGTATAAAAATTTGATAACGTCCATATGGCTTTCCCAACATCTTTTATCAACTACTCATTGCCCTAATTGTTTATTATTATTATTATTGTTAAATTTAGTTAATAGGTTTTATAACTAATGATAACATATTGTCTATTGATTGCTCTACCTGAAAGGAAATACTTATGTTTCAGCTTTCTCATTAACGTTTTTATGCGTTAACTTTCTGATGTCGTTTAGGTATGTTTGGTTGCCTATCATTCATAGGTGTGTTGAGTTGCTTCCTTGCAGGCTCTGCAATAACTTTCTAAAGTAATGTTTATCCATGGTATTTTTTATGGCATAAGGCCTACATACGGTTATAGGTAAAAGAAAAGAATATTATTCAGTCGTACTACTATTGTAGCTGTAGGTAACGTAGGTTTCTTATCCTTAGTGGTCGTGTGGGTTGTATGCGTTGAATAGGTTCGGGGCGCTAGGTCCAGAGGACGTGACACCACAACCCAGCTATGTAGAGAAAAAAACCACGACTGTATCGAAATCAAAGCACAAATCAAGATTCGCGGCAGCGAATCGCCGCCAAGTACCAAGCCCCAAAGTTTTTTTTTCTTATTATTTTTTGAAGTTAGGCGAGCGCAGCCAAGAATTATTTTCCCGAGGCAACGGTTTATACCTGTAAACATACCGTTATATCTCCCGAATGCGTGAATATTATCGGATGAAATTTACGAGATTATGAGTCCCATTCCAAATGAGTTCGTTGTCCAAATTCGAACAGAATCGGTCGTTTGGTTCCAGAGATATTAACTGTTAAAGTTGATGAAAAAACACAATCTTCTTCTTCTTCTTCTTCTTCTTCTTCTTCTTCGCCCCATTTTTCGCTAGACGCTTGCTAGGGACCACGATATCAATCGAACGGCTGTATGTATCGACTTGAAATTTAAAACGTAGCTGTTCTCCATCGAAATCTAGCTCCCTATTGTTTTTGGTGCGAATCGGTACTCACACTCGGTCAGGAGATTTTAATAAAGTCACAAAGCGCTGAGTACGGCAAAATGGCCGCCCGAGGGCGTTAAATCAATTTATATATTTTTTATTACAGGGTAATTCAGGCTGGACGCACCACCTCAGGTGGGTGTATTCCTCCTGAAAAGTAATAATTTCTTTTACCGAAACTTCGAGACACCAATAGTTTCGGAGCTACACGAGACCTTACATTAGTGGACCGATCACAAAGTTTATGAGTGAGCAAGAGTGCAAGTCGAGCAGTGCCCGCGGAGGATCGATTTTTATTGTACGACGTTTCAGTTAGATTAGATTCCTAGATGAGTATGACGGCGTCGTCTCCTGGAGATGCCTTCGTACGGCATTCACCTCCGTCTCGTCGTCCTCATCCTCTGATTCATACTTCCAGATCCCCCACCCAGTGATTCTCGTACTAGATCCTCAAAATCGTAGTCTCATTTGTCCAGATCCTCGGCTTTGTAGCTTGCGTAGTCCAGGTCCTCCGCTCCGTAGTTTGAATCGTCCAGGTCCTTCGCTCCGTAGTTTCAGTCGTCTAGGTCCTTCGATCCATAGTTTCAGTCGTCCAGGTCCTGTGCTTCGTAGTTTTAGTCGTCCAGGTCCTTCGCTCCGTGGTTTGAGTCGTCCAGGTCTTGCGCTCCGTAGTTTCAGTCGTCCAGGTCCTTCGATCCATAGTTTCAGTCGTCCAGGTCCTGCACTTCGTAGTTTCAGTCGTCCAGGTCCTTCGCTCCGTAGTTTGAGTCGTCCAGGTCCTGCACTTCGTAGTTTCAGTCGTCCAGGTCCTTCGCTCCGTAGTTTGAGTAGTCCAGGTCCTTCGATCCATAGTTTCAGTCGTCCAGGTCCTGTGCTTCGTAGTTTCAGTCGTCCAGGTCCTTCGCTCCGTAGTTTGAGTCGTCCAGGTCTTGCGCTCCGTAGTTTCAGTCGTCCAGGTCCTTCGATCCATAGTTTCAGTCGTCCAGGTCCTGCACTTCGTAGTTTCAGTCGTCCAGGTCCTTCGCTCCGTAGTTTGAGTCGTCTAGGTCTTGCGCTCCGTAGTTTCAGTCGTCCAGGTCCTTCGCTCCGTAGTTTGAGTCGTCCAGGTCCTTCGCTCCGTAGTTTGAGTCGTCCAGGTCTTGCGCTCCGTAGTTTCAGTCGTCCAGGTCCTTCGCTTCGTAGTTTCAGTCGTCCAGGTCCTTCGTTCCGTAGTTTGAGTCGTCCAGGTCCTTTGCTCCGTAGTTTCAGTCGTCCAGGTCCTGCGACTACGAGAACTACGAAACGCAGGATCTGGACGACTGAAACTACGGAGAACAGAACCTGGACGACTCAAATTGGAGTGCGAAGGACCTGAACTACGAGAACTATAAGTCGAAGGACCTGGACGACTGAAACTACGAAGTGGAGGACCTGGACGACTGAAACTATGAATCAGAGGAACAGGACGACGAGAACGGAGGTGAATGGCGTATGAAGACATCTCCAGGAGGCGACGCCGTCATACTAATCTAGAAATCGAACTGAAACTTCGTACAGTAAAAATCGAACCGCCGCGGGTACTGCTCGACTTACACTCTTGAACCGGCCCTGTCTTGGTCACTCATAAGCCCTGTGATTGGTCAACTAAGATCTTCCGTAGCTCCGAAACCGTTAGTCCCTCGAAGTTTTGGTAAAAAAAATTTAGTCTTAGATTTACAGGAGGACCCACGTAAGGTGGTGCGCCCAACCTGAATCACCCTTATATAACAGCGATATCAATATTCTATACTTGCAAAAAGGAGTGAAATCCCACGGAAAAACATCGTAGATGTAAAAAAAGCCGCCAAGTACTTACACAGAAATCACAATTGCCTTATAAGCAGAACGTTTCGCCAGGCTCTGTCGTGAAATCAAGAAAAAGGCCAAGCACCGAACGTACCCCTGCGATCTCTCAGCAAGTCTACGTCGTGAAGGCGAGTTTCGTGTAAGGATATCGAAACATCATTCCAAGAGCTACGTACTTGGCGGGCACATTCGGTTTTTTACAGCTATACGGACAACTCGCTTCGTTTTACTCGAAAATTGAGTTTTCAATCCAATAGCAATGAAATACACTGGAAAACTAGTTATTCCAACCAATCATCGTATCAGAATATACTTCTACGTGTCCTTAATAATCCGTATAACTTCACAGACATAAATACCTTGTATAATCAATAAAAATCGTGGTCGGTCCACTGTCATTGAATTATCTGATCAGACTTGATACTCTGGAATCACGTACCTTACTATGGAAGACAATGAATTAAGTATGTAGTATTAATTTTTAGAGAATAAACTTATTCACTTGCAAAACTGTCGAATCGAGAAAATCTACTTTGCTATTTCGGCATAAAACCTAAAACGCGCAGCTACGGTATACGTGTATGCATACGTAGTACGTAGAGTATGACGGTTTAATATAATGATAAATATGAAATTCAGTTGATGATTAGTTTAGTGTACCTATACTACTATGTCATACAATCTTGCTCGCGATGCATGCGTATGCGGTGCACAAGTGTATACACGTAGTGGGAAGAATCGATTACTGCAGTAGTACCTCGATAATCCGAACCAATTCGGACCGGGCCGGGCCCAGTTCGGATTAGCGAAAGTTCGGATAATCGAACGGTAATGTTGGGTGAAGCGATGTTTCAATAGTGGGAAATATCTAAGACACATGTAATACACACACGTATGCTATAATATATATACATATATATATATATAATATATATAACATAAAATTCTGAAATTTATATGATGGTTCGGATGAAGCGAGTTGCGGTTCGGATAACAGAAGTTCGGATTATCGAGGTTCCACTGTACAATACTTGCAACTCTCCCTCGTAACAGTTCGGCGTCACTTTATTGCAAAAATATTTTGTTGCTCATTCGTTTGTGAAAAATAATCATTCGCAACTATACTATACACATTAGTACAAGAAGATGAGCGCGTGCGAGTTTACGGAAGTGCTGTAGTGCGGGCGCCCGAAGGCGCCCGCACGCAAGCACTGACGTCAACTCGCATACGCTTATCTTCCAACTGCCACGACGAGGTCGTGCCACGAGATCGAAGGATGCATTTTGAATGAGTGTGTATGGAACCAATGTTATCTGCGAATCAGATATTCGTCAGTCGATGCAAGATTCACGACGTGTAGGTACACATATATCTAGCGACCGGAAACATAGTACTTTGAGACATCCATCAGCTGCCGAGTACCGATACTAGCAACTGTTCACAGTTCGGAATAACTGTTAGACAATCAGCCAAATACAGAATGAAACTGCAAGAAGTCGCGTTCTATTAATCTCTAGATTTTGGATGCCAGATTTGATGAATAAACAATATGAAAAAAGCAGTCGTAAAAAAATAATTCACAAGATACGCGAAAGTACTATCAATCCAAAGCAGAAAAAACAAACACAAAGAAAAAAAAACCGAATGTGCCCGCCAAGTACGTAGCTCTTGGAATGATGTTTCGATATCCTTACACGAAACTCGCCTTCACGACGTAGACTTGCTGAGAGATCGCAGGGGTACGTTCGGTGCTTGGCCTTTTTCTTGATTTCACGACAGAGCCTGGCGAAACGTTCTGCTTATAAGGCAATTGTGATTTCTGTGTAAGTACTTGGCGGCTTTTTTTACATCTACGATGTTTTTCCGTGGGATTATAAGGTATCGTTTACAAGCTACATGGCTGGTATTTTTGTAATTTCAACATTTACAATTTTTTAATTCACTTTCTATTCACCTCTGAATATAGCATTGATGTATAGTATATATATAGTGATACATCCATCCTAACAATACCTGAATGGGTAATTACTACGATATAATTTTGATAATCATTGTGCGAGAAATTATTTATTCTATAAGGATTCCTTAAAAAAAAAAAATTGTCAACACGGAGTTTTCATATAAGTGAATGCTTTAGACTGCGACTAAAATGAGAAGCAGAGAATCGAGTATAGAACAGTATGACAGCAGTGTTGACATGTTTAATTCAGAAAAATCAGGTTAAACATTTGAACCTCCGAGTGATCGAGACGATGATAGCCAGCCGCTGTCTCAGATCAATATTCCATAAGGATTCATTAAAAAAAAAAAAATTATCAACATGGAGTTTTCATATAAGTAAATGTTTTCCAAGGGGAAGGCAGACCCTGCAACCAACCGATTTCGATCGACCTTAACATACTCGTTGGGGGCCACTCAAAAGTAACTCGTGTAGAAGGGTTTAGGTCACTACGCCTTAGTTTTTGAAAAAATAGAGGTCAAAGGTCATGACGCCACATCGATTTCGGACCTGGAGGAATCGTTAGATAACTGTAAAACAAGGATATTTTATTCATATGTATAAGGTTCGCAAACTAATAGTTTGCGAGAAATCGAAGAATTAGTATTTTATACGCTCGGCCTATGAATCAAAAGAATTTGACCGATATGCAACCAGAGCGGTAGCGCAGTGGTTAGCGCGCCTGCCGACAAATCCTAGCTTCCGTGTTTGATTCCCTTGTCTGCGTTTTGTATTTTCTTTTTTTTTTTTTTCGGTGGGGGGGGGGGGGGGGTGAGGGGAGATGTGAAGATAACAATAAAAAATGACTGAAAATATTACAGAAACACTTCAGGTATATTTTATCACAGAAAAATCATTATGTTTTTCAATTATCCTTCAATCTCGCTGTCTCTCTCTCTTTCTCTAATTGTCTCCAGTGGACAATTTTTACCGCAATTGGTTATTGTAATAAGACACATGGACAGAGAAACCTTATGCACAGCATAATAAACGCCGCACGAATGTAGGGAACCTCTATGATATTTTGAGAACTGCCTAAAAAGCTTTACTACCCGTCGTCCCAAGTATATGACCGATGTCCGCTCCGCCATCATATCCATGCCTCCAACCCTTTTGTTCGCGTATTCTTTTCAAACTTTTCCGTTAGCAAGACAGCCAGGTAGGCTCATTCGTCAGTACGTTATGAATCGTCGACCCGGATAGTAGTGAATTTTGAAACGAGTGTTACGTCCCAGGTTGAAAGCTCAACATATGATCTTCAGGTATCACAGATACCGTAGTTAATACCGTAGGTATAGAAAATACCGACGTGCAATTACCATCAGAGTTTCAATAATACCTCTATCGATGTAATTCCATTTATAATTTTTTTTTTTTCTAAATTCTTCATATTATTTTACCTATAGTTATGAGCCAATACTTTTAAGAAGTCTCAATCTCATACACTATAACTAATTTTTTTCATAGCCTCTCACAAAACTAAGCAAGCCCGAAAACACTCGAAAACTCATGAATTTGAAATCTTAAACTTTAAGTAACTTTGAAAACGTTAGAAACTATCTTTATTGAGGAAACATAAATCTTCAAGATCTTTAGAATTTTACTGCCAAACGCGGAGAACCCAAAAGACAAAGACAATTTCGTTTAAAATAAGACAAATCATAGACGCTCAAAACATCCCTTCTCAGCATCTCGACGCTTGGGCCTCTGACCCAATCGTCTCGCACAAATTCTATTTTAGCCAACCATATTTTTTCTCTCTTAAATTTAATGTGCTTTTTACCAACGAAAAAAGACTCGCCTTCCCGCGAGTTCTAAAAACTTCCCCCCGCGTAACTGCGAGGAGACTTCCTTTTTTCTTCAGAACATGCAGAGTTAGTCACGAGATTTCAAAGAGTAAAGATCAGATCTACAAAAATCTTAGAACCCAGAATATAATACAAAATTCCAAGTGTGATTCGTATATAAATTTAACAAGTGCAAAACTTATCAACATATAAAAACTATAAACTAAAGCTAATCAACATGCAAATGTTTGATTAGTCACCGACATGGTTAAGCAGTTTGTTAAATAAATATTGTTAGTTAAAAGTGAAATCTACAAAAATTTATTTCACCCACGCATAGTGGTGACTGATAACAACCCATTACCTCAACAGAATACGATTTATACGTCAATCAGAAGAACTAGTTACCCAAGACTCGGTAAGAAACATAGAACTCCACCAACTCAGAATCAGAACCTCAACACATCTAACTAGTGATTCCCAACCTATATAATTCTAATCCAAGACGCAACACTCCTTCTAGTTGTGAGTTCCCTCACCCTGTCTGTAAGTTCTTTCAACCTCTCGTCTAACTCTTCTTTTTCCCATTTTATTTTTTCCGTTCTTCTCTTGAATTCTTCCATTTCTTTCTTTCCCCATACTTGTCTCTCTCTTTCTTCCTCCACTCTGTTCCCTACCTTCCATTTTTCTCCTTTAATTGTGACTGTCATTGGCTGGTGGTCAGACTCTATCCTCCTTTCTATTTCCATCTTCTCTATCTCTTCCCAAGTCTCTTCATTCACTATGCAGTAGTCAATTGTCGTCGCTACCTCGTTCCTCCTGTATGTCGTTTCCCGTTTCTCGTCCCCTTTCACATTCCCGTTCAATATTGTCCACCCTCTTCTTCTTGTTGTCTCGATTACTTGTTCTCCTTCTTTGTTTATTATTTTGTCCTTTGCCTTCCTTTTATCTTCTCTCCTTTCCTCTCCTTCCTCCCTTATCCCTTTTTCTCCTATTCTTGCATTGAAGTCTCCACCTATTAGGAGTTTCCCTTCCGCATGCTCCTCACCCACTACTTTTTCAAGTCTTCTCAGTTTTTCACTCTCTCCACCTCTGTTGTATACCGTTATGATTCTCCAGATTCTGCCTCCTATCTTGGCCTTTCACTCTTGTATTCCTTCCTCTTCTCTTCCTTTTTCTTCTGTCGTTGCGATTTCTTCTCTTACCCCTGTTATCATTCCTCTTTTTGCTCTTCCCTTCTTTTCTGTTCTTGCTGTTCCCTGACATTCCCACTTCCATTCACTTACATCCGCCTTCTTTCACCTTTCCCACTCTTTCCTCTAGCCAGGTTTCTGTCAGCCCTACTATTTCGAATCCCTTGATATACTCCCAGAATTCTTCGTCTTACGTTCCAGAATAGCACCTTCGCTCCCGTTTCTTCTTCGCTATCCTACCCCCTTCCTCTCCCTATTCCCCTTTCTCTTCCCCCTCCTCCCCCTGTCTCTGCGTTCCCCCTTATCTGATCGGCTTCTCTAAGCTCCCCTCGCTCTTTGTCCCAGACCCAGAGAGTTTCCCCGATCCAGATCTTTTGATACGCTACTCTTACTCTCGCTCCCCTTTCTCTTTCTACCCTAGCCCTGTCTAGCAGTTCTTTTTGAATCTCCCTCTCCCTTCTTGTTAGGTCTTCGTCGATGAATATTCTGCTTCCCTTCAGCTTTCCTTTCATTGACATTATCTGCCTCTTTTCCTCCCGACTCATCAACGTTACCATCATCGCTTTTCTCTCTTTTCCCAGCCCTACTGCCTCTTTTATTCCTACACTCTATCCTGTCACCCTCTCTACTATCTCTCTTGCGGCTCTTTCTATCCCGCGTTCTGTGTTCACTTCATCTCCCCTTATCATGATGTTGTTTCTTCTTTCTTGTTTGTCTCTTCTTTCCCATGAGTCTTCCAGCTCTTTTACTCTTCCTTCCTGTGTCCTTTCTCTCCTTTTTTCTCTTTCTCTTGCTTCTTTTATAACGCTTCTCATTCTCTCTTCCCCTTCTCTGATCTCTTTTTCTCTTCTTTCCTCTTTTTTTATCTTCTTCCTCCTCCACTCTTCTTCCAATTCCTCGATTCTAGCTTTCAGCCTTTCCCTTTTCTCTCTCCCTTGTCTTATTATCTCTTCTAGTTCTCTTCTCAGGCTTGTCACTTCCTCTCTCGTTTCTCTCCTTCCTAGTTCGATTTCTTCTCTTAATTTCTTCATTTCCTCCGTCACTGTTCTTGTACCCTCCGCCATTTGTTCTATTATCATTTTTATTCAACCCGCCAAGCCTCCTTCTGTCTCTTTTTTCCAACCCTCCTCCTCTTTTTCTTCAGTTCTGGGGTTGCTCTTTTCTCCTCCTTCCATCCCGCTGTCCTCCTTTCTTTCTTCTTTTTTGTCTCGCGGTGATCTGATTACATTTGTGCTCCTTTTAAATACCCTCTCCTCTGCTCCTTCTTCCCCCTCTTCTGCTTTTCTCTTTTCGAAGTGTTCCATCAGTGAGCCATCCGATGATGCCCTCTCTCTGCTCCAGGTTTCAGCTTTCAACGGCCTTTCCCTCTTTATCGTCTCCAGCAAGCCTCTCGGCGTTTCCCACTCCTCTGTGTATTCCTCTTCACTCTCCTCCCTCCTCTCCTGTCCTGTCGTCGACTCACGTAGTCCGTCTTTACCCATTCGCGCCTGCGCTCTTTCCCCACTGTCCCTCTACTTTCAGGTTAGGTTCTCGGCTTATTCGCCTTTTCTCACCTCACTCACTTCCATCCTTCCTCTTCCTTTTTCTTCGTATCTTCCCCTCTTCTCCACTTCCTTCCTGTTTCCTTCCTCTTTTGTCATCCGTGACTGGTTCCTACTGTCCCTACTGTCACTACTGACCCAACTCCTCAGAGGATCCGGAAACCTTCAATTAGATTGACTATCTAATCCTAAAAGTGTCGCGAATGTGGAGCAAATTTCATGGAATTTTCCTTTTAGATATGATGGACTATCGATAGAATATTCATCTATGGGAGATATATTCAATAAAGGCAAAGCTTGATTGATAACTGGTAATTGAGTCGCAAGACTTAATTGTGATAAGGAACTTAATTGACTTATCACTTCTTCACTTGATAATGATCTTAATCCTAAAATACAAGAAAAAATAATCAATAACCTTAATTTTTTCAATAAAAATCTAAAAACTGCTACTCGAAACCAAAAATACCGGAAGAGTTGCAAGCTCATATTGGTTCAACTATCTCATTGTTTTCAGTCATAGTGTTATTATTCTCATCATCCACATTATCATCATTTACAACGACATCATTGGGATCAGTACTATCAGCAACAGAAAAATCGTTGTCTTCAACGTCATGTCCATGATCACTTAAAACATTTGTACTGTCAATATCAATCAAGTCAGATGAAGTTTCATTCATATGACTTCTCTCAGTCACGTTAGTTGAGGTAGATGCAACTCTTTTTAAAGATGACAATCGTTTGCGACACTTTGTACACAGATAATCGGAGCGACTCAAACCCCATGATTGCTGTAATTGTTCACTAGCTGGTCTTAAATTTTTCTTCACTCGATGGCTTTCTAACTTCATAGGATTGCAACATTCATTATACCAATACTCCATAATGATTATTTAAAATGTTTTACCGAAATAAAATATACAAACTGAGTAACTTAAAGTTTAAAACTAAATAATATAGCAATTAGGTTAGCAATTAAGATACAGGTTAGCAATTAAGATGGAAATAAACGATTAGACTGTCTGTATCATAGAAAATATTGACCTCTAGGTTTTTGTCAACGAAGAAACAACCAACTGCGTCACCATGCGGGAGAGAAAGTGTTCAAACTGTGCGGCTATTTTTGAATAGCATAAAAGATATTCTGTTGAGCTAACTTGAAAAAAGGCGTCATGAACAAAAAAAAATTGGTATTATTGCTCTGTAACGAACCAAAACACTCATTCATCATTTAGAAAACCTGTTAATATTATAATTGTATAAAAATAGATTCAAAATGACGAAAAAAATATTACACAATGAAGAAAAGTAATTTTAAGAATGGTAACAGCGAAATAAAATATTTCAAATTTTCAAAAATCGAAAAAAAAATAGTAATTAACATAATTCCACGATCTACTTGGGCTTAAAATTTGTAGAATGGATAAAAGTTTACCACCAAAAATTTTCAAAAAAATCGAAGAGTACATACAGTTTAAAAATTGTGATTTAGATTTTGAAACTTAAAAATCGCATATTAGAACACTTTAAAGAATTTTTTTGAATTTTTTTAGTAAATGAAAGTACATTAAAAAAAAAAAAAAAATTAAAAAAAAAGTTTGAATTTGGACCACTTTTTAAGAAGTTATGAGTAAAAAACCGGGAAAATTCGATATCTTTTGAACCCGTAATCAAAAAAATTTCAAAATTTACTAGGAAGGGTTTTTTGATGGGTACTAAAAAATGTAAAAAAATTGAGAAAATCAAAAAAAATGCCCCATATATATATATATACACACATTTGTGTGTGTGTTCAGATTTTGCCGCAGAATTCAAATTTATTGTATGGTCCTCCGAGATAGAGTATCTGCAAACGTTTCTGATCCGCCTCGTTGTTCAGCTGATCCAGCTGGGTGGAATCATTCTCTAGAAGCTTCCCGACTCTCGCAGGCAGGAACACGATGTATTTGTTGGCAATTGTGGCGATGATTCTACTGCCAAATTTCGTTTCCACAAGTCTCAGTTTTGTGATGTCGTACTTTTGTTCAATCTCCAGCTCTGACATCTTTTTCATCCGCACATCATCATTATCTATATGGCTGGTGTTGTTTAGGGTGCTGAAGTCCATCTGCAGGAAAATGAATAATTCGGAATCAGTTTTGATATTATAATTGAATATGATTATCGTGTAATGGGATTCTTACCGTGTTCGAAAGAGTTTGCGGATTCGAATATACGTGGAAGATGTGTTAATGGCGACAAGTCGGGATGCACGAATGCGGCTTCCTGCGAGCTCTTGACTTTTAAACCATCATCCTCCGCTCTCGAGACGTGTGGGGAGGGGTTTTTATGACCCTCCTCCAAATACCAGTTCTTCAACCACTGAACGTTCTCGAGGGCACAATGGTAGCCCCCGGGTACATTACCATGACAGTCTCTATGCCAATAGATACATGCGATTCTAATCGTAGTATCCAAAGATTCGGACACCCTAGCTCGTCCAAATCAATCACCGGTTTCGAGTCGTCATTGAGGATTTTTTCAATCCAGCGTTTCTTCTCCAACCCCTTCACATAAATGTAACTTGCATCTTGTACAACTTTTTTCACAGTTTTTACCACATCTTTATATGGTGTTTCTTCAGCATCCCAGGGTTTTCCATGATGGGATCGTGTTAGCCACGAATTGAGATTTTTATACTTGCTTGAGAGAGTCACCCAGGAACATGGTGCTTTGAAGAGGATGCGTGTAATACCCTGCTTATATTCCTCATGCGCGCGAATGCTTATTGCGGCCAGCTCTTTTATTACAAATTCATTACAGAATCGTCCAACACTTTGTAGATCCAATATGAGCTCCATATTGACAGTCGTTTATTGCGTGGGATCGGTATATATGCAGCTGTGCAGGTGGTACCGTGTGAACGAATGCGGGAAAACCATATTTCCTTATTACAATGTTTATGTTTGACAAATTTATCTGAACGATGTACGGATTGGTGGCTGTGCGCCGACCACCCACAGATTAACAAAATTCTAGCGTTTTTTGAGCGGCCAAAATCACATAATTGATTTATAGCGTAGGATCAGTATGCATGTAGCTGTGCAAGCGGTGGTACCGTGTGAACGAATGCGGGAAAACCACGTTTTCTTATTGCAATGTTTATGTTTGTCATGATCGAGCAGTGAAAAAATCACATTGGTTTATTGCTCGAGCCTTTGAGACTGGCCAATTTTATGGTGTGGGAGGAGGTCTTTGAGAGCTGTTCTTCGGTTGGTCAGGCTTGATTTTATTTTGACGGGTGGTATGCAGCCAATAGGATGCAAACCAACCCTTCCCGCCAGGTCAGTTTGAGAAGAGGACGGTTTCCAGTTTGAACGATCGGTGAATAGTGAACGTTCATAGAATCGGAGTGAAAAAGCGTCCAGAAGAAGAAGAAGAAGAAAAAGAGGAATTTGAAAAACTAGATGCGTGAAAAAAAAAGGTATGTTGTTGATATTGAATACGCAAATTTCAACAGATTCTAAACATAAGAATGTGTGATCAAACCAGATGAATCCGGCTCATGGGAGAGTTGCACAGCGGGCGGCTCAACTGCGACGAAGGGCTGAGTTGAGGGCGCAATATCTTCGTAACGCGCAGGTAGTGTTGCGTATTTTGCGTGACAACCATGTGGATCAGAGCTTCATATACGAAACCGTGAGCGTTCACTATAAGATTATTGAAAACATCACTCGCCAATATCAAATCAATGACCGTTGGGCGATGCGTGCGGCCGCCGCTAAAAATGTCGCAGCATCAGCCATTCAATGCATGGATATTACATCTTCCATGTCGGAAGATGCAAGTGGTTCAGATACGGAGACGATACACATAAATGGAGAAAGAGAACGATCACCATCACCCGGTTCGGTTTCGTCGGTGTATGCCCAATCGAGTCCGAGCGCGCCATCGTCGTCGTCGAGATCATCATCCCCCGACATACCGCCGCCGCAGCCGAGAGTGATTCCACTCGAACGGCAATTTCAAGTTCAAGTTAAATATACATAGTTTGAATTAGTTTCAAAAAAATTGGTACTTTAGAATAGGTTAGACTTAAGAAATACCGAATAAAAAAAACAAAAAAACACGTATTATCAAATGATTCGCGTCATTGCTTACATCACCCTGTCACGCCTTAAGCATTTCAGCTAGTATAATTCGTATATAAGCTAAGAATTCGATATTTCAGAGTGGTCATCTTGGATCGATTGTCGGTAAGGGAAAAAAAAAAAGATCAGCAATCGTTACCATGATCCGAAAGCGAATCGGTAGTGGCGCCATCGCGCGCCGGAAAATTGCAACCATCCGATTGTCGGTAACAGAAGATAAAAAAAAGATCGGTAATCGTTACCATGATCCGAAAGCGAATCGGTAGTGGCGGAAGTAACGGAAGTAACGGAAGATCAGCAATCCATGATCCGGAATCGTTACCATCAGACTACCGATAGCAGAAGATCGACAATCCACGATTTACGTTACCATGATTCGAAATGGCGTCATCGCACGACGGAAAATTGCAGCTATCCGATTGTCGGCAACAGAAGATCGATGATCCTCAATCCTTACCATCAGACCATCGGTATCAAAAGATCGGCCATCGTTACCATGATCCAAAATGCAAATCGGTAGTGGCGCCATCGCATGACAGAAAATCGCAACCATTAGATTGTCGGTAACAAAATCGGTACCATAATCCGAAATCGTTACCATCGCGGCAGGTAACTTACCATCACAGTCGCTACATTACCTACTGCTTGATGGCCGGTAAAGAAAGTTGGATCCCGAACTCTCATGTTTATACTACTGTAGATCGTCAGTGATTGTCTTAAAGCTTGAGTTCTCCTTCGTAAACTGCTGTCTTACTTCTGCTCCTATTTTGGGTGCTTGGAAATTATCTCCTGCATTGTTTCTTTGAAAGTTTTTCTTTGCATTAGAAGACCATGATGACCATGACACAGGCAACTGAAAGCCGTGTCTATTTTCTCTAGCATCTCAGACATAGTTCCAGACTGGTTTGAATGGAATAACTGATAGTTTACCTGGAGTTTATTGAAAACTCCCCCTGCCTGCAGCTTTCTCTGGGCGTCTACATATCTGATTTTATTCCAAGACTGTTTTCCCAATCTTTGGCACTGTATACCTTGTTGACGCATTTCTGGTAGGGGGTCCGGCAGAGACGGTTCTTGTTCCTTCGTCTGAGGGCTAAACTCAAAAAACATTTCCTTGTCCCAGTCTAGCTGAGGGGGTTGCCAATCTAGTTGCTCAGTTTCATTTGCAGATTCGGAGCTTTCCCCTTCTTCCGATAAATGCCGACCTTCTGAAGTATTTCTTTCAGAACTGTTATTAAATCTCTCTAACAACATTTCCAATCTATGCTGACGATCCTCCAAATCTTCCAGTTTCGATCTTTTATTTTTATCTGAAGGTAACTGGTCAGTAGTTCTCTTTTTATTTCTTTGTCTTTTTATCTCCTCTGCTTCTTCTTCCAGACTTTCTTCAGTCTCTTCATCTTCATTTTCTGCTGGTGACTTTGCATTTGATAAAGCCATTACCTCCGTTCTTGAAATCAGCAGGGGTCTTAGAGCAATCGTTGATTGAATTGCTAATGCATGCTGAAGCACAGAACCTCTTACTTTCATGTTCAGCTCCGGTGGTCCGATAACACAGGCCCACAAAAAAAAAGTGTCTGAACTCGACATGCTAAACATGTTTTCTTACGTATTTTTTATCGCTGAACCCGAATGTGAAGTCAAAATGGGGGGTCCTCCGGGCCGATTTTCAGTAAGTGGCTGTTGGAAGTAAGGAAATAGTGATACACAGTCGTATGAGTTTTCGCAATTCATTCATTATAACTATACGTTTTTGGGGTCGCTGAATCCAAATCTGAGGTCCGTTTGACCCTATCAGGTCGGAATCAAGGTCATTTCGAGGTCAAAACAAGACAAAACTGTTAAAGCAGAGACAATCATCATAACTATACGTTTTTGGGGTCGCTGAATTCGAATCTGGGGTCCGTTTGTTCCCATCATGTCAAAATCAAGGTCATCTCAAGGTCACCTGATTTTGACCTGATGGGAACAAACGGGCCCCAGTTTCGAATTCAGCGACCCCAAAAACGTATAGTTATGATGAATGAATTTCGAAAACTCATACGACTGTGTGTCACTGTTCTCTTACTTTCAACAGCCCTTTCCCGAAAATCGGCCCGGAAGACCCCCCATTCTGACTTCAGATTCGGGCTTAGCGATAAAAAATACGTAAGAAAACATGTTTCGCATGCCGAGTTCAGACACTTTTTTTTGTGGGCCTGTGTAATTAATGCTTTACAAAACGGCCATTTTAGCATATGTATTTTGAAGCACCTGTAAATTTTCTCTGAGATGGCTCTTGTCGTTGGATTGAATGCCCTAATGATGCCTGTGGTTGATAGTGCGAATCTCAATTTGTTTAGCGCTTGTGCATCCACAGATATATCCTTCTCCTTTGGAAATTGTTTCGTAATTTTCCAGTCCAACCAACGAGGTGAAAGGAAGTCTTCTGCGAGTTGTATTAATCTGCTTAAGGTTGAATTGTCTCTGGGTGTCCCTTCTATGATCTTGCTCACTGATATTACCTCTGAGCGGGCCATCTGAAACAGGCAAAGATCTACGTGAGTTGAGATTCAGCTTGAAGTGAAATATAAGATCAAGGCTCTTCTAGCGCTCATCTTAATTAATTTCTGAATCTAAATTGATTTTCCCTTTTGTTTGAGTAGACTAGTTCGTACCCTTGTTCTTGGAAATACTTTCCGTGGTTGGCTCCTTATCGAGCCATCGGCTCTGCTGTCGAGTCGCCGGCTTACCGATCGAACCGCTGGCTTCTTTATCGAGCCGTTTTTCCGGCTCTCCGCTATACCTATGTTGCTTGTCTAGAGAAAGCTTCTCGAAAATTTGTACATAATATGATTAAACCTGGTATCCGCTACTCAGTCTAAGGCTGAACGGATTTATCTCTTGCTCATACTAATTGCTAAGGAAGGTCTCTTCATAGTTCTAGTTCTGAATACTTTCGCTCCGTCCGCAATCTCACATTTGTGACAGGCTACGCCGAAAACAAAAAGCGTACTGATGAGCGATCTCACTAGCCGGCTGTAGCGCGGGAGGTTCGTGCGGGCTGCGCAGGCACCCAGCACACTGTTTCTCTCTCTCTCATAGCGCATGAAGGCGAGTTTACACGTGACGGGTTGCGGACGGGACTGAAAGTAATCTCAATGGGTCAAGCGAAAGCACAGACCCAGAATAGCTTAAATTTCCATGAATTTTGTAACATTACACGAGAGTTAATAAAGCAAACCACCAAGTATAAAATCTCGCCCTATTATTTCGAACCCATAATCCATCAGGTTATGAACCCACACCACGTTTCCACTGAGCGGAAAAATAATGAATGAATAAATGAATGAATGCATAATTTTTTATTATGCCCTGAAAAAATAAATTTCTTAGGCAAGAAGGAACATAACGGCGCTTTAACAAAAAAGGAAGAAAGATACAACTGAAGAGATAACAAAATAAAACAAAGTAAAAAAAGCAAAAATGGTGAGATATAACAAATGCTAAAGTAAACCAAAGATAAAGCGAAAATAAATATAATAAGAAGGTAAATAAAACTAAAATAAAATAATAAGACAGAAATATAAAAATACAAAAATAGGATATAAAATAAAATAAAATAACAATATGAGATACTTAAGATAACACAAAAGTAAACAACGATAGTAATAGTACCATGACTTAGCCGAAAAAAATAGAGATAGAACAGGAAAAAAGCATAAACGCAAGCCAAAAAGTTAAGCTAAACTAGCCTAGAACTAAATCTATATAACGGCAATGCGAGTAAGACAAGTAAAACAAGCTGACACTCAAGCCTGCTGAGTACTTAGCAGAAAAGCATGCAGATCCCTCTTAAATGTGGAAAGGAGCTGAATCGAAACAATATCAGCTGGGAGCGAATGCCAAAAGTATGCCGCAGTTAACGCAATAGAATTCCGTAGCGTGGACGTGCGGTGTAAAGGTATGAAGAATGTAGGAGGAACGAGGAGACGGGATGGACGAAGTGACGATGGAGCACGAACAAACAGATCGGCAATGTACGGAGGAGCACTATTTTGGAGCATTTTGGAAATGAAAATGCCCAGAAAGTATTTCCTCCTATTTGCAACAGTGAGCCATGACAACCTGTTGCGATAGGGGGAGATGTGCACATCTCTGGGCAAATTAAAAATAAAGCGAATGCACCTGTTTACAAGCCTCTCCAGAAACAAGTTTTGCTCACCCGACAAGTCATTGTACACCAGACAACAATAATCAATTTGCGGAAGGACAAGAGCAGTAATGAGCACAATGCGTAATCGCTGTGACAGTAAGTTTTGATTGTATTTTAGGCGGTAAAGAGTAAAACTGACTTTAGACGAGATCTGCAAGACATGCTTATGCCAAGATAGATTAGATTGCATGATAACACCAAGATTCCGCACTTCACTTACAAAAGGAAGCGCAGTGCCATCTACCAAGATACTAGGAAGAGCGGAGTAATCGATTTGATTTATAAAAGCACCACTACCGAAAACAATGACCTTCGACTTAGCAAGGTTTAACTTGAGTCCATGATTCAAGGCATAATCAGCAATATAATTGACATCAACGGACAGATCAGCCAGCGCACCCGCCAGAGCAGTCGGATAGCAGGAGAGATAGATTTGTGTATCATCCGCGTACGTCAGGTACTGGGTATAGCGCAGACCAGCACCAATGTCGCCGATGAAAAGAGAAAAGAGGAGGGGCCCCAACACAGATCCCTGGGGAACACCGATATTGGTGCCACGCCAGGGAGAGATGGCGCCCTTGTCATCTACTACGGCTTGGGTCCGATTCGACAGATACGAAAAAAACTAAGCGAGTGCACCGTCAGAAAAGCCCAAAAGACGAAGTTTAACAAGAAGCAGAGAGTGAGAAACAGTATCGAACGCCTTGCTAAAGTCGAAGAGAACAAGTACCGTCAATTTTCTATCATCCACCGCTTGCCTAATATCCTAGTTGAGCTTGAGTAAAGTCGTCTGTGTGCTAAAACCCCGCCTAAAGCCAGAGTGAAACGGATCAGCAAGATTATTGACCGTGAGAAAATGGGTTACTTGCCTATGAACAACACGCTCGAAGATTTTCGATAACTCTGAGAGATTTGCAACAGGTCTGGTGTCGGACGGAGACGCAGGCGGAACAATCTTGAGAAACGGACGGATAAAAGCTTGCTTCCACACCGAGGGAAAGTGAGAGAGACGAAGACTGGCATTAAAAATGACCAGCAGATGAGGGAAAAGGAGCGGAGCCGCTTTGACGAGAGCAAACGCGGAAAGGGAATCAGGACCTTGGGCTAGCGAGAGAGAACCAGAATCGGTGAGAACCGAATAAACCGACTCAGCTGTGATGTCAGAAAATTGAAAAACAGGCTGATTTGGCATAAGAGGTGGGAGGTTCAAGGAAGAGACAGATACAGGATAAGGATTTTGTGAAGTGGAAATAGCAGCATGAAAAAGATTTAGTTGATCGGACGAGAAGAAGGAAAAAGGAGAGGAACCTCTAGAATTCGTAAGTCGCAGAAAAGACAGCTCCTTCCACATTCTGGAGGGATCTGTAATCATCGAGAGACGGCGACTATAGAAATTATCTCTAGCAGCGCGCAATTCAGAGGAGAGAGAATTACGAAAATCGCGATAGACTGCCATACAGAGCACATTGCCAGAACGCCTGGCCTGATTGTAGAGTTTGTTCCTAAATCGCATCTTAGTTAGCAGAGCATCCGTAACCCAGGGAGCAGAGGACGCTTTGACGGTCCAAGTCGTAGCTGGCGCGTGAGCATCAAAAGTATCGCAAATAACCGTAGCAACATCAGTAATAACGCTGTCGAACAGGCTAACACAAGAAAGATCGGAGACTTGCGATAGATTTAGTTTACCTAGATAAGATGAGAGCGAAGCAAGATACTCCGAGACTCTAAAATGCTTAAGGTTCCTTCTGACAATCGTTTGGGCCGGACATGGATCGGGCTGAAACTTATACGTAAGCTCTAGAAGATCGTGACCAGCTATAAACGGTGCATCAGACTTCACAAATGACGCGATTTTGGAGGGACTGTCAACGATGAATAGATCGAGTAAAGAGTCAGCAGAGTTTGAATGGAATGTAGCACCAGATTCTACTATATGGAGCGCTTGCGCTTCAGCAAATTCGCGAACTGAGGTAGATTCAAACCCAGGGCGTAGGAGATTGCAATTGAAATCGCCCGTAATAATAATGTTGTGGTAATTTAGGGCAAACCCCGAAAGAACTTCCGCAAAGTCATTTAATAGAAAACCCTTAGGCCGCCTATAGATAACGGCGAAGAGAATGAATAGAGAGAAATGAGAGAAAAAGAAGCGAATAAAAAGTGGAGAAGAAGTGTTGAAAAGAGAGAAATAAATAACAATGTCGGACGACGAAATTGAGAAAGAAGAGACCAAGAGGGAAAAAGATGAGATCCTCCAGGCAGATCAATGTAAGTAGAAGAATTGAATTAAATAAGTGAAAAGTGTTAAAATAGAAAAATGGAAAAGACACCGGCCGGGAAAATTGGCAGGAACGGCATGGCCAAGATACCGGTAAAAGCAAGCGCCTGAAACAACAAGTGGGAAAGATGCAAGCATGATCGAAAAAGGTCAATTTAAATCAAATAAATAGAACAGGAGGGAGAGAGCGAAGAGAAAAGAGCGTAAATAGAAAAGAAAATATAAACTATAAGGAAAAAGTGTATATAAGTACACAAATCAAATTCTCGCCAGCTTTAACGTTACTGACGGTGTAGAAAGATGAATCTAGGTAATAATAAAGTATTTTTAAGATAAATTAGCACGCGCTAGAATAAAACGAAGTGGAAAAGACCTAAAAAGTTAACAAAAGAAAAGGTGATTAAAAATAAAATAATTACAGATGAGAAAGATTTACAAGATTATTGGGAACACCTGGCAAACCAGCATGGTCTCGATAGGTCAAACAAGGCAGAGCCAATAATGTTTAAAATGAAAGCAGAAAAGATTAGCATTCGACAAAAAGAGGGAATAACAATGGGATTGGGTAAGAGAGATGGAGACAGAACATCATGAGAGAGTTTAACTCGAGACCTTTCATGCGTGTATTTATGAATACAAGCTCGCATGTATGTACCATAAAATAAAAATGCACAAATGAAATACTCTGGATGCGAGAGGTAAGTGTTCAGTTAACACAACCCAATCGTACAAAGTAAACACGAGGAGGATTTTGTGTTCAAATCTTTCAAATGTTTATTCATTCTGCGACTAATTAAACTTGTGTTCAGTCTACTAGTTGAAAAATAAAATAAGTTGATTCATTTGATAAAAATTATTGAAATTCATACAGATAAAAGATTTGAAGCAGGAAGATGTTGGAAAGCTCTGTCCAAATGGATCTTAGGAAAAGAGATCATGGATGAACCAATAAACATGCCACAAAGGCCGCCAGAGGGCATTCCACCAGGTGTCACTTAACTTCAAGTGCACGAAAATGAGAAAAATAGATGGATAGATAGCAAGTTTATTATGCCATGACCACTACGGGCCGAAAGGCAACAATTTATAAAAACTTAACAAGAAAAATAAAGAAAATGAATAAAATAATACCTAGAACATAGGAATAAATAGAGATGAAATATAAGTCAAGTAAAGCAGATATTTAAAGATAATACACGGAAATGGGTTTGGCAAGAAAAACTGGACAAAGATTCTGTAGACACATACTATAACTACTAACATACGGAAAAATAACTCGCGACTAGACACAGCTTAGTTCGGCCGGGAATAGTACCAGTGACAATACTGACGGACCGAGAACCGAGGGCCAGTGAACACTGGGTGACCCCCATCCCCTGGCGGTGTTGGGATGAAAATTAAAATTTAGATTGAGATTAAAATTGAAATTAGTATCTAGATTAATGCTAGGAGCCGGTAGAAGGCGGACCATGTCTGCCGGGGCAAATTTGCATCTAAGAAAATCCCCACGAAAAGGCCCACAACTAAACGGGACAGAAAAGACAAAAGAGGAATAAATAATGAATCAATATGAACTAAACGTTTGAAAGATTTCAATAAGTAATCCAGACCCCAGAACACGCATACATGTGCACCCACCGGACGAGTGCAGCCTGAGTCTCTTAGCGCTAAAGCTTCGACCCGAATGTGGCGGACGAGCGCGCCAACGTAGCCGACGATGTAAGATGGGCAAATAACCTGGCCTTAAAGAGGTCCAGAGACGTCGAGGCCCTAACGGAATCAGGGAGACTATGCCACAGCAAGAGAAAACGAGCTGTGATAGGCAGCAGTCCTATGAGCTAGGATATAGAAGGCCTCGACCTGGCCGGAATCCGCAAGTCTAGCCGAACGGTGAGTGTTCGGACCCACTTCGACAAATAATTCGCGGAGGTACGCGGGAGATGAATTTGCAAGAATTTGATAAAAGAGCGAGTCGAGGAAGTATAGCCGCTGATCACCAACCGGTAGCCACTTCAGCCGCGCGCGATAGGCAGAGATATGAACATCCCGCCTCAACCCGAAAATAAACCGAATGCTGCAGTTGACGAGACGTTGAAGCTTAAGACTCAAGTAATCGGTCAAGTCAAAGTACACTAGGCTGCAATAGTCGATAAGAGGCAGCACCATAGTGGAGACGAGTAGCGACTTCACGTGACGCGGGAGCGAATCGCTATGGTGCTTCGACTTATGCAACGTGGCATGCACTTTGCGTGATACTTGCGAAACATGGTCATTCCAGGTGAAGTCGGAAGACAGGTGGACCCCCAGATTTTTAACTTTATCAACATACGGCACCAGCTGGTTATTAATAGTCACTTGCGGAAGGTCAAGGTCTCTAAGCTGCCGAATGAAAACCGAGCTGGCTAAGACAATAGCCTTAGTCTTACTAACATTTAGCCGTAGCCCATTTTCCTCAGCCCAATCAGAAACCGCTGCCGCATCCCTGCTTATATCATTCACAGTAGCCTGAAAATCACACGGGGCAGCATCCAGATAAATCTGGAGATCGTCCGCAAAAATCATGTGCCTAGTATACCAAGGACGGAGCCCTGTGGCACACCAGAGAGGTTGGACGAAAAATCAGAGTGTTCACCACTAGTTGGATCCTGCACCGCCTGTGTCCTACCTGTTGAATAAGAGTGGAACCACGAGACTACATCCGCCGAGAAACCATAAGACAGTAGTAACATGTGGTTAATACTGTCAAATGCCTTATTTAAATCGAATAATAATAGGATAGTGAAGTGAGAGTGAAGGAAAGGAAGGAAAGGAAGGAAAGAAGAGTGAAAATAGTGAGGAAGAAAAGACAGTAGACCAGAGAGAAGAGGGTGACCAACAAGGGGCGTCCGCCTTGACCGGGAACCGGATTTGGACGAGTCTTTTTCCTAGTTTAGTGCTCCACCAAAGATGTGATATAGAGAAGGGATAGGACGCAACTCTCAGCCGTTTACGAAAAAAATGACGATAATGATTTTAACGACGCTTATGTGTCATTTGCGTTCAATATGTTTCAACGACGGTACGTAGCATAGTGGTTAAAGTCTATGATTCACGCGCGGGCGATCAGGGTTCAATTCCCGTCACTGACTTTTTTTTTTTTTTTTTTCTCTTCTGAAATTCTGTATAAATTTCTGTATACATATTCGTATATATTTCTATACCTATACATATTAACAATTGAAATATTTATATTATAAGCGAAAAATCGTTGTTGATATTGAAAACACAGTTTCAATGAAATCTGTTTTCCACTCACGCTTTTAAAACAAAATTGCCCATGCAAAGAGGTTGCATTCATCAGCTGTGCCTGGTGTAGTGCATGTTTATGTTTCAAATGCTTTTACGACGAGTATCATCCGAAAAAATGCCCAAAAAATGCGCAGGCTAACATTGACGATGAAAGCAAATAATTAATGACATAAGCAGAATTGTGACAGACATTTTGTATTTTTAAATATACACATTAAATTACTTTAAACAACACTAAACGTTGTTTTCCAATTACTTTCCGCCCCAAGAATAATAACAATAATAATAGTGGTAACAATAACGAATATGATTTTTATACAGAATTCGATTGATTTTTTTTTTTCAACTTTTCGGAGAAAAAAAACTGTGTTTTCAATATCAACAACGATTTTTCGTTTATAATATACTGTGACGTGGATTTTTGTTAGACCCTCGGATCTGGACCGGATAGCCAGACTCCGGGGTCGATCCAACGGTGCACACAGCTATACTTCAGAATTCAAATTGATTGGGCGCCAGGCGAACTATCTTCGCCACTTTCAAAATTTCACCAACAAAATAAGAGACTAACGGTAACCTAAGCGGCGGCTAGCAACAGTACCGCGGAGAGGGGTCGGGATTAATATGGAGGATTAGCTAAATAACGACTCGTGGAGTTCAATTTAACAAAGAAATATAAGGAATTTATTCAATAAAAAAAATGTAAGAAAAATATGAGACAAAATAATTAAACAATCAAGTACCCGGGGGTACTTCCCCGCGGGTTGGGTGTGGCCGAGGACCGTGTATAGGCGGCCTCGCCCCGTTTCACAAATTTCACAAACAAAATAGCTTCCACGTAGGAACGCAATAACAAAAAAAAAGAACAAGATAACTATTAACTGAACAAAGCAATACCTCGCGGAACAATGATAACGGGTAGAAGGCGGAATCACCACCGCGAGGTGAGAATAAATAATTTTCACGATTTCTACAATAAATCTTAACAATAACTTAATCCTAACTCTGCCGCGTAGGCAAGTCCACGGGACCTTGACGCGTAAATACAAAACAAAAGTTGACTCGACAATAACCAGCTAAATTTAAATCTCCGTACGTTGGAGAGGGAGACGGTAACCGACTTAGATTTTCTCGCTCGCTCTCATAGGCGAGCCTTCGTACACCTAGACGTGATTACTAATTGACCACTTTTTAGGCCTCCAAACGATATTTCCAAACTCAATATTTTTCCTTAGAACACTGGCTACGGCCTACCGACTCGCAGTTCGGCTTAATCGACCCTCAAAATTAAGAAATCGCTCGTGGCGTGGATCAAAGGCAATATGGCGGATGGCCGTTTGCCGGGTTCGAAAATTTTGGGCTAAGTAAGGTGAAGCTTACCGTAGTCCAGCCACCTCACGTACAGAAGCGATGCTCCAAAATTGCACTCAAGCACACGCTACAGACTCAAAACTCGAAACGCAAAACTCAAAAAGTATGCCCACGTAGGGGAGTCGCAAAACTAGCCTCGCGGCTTAACCAAAATTATGGACTCAAGTTAGAGCTCGACGCTCTGCCTGCTAAGCAGGCCTACGGCAGAGTGTCTTCCTCGAAAATTGCTCGTGTCATTGCGCTCTCAATTTGCGCAATATCGACCTTTGATCCTCAAAATTGATCGGGGGAGGGGGGGGGGGGGGGGGGGGGGGGTTGCGCTACGTTAGGCGCTCGTCGTGTGTCTAGTTGTCCCTCGCCGATTTTCGTAGAAAATCCTTCGGGAAGGCAGGGAACGCGGCTCGCAGGCTCTTGGTGGCGGCGGGAATCTCCTACACCGCCGATTTCCCACGTTGCTGAGTACCCTAGGCACTCCTCCGCGTTCCTCCAGGTTGAATCACCGTCCCAGACTTGCTTCGAACGTCGCTTTTTACCCCTCGTGTCGGGATTCGCAGCCAAGTCCTCGATCTGGGAAACTTTTGGCTCCCCGCGTACATAACAGAGAGTATGGAAAAGAACAAAAAAAAATAAGAACTCAAATCCAAAAGTCTAAGTCGGTCACGGTCGCCTCTCGGAGTTAGATAACCCTAACTGGGGGTGCATTCACGCTGGACCTCGGTGGTCCTCTTACTCTTTCGCTCCCTTAATTAGACCTGTCAAGGGTTTGGGGCGAATTGTAACGGCAGTCACAAACTGCAATGTTACAATACATATTTCAATAGTTAATATGTGTATAGAAATATATACAAATATGTATACAGAAATTTAAACAGAATTTCAGACGAGAGAAAAAAAAAAAAGTCAGGGACGGGAATTGAACCCTGATCGCCCGCGCGTGAATCATAGACCTTAACCACTATGCTACGTGCCGTCGTTGAAACTCAATGAACGCAAATGACACATAAGCGTCGTTAAAATCATTATCGTCATTTTTTTCGTAAACGGCTGAGAGTTGCGTCCTATCCCTTCTCTATATCACATCTCTGGTGAAGCACTAAACTAGGAAAAAGACTCGTCCAAATCCGGTTCCCGGTCAAGGCGGTCGCCCCTTGCAAGACGAGATGGTAAATGTAAAAAAGAGTGACTACCTGGCACTGGTGGAGGCAATAAACAGAAGTAAAAACAAACCCAATATCCCGAGTAATGTTCCAATTCAAATCAATTCAATAAATCCCAAATATAAAATATAAAAACTAACAGTTGGAGGAAGAATGGCTCAACAAGAAGCAACGTTGAGTCGACTCACAGCTAGTGTCAAGAAGTGTTGCTCAACAGTAAGCCAAGTAGCATAACTTTCCACGGAAAGAATTGAAGATATATAGACGAGATGAAAAGAAATGTCGACAACTTGATGGAAAGGGTATACGAAGAGAAAGATAGTGAGGAGGAGGAAGATGACGAAAAAAAGGTAAGTACAAAGTCAATACCAAAAGAAACGAACAATGCAAACGAGGAAAATACAGTACAGAAAAACAAAGGAGAGTCAAAAACCGAAGAAATAAACACAATCAAAGAATTTGCAAAAGAAATGAAAGATAACTTAAAAATTGACAGAATGGCAAAGATAGCAAATATTAAGAGAGAATGCAAATTAAGAAAAGATAATAAGTACGAGTACTTTCATGATCTTTTAACAAGTGAATTGAGAATACATGGATTATTACATATAATTGGAAATGAAATTCCTTCAGATACAAATGAACAAATGATAGAAGAACAAAAACATCGAGCTTATCATGACAGAATCATTACAATTCTAGAACTAGAATGCTGAAAGAATTGAAAATTATTGAAAGTAGTGAAGTCAATACTGATAGACACACTGCCAAAAGAGCACTCTATGAGTTTCAGTACATACATGGTAAGATCAATGCAGTTAAATTTTGTGAGGAATTTGAAAACGCGATCAGAATCTATGAGAACTGCCCCAGTGCAGAAGCAATATCAGAAAAAGAGAAAAGAGAGATCTTCTTTGGTGCAATTCACAAAGGAGCTCCATCAATCAAAAATCTTAAGTTTATTAGCCAACGATCTGGTGATCAAGGATTGCCATATAATAAACTAAAGACTTTGTTAATACAGGAAGGAGCGTTACAAACACCTGTTGAAAGCAACGAGAGCACGCTGAAAGCTGCAAATCTTACCAGAAAACTTCTGGATAGATCTTTTGAGTGTGGTGACAGAGGTCATCATGGTGCGAAATGTCCCAACAAAGGTCTTGGACCAAAATGCTATAGGTGCAATGGATTTGGGCACATAGCTAAAGAGTGCTCAAAGAGTGGAGTAACTGGATCTTTCAGAGACAAGTTCCCTGCTCACGAAAGGTACAATTCAAATGATAAACCTGAGTTCTCTGGTAGGCCGAACAAATTCAAAAGAGCATTTAAAAGATGAGCTAATAACGAGAATGCAATGAATGCTAATAAGGGAAAATTTGATAATAGGAATACTAACAATACTCAGAGAAACAATAAGGGTGGAAACAACAAAAATCAACAACAGAAGACAAGTCATCTGACAAGCACAACTCTAATTAAGGTAAGAAATTGAATGAATTAGTTGATAATGAAGTGATAGGCAGTAATAAAGATGAAGATGCGAAAATAGACCCGGAAAGCATGTTTACCAGAACAACAAAAATCGATCAGAGTAGATTCCTCTCAGAGTTTATAGCATACTCAAGAGCTACATAACATTTGACCAATTCGAAATTAATAGTCAAAACTTTCGATGAATCTTGCAAAGGAGTGATTAAATGCGCAAATAAAGATGAGACAGCTAATATAAACTCAGACGGTGATGGAAAGATAGAGATAGAATTGGAAAATGGTGAAAGAATAGAAATAGATAGAATTGTATACGCAGAATCCTTAAAAGAAAACTTGTTCTCACTGAGAAAATTGGCAGAAATGGGATTAGGCATCTATCTAGACGATGAGAAGATAGATATAATAGATAAACAATCAAAAGAACGATTTAACACAGGGGTTTACAAGCGACCTTATTGGGTGATAGAGTTAGAAATTCATAAGGAGAAAGGCGGTCAATATTCTAACCAATTGGAAAAGAGAATGATAGCTAATTTGGGAAAGATGGAGAACTAGGAACAAAAAGATATCTGATTAGAAGAGTACCGAAAATGTTGAATCAGCCAGACGCTGCAAAAGACAGTAGAAAAGAGAGTCAAACAGAAACTAATTAAAAATGAAATGAAGAGATCAATGATTTGACAAACTTAGAAGAAAGTAAAGAAATTACACAGGAACATTCCAAAGAGGTGAAAACAATTGTAAAAAGAAAAGTTCCTTATGAGCAGTCAAACTTCTATTATATACCATCTGGAATCGAGAGTTTCAAAATCTGGATGATTTACCATTAACAGAATCTTCGGAAGACCTGTCACCGTTTAAAACAGGCGATAGGAAATTTAAGAAAATTCACAAAGCACTGTTGTGGTATATTAGATTTGGCCATGCCTCGGTAGCATACTTAAAAGCCTTACAAGCCAGATTCCCAGATAACAAAGAATTGAAACAAGCCAAATTTGACGAGACAATTCTGGAATGTGAAGTATGCAAAATAGCCAAGTTTAACAAGCTACCATTTTCAAAGATAAGAAGACGAGCAACTCAACCACTCCAAATTATCCACCACTATGGGAGTTATAAACCCTAAGACTCATCCCAAAGGCCACCGATTTATATCTGTGTCCATAGATGAGTATTCAAGATTTGCCATGGCATATCTAATGAGAGAAAAGAATGATACTGGAAAATGCCTAGAAATGTTTGTCAGAAGCGCACGTAACTTACTTGGGTACAATGCGAAAGTATGTTACTTACGCTCTTATCAAGGAACTAAGTTTGCAGGTTGATACACGACTGACGTCTTGAGGAAATTAGGTGCTGAATTGCATCTACCAGGTCCAAACACATCTGAACACAATGGTGTATCAGAGAGATTTAATCAAACTATACAGAAAAAGACGAGAGCTTACATGTAAGATGCGGGATTACCTCAAACGATGTGGGACTTAGCAGTTACAGCTGTGGTATACGCATACAACCGCACTCCTCACAAATCGAACGGCATGATAACACCTTTTCAGAAATTCACACCTGAACACAACTTTGATATAAAAGTTATCAAATTAAAAGATTTGGATGCATGGCCTATGTCAAAGTACCGAGAAAGTCAGGTCCAAATTTGAAGAATCGGTACGACCAGTGATCCTCGTAGGATACACTTCCACAGGATTTAAATTATTCAAACCAAACACAGGAAAATTCTATGAGAGCACACATGTTCGCTTCAATGGAAAACTGGTTTATAAAGACAGATACAAGGAAGATAGCACAAAAAATCTACCAAAAGATGTGACTGAAATAAAAGAAAGTGAATGGTTTGTGAATTTCGAAAAAGATGAAGGAGAGTCGGAAGAATTATTTAAAACGGAGGGAGAGATAAAGAAAAGGAGAGGTAGACCACGAAAATTACCCAGAGCACAAACTGAGCAAACTGAGCAAACTGAGAAAACTGAATCTGAGAAAGAAGAGATTGAACCTGAACAATTAAGTGATGAGGCTTGTCATGCTCTTCTATCGAGCATTGGTACAGGTCCAGTGAATTATGAAGAGGTCATAAACTCAGCAGACTGTGCAAAATGCAAACTGGCCATGAAAGAAGAACTACAGTCCATAACAAAGAATAAAGTTTGGAAATTGGTCAACAAACCCACAAGAATGAACAATGGACAAATAATGAATATCATTGACTCTCGATGGATATTCAAAAGAAAGCAAGAGCCAGATGGTAAGATAAGTTTCGAAGCTAGACTGGTTATACATGAATTTAAAGATGAGAATGTGTACGAATTGAGCGAAACCTATGCCTCCGTTTCGAGATTGACATGAGTAAGAGCAGTTTTGGCAATAATATATCGCTATGATTTCGAAGTATGTCAACTAGACGTGAAAACAGCCTTCCTCAATGAAGAATTAGAAGAAAAAATTTACATGGAGATACCAGAAGGTGTGAATCTATCTGTAAATGAGAAAAACAAGAAAGTGTGTAAATTGGAAAGATCCCTGTATGGGCTACGAGTAAGCCCAAAGAAGTGGAATGAAACATTCACTGAAGTAGCCTGTCCCTGCTCAAAATCCCAGACACAAATCGACAGGGGCGGATAGCTTTCCGGACAAGTTTCCATGTCTGTCCGTGGTCGGTACGCTATCCGGACCAAAATTCCTGTCTGGATTGTGTGCGGGCCTTGTCTGCATTCAGTCCGGCTCGGAAAATTTGCGACGGGGTAACTTATCTGGACCAATCGGCATCTTATCGGTTGAAAAAATAAGTATGGTTGTCTGACTGGTTTTGTCTGGACTGTTTCCGGAACAAGCGGATCACCCATCCGGAAGTCCGTCCGGTTGAATACGCATCGTATTCGGCGGTTCAAGCAATCTGTTTCGTATGAACTGCCCTGTACGGTCCCGTCCGGTTTTTTGTCCGAACGTCCCGACACTAAGAATTCATGCCGAAATATTCAAAGTCCACGACGGCGCCCTGTACGGTCCCGTCCGGTTTTTTGTCCGAACGTCCCGACACTAAGAATTCATGCCGAAATATTCAAAGTCCACGACGGCGCCCTGTACGGTCCCGTCCGGTTTTTTGTCCGAACGTCCCGACACTAAGAATTCATGCCAAAATATATTCAAAGTCCACGACGGCGCCCCGTCAAAATATTCCAAGTCCCTGTCGGGGCTCTGTACGAACCTAACCGTAAACCGTCGATTTATCATACATATACATACTTTTTGCATAAAATTGTAATATATTCGCAGTGGGCATATTCATACATCATTATCATAATATTAGCAAATAAGCAGATAATGGTATAGTAATTGCGGAAAATAACTAGTCACATAAACGACGCTTCCGAAGAATATTGCAAAGCCATGTTCGCTCGCACGTAAACCCGCATCGTGACGTCAGAGCAACTACCTGATCGTGTATATAACCGCTCAGTTCAAGCTGAACACTGTGAATATTCTTTTTCGTATGCGTATGTACGCTTGGCGTGTTTGATTATGACCGATATGAAGTTGGCCCCACTGTCTTCTGTCTCTTTCTTTTCCTATGTAGCCACGAGGGATAGAAGAGGACAGAAGACTATGGTGCCAACTTCATATCGGTCAAAATCAAACACGCTTTGACCGATATGGAGTTGGCCCCACTGTCTTCTGTCTCTTTCTTTTCCTATGTAGCCACGAAGGATAGAAGAGGACAGAAAACTGTGGTGCCAACTTCATATCGGTCATAATCAAACACGCCAAGCGTACGTACGTATTTACGACAGTGATACCCATAAATGTAATTAATCAATTTTATTGTACTCGTACAGTAAGTAAACATCGCCCGCGTTGGCGTTTTATACCGCGTCCGAAACGATCACACTGGTGACAGTTTGATCAGTTAGGTACACGCGGCATCCGTTTACAACGAGCAAGATCATTCACTTGCATATGGCGGCCGACGAAGTTGTAGTGATGGTGTGAAGTGAATGTGATGCTATGCATTAAGTGTTTAAAAATTGTGCGGATAATCCTGGAAAGTACATAAAATATCTAATTCTGAAGAAGCTAATATATACCGAAGAAAAGCATCAGGGTATAATACACTGCCGTATATCGTTCCCAGCAGCAAATTGACGAAACGGAATTGAACCATTGTCCGAGTAAAATCAAGATGGCCGAAAACACACGAGGCCATCTCGCATTTCGTCGTGAAATGGGTTTGTTAATTGACGCCATGCTCGCCACCATGGAATCCCATGTTACTCAGCGCGTACAACAGTCTGTGGAGTCGTAGACACAGGACCTTCACCACGTGCGAGGTCGAGTGACTCAACTTGGTTCTCAGATTGATGCATTAAGTCAAACAATTATTTCAGTCCAGCAGGCTCCACCAACAGTACCTGACGTCGCTGAAGATATCAAAAGATTGAGGGATCGGCTGGAACGAAGAAGGCACTCATGGAGAAGAAAGCCGAAGTCGAGTCGCAGTTCGGTCTTGTTATAGAGCACGACATGACTTATAAGGAAAGACAAACTCGACACAACTGATGTTGAAGAAAATCTAGATGACGCGAAACGCAACTCGGAGGACGCTCAGGATGATCGTGATATTGAGCCAGCTGACGTATCAATGGAATCGGAGACTGAATACGATGGAGATGCAACAGCTATAACAGACACAGATAGCCAAGAACCTTGGGTATGAATATGATTTAATAGCATTCTACATATATATCGTAATTATGGTGAATCAATTATGAGGGCTTGCATTAGAACCTGCAGCATCTGACTTCATCCCTACCGCAAATATCGAATGTGTAATTTTTAAAAACCAAAAATATTTTTTTTCGTTAAATCACCCAAATAGTGATAATATTCTTCACAGCATCCCTTTGTTGTATGACATATATTCTTTGACTCGTTGGGTTAACCAAGTTTTGTTTCAATATATTACAGATTTTCGGTGCGAGGAATGAGTGACATACCTAAATGTACAGAGTGCGTATATCACACCGTTGAAGGGAGACGTTTTATTTTTTGGAGTTTATTATACTGTAAGTCTAAATATGAATATTTGTACCTGATGGTATATTATGTAACTTTCACATCATACGCATTGTGCAGATGATTCCTATTAATAGCATATGTATTATACCTGAATGTATAGAGTGAATATCACACAGTTGAAGGGGGATATTGTATTTTTTGGAGTTTGTCATACTTTTAGTATAAATATGAATAATTGTACCAGCTGATGGTATATATATATATATCTGTCACATCACGAGCTTGCAGATGAGATATAAATATCTAATAAACTTATTGACGTGTGAATATTAGAAATTGTTTTATTCTTATCATTAACACCCTATATGATATAATAACACTGACAAATATTTTTTTATCATAAATACCATGTAATTGTTGCCCTCGTATAATAACGACTCCCTTTTAGGCACGTCAATCAACGGGATGTACATCCTGCAACCCAAAAGGTATCAAGCGGGCCCCCGCTGAAATTTGAACTGAAAATGATTTTTCATTTTTGGTGCGATTGTAATTGGAACATTCGGATCTCCTGTGCTGCAATTTTGGGTCTTCTGATTGTGCCGATTATGATCATTTCAGAAATCATTAATCGATCCATTCCAAATTACAGTGGAGGCCCCCCTAGTACCTTTCGGCTTACGGGATTGATGTTCCGGATAGGACCGTATCCGGAGCATACCTAGCGCGGGGATATGTTCCGGATAGGACCGTATACGGAGCGTACCTAGCGCGGGAATATATTCCGGATAGGACCGTATATAGAGCGTACCTAGCGCGGGAATATGTTCCGGATAGGACCGTATCCGGGGCGTACCTAGCGCGGGGATATGTTCCGGATAGGACCGTATATAGAGCGTACCTAGCGCGGGAATATGTTCCGGATAGGACCGAATAGAAATGCTGACACGAAAACATGTTTTACCGTCAAAATTTCGGACAGGACCAGATGATCTCAGGTACACAAATACCGTACACAACCAGACAAAGTTCCGCCTATCCGGTTTTCTGTCTGGGATTTCGTGCAGGGGTGGCTTTGGACTTGAGAACTCAGATTTAGAACCTTGCCTGTTTACTCAGAGATAAGATGAGAAAATATTAATACTAATATTGTATGTGGATGATATTTTACTGGCTACCAATGACAAAAAGAAACTAGAAGAAGTGAAAAAGAAACTGAGTAAAGAATCTGAAATGTCAATACTGGGAGAACCAAAAGAGTTTTTGAGCATTTCTATGAGACGTGACAGACAAACCCGCGTCATTGAATTGAGTAATTAAGTAAAAAAGTACATTCGTAGAATATTAAAAAGATTTGGATTGGATGAATCACATCCACGAAGGACTCCAATGAATATGACTTAAGTTACCAATCAAGCAAGAAAACGAAGAGAATCTGATATAGATGGTGAATTGCTTGATGATTCAGATTCAAATTCCAGTTTTCCCTTCCATTTCCCTTCCTTTCTCATCGAATCAGTCCCATAATTGAAGACTGGGGAATGGTAAAACGAGTGTTTAGATATCTGAAAGGAACGACGAGCCTAAAGCTGAGATATACTATCAAATCAGACGAGATACATGGTTACTCTGATGCTAGTTTTGTTAACTGCAAAGCCTTACTGACCACCTGTGAATTTTTGGTGAAGCTTTTTGGAGATACTATTATGTGGAGCACACATAAGTGAAGTTATGTGGCATTATCGACTTGTCACGCTGAATACGTGGCAATCAGTGATGCAACTCGTTAAGATTGATATTGAATGATCCTCCTTTGCGAATGGTTCTATGGTGCGATAATAGAGCTGCAACGATGAGCGTAGAAACAAATGGGGGAAATAAGCTAAGACAGATTATTAAAGTGAAAATTGACCATCTTAAGGATTGTGTAAAAAGAAAATTAATTGTACTCAAATAGGTCAGATCCAAAGAACAGTTACCTGACATTTTTACTAAACCATTACCATTTGAATTACATAAAAAATTAAGAGAGGAGATAACGAATAATTAATGTTAAAAAGTGAATAATTTGTGTTTATCTGTTCACAGGAAACTAAAAATACAAAAAAAAAAAGGAGTGGAGCTATGGTCGTGACATTACTTGAGAGCCTGAGGTCTATCTAAAAAAACCCAGTATTTAGGATACCCAGATGCGAAGATAGCTCCTCAGACGAATAATAAAGATTACTTGTATTCCTGAGAAATGTTCTTTAAAAGTGTGATTTTATAGAATAAGAAAAAAAATATGTTTATTAGAATAATAAGGATAAATATACTGTCAAACATATGATAAAAGATGAGTTAATGAAAGACGAGTTAAAGGAGAAATATACTGGTACAGAAGATACGGAAGATGTCGGGAGGGAGTGTCGAAATGGTGTGACTAATGCGCCACCTCCCGGTCTTCTCCGCTACTAGCCTGCCGGGCCCACTTACGTGCCCCGTCATTCCTACTAGACCGGGAGCCCATAACACTTTTTTCATGTATCATAACCTACTGCTCATAACTATCTTAGGTTCCATAAATCTGTGGCCCACATCACGAAAATCGCAACCCCGACCAAAATCCGTGGCCACAAGATGCTGCGCCGGCGCGATCAAAGTGTCTCGAAAACCCAGATTTTCGAATCATTTGCTGCCGTTCGGCACGCGTTGCAAATTGCTATCAAAAAGAAGAAAATTTGGGCGGAAGCCAATGCCGAACGTCTAGGGTGGCTACGGAGGGCACTAACACCCCATACTTTTGTAAAAAAATTCATTCCCAAAATTATTATAACTTACTGTTCAGCATTTCGATAATATCCCTAATTATTCACTACAATTCAAAGCAATACGATCGCCGAACATTTTGGTTCGCTAGGAGCCTAGCCGCACGTGCGCACTTCCGTATTTCCGGTGTCGTTATGTGTGACATCATAGCCTACTGTTCGGCGTCAATTTTACAACATATATGAAATGAAATGAAAGTATAAAATATATATGCCGAACATATTAACCGGGCATATATATTATAAACAATAAAAGACAAAAGTTGTTGAACAAATTATACTGTACCGTTCGGCGATGGTCATTTATGACTAATTTTATCATATTTAACTGAACAATGTAACCCCCGAACAAAATGATTAGCTATGTTATTCGTAATTACTGAAAAAAGATTGCATCAATTTTCTTTTGAAATAACTAGCTGCTCATTCAATTCTATAAAAGAAAATTGATGCAATCTTTTTTCAGTAATTACGAATAACATAGCTAATCATTTTGTTCGGGGGTTACATTGTTCAGTTAAATATGATAAAATTAGTCATAAATGACCATCGCGGAACGGTACAGTATAATTTGTTCAACAACTTTTGTCTTTTATTGTTTATAATATATATGTCCGGTTAATATGTTCGGCATATACAGGGTGATTCAGGTTGGGCGCACCACCTTACGTGGGTGTATTCCTCCTGAAAATCTAAGACTAAATTTCCTTTACCAAAACTTCGAGGGACTAACGGTTTGGGAGTTACGGAAGATCTTAGTTGACCAATCACACGGCTTATGAGTGACGTAGACAGGGCCGGTTCAAGAGTGTAAGTCGAGCAGTGCCCGCGGCGGTTCGATTTTTATTGTACGACGTTTCAGTTCGATTTCTAGATGAGAATGACGGCGTCGCCTCCTGAAGATGTCTTCGTACGGCATTCACCTCCGTTCTCGTCATCCTGATCGTCTGATTTATAGTTTCAGTCGTCCAGGTCCTCCACTCCGTAGTTTGAGTTGTCCAGGTCCTGCGCTTCGTAGTTCTTGTAGTCCAGGTTCTCCACACCATATTTTGAGTCGTCCAGGTCCTCCGCCTCGTAGTTTCAGTCGTCCAGGTCCTCCGCCTCGTAGTTTCAGTCGTCCAGGTCCTTCGCTCCGTAGTTTGAGTCGTCCAGGTGCTGCGCTTCGTAGTTCTTGGAGCCCAGGTCCTCCGCTCCGTAGTTTTAGTCGTCCAGGTGCTGCGGTTCGTAGTTCTTGGAGTCCAGGTCCTCCGCTCCGTAGTTCTTGTGGTCTATACGGCGAGCTCTCATAGAGATCAGCAACATTACACGAGAGTTAAAAAGCAAACCACCAAATATGAAATCTCGCCCTATTATTTCGAACCCATAATCCATAACATTTTAACATATACGAGCTTTAATTACATGGATTCAATCGAGGAGTGCAATATGTTACGTGGAGACAGTGGATAGATAGTGTTGCGCATATAATGCATTTGATAATTTATCTGGGCACAAACTCCTTTATATGAGATTATACCTGAACTTATATGACACTTTATGTATCTAATTCTATAGTTTGTCTACATGTATTATAGAAACGACGAAAGAGCGAACGTTCAAGGCATGCAAGAATTCTGTCTCAGAACTGAGGAAGAGTTGTGCTAAGATACTTTATTATTCATTCTATCACTTATGTCAGTTGAACTCGCAAGTCTCTCATCTTCTTAGGGGAAATTCAAATATCAGAATCGATTGAGGTGACCATAATTATATGCAAGCTAAGAACTCAGTAAACTCATCCTACTAAGAAGGGGGTCGTGGCTGAAACTTTCGCAAGAACCATTCAATTTTTTGAAAATTAATAAAAATTGTTCAGTGGAGAAATGCTTTCTACAATTTTTAGTATACGGAAGTATATGTATTGAAACATAAATCTCAATTTCCTGGAATGCTATTGTATGCGCATAAAACCTTTCGCAGAAGGTCTCCTATGAATTGCCGCAAAGGTTTCCTGCGCTGAAATTTCATCGCAGAAGGTTGAATTATTTCTTCCATACAAATACACCATGAAGTAAGAATTTCAGTAAGTGTTTCTTGATTAGACCTTTTATAGTCATTTGCAAAAATAAAAAAACACTTTTATCGGAGTTTCCGTGGCGTTTCCCCGTACTAACGTTTCCCCGTGATAAAGAATGAAAATGCACAGCAGTTTCATCTAAAGAAGATATCCAACGTTCCTATGTTAAATAAAATTATGTCAAAAATGCACAACGCAGCTTATGCGCACGAGTATGATTCTAACCTACTAATTAATTGATAAGTAGTTTAATTGGCAGCTAATTATGCCTACAATTCGAGTATACTACTATTGGTGCCTATCCCGAATTTTTGTCTGATTTTCTGTGCTTATCATCAACAATAATCTATAGAATTAATTTTGATAACCTCTGAACAAGTTATCAACGCTAACAACTGTGGAACGAAGTCCAAATTCTGTGGCATATTCACGTAGCTCACTGTTTCAAGCCGCCATGGTGTGCGTTTTGTATAAGATGGAAATGAGTGAGTGATTGTGTGAGTGAAACAGACCGAGCTCTCAGAAATTTGTATTCGACTATTAGTCCAGTCATTTGGTAGTTTTAGCAGGAAAGTTTAGCGGAAGTGTTGAAAATTGGTGCTCTTATAGATTTTAAGGTGCTCTTTCCGAAGTTTCACTTTGCAACCTCGTACAATTGAGTCAACGAGTCAATAGTAGCGCCATCTATTAGCTAAAAATTTTCGCACGCTGAATACCCCGAATGTAGATAGCTTTACAACTTGGAATGGTGATTGAACTATTTCTACTGTAATATTGTTGTGGGAGAAGTAGTGCTCAGTACTAGTCGATTGCAAGAAATCATTATATCGCTCAAATTAGATGTCACTCGTCTCACTCGACAGGGATGTTTACTGTGTCAGTGTGTGTATCCATGTGCCAGCTATCACGAGGATATTATGTAATAGTGTATTATGCAACAAGTGCGGAAAACGTACGCACGTGTTTCATACGATATTTTTTGACATAGCATGCCCAAAATTCGATGAAACCTACAGAATCAAGTTATTTAGTATATTTTGATGTAGCATGCGTAAGATTCGTGAAAAATCTTTGTAATACATGTGGTAATAATAAAACACGATATATATAAATTGGTATCAGGGATGGATTAAGGGCGGTTACCAGCGAGTTGACTCGTGTATGCAGTGAAAACTATTTCTTTATTTAAGATATTAATAAACTCTTATAGTCAGGCCTGTTTGCCTCGGCACGTCTTGCTCCTTCGATGGTCGTACAAACTCTACTTCTCCCTTGTTCTTAAATAAGTCCGCCCTCGGCGCCAAACACACTTGCATCTTCTATCAACCAATTCCCACATTCTGCATTCACACATGCACGCATTCCTCCCTCACACGCAAACACCCTTGAGGATCCGTGCCCAAACGTTTGGTACATAAGTGCCTAGCCTAACGTCATTCCGTAATTTATGGCACTGCCTGCTTTTCGTCCTTTCCTCGACGCTAATTTTCACTCGCCTTGAAAATAAACTTATCTTCTAATACTTTAACATTACTCTTAAATCTACGAACACTTTCCGATACCACATACATGTGAATGACAGAAATAATAAGTTATCCTTACAAAAGGATTCAAATCAGATACAATTGCCAAGTACCTGCCTCCTCTATATTAAAAGTTCACAACGGAAAAACAGAAAATTGAATAGCCCTGTGCTCGCTCACTCGCTACGCTCGCTCACTAGATTGACTTTTGATAATTGACAAGAAAAATTTAGGAAGTGGTACTTGGCGGGCCATTATAGCAATATATATCGAACGAATGATGTATAGACCTACGTGAATATTTTACTTACCCATACCTGGCCCGCCAAGTACCACTTCCTAAATTTTTCTTGTCAATTATCAAAAGTCAATCTAGTGAGCGAGCGTAGCGAGTGAGCGAGCACAGGGCTATTCAATTTTCTGTTTTTTCGTTGTGAACTTTTAATATAGAGGAGGCAGGTACTTGGCAATTGTATCTGATTTGAATCCTTTTGTAAGGAGACATTTTGATAGTACCATTTTTGTTAAGGTCGAATTTTCCTTGGTAGATTTTTTGTGGGTAATGATGACATTATTGTACTTGGCGAAAGGTTTTTGCACCGGAGGTGCTTTTTAGGGGGGGATATCACTACTTTTTGTAAAATTTCGCTTGACTAGCTAATAATTGTGCTCGCTCACTACGCTCGCTCGATTGGGTTTCCCTAGATCCTCGCTCGCTAGGCTCGCTCGGTTGTCAGCATTCTGCCAATTGTTCCTATGAGCATCTCAATGCATGTACGGCGAAGCATTTTATATCATCTAAATCCCTCTATAAGCAGTCACGTCAAATGCGGTAGTATAATATCATTAAGGATAAAAAGTAAAACAATAAAACATTCTCGGTCTTATGTTTGCAGCGTCGACAAAAGCGCCATCTGACAACTGATGTCGAGTACTTTTAACTGTGCTGTCTAGTTATGGCCACTCTTTCCTAATTTTTATACGCACAGATTTAGTGTGCTGAAGGGGACGAAAGACGAAAAAATTTTCAGATGAAACGGGTACTCAGAAACTTAAAATAATAATATCTCAGCTCTCCGTGCACTGAATCAATCGAAATCGGGCTCAAATGAAAGTGCTTTATGCCCACATTCTGAGATAAATATTTCAATCTATTCGATATAGGGAGGCCACAGGAATTAGGAAAATCCTATCTCTCCAACCCACCGTTTAGCTCCCGTATGGGTAAATAGACTCGTCGAGTCGCGCGCGGCATATATACCTTTCATATATATATTTTTTTTAATTGTACTTTGCGCGAGACTCTACCGAGTCTCTTGATTACCAACCTGTATTCTATGCGTTAATATAATGGTTGTTCATGACTGTATTGTATGAAATATATATACGATATACTAAAATATTTGTTCATTTCATTAGTGCATAATGTTTATTTCATTAGTGCATAATTGGTTGTCATGCTATACAATGTAACAGTTAGGCGTGTTACATGATGGTCCACGAGATCTGTGACATTTTATTGTTATCCAATCATAAAATACAGGCGAAAGATTGAAATAGAGATAAAACAATACGATATATGAAACATTTTCGATCTTAGGTCAACAGCATCGACAAGAGCGCCATCTGACAACTGATGTCGAGTACTTATCTCTACTGTCTAGTGGTGGCCACTCTTTCCTAATTTTCATCCGCATAGCTTTAGTGTATAAGATCTGACTGACTGAAGGAGGTGAAGGAGACGAAAAATTTTGGACGAAACGGGTACTAAGAAACCTAAAATAAATCATATCTCAGCTCATTGCTCACTCAATCAATCGAAGTTAGGCCCAAATGAACGCTGTTTGTGCCCACATTCTGAGATAAATATTCCGAACTTCCGGATGTAACGAGGCGAAAGGAATTAGGAAAATACTGTCTCCCCAACCCACCGTTTAGATCTTGTTCGGGTAAAGAGACTCGTCGAGTCTTGCGCGGCGTATATACTTTTTACATATTTTTTTTTTTTTATTGTACTTGGCGCGAGACTCTACCGAGTCTCTTGATATATGAATCACTGCAATGTATTCGGCGGTTACGCGTCTAGTGGGGGTCCAGGGGGCGCAGCCCCCTGTCGGGGGTGCAGAGGGCGGAGCCCCCCCCCCCCCCCCCACATAAAAAAAATACTCACAAAAGGCTATAAAATAGTACCCACTTGAAAATGAAAAAAAAACAAATTCAAAGAAAATTAAATTCATATATTTTTCATTCTGTTTTTTTCGATCTTTAACCTTTACATTTTAAAATTGAAAAAAAAATGATAATAATTGTTTCAACCATGATCATTGATGAGTTACGATATACAGGGTGATTCAGTTCGACCGGACCATATTTTAGGGGTAGATTCTTCGTAAAAATCTAAGACTAAAAGTTCTTTACGAAAAATTCGAGGGACCGACGGTGTTCCAGTTAAAAAATATCAAAGTTGACCAATCACGGAGCCCATACGTGACCAAGACAGGCCCGGCTTGTAAGTGAAAACTTAACAGTGCACGTGGCAAATCAAATAACTGTCAAGATTTGAGTTTAATTACTTGTTGATGATTAAATCGTTGTCTCCGACTGAAATCGTCGTGTCCAGGTACCTTGTTTACTTTGCTCAGGTCCTCAGCTGGGTGGTTTCCGGAGTTCAGATCGACCGCTTCGTAGTTTCCAGGATTTAGGTCACGCGCTACGTGGTTTTCGCCGTTCGGGTCCTTCGCTTCCTGGTTTCCGGTGTCCAGGTCACGCGCTTCGTAGTTCTCGCCGTCCAGGTCCTCCACTTCGTAGTTTCCGAGGTCCAGGTCGACCGCTCGGTAGTTTCCGGTGTCCAGGTCACGCGCTTTGTGATTCTCGCCATTCAGGTCCTCCCCTACGAAACTACGAAACTACGAAGCGGAGGACCTGGATGGCGAGAATCACGAAGCGCGTGACTTGGACACCGGAAACTACCAAGCGGTCGACCTGGACCTCGGAAACTACGAAGCGGAGGACCTGGGCGGCGAGAACTACGAAGCGCGTGACCTGGACACCGGAAACTAGGAAGCGAAGGACCCGGACGGCGAAAACCACGTAGCGCGGAACCTGAATCCTGGAAACTACGAAGCGGTCGATTTGAACTCCGGAAACCACCCAGCTGAGGACCTGAGCAAAGTAAACAAGGTACCTGGACACGACGATTTCAGTCGGAGACAACGATTTAATCATCAACAAGTAATTAAACTCAAATCTTGACAGTTATTCGATTTGCCACGTGCACTGTTAAGTTTTCACTTACAAGCCGGGCCTGTCTTGGTTACGTATGAGCTCCGTGATTGGTCAGCTCTGATATTATTCAACTGGAACACCGTCAGTCCCTCGAATTTTTCGTAAAGGACTTTTAGTCTTAGATTTTTACAAAGAATCTACCCCTAAAATATGGTCCGGTCGAACTGAATCACCCTGTATACTGATTACATAATAAATGAACGTACATAATTCCAAAAAATTCCACTTTCACGTAAACACTGTGAAAGTACAGTATTAGAGCGATCCTATTGTTTATTTTCGCTATAGCTGTATGGTTACGACTTTTTTTATTTTTCGCACACTATGCGTGAAATTGCATTTCACGCACGGAAAACAGTACATAAAATCGAATTTTACGCATACTATGTCAAAATAGTAGATTACGTAGCAAGGGCGGGAAGTTGATGATTCCTGCACGAGTGCAGGGATCATCAACCCGCCCTTGTTGCGTATACTATTTTGACACAAGGTGCCGGAAGTTCATGAAATATAATATAATATTATCCCGTTTAAAAAAGCGTATGGCCAGCCTGCACCAAATATACGAAAAACCTGGAGCGTGGTGCCAAATTGGCTGTGATTGAGTGTTAACTTTCGTGGCAACGATCGTGGCAACGCAAACAATGAAAATTTGTGGCTCATTACGGTTCAGTACAGGGATCAATCACTTCCCGCACGCTCCACAGGCATGGGAAAACGAACTTCCCGCACGCTGTGTCAAAAAGATTTTATTAGAACTCCAGGCTTATTTGTGGCTAACCTCCACTATTTCACCCAAAACAATTTTATTCAAGGGACATTTCAACACATCAGATTCTCGAAATAATTCTTTATTCTCGAGAATTTACCGTGCGAAATTCACTCGCAGGTATGTACATGTGTGTGTGTCGTTACCCTCACCATGGGACCCCCTCAGCAGCCTTAAGGTGCCACAGAAGTGGCATGTCCTATATATATTTTGTGACGTCAGAAGCCATAAATTTTCGTCGACAAATTGAGCCTAAACGGAGAGACGAATATCACAGGAATGATTTTTTTATAGAAGCTAAAATTCAAGTGTAGGGCGCTTGCTCAGTGATTTGCAACGTAGATTAGCCAGTAATATGTATTACGAATAAACGAAAATTATATTACATTTATACACATCCAACATGGTGGCATTAAAATGGCTGCAATTACCGACTTTTCGTATTTTCACCGCATCTGGGAGACACGAACATTCATCACTCAGCACAGGGAGCAAGCGCCCTGTAGAAATACACACACTTTTCGGGAAAACTAATTTCACCCATCTGCGTCCCGTAAATAAGGCTCAATTTGTCGACGAAATTCCTCGTATTTGACGTCTCGGTATGACATGTAATATGTTATCTCTTTATTAGATTTTAGGTTAGAAATAAGACCCAGCTGCGTTTCTCTGTAAAAACAAAAGTTTTTTTTATTTACACTATGTACAACTTAACTAATCACTTAATTCCTACCTGTAAAAACAAAAGAAACAACATTTAAAGTTCTTATTTCCAGATTTTTGTTTCTAATGATTCTTAGGTAATGATTATTCCCCTTTTCTCTCTTCTCCAAAACTTCCCGTCATCTCCCCCAAGCCTGCGCAATCGGTCGATAGACTCTGTCTGTAACGCGGCCGATTTAAACTTTAAGAGGAGCGACGACATAAGTCCACGAGTGTCGTGATTCTCTTTACATCTCCCTCCTTGAAGAAGAACAATTGCGCGTAGTGTGTAAGGCAATTGTTCAGTGCTGCTCCAGCGCTGGAGTTAGTTTTGTAATATGAAAGAGGTTTGATTCTGTTTTTCTGTGTCCGGTGTCGACTTCATACATTGAGTTTGAAATCCTCCTTAGTATTTTATATGGTCCAATTCTTAATTCATCTAGTTTCCTTCTATTCAGTCGATTTCCATTTTCCACGTAAACTCGGTCTCCCACAGCTAACTTTAGTTCTTTTCGATGCCGATCAAAATTTTCTTTATTATAGTTGTGAGACTTAATCGTGTTTCTCAAGGCCAGTTTTCTATCTCTTTTCAAATCATCATCTGTACATTTTGATTTTAATTCTTGTGGTAGAATATTTACATTTTCGCCTTCCAGTAGGTATTTTGGAGCGAATTTTGTAATTGTGTGTTCTGTTTTGTTATATGTCTCTACACACTTTTGTGCGATGGTTGTCCATGCAATTTTTTTCTCACTTTCGTTTATTTTGCATCGTATTTTATTAATCAGAGTTTGGTTTAATCTTTCGTTGAGACCATTTGAAAATGGTGAATCCACGGCAGTGAAAACCATTTTGATGCTTTTCTCTTTCAGAAATTCCTTAAATTCTTTCGAATTTATGCCCGGATATTGGTCCGTTAATATTATGTTGACGTTGTAACTTTGTGTCACATTTTTAGTTAATTTTATGAAGTCCTTGGCGTTTTGATTCCTTGATGTTAAAATATAAGCGTATCTCGTGAAGTGGTCAACCAGAAGGTGCAGGTATTTTTTTGTCGAACGAGATCCGCCGAAACCTCCGATGGTATCAATAGATATAATTTCAAAAGGATATTTCGCTGGACCCAAGTGTGACATCAGACCATTTTTCGGTTTTCTTCTTGATTTGTTTTTTATACAAATTTCACAATTATCACAGATTTTCTTTATGTTTGCCGTCAGATTCTCCGCTGTATAGAATGGTGTTATTTTATTCAGCATTTGAGTTCTTCCAATGTGACAGTAGGTCTTGTGCACGTTCTGTATTAGGTTTTTACTTAATTCTTCTGATAGCATGATTTTTTCTCTTCTTTTAGTTTTTTTGTAATAGATTTCATTTTTTTTTGTTAGTTTGTCTCTATCACGTTGTATATTGAGATTTTTATTTTGATCATTTTTTATATCTTCTAGATTAATTACATTTACCACTTTTAAGAAATCCTCTGTGTTTTCATAGGGTTCTAGAACCGGATTCCTACTTAGGCAGTCTGCTTCTTGGTTTGATTTTCCTGGGTTATATATTATTTTTAAATCATATTGGGATAAATAGTATGTCAAATCCCCTAGTTCTTCGTCCGTTCTAGCCTTTATGTTCATATGTTCCAAGGGTTTATGATCGGAGTATATTATAAATTCTTTTCCCATCAGCCAGTGCTGCCAATATTTTACGGCTTCCTTTATTGCCAAGCATTCCAGGTATATTGGCTTCTTCTTCTTTTGGGCTTCAGTCAATTTTCTTGAAAAATAAGCCACTGGTTTACTGTCTCCATTTTCGTTTTTTTGTTTCAGCACAGCTCCCACTCCTTTTATGCTTGCGTCTTTGTAAATATCAATTGGTGCCTCTGGATCAAAGATTTTCAAAACTGGTTCTGAGCACATTAGTGACTTTACTTTATCAAATGATTCTTGACACTCTTCTGACCAGTTGAATCGTACTTCCTTCCTCAATAGGTTGTGCAGTGGATCCAAAATGATTGCGATATGTGGTATAAATTTGTGATGAAAGTTGATTTTTCCCAGAAATTGACGCACATTTTTTTTTGTCTCTGGGACTGGAAAATTTTTTTCTGCAGTTAAGTAGTCTTTCAGAGGTTTGACTGAATTATTTTCTATTCTGTGGCCTAAATAATTTGCATAACTGTTTGCGAAAGTACATTTTGAAAATTTCAGTCTAAATCCTTCCGTTAGTATTGCCTCCAGTAGTTTTGATAAATGTGTCATATGTTCCTCGAAAGTTTTCGAAAAAACTATGATGTCATCTATGAAGTTTACTGCAAAATCCGAGAGCTTGTATTTTCTTATGATGTTGCTCAGTATCCTTTGAAAGATTGCTGGAGCTGTTTTCAGTCCAAATGGGAGGCAGGTCCATTGGAAATGGCCCTCCTGTGTTATGAATGCAGTCTTGTGTCTATCCTGAATTTTGAGAGGAATTGACCAAAACGCTGAATTGATGTCCAACGTTGTAAAATATTTGCTGTTTACTGTTTTCACCATCAAATCTTCGATCAGTGGGAAAGGTTGTGATTGGGGGACAACTATTTTGTTCACTCCCCTGAAATCTGTACATAATCTTGATTTCCTTCCATCTTCTTTTTTATATGCCAAGGTAACCGGTGCCGCAAACGGGCTGTATGACTCCTCAATCAGTTTTTTTTCCAGTAGTTGTGCTATTTGGTTTTCTATTTCTTTTCTATCTTCAATCGTGCATCTATATGGACGTTTATAGCAGTATTTATCAACCATTAGGTCAATATGGGCTTCATATTCTCTTACCGTGCCGACGTCATATTTATCTTTAGCAAATACTGTTCTGTATTTATCTATCAATTTATCGATTTCTAATTGTTGTTGTAAACTTAAATGATTTATTGAAATTTCGAATTCATTAGTGTTTATATGCTCGTTGAAATTCACTTCCCATTTGTTTTCTTGTTTTAGTGCTTCTGAGTCTGAATATTTATTTTCTTCATGTTTGTCACCTAGTACATCAGGAATCTTGACATTTTTATCCTCTATATTCTCTTCATTCGACGCACTTTTATTTATGTCTTTATTGTCGCATTGTATTATTTTTAGGTCCTCATTTTGGATTAAGTTGAAACTTTTAATGCAATCCAAACCGACCAGAAAATCGTAGTTAAAGTTTTCATTATCCACAATAAAAATATCCATAGTTTTTTCAATATTGTAAATTTTTATTTTTAAGGTTACGATACCTTTTGTTTGTTTTACACCATTAATTGTTTTCAAGTTTGCCATTTGTATATTTTCCGAGTTTTTCTGTTTTATCTTCAATAGTTTTGCATTGATTAATGACACATTTGAGCCTGAGTCATAAATTCCAGAAACTACTAATGTGTCATTCAATAGTAACTTGATTTTTATTAATGGTGTTACTTCTAGTTTTTTGGGTTTGTTTCGTTCAGTTCTATTTCTAACTCTGAGTTATTGACAGTTTTTATTGGTTCTGTCTTTTTATATTTTTCATTTTTTTCCTTAAACCAGCAAGTTGATTCGGGGTGATAACGTTTGCCTCTTTTCCCATTTTCGCAGATTTGGCACGGTTTTTTTTCTTCGACTTTTTTTAACTTCCCGTCTGAGTATCTTCCTTTTTTTTCAGCGAGATGTTCTAGTTTACCAATTTCGTTGTAGAGATCTTCCGTTTCACGCAAGGTTCCTCTGTCAATTTTATCAGACACGTAGTTCGGTAAGCCAACCGCTATAAGATCTATTAATGTTTCAGTGTCTATTGATTTTCTTATCTCCAGTAACAATTTTTCTTTTTTTAGAGCATACTCCAGTAGAGGTCCTGCTTGATATTTAAAGGCAAGAGCGTATCTAATTGGTGACCAGCCTTTGTTTGCAAAAGTTTCGCAAAAGTTTTTTTTCCACCTGCTCCATTCTGATTCCACTGTGAGTTTCAAAATCATACAGCTATACCAGTCTGCGCTAGCTTTCTCAAGAAAAAATTTTAAAATTTCGATTATTTTTCTGTCTTCTAATATCATGCAGCGTTCGCACTCTTTTTCAAATTCCTGTATCCATTGTTGAGCGTTCGAATTCTTTCCATCGAATTTTTCAATCATAAAGTCCTTTGCTATTTTTCCCAAGTTCTGAGTTTCTGATTTTTGCTGTTTATCTTCGAGCACTTTTTCCAATAATTTTTTTATTGTTTCATCTGTAGCATTTTGTGTAGTTTCAACCACCACTTTTTCTGTGATCTCCTCCAAATAGTAGTCTCCAAATTGTAAATTTTCTTCTTCATCCAAGTATACTTCAGATAGCTCCTTTGTCAGACTAATCCAGATTTTTCTATGCTGGTGTCTCTTCGTTAGTGTCTTTTTTACCTTGGCAAATATTTGCGATGTTATCAATTCCTTGTGCAGATTTGTTGGTTGGTATTCCTCTGGCATCTCAAAGGTGCGACCATCCGCTGTGCCTATTGAGGTCAGGCATAATATTGTTGACTTTCCGTCCGCCGATCCCCTCATCTTGAAATCAAATCGTAGTTTGTCCATTTTCTTGAAATATTTGCAAAAAATGTTGTTTTGTAATATGTTATCTCTTTATTAGATTTTAGGTTAGAAATAAGACCCAGCTGCGTTTCTCTGTAAAAACAAAAGTTTTTTTTATTTACACTATGTACAACTTAACTAATCACTTAATTCCTACCTGTAAAAACAAAAGAAACAACATTTAAAGTTCTTATTTCCAGATTTTTGTTTCTAATGATTCTTAGGTAATGATTATTCCCCTTTTCTCTCTTCTCCAAAACTTCCCGTCATCTCCCCCAAGCCTGCGCAATCGGTCGATAGACTCTGTCTGTAACGCGGCCGATTTAAACTTTAAGAGGAGCGACGACATAAGTCCACGAGTGTCGTGATTCTCTTTACAGACATATATCTATCGAAAACCTGTGAATTCACGGCAGTTCTCTGGCACCTTAAGGGGCTTCGGTAGTCGCGTGGGAAATCGATGCACGATACTTTTACTACGTAATTGTGCTACTACAAAGTTTCAATTCCGTAAGATTTCGGTAATTTCGGTATAAGTAATATATCAAGTGCAATCGTAAATAATTCCATAATTTCTCCGATGACAACTGAATCTGTGAAGAAAATTTAAACGTTTTGAAAAAACGAAATCCTTAGGGACTCTTTTCTGGAAGGAAGCCGTAGCCCCAAAGTTTCCTCCGGATCGGTTGTGTGGTTTGGGGGAAACTACTCATCGCGTTTTTGAAGTGGCGGAGCGTGTATCAAAGCCCCTTAGAAATCCTTAATTTGACTTACACAAGTATTTTCACTTGCCCTGAAGATTGCTACCATCAGACTTTGTAGATGGAGCATCCACTGATCTCGATGCTCATTGGCCAGAGCGGAAAGTTGACTTTTTTTAAATCGCTTTGTCTTTAGCACTTAAAAATGACATCTTGACATCCTGAAAACCCTGAGGATCTCGTCTTAAGTTGCCGAAATGATGATAATACCTATTCCATAATATTGGAGGGAGAAAGTGGAGGCAAAATGGGAGCACAAGAGGACGAAGAGGAAAAACAGATTTTCAAGAAAAGCAATATAATGGCAAGATTGCCAGAAAAGGGAGAGAGCACACGAAGGGAGGAAAGTGTACAGAAGCTAAGAGGAGAAATGAAAACAGGAATCATGGAAACCCTAATGAAAATGACGGTGTAGGCGACGGAAGGGAGAAGAGGAAACAAAGCGGAAATGGAGAAAATGCACGAAAGAATCGAAAAAATAAAAGAAGAAGGGAAAGTAGAATGAAAGAAACTAGAAGAAAGGATAGATAAAATGGAAAGAGAAAGAGCGACAAAAAGGATGAAGAGAAAAAGAAATGGGCACGCAGAATGGAAGCAGAAAGGGGAAAGCTGGCAGAAAAGATTGAAGAAGAAAGAGAAGCTGAGGAAAGCAGAAGGAGCGAGAGAAGAGAAGAACAATAAAAAGAATTAGAGGAAAAAATAAGAAAACTTGGAAAAGAAATGAAAAAAGGCCTAAAAGAGGTAAAGAAAAGAGTAGAACGTAAGGAAAGGTAGGAAAGAAAGAACAGAATAGTGACAAGAGGAGTGCACGGAGTGAGAGGAAAAGAAGTGGAGCAAGCCAGAAAGCTAACTAGAGAAATAGCAGGAGAGGAAATTTTGATAATCAGATAAAAGCGTAAGAATAAAATATCAAAAACTGGAAATCGACGGCGTGAATGTTAAATGGGATGAAGACAAAGGCAACTGGGAAGGGGACGACGAAGAAGAACAAGAGCAAGCAAGCGAAGAAAGTAGAGTATGGGGAAAAAGCAGAAGAAAAGGAAGAGGTGGACGTGGAAGAGGCAGCAAATGAGGAAGAGAAGAGGACACAGGTAAAAGAAAAAAAGAAGAATGCAAAAAGAAAGAGATAAAAATAGGATTTTGGAACGTAGCAGGGATAAAAGGAAAAGGCGAAGGCTTCTGGGATGAAATAAATGAATGGGATATAGCAGGTTTGGTAGAAACATGAGGAGAGGAGAAAAAAAAAGAAAAGTTAAAGGCAAGCCTGACTAGAAGCCACAGATGGGAAATCCAAGGGGCCAGAAGAAAACACAAGAAAGGAAGGGCAAGCGGAGGAATGGCGAAAGGAGTTAGGATAGGAATAAATGAGAAAAAGATAGCAGAGGAAGACGTAGAGAAGTTAGAAAGGGTATTGCGAAGAAGAATAGAAACAGAAGGTACAGAATAGAGAATTGTCATGGTATATTCAAACCAGAAGGTAAAAGAAATAACGATCGCAATAAACAAAATGTTAAAAAAAGGAGGAAGGGATGGACCGATACTAATAGGGGGAGACCTAAACGCAAGAACAGCAGAGGAAGGGGAATAGTAGGACAGGACGAGGAGACAAGGTGAAGGACAGAGAAGGAAAGGAGCTAGTTGAGTCGCTAGAAGGGAAAGGGCTGGGAATATGCAATGGGGCGGTCAGAGGAGACAAAGAAGGAGAGATGACATACATTGAAGCGGCAGGTGAATCCGTTATAGATTACGTAATAAGGAAACACGGAGGCATGGAAACGCATGAAAGCAAAGTGAAGGGAAGGATAGAATCGGACCACCTCCCAGTAATAATAACGGTAGATGGCGGTGAGAGGGCAAGCCCCGGAGAGAAAAGGGGCCATGTCGAGACAAGTGTGGAGAGAATGGATTGGTCAGAAGAAGGTATAAAATACTACAGAGAGGAAGTTGAAGGAGTGAAGACAAGAGGGAAAAAAACGAAAGACTTACTGGAAGAACTAGCAAAAGCGATAAAAGAAGCGGCTAAGTGGAAAAAAGTAGCAGGTAGAAGGAAGCATGAGCAAAAAAAACAATTAGTGAGATGAAGAATGCGCAGAGAAGAAAGACAGAGCGAAGAAGGCGCTGAAAGAGTGGAGGAGAGGGATCGGAAGCATGCAAGAGTACAGATTGGAGAGAAAGGGCTTCAGTGAAATGTGCGGCAGGAAAAAAAAAAAGCAGACAAGATCATAGAGCAAATGATGAAAGCAAAAACAGAAGGTGAGAAGTGGAAGATAATAAACGACGAAAGGCAAAAGAAAAAGGAAATATGTAAGGGCATAAAAATGGAAGAGTGGGTAGAGCACTTCAAGCAAATGCTCTAAGGAACGGAAGAAACACGAAGCGCAGAGGAGGAGACAGAGAAGGAGAAAGAAACGCAAAGGATAGATGAAAACAGAAGCGAGGAGAGAAAAAGGCGGAGCCAATAAAGGTGGAGGAAATAAAGGAATTCATAAAAAAGCTGAAGAGTGGTCAAGTAACATGGGCAGATGGGATAGCAAACGAAGCATGAAAACACGGAGGCAGAGGAACACTGGAGGCCATAGCGAAACTAATGAACAAAGTATGGGGATCGAAACGTATGCCGGAGGAATGGAAAGATGGCGTAGTAATCCCAACTCACAAAAAAAGAAAAGAGGATATGGCCAGTAACCACAGAGGGGGAACGGTGATGCCTACGGCATACAAGATTTACGCGATTGCAATCGCAAACAGGTTAAGAAAAGAACTGGATGAGAAGGGGGGTCATACCGGACAATCAGGTGGGACTTAGAAAAGGAAGACGCCCAACAGAAAGCATGTATGTACTAAACCATATTACAGGAAGAGAGATAAGAAGAAAAGGAGGTAAAATAACGGCAGCATTCATCGACCTATGAGCGGCATTCGGCTCACTGGATAGGAAAAAGTTATGGAAAATAATGGAAGAAAGAAAAGTAAGCGATTAGCTGATGGAAAGAACAAAAGAAATATATAGGGAAACAAGAAACAAGGTAAAAGCAGGCGAGGAATATGGAAAGAGATTCTGGAACACACAAAGAGTACGACAAGCGTGCCAGCTGAGTTCATACCTGTTCAACATATACCTGCCAGACTGGGAAGAGACACTGCCCAAAGGACAAGACGGCGGAGTAGTAGTGGGAAAGAAGAAGATATGGACACTAGCTTACGCAGACGATGTCGTACTGCTGGCGAAAGACGAAAGAGGTCTCAAAGAGATACTAAAAAGATCGGAGAGGTACCTGGATAGGAAGCCGCTGGAACTGAACATGGACAAGACAAAGATAATGAGGTTCAGGAAAGAGGGAGGGAGAGAAAAAGCGGAAAGATGGGAATGGAAAGAAAAGGAGATAGAAGAGGTCAAGAAAATCAAATATCTGGGCTACAGTCTACTCAAAAACGGAAGCATGACCGAGCACGTTAAAGAAAGAGTGAAGTAAGCAGCATTGGCAATGGGGCAAGTATGGGGAATTGGGAAAATGAAAATGGAAGGAGATTTGAAGAGGAGAATAAAACTATTCGAAGCACTAGTGGAAAGCATTGTGATGTACGGAGCGGAGATATGGGGATGGGAAGACAGAGATGTCGTGGAGAAGATGCAAGACAAATTCATAAGATGGACACTGGGGCTAGACGGCAAAACACCTGGGTACATGATAAAAGAAGAAACAAAGCGAGATGAGATAAGAACGAAAGCCGGAAAAAGGGCAATGAAATATGAAGAGAAGCTAAGAGATGGAGGAGAAGACGAACTAGCCAGAATATGTTGGAAAGAAGTGGAAACAGGCAAAAGAAAAGAAAAATCAAGCTGGGAAGAAGGAAGAAGAAGATCCTACGAGGAAAGAGGTTTTAGTGCAGAAGAAGTAGAGAACAAAAGAAGAAGAAGGAAAGATGTAAAGGAGGAAGTACTGGAAAGAGACAGAGAAGTTCGGGAACAAGAAAGAGAAGGAAAGATTAGAAACTCGAGGTTTAACAGGATTTATAAAGAAATTATAACGATAGAGAAACCAAAGCACATTAGAGAAAAAGGGAAATAAAAGGACATGTAAGAATCGCGAGATTCAGACTAGAAAATGAAATGAAAGAGGGAAGATACTGGGAGGAGGAAGAGAAAAGGCTATGCAGAATATGCGAAGCAGATGAAGAGAACTGGGAACCTGTGTTGGAAAGATGCACAGGAGGTGAAACACAAGGAGGCATTAACAGAATAATGGAAATCCTAAGAGATGACGGTAGTGGATTAAGATGGATGATACAAATTGGGGAGGAGAGAGAAAAGGCGAAAAGAAGAAGAGAACGAAGCAGACCGGACGAGTGGGGTACAGGCGAAAGGCAGGCGACGTGCTAGTAAGCAAGAAGGAAGCTGAAAAAGGACCGGAGCAGAAATGTAAATATTCAAATAAAAGATTTAATATTCCGTTATCAGGCAATGCACTAGAGTTAGTTACAGTATCGGTTATTCGTATACAATGATTTATGTGATTACCGTTAGGTTAGACATTATATATTATATTTTTGTTATTTTTGATATTTTCGTTATCGTGTATATTAGCGACGCTGGGTTATGAGAAAAGCAAATCATACCATCATACTACCACTTTTTCAGGATATCCATTTTTGTTGCTACTGTTGATATTGTTAGATCTTTGCGTCTTTTTCACTGTTCGTTTGTTGATTCAACTAGTTTCATTCTATGTTCCTTACGATAACTGTTTTTTTCTTATGATTCTCAATATACAACGGATCGTGCTCGCCTCATGTTTCATTTTCTGCTTCTTGATTTGAATTAGAACATGTTTTTTTCCAATACCCACGCGGAAAATGCGACTTTGACGGCTAGTTTTGAGTTGTCAAAGTGACCGATTTCTTGATCATTGTTCGTGGTAGTGGGAAAAGTACTTTGACCACTAGTGGGAAAAGTAATTTTGACCACTAGTGGGAAAAGTACTTTGACCACGCTTATTTAAAAATAAGTGCGAGAAATGCAGAAAGTGTTAAAAATAGTAACAAATTTTGCAAAAATTTTTATGACAAAAGTTTTTGCGATAATTTTCAAGTGGGTAGAATACAAAATCACAACAAGAATTACATTTTTCTCTCTCTTTTGGCGAGTTTTGGCGTATTTGTTTATTCCAATCACTTGACAGGTGCATCTTCTGTTGCGATAATTTATGAAGAACCGTTCATTCGCAACGTTGGGAGGTCGGAGGGCTGCATATTTCCTCACGATTTGAGCAAATTCCTCCGAGATGGTGAATGAGCGTGGAACACCAGTTTTTGTTTTAGGGATTTTGATCAAAAATATATTATCGTGTGTTTCAATATTTTTCAGGGTCACGTTCATCATTTCATTGCTCCTGCAAGCGCCAGATATCCCAAATATCACGATCACCTGTAAATCAATGTTTTTTTCAAATTTTTATGACACCTTTATTTTTTAACCTTATTTGTTATTCATTTCTGATCTATTTTTCATCAATTTATTGTAATATTTCATCAAATATAATTCAATTTGTATCTGTCATTTTCGTTTACACACTCATAATTTGTTAGCCATTCGTTATCTGTTTTATTTAATTGTATAATTATTATTGATTTTTACAAATGAGTCTTTTCGCGTATTTGTAATTATTATTTACTTATTATAATTAAGGTTAAGTTTTTACCTTATCGGCCAAATATTCCCTGTCTCGGGCGTCTGTGAGGAATTTTTGCACGTTTTCTGCTGTGAAGACTGTTGATTGTTTGCTGCGGAACCCTTTTGACGTGGATTTGAGAAAGGCCAAGACTTTATCATGAGTCCTAATGTCGATATTGTGATTCGCGTTCATCATGGTTCTTATCATTGAATATTGACTCCAAAGAGTTGACGGTTTCCACACTTTAGACTTTTCGCCGAAGTAAGCGAGGAAAACATTTTTTGACACAGCGTGCGGGAAGTTCGTTTTCCCATGCCTGTGGAGCGTGCGGGAAGTGATTGATCCCTGTACTGAACCGTAATGAGCCACAAATTTTCATTGTTTGCGTTGCCACGATCGTTGCCACGAAAGTTAACACTCAATCACAGCCAACTTGGCACCACGCTCCAGGTTTTTCGTATATTTGTTGCAGGCTGGTCATACGCTTTTTTAAACGGGATAATATTATATTATATTTCATGAACTTCCGGCACCTCGTGTCAAAAAATAGTATACGCAACAAGGGCAACAACTTCCCGCCCTTGTTACGTAATCTACTATTCCGAGAAGGAAATCTTGCATTTTTTGTTTTCTCTCCATTCCAGGAAAGAATTCATAGCGGCAATGTATTTCTCTCTCGATTGTTCGGGGAGTACCTTGCTTGCTGCCCGTTCTGCTTCAATTTATTTTTGGTCGTAATGTTATGTGTATAATTCAGCAAACGATCGTGTAGTGTAGGGTATGGTACGATTTATTTTTTATGAGATGAATTGAATTTTTTTTTTTTCCTCGGAATCAAGTTTAAAAGTTTCGATTAGGTACTAAAATAGGCCTGTTAGAATATAGGCTCTTAATATTAATATTAAGATGGACCGCATCGCACTTTTCAATTTCCCATAAGAATAACACAGTAACAACTACTTTTGTTCCTTCTCATTTTTGTAACTAACGAACGATACGTCGTGCAGTAAAGTTCTTGACATGTTTTTCCAGAGAATTAAATGCTCTACAAAAAAGGTCGAAAGTCATTTTTTGGTAAGTCAACTCGGTCAAAAGTTATTCAAGGAAAAGTTATTAATTTTGACCTCCGTTATGCCATTTTAACATAAATAATATCAATGAATAGAGATAATTATTATTATCGATACTAATCGTATACCGAGATTCATCAGTAAATGTATAGATATCATTATGCGAAGGCAATAAACACTATATAATTTCTACGAGATACTTTTCTCATGTAGAAACTAACCTTTTGCTCAAATTTTGATTCGACGCAATAAGCTGTGATAATATTACATTTGCTTAATTCATGTCGCACTAATTTGGAAATTTCCCATGCGTTACAATCACAGCGCGATTGACTTTTCATACGAGGGATCTAGTAGACAATAGAACGCCAGTAGAGGCACGAAATTCTCTCTCTACATAGGGGAGGGTGGGGCAAAATGGACCGGTGAAAAAAAAAAAAAAACTGGTTGATTGAAAAACTTGAGTATAAATAAGAACTTTATTGATGCAATTGATGTGGAATTCAAGAAAACTCGAAAAACATTTAACCCTAGAACGGTACACTGGGGTCCAATGCACCCCAGCCAAGTCCTGTTTCTTCACATTCTCCGAAACATTTTCAGTTCGATTTACTCAATTTAAACAAAAATTGTCAGGTGAATTTGAAAGAGACTTTTGTTAGTAGATTTGAAATTGTTTAACGCTTGAAATGACGCAAACCGCATATGAAAATATTGATCACAGCGGAAATGGCAGACGCTCAAAGTTGACTGGGGTCCGCTGGACCCCGGTGTACCGTTAATGATCGGCTAGAGAAGTGTACCGTTCTAGGGTTAATATCAGTGTGATTATTGTGTGCAAACTAGAAAGCCATAATGAATTATGTTGCTATTTTTCTTTATTTTACTTTTTTTAGTCTTTAGTTTCTTTTTTTTACGTCCTACATTTTTCGTCAATTTCACATCAATTGAGTTCATATTCATATTCGAATTTTGCAACCATTTTTTTTTTCTTTTTTAGCGGTCCATTTTAACCCACCCTATAAATATAGTATATATTTCATATAGAGAGTGGTCGACAATTTATGCAATTTATTACGGATACGAGAATAATTATACTTAATTAATCAAATACTACAAAAAGTAGTGATATCCCCACAAAAAGCACCTTTGGTGCAAAAACCTTCCGCCTAGTTATATAAATGTTATAGTTATATACAAAAATTCCTTCCCCATAAAAAAACAATTCGAAATCAGATGCTATTGCCTAGTTGCTTAGTACCGACATCACGTTGATTTTTTTTCGAATTGACAATTAGGCTTTTCATAACATGGTATTGACAGCCTTCTTGTCTTGCCACATAGAAACATGGAGGTAACGATAGGCGATTGACGCCTCCATTCGTTCAAACAGAAAACATACAAAAAAAAATTCAAAAAAAAAAAATTTGGAGGTAGTGGTACTAGGCGGGCCTTTTCTATACAAGTAAACGGCGATTGAACCACGTCAATAATCCTAATATAATAATACGAAATATTGGCCCGCCTAGTACCACTACCTCCAATTTTTTTTTTTTTTAATTTTTTTTTTTGTATGTTTTCTGTTTGAACGAATGGAGGCGTCAATCGCCTATCGTTACCTCCATGTTTCTATGTGGCAAGACAAGAAGGCTGTCAATACCATGTTATGAAAAGCCTAATTGTCAATTCGAAAAAAAATCAACGTGATGTCGGTACTAAGCAACTAGGCAATAGCATCTGATTTCGAATTGTTTTTTTATGAGGAAGGAATTTTTGTATATAACTATAACATTTATATAACTAGGCGGAAGGTTCTTGCACCAAAGGTGCTTTTTATGGTACTCTTTGCCCGAGACGTCGGGACCGCTGTTGGCACGGCTGTGGACCACCTTGGACGCTTCCCGTTCCCCGCTTCCACGTGAGCGTCGGAAGTTGCGGCGTTTTGTTTAATTGTATCCGTACTTGGTAAGCTAGTTTAAGATTATTGAATGATCATTTAATTTAGTTGCTAAGAACGCACCAGCGGTATTTTTGTATTGTATTCTGTATCATATTCCTTTAATTTCTGCCTAATAAATATTTGACTTGCTTCGGCTTTTCCCTCTGTTCCGTGAGGGTTTTTATGCCGAAGCAAGCGTACTTTCTTTCTTTCGCGAAATTACAGTGTTTATTCATTCACCCTCTCACTCGCTCATCCCATCCGGTTTGGTATTAGAAGAGAACTCTCGACGAATATCAAAACAAAACGCACTGTGACACGTATGGAAAGAGGTGGTCCAACTTTGAGTAATGACAGACGATTTTCGGACGAGACCATTACTCTTATTATGTATGTAAGAAAGATTCTTTTATCGAATTTTAGGTTAGACATAAGATCCAGCTGCGTTTCTCTGTAAAAACAAAAGATTTATCTACACTATGTAAAACTTAACTAATCACTTAATTTCTACCTGTAAAAACAAAAGAAACAACATTCAAAGTTCTTATTTCAAGATGTTTCTTTTAATGGTTATTAGGTCTAATGATTCTTCCGTTTTTCTCTCTTCTATCCTTGTTTCTTTCTTCTCTCCATAAACTTCCCGTCATCTCCCAGCCTGCGCAATCGGTCGATAGACTCTGTCTGTAACGCAGCCGATTTAAACTTTAAGAGGAGCGACGACATGAGTCCACGAGTGTCGTGATTCTCTTTACATGTAAAATAAACAAACAACAATTCAAGAACTTCCAATTTTCAATGGTTTTGAATATTCATTTGATAATTTATGAGCCGTATTAAATGAAGAAGGATGACATGAAGCTTCGCAACGACCCTTTTACTTGAGATTTTTCTCTTACGACTGACTCGATATACTTACAAGGAAAGGTACTTCAGTATCCCCCTTCGACTCCGTTAAATTTTTGATATGTTGTAGCCCATCGAAAAATAAGAGCCACGTATTTTTTTTATATCGGCCCAAAAGTGGTTTTAAGGGGTGAAATCAACCCTCAAAGTTGGGCACATTGTTTCATATACAAGCACTTGACCAATCGAAACAAAACCAATTGTTTGTTTTATTGAAATCGGATGATAATTTTTTTTTGTACGAATAATTTATGAATATTAGGAGGTGGTTCACCCCCCTGCACTAAGGGTGCATAGGAAATTGGACATATCAAATAGGTTATGTGACGTGAGGAACATTTTGCAATTGTTTTTGTTTCGATTGCGTGCTTCTATATGAAACAATCTGCTCAACTTTGAGGGTTGATTTATTATTTTTATTTATACTCTTATTTTTCGATAGGCTACAACATATCAAAAATTTATAGAAATCAGAGGGGGACACTAAAGGACCTTTCCTTGTTGGACGGCAGTAGTGTTCACATTCGCTTGGCAATCACTTACTACACACATCCTCAACACAGACCGTGCAATACGAAACACATTCTAATTAGTACTGTAGACAAACTTTTTTCAGAAGAAGGTTTCGATTTGTTTAGTAGAGGCCCGTTCAGGTAATTGCTACGTCCGGAAATAATCGGTGTTCTGTTCGATTCTCGAGGCAGATGTTGATAATATGAGATGAATTAAGCGTGTTGAATGAAATAAAAACTAATGAAACATACTTATTACAGATCCAGGCTCAGCAGTCGGATGAATAAATACGTTGAAAGCTGGGGGGCAGACAAACCCTTCGCTAATATTGCAGACTCGACCTTGGCCAAGAATATCGGACTCACGGTACTCAATATAAACCATAATTGCTACCGCCTATACAGAGTGTTCCAGAACTAACTACACAGAATGATAGGGGTGATAGAGGGGGTTGAGTTGAGTAAATTAATCTGAAGAACACGTGGTTTTCGAAGTCGCGTTCGCGAGATACGACCGGTTTGCAGTCTTGTTAATAAGTGCGCTCGACTGCTGATGCGGAACATAATGCTTCGAAATTTACGAATTTCGAACAAAAACACTATTTCGACATTGAATTTCAAAGCATTATGTTCCGCATTAGCAGTCGAGCGCACTTATTAACAAGACTGCTAGCCGCTGCCCGCTTTGCTTCGCGAGATTTTTTAACCGGTTGTATCTCGCGAACGCGACTTGAGAGACCACATGTTCTTCAGGTTAATTTACCCAGCTGGACCCGCTCTATTACCCCTATCACTTTGTGTACTTAGTTCTGGGACACCCTGTATATTGTCAGATTATCATTTTTTTTTTTTTTTTCAGAGTATCGCAATGATCGAATCTAACCTTCTCACGAGTACTACAAATTGTCTCGACGTCAAGTAAGTGATCTGAACCAAATTTGTAGAATTACATCACTTGTATAATCCAGTAAATAATCGAGAACGACGCAGTTATTTCGATGAAAAGCATGATTTCGACCGCTTTCGGTGCGTGTAAGATTCAGCTGCCATTTTTTGAATTCGGACGCTTGCTTTTGAGGCTGTTCGTTATGATGTTTGTGAACAAAGTGCTTCGTGGAGTGAATTATCGTATAACAATGGGAGCATATTGTATATTAATAACCTATTAATGATAATCCTAATAGAAATTGCTTGATAAAGTTGTAATCTCACGGATAAAAAATGTTCAATCTGCTGATCACAGTGAATCGACGTTTACATTTAGCATTACAGTACGCGGTTCCACTTTATATTCACAGGAGAAACATGGGTTTTTCGTATAGCTAGACTCACGAATAAACAACTGATCTGCTAAATGTGATACATTAAACACTGTGTCAAGCTTTGTACTATACCTGTATACCGTACCGCCTTCCTGAAAATTTCAATATTCAGGAGGATAGTAATCCGTTCTTGCGAATGTTTGGAAGTAACTTTCTTATCGTGCAATATAGACAAAGCTAGTTTTATAATCGGGCTCTCAGATAACTTGATATTTTTAAGGTATACTGGATTGGTCGCTAGTGCGAAGCCACATGTGCGAAGAACTTTGATCTTCATCGAACCTACTTCTACGGACTCGCACAAAAAACCATTTTGAAACATTGGTATCGTGCCCATCTTGGCATCTTTAACGAAATCCCACTCCGGACATTTGTCTAAATAAGACAACTGCTTGCGTTTTTTGATGGGACTCCTTTGCTTTGTATTGCTCGGTTCTTCAATCACTTTGCATTTTTGTCCGAAGCCTCGCCAGTTTTCGCAGATATTTAGATCATCTAAATGGTCCGATTCAACAAAATGATCGTTATTAGTCTGTGGGAAGATCAAAAGACCGCTGTTATCAATTCTGTATTCTGATGACACTTGAATATCGGATACACCTAGCTCAGGGGACGGATTCGTTGACAGTGTGAATATTTTGTTCGGGTTGGAATCAGGTTCAGCTGGTTTTGGTTCTTGACCGAAGCAGGTGTTTCCTGTTGAAGTTGAGTTGGGTGTGCTATTTTTAATATTTCCCGCTAAGAAACTGTCCATCGCGTTTGATGCTCCAATCATCGGTTTCACATTTTCTATCAAGAAACTCTTCTTCGCATTATGCTCGTCATCATCAGTGGATCGCAGATCGCTTGGTTTCGAAGCTAACCTCAGTTTACCATCAAGGTGGTCCAAGTGCTGAACAACGAACTTGTCACCGCGCATTGGTAGTTGGTTTCTGAACACTCGAGTCTTGAGATCACTAAATTCGGCCTCTACAGTAGCAGATGAGGCTATTGGTAAACCCAACTTGAAAAACGGCCTCACGATACCTGTCCATAAGGGCAAGTAGGCAAGCAATTGCACTTTGAATTGTTTGGCAAAGGCCGGATTATAACAAGCATTGATGACATTACCCTGTGCCGCTTTGTGACAAATTGCTAGCGCATTATCAAACAGCATTTGAGCCCAGGTCGTCGAGCTTGTGACAATCGAATCTCGACCTTGATCATCACCAATGCTCATCTCATCTGCATCTGCTTCACAGTGCTGTTCTTTTGATTCGTCGATGACAACTCCTTTTATCACACTGTTGATGTATTGTAAACGAGACTCCGCTACCAGTGCGCGCCCGTGTGCCGTGCATCCAATAAACTCACTCAAAGACGCAATCAACACAGATTCGACTAAGAAAGTCAACTCCTCGAAGTCGGACATTTGATACGCCTGACCCAAGCATCTCAAATAGAACCTACGCACAGCACAGTTTTTTCCCTTTGCCTCGTTGCCTTTCTAACTCTTCCATCGTCCCACCATGTTGACCAAGTGAGCCTCGTCTAGTCGTATATACAATGCAGGAGGTATATCGCCATCTTGCTGAGCGATATTGTAGCACTTCTGTAAATAATCTTTTAAACCAGTGCATTGTCCGAAGATTTGCGAAACAGCGGTTAATATAGCCCACGAGAAATCGTTTACTACAGTACGTGGAATGGGAGCCCCATTGGAACGGATAAAACGCAAGAAATTTCCAATCTGCAGTGCAGATTGATCGGCAGCGATCATTTGGAATACAGGGACACTGCATTCACTCGTGAAAATCATGCACTGGTACAAGAATATATGAGGGTCTTCTTTACCATTGCGCTTAGCTATGCCACCTGTCGCGTCGATCGTTAAGATTGCCTCCGGATCTTTTTTGTGCCGGACAACGTATATCTGTAAGTGTTCAGGCATCCAATAGATACATAAAAACTTCAGAGCACTTACAGTGTGGATAGAGCCCGCATGCCTACCGAACTTTGATTGATGCAACAATTCGAGCACAGGATTAGCTCAGTGATAAGTGACTAGCTCAGCTAAAAGTGAGCCCATCTATTTTAAGCAACTGTTGTTCCTTTGCTTTGCGTAAAGTTGCACATTTTGGTAGAGTTGGTGGTTCTAACTGACCAAATTTCTTCGACCGCTTCGACTCGTTACGTCTGTACGTGATTGCGTCCATGTGCTGCCTTATCATCTTATTTGCCACTCTTTCTCGCTGTTCACCTGTCAATTGCCTTTTTTCAGTACCAGTATGATGTTCCGGGACAATATTTTCGACGTGACAGGTGATGCTGACATCAGCGTCTTTCACTGGTTCATTTAGTAGCTCGCCTTTGATTTGAGCTTTGCATTCAACGCATGAACCATTGAAAGTTGCATAACATTTTGCAGAACCTGTCGGGTTAAGAAAATTGTTTCTGAACGAAAAAACACAATTTACACTGCCATGCTGCTGGTATATTCTATCAGCAACAATATTGGTCCAACCCATCTTAAATCTCCAGTACACGCACTCATGTGAAACCAACTTTCTCGGTTTAATCGCTAGCAACTGGCTAGCAGACAAGATTAGTTTAATTGTCTTCGAATAGCCGACTTTTGGTGTATCCAGCGTCGCATTTTCAGCAGAACGATCGTCAAAAGTGCTGCTATCGTTATTTACATTGATAAACTCCCTGATCTGATATCTTTTTATCAGTAATGTTTTAAATCCCCTGCATTATCTATAATAGTATGTACGTGACGAGGGGATATATAGGAGCCACGATCCTGCATTGCATCACTCATAGCCAAATACACGGCGTGCTTGGGTGTATAGGTTTTTCCATCATCATCAATAGTTCGAAAATTTGGTGTTAATAGAATAACTTGTAAGTTTCCTGGGTCATAAGCCTTACGACGATCAGACATGATGCTGTAATACGTTAAGCTTGTCGTATAAGAACAGTATCATTCCAGCGCATGGGCGTACATAAAAATTACGAGGCTGCCGAAGAAACAATGAGGACCTCTATCAGTGGGACAGTGGGAGAATCACTAAGGCTAATTTGTCATATGCAAATAAACGCTAGGTATTAGCTGCATGCAAGCAGTAGGATTGCTCGCAGAACCGTATGTGGCGAAGTTATTGTCAACGAAAGTACTCTGCAACGCCTGACGTCGTGCATAGTGTAACCAAAATAGGATAGAGAGAATTTTCCGTGCAGCGACAGACGTAGCGCGACAACGAGACCTAGACGAGACCAAGAAGTGTAGACGGCAAGGAGGAAGGAGAAAGCGTGTGTACTCTTGTGCTCCACAAGGCTGCATCTAGTCAGTGAACAGTCGAAATAGGACCGCAATAGGATGGAGGGAATTGCGCGCGCAGCGACCAAGAATTACTGTAGACGTCGAAAGGTACGGGAGAGACACGATGCACGGCGTTAAGGTGAAATGCAACATTTGTCGAAACCTCGAAAACGGAAATCGTGAATTCTCCGAAACTACGCAATCAATCGCAATGAAACTTAGGGGACTTACGCAGTTTTTTGGCAGAAAGTGGCTGATCATCTTACTTTTTCAAAATTTGACAAAAATATTTACAGATTGAGTTATCGACCACCTAAATCATGCGATTATTCACTGTTGCCGTAGATAATCGCATTTTCAAGACAATCAGCCACTCCGCAATAAAAAACCACACACTTTGAGCCTAATCCCGTGTCATTTCATAGAGAAATGTCTGAAAATTCACGATTCTCCGTCACTCGAAACCAAAAAACCGACATTTAGTCGAGGTGACACTTTGTACCGACATTGCACCCAGTATACTTGTAAGCCGCGCGGCAGCGCTAGTGAAGGTTTCTTAGGTCACTATACGTAAGTGTGAATGCTGCTCCCGCTTGACAGAAAATACTAATATAATCGACATCGGATCGCACCCAACCGACAGCTAACCTCAAATACGACCGTCGGATGACTAAAATCGTATTTGCGGCTGACGTTACAAAAAGACGATTGCTCTGTTATTTATTCTACTCATATTGTTCATCCTGATTTGTAGAAAAATGAATTTATGTACGTGAATATCAATAATTAATATCGAACCGCAGATGATATAACCGGACTCGTCTGACAGCTCACCTAAGATTCGAAAATGGGATGTATAAACTTTCATTGTAGAATTGAGGTTGCGAAGAGAATATTAGTCGTTTATTCATTTCAAATATGAAAATAAATTTCAACAATCGATAGAGGATCCTGGACGTTATAACCTCACATTTTCGACAGCTAACCTAGCAGCCGACCATAGGGTTTTAGTTTAGAGTTGAGGTTAGGAAGAGACTCTAGCTAGTGTATTCGTTTCATGTGTATTTTTCAGTTCCTCCGACTCGTTGGACAAAAATTAAGATATGAAAATAAATTCCAATATTCGATCGAGGATCTCGGACGTTATAACCTCACATTTTTTACAACTAGCCTAGAAGCCGAACATAGCGTCTTAGTTTAGAGTTGAGGTTAGGAAGAAACTCTAGCTAGTGTATTCGTTTCATGTGTATTTTTCAGTTCCTCCGACTCGTTGGATAAAAATTAAAATATGAAAATAAATTCCAATATTCGATCGAGGATCATAACCTCACATTTTTGACAACTAACCTAGAAGTCGAAAATAGAGTTTTAGGTAAGTGTTGAGGTTAGGGAGAGAAAAATAAATTCGAATAATCGATACAGTATCTCGGGCGTTATAACCTCACATTTTTGACAGCTAACCTAGCAGCCGAACATAGGGTTTTTAGGTTAGAGTTGAGGTTAGGGAGAGACTCTAGCTAGTGTATTTGTTTCATGTGTATTTTTCAGCTCCTCCGACTCGTTGGACAAGAATAAAAATATAAAAATAAATTTCTGTATTCGCTCGAGGATCTCGGACGTTATAACCTCACATTTTTAACAGCTAACCTAGAAGCCCGAAGTTCGGCTTTCAGGTGAGCTGTTGAAAATGTGAGGTTATGATTAACCTCAATTCCGAACTAGAACCCTATGTTCGGCTGCTAGGTTAGCTGTCAAAAATGTGAGGTTTTAACGTCCGAGAGACTATGTCGATTATTCGAATTTATTTTTCTCTCCCTAACCTCAACTCTAACCTAAAACTCTATGTTCGACTTCTAGGTTAGTTGTCAAAAATGTGAGGTTTTGATCCTCGATCGAATATTGGAATTCATTTTCATACTTTAATTTTTGTCCACCGATTCGGAGGAACTGAAAAATACATGTGAAGTGAATAAACTAGCTAGAGTCTCTCCGTACCTCAACTCTAAACTAGAACTCTATGTTCGGTACGCATTTTTCCCGCCTTGGCGTTCGTTCGCACCAACCGACGCTAGGGGCCATAGAAACACGTGACAATGCACATGGTGACGTGACGCTTCCTGAAGATCTGTCCGAGCTTGTTAGTGCGATAGAATAATTAAAAAACAATTGAATGATAAGTTTCTAAATACAGCAGGTGTGTAATGTGTTAGCTGAACTATTTCTGCTGAATTTATTTCCAGTATCTACGGGTATGATAGTGCAGCTTATTACGTGACATCTGAACCTCACCTCAAGAAATTTTTGCGAGCATGTGCTTCTTGTTCATTGCGAATACGTTTGTAAACACTACTAGGACATACAACGAGAGACAAAAGTGACTATTTTCTGTATATATCCTGTGAGACTTGACACAGCGCGTTAGCTATACTTGCTTATGAATTTTTATTTTTTCAATCTGCCTTCAGTGATAATTTAGTAAATGAGATTTCACTCATATCTACCGCTCTGAACAAGATCGAGGGCGACTTGCTCGTCATACCCATGAGAAACCTGAATAAGGATTTTCTCCGTATTCATTTTTCATGTCTGATTGTCAGCTTTGAAGAGAGTATTATTCATCGACTCTTCCATTACTCGTTTACAGGCATAAAAATGGCGAAAAAAGAAAATGACCAAATTTTTGTAATTCAATTATATGTATATCGTTGTATAAATTTGTAATACATTTGTCATTTCATTCAAGTTTATTATGAATGATAAAAAAATGTATCATGTAATTTGTGTTTTTGAGATTTTTCTCCCATTCCTTATTATGTTACGTTATATGCGTTCTTTGTGGCAGAAAATTACTTCTCGAATACCCCGCCTTTTTCGAATATTTTATGAGTCCGACTCGACAAATGGCGCAGAAACTCGTATATCCTCAATTTACATTGCGGCTTTATGGCAGCTTCGCCTCCATCCTATACTCTTTGAAGAATACAATCCATGCGACGGCCGAAAAACACGAAGCTAATCTTGCAATTGCATTCAACAAAACCACGTTTCAAATTTTTGTCAAACGACGTCGAAGCTGAAGTTCAAATTTCATACCCACGCGATATTTTTGAAGCTTCGTCACTGCTGTATTATCTCTTAAATGATTCAAATATTAGACATGAATGCACGCGAAAATAGTGACGATGATATTCTTTATGTTACAATGGCAATGTAATGCGAATAGTTTGGAAGTAGATTATTTTTATGATTGGGTAAGTGACTGATGATAATTTATGAATTATTCTAGACCATATCGTTTAGTTTCACCTTCAGAAATAGTACATTGTGTGACTAGGGACGAAAGTTGGCGATTGCGAAGAGTGTGAAGTTTGCCGCCCGAGCGAAGCGAGGGCGGCAATCACACGAGTCGCAATAATCGCCAACTTCGTCCCTAGTCACACACGATACTTTTTATAATAAGTGCATGGAGGTGGGGCGTTGCTATTCCGCGAAACAGAGACGAAAGTGAATGAAATTTTTCCCAAGGGACGAAAGTGAAATAATTGTGGACTGCGCATGCGCCAACCTCGCTTTGCAGTCCTGACATGCATTCGGCCACTTTCGTCCCGCTAAACTGACACACAACGCCCCACTTTCCATGCACGTATTATAAAAACGAAATTGAATGATGCAAGCCTGAGAATAATTGAAGTTCAGGGACGTTTGTTCATCGATTATTCATCATATTTTAATTATGGACTAGTATATTAGCGCGCTTCACGCGCTCCTCAGAGTATTGAGTAAAATTGTTTGAACTCAATTAGACTCGGGCGATCGTGCCCAGCAATAAAATCAACGATTCGGGGATCTTTGAATTTTCGATATGCCAAGATCCTTTTTCTTTCTAATTCATTAGACCCAGCCAACAAACCAGTTGTTTTGTAAAATGGAAACTAAACTTCGTGGTCATCAGTAATTTTAGTAATCGATTCCCACCTAACTATCAGTAATTTCAGTTTCAATTGACGTAAAGCGCCGGAAAACGCGACAAGTCTACATTCCAGACAGATACTCAAGCATAAACTGTGGAAATAAGCCAACAATCGGAACTCTCGAAAAGTCAGTCAAAAAGCCAACAATCGGACTTCCGAGAAGTCAGCGGAAGAAAAAAACAAAAAACTTATATCCAGGTATATACTTTCTGTGAAGGAAGAAAAGGTCACATCGACATTTTTTTTTTTTGTGAACATTCCCTCTGTCTAATGATACTTCTGTTCAAGGGCGGTGGAACAGATCTCTTACCTCCATTTCTGATTCGACACATCAGTTTTAATACGATTATTCTCTATCAAAGAAGCACTGCTGATTTTTTTCGAATTCTTTTCAAAAAATGTAATTTATTGATGCATATTATTCGATTTTGAAAGTGATTCAAAATTTCGTTTGATACCGTAAACCAGGCTAATTTTGGACTAGGGGTGTAACTTTAGGACAGCGGGAAATTGTCAGATTTCGGATGAAAAATAGAATCCGACAATTTCCCGCTGTCCTAGAGTTACACTCCCAGTCCAAAGTTGACCCGGTCTACGGTGTTGTTAATCCATTGGTCACGAATATAATTTTTTTGGTTTATTTTGATGAGGTTAGGTAAGATGCCGGCGGAAATATCAGCGTATATATTATATTACTCAGGTTACTTTTGTTTGATTATTGTGTAGTTACAAGAGCGAGAAATAAAAAGAAAATAAAGAAAAGAAAAAGAAAAGGAACAGACTTATCAAAAAATGATAATTAAGTATCACCAGTCTTGGAAATGAAATTATTCAACTCGCAGCCATGTGCCGGAAACTTCCGAGTAAAAAGATAGTGGCGAGATCGACCGGACTTCACTCTAACTGTTAGCGCAGAAAAAAAAGGCCGCGTATTTCAACACATTCCTTATGAAAATGTTTTGAAACATATAGTGAAACACCGAAACTACCGCGGAACTGTGAAAAACTAGGAGGGGAATAATCTAAACGACCGGCATCTCAAGACAATCTGACAAAAACATTTTTTCACCCTTTTCTAGACAGAACTATCGACATAACTAGTTCAGGTTGTAGAATTCATCAGATAAATGTTCAATTCAGCCGGGATGATCGAAATTCGCTGAGATGCTGTAAGATTCAACGCGAAGTTAGCATCTCATTCGTGATGCACCCTTTTTCTGGGAGTAAATTAACAGAACTTTTACTGAAACTTATCAAGAACTGTAGAACTAATCTGGATGCTGATGGAACTACAGTTTATCTTTGAGATGCTGTCAATTGAGATGCTAAGTTCACACCGGTCCAGAACGAAGGAAAATATTAACGTCACCTTTGAAGTTTGCTTTTGTAGTGTTGATATGAGTAATACAGATTTTCGAGTTTTCATGGAAACAGTAAATAATCTTTGTATATTTAAACACACCGCGAAAAAAGGAGAGGGATTGTTACATTCGCGTGGTACCTCCAAATGGCAAAGTACCAATAACCGAGTCGAAAATTACCAAGAACTAGTTGAAAATGTGTTAAAGAACTTTAAGGCCATGGGTTGCAGGATGACTCTGAAAGTGCATATGCTACATGCTTATTTAAATAAATTTAAAAACAACATGGAAGCGTACTCGCAAGGAGAACGTTTTTATCAAGACGTTATTTATTTATTTATTTATTTTTATTTATTTGGAAAACTTAGCCCAACAGGCGAACCCAACAGGGACAATAGGTATGACAATAGAAGACGCACAGTAGGAAGTACATCCATGAACAATGGCAAATAAGTGAGTGCAATTAAAACAGCATGAGTAAAAATAACAAGTGTAAATAAAAAAAAATAAAAGATTAAAAACAGAAAAACTAAAAATTAAATAAACTCAAAAATTACAATTTAGAATAAAAAATAAAAACATTAAAACTGAAAGAAAAACACGGGCTGCCCATACACATGTTACGTCCTAGGTTGAAAGCTCAACATATAATCTTTAGGTATAACAGATACCGTAGTTAGTACCGTAGGTATAGAAAATACCGACGTGCAATTGCCATCAGAGTTTCAATAACACCTCTATCGATGTAATTCCATTTATAATTTTTTTTCTAAATTCTTTATATTATTTTACCTATAGTTATAAGTCAATACTTTTAAGAAGTCTCAAACTCATACACCATAACTAATTTTCCCATAGTCTCTCACAAAACTAAGCAAGCCGAAAACACTCGAAAACCCATAAATTTGAAATCCTAAACTTTAAGTAAACTTTTGAAAACGCTAGAAACTATCTTTATTGAGGAAACATAAATCTTTAAGATCTTTAGAATTTTACTGTCAAACGCGGAGAACCCAAAAGACAAAGACAGTTTTGTTTAAAAGAAGACAGATCATAGACGCTTAAAACATCCCTTCTCAGCATCTCGACGCTTGGGCCTCTGACCCAATCGTCTCGCACAAATTCTATTTTAGCCAACCATATTTTTTCCCTCTTAAATTTAATGTGTCTTTTACCAATGAGAAAAGACTCGCTTTCCCGCGAGTACTAAAAACTTCCTCCCCCGCGTAACCGCGAGGAGAGATCCTTTTTCCTTCAGGATTAGGGAGTTAGTCACGAGATTTCAAAGAGTAAAGATCAGATCCACAAAAGACTTAGATTTCAGAATATAATACCAAATTCGAAGTGTTTAATATATTCATAAATTAACCAAGTGCAAAACTTATCAACATATAAAAACCATAGACTAAAGTTAATCAACATGCATATGTTCGATTAGCAACCAACATTGTTAAGCAGTTTGTTAAATAAATATTGTTAATTAAAAGTGAAATCAACAAACATTTATTTCACCCACGCATAGTGGTGACTGATAAAAACCCATTACCTCAACAGAATGCGAGTTATACGTCAATCAGAAGAACTAGTAATCCAAGACTCGGTAAGAAATATAGAACTCTACCAATTCAGAATCAGAACCTCAACACATCTAACTAGTGATTCGAAAATTTTATATAGTTAAATCCAGGACGTAACAGCTCTATTCTATAATAAATTTGGTGGCAGCGTCGGAATATCAGTCTGAAATAAATTCAAAGTGAATCGAAGAAACGAAAACATCTAAATCAAAATATCTGCTAACAATCGTAAAATTTTTTTTTGCATTGGTAATTTACAAACTATAAAAATCATCAAATAAACGTGACTAAACATCATCGATCTGATAATCATAATCAACATCTTTATCATCAACGAAACCGAATCTTCATACCGATCATCATTCGATTCGCCGTCGGAGAACATCGCAGCGCAGAACTTCAAACTCAACTCCAGCAACCTAAGACCCGCCCTACCGCTCACCCACGAAGACTTCTACACCAACTCGCATAGATACTTCACTATCGTTATTTCTCTTTATTTGAGTAAGTCAAAACAAATTATATTAAAATGGCCAATGAGACCGTACATATGGATATCTCACAAGCCTCTAGTAGTGGGCCAAATTCAAACCCTCCAGATAGAAACAATCCACAAAATCCAGATGGAACTCTAGGTTTAAATAGCACAAGTAGTACAGGATATGATTACAAAGAATTTTTTAAAACTATTCCTGAATTTAATGGTACACCTGATGGTTACTCAATCAAATCATTCGTTAGAGATTGCAGAGACGCAAAAGAATATATTTCAAGTTGTGGAGAAAAATTTATCGTTCGAATGCTTTGTTCGAAATGTAAGGGTGAACCTCTTAAACGCGTTAGTGACGGAGAAATACAGACGATTGACGAACTAATTAAATTTTTAAACTTACACTTCAGACCTAAAAAACAAGTTGCTGTATGGCTTAGAGAATTTAATGACTTTGAACAGAAACCGAATGAAAGGATAATTGATTTCAACTACAGAGTAGGTAGTCACTTACAACAAACACTTTTTGAAATAGATCTTGCTGGTGGAAGTAATATCGAGTCAAAAAAAGATTCAGCTAAAGACATGGCTATTCAATCTTTTCGTTCCGGACTCAATCCTCGAATTTCATTATTCTTGAGTAAAACTTCATATGAATCATTAATTGATATAGTAAACGATGCCATGCAAATTGAAGAACGTCAGTTAGATATAAAAAACCTTGATAAATACTTCGCTAAACAAGAGACCACGACGAAAGATTGCCTTCCTATTCAGTCGAATCAAAATAATAATTATAAACAAACAAACAAATCTAATAACCAAAATAAATCAAATCAATGAAACACTAATAATCAAAATAGTACAAAAAATTCATCTAACTCGAATCAACAAAATTCTAAGTTTTGCAATTACTGTAAAAAAAATAACCACGTTATTAGCGATTGCAGAATTTTACAGAATAAAAATAAAGCTAATAATACTCAGCAAAATCCACATAAGTTACTAGAATGCAATTACTGCAAGAAAAAAGGTCACATAATTCGAGACTGTAGAAAACGTAAATACAACGACGCTAAACGGGACGCCAATAAAGATACGACTGTTAATTCAGAAGATCCCGCGGGAAACGAATCGTCGTCCCCTCGACAAGGCGCAACGACGGGGCAGTCATAAATCAAGCGCCAGTCCCTCAATTTAGTCATACAATCCTTACGGCAGAATGTAAAATAAATTCCATATCCACAGCTTATAACTCTCCTTCAAGAATAATTCAATCAAAAGACTTAAAACGAAACGAAAGTAAATTTTTAATTGATACCGGATCACAATTAAATTTGATTAAAATTGGTGAATTAAAAGACTTAAATTCAATAGACAAGTCAATAACTTACGAATTAAATGGTATATCAGAAAAAGACAAACCAAACACTTTAGGACACATACAGTTACAGTTGACCATTACAAACGGACAGTTTCACGTAATACCAGACGATTTTCCTATAAATTTTTCAGGAATCATAGGGTCAGAATTCATGCATGCAAACGAAGGTGAAATCGATTATGAATCAAAACATGTAACTCTAAATAATAACAAAATTCCATTTTGCGATAGAGAGAGTATTCTTCTGCTGGCCAGAACGAAATCTCTCATGTTTATTCGAGTTAACAGTTCTTTAGAAAAGGGTTACGTGCCACGATTAAACATGCATGAAGGTATTTTTGCAGGTGAATCTTTGGTTACAAATAACAACGGAAAAGCGTATTTATATGCTATTAACACAACGGATAAAGACATTAGGGTTGATATTCCCGTAATTCCTCTATATCCTTTCGATATGAGCGAAGATGAGGACAATAGTTTAGCAAAGGACAATGCCACAGAGCGCACAAACATTACTCGGACGCGAGGAAACCGCGCTAATGAGGTCATAAACCTTTTGCGACTAGATCACCTTAACGAAGAAGAGCGTAAAGCAGTATTTTCTTTAGTAGAGGAATACTCTGACCTGTTCCATATCCCAGGAAATCCCCTACGTGCTACGAACGTTTTGACACACCGTATTCTGACCACGGACAATATACCTGTAAATACCCGTCAATACAGACACCCTCCACACCAAAAGACAGAGATAGAAAAACAAATTAATGATCTTTTGAAAACAAACACAATACAACCGTCAACCTCGCCGTATAACTCACCCGTTTGGATCGTACCTAAGAAAGAAGACTCTCAGGGTAATAAAAGATGGCGTTTAGTAATTGATTATCGCAAGTTAAACGAGAAAACAATAGGAAATGCATATCCATTACCATTAATAACAGACATTCTTGACCAACTCGGTGGAGCGAAATATTTTTCGATATTTGATTTAGCATCAGGTTTCCATCAAATTGAAATACATCCCGAGGATAAACATAAAACAGCTTTTACAACTCCTCATGGTCACCAAGAATTTAATAGAATGCCTTTCGGATTAATGAATGCACCCGCAACGTTCCAACGTTTAATGGATACAGTTTTGAGAGGATTACAAGGATCGGATTTATTCGTTTATTTAGATGACATCGTCATTTACTCACGTTCAATTGAAGAACATGCATCCAAATTTAAAAAATTAGTAGAGAGATTAAGAAAAGCTAACTTAACTTTACAAACGGATAAATGCGAATTCCTTAGAACAGAAGTAAAATATTTAGGACACATCATTTCCGCCGATGGAGTAAAACCAGATCCGAAGAAAATAGAAGCAGTTAAAAGCTTTCCAATTCCAAAGACTCCGAAAAACGTTAAAGAATTCTTAGGACTCGCCGGATACTATCGTCGTTTTATAAAAGATTTTTCAAAAATCGCGAAACCGTTATCGGACCTCACAAGCAAAAACGCACAGTTTGAATGGACCTCACAACATAAGGTAGCTTTCGAGACCTTGCGCGATAAGCTTTGTGAAGCACCGATATTACAATATCCAGATTTTTCAAAACGTTTTATTGTCACGACTGACGCATCAGGCTACGCGGTAGGAGCTGTTCTTTCTCAAGGCGAAATTGGGAAAGATACTGCAGTCGCGTATGCTTCACGTGTACTTAATAAACACGAAAAGAATTACTCCACGACCGAAAAAGAAATGGTAGCAACAGTTTTTGCGTTGAAAACTTTTAGACCGTATCTCTATGGTAGACAGTTTACTCTGATAACCGATCACAGACCGCTTGTATGGGTAAATTCTATGAATGACCCAACATCGCGAGTAATGAGATGGAGAGAACGTCTGAAGGAATTCGATTATACAATTCAATATAAAGCAGGTAAATCTAACACTAATGCTGATGCATTATCGCGGAATCCTGTCATATTACCTATCAAATTCAAATGGCGAACATCAAATAATGTAGAAGGTCAAAAGTCATTGCTAGGACAACCAGGTATAGCTAGGCTTAGATCATCTTCCGATACAACTACTAATTTACCTACGAAAAAATCTAAATTATGTCAAACCTCAAGTTCAGATATAGAAGATTTTAAAGGATTTCCAAAAGAAACTAGTGAAACTAAAACTGAAACAGTTGAGCCCGTGATAGCGACAGATCCGAGAGAATCGTGTGCGTGCTCAATCGACTCAATCTCAGAAGAATCTACGAGCAATGATAATAGGTCTGATCAGCCAATAAATTATTGCATTAATAAAATCACAGAAAATACTCGTAGGAAAAAACCTAAATCAGCTATGAAGAAAAAATCAGATGTTAAGCGGCATACTTCATTACAAATTTCTTTAAAACCGTATACATCATCGTCAAGCGACGAATCAGATAATCTTAGACTAGGAACTGAATCCAAGACTACTTCCAAATCTGAATCTGAAAATATTTCTAAAGAACCCGAAGTTAAACAACATTCTATACAAAAACTGGAAGAACAACAAAATCCAGAAATCGAACAAGAGATCCGAAGTGATCAAATTACGACACAAGTAACTGATGAACAAATTATAGTAGAGGAAAATATAGATTTAGACACTAAAGTAGTGTTGCCCAATTTTATCACCTTAGAATCAGATAGACCTACGGAAGAACAAGGGAATGACTTATTGTTAGTCCCTACCCCTTCGGAAACCCCTACCCAGGGAACGCCGACTAATACTCGTAGAACTCAAACATTTCGTACACAGAATAATTTTCAACGTAATTTAGCTAAAGATTTACTAAACAAAAGATCAGTACAATCAGCTGAATTTACACCTTCTCCAGTATCGCGTACGAAGAGAAAAATTGATAGAACTAATATCAATATTCCTAAAGTTACTATTTCTGAAAGTCATTCAGACATAATAGATTCAGAGGAACCGAATGAAATGGAACCAATGGATATAAATATTTCTCAGCAAAATTATACTATACGTAACTGGTCTTCAGATGAAGAAGATAATATGTCTAATACTATTACGACAAAAGCTTTAGTTCAAACTGAACCTATGGATCAAAGTAACGTCAGCCTCATGGAAATAGATAATAGTCTAATAGTAAATAAATCTTTCACAGATTCACATAAAATTGAACCCTTAGTATTATCTACTATTGACGAAGAACAATCCGAGAAAACCGTTACGACACACGTGCAACAGAAAAAATCGGAAACTCCCCGAAAGAACAATAAAATGTTAGGATTAACAGGGACGTCTGACCCAATGGTCAAAACTGCACAAAAAATGGACGCTCCTCAACCGTCACAGTTAATACGAAAATCGACCAGACAACGAAAAGCGAAAGCTAAGTGCCCATGTTGCAGTGAACCAAATGCACATACTGAAAAGATTAAGAAAAGAAACGCACCTAAAGCTCCAAAAAAATCGACAGTAGTTGAGAAAAATGAAATAGCAATATCTAACTATACACCGCAAATTGTTACAAACTTAGACGAAGTAAATTCACACCAATCACAAAACGTAATAAAGACACAGAATGAAATAAGATCACAGGATGGAATTAATCCACAAGATGAAATAAACTCACATCATTCGCAAGATGAAGTTAATTCATTAGATATACCCGTTAACACTCAAAATAGATTAACTTCAGTAGAATCAAATAACTCTCATAACAACACAGACTCAGGAAGCGAAATAATTGTTGTAAATCAGGAAGAAGACAATTTAAACAATCTGATAGAAACAAGGGATAATTTAGAAATGAAAAAAGACAATTATATTTGTTTTATATCTGCAGATGGTACCGTGTCAGATGACATAGGCAAACGATTAATGGAACTAGGATTATTAAATTTAACACCGTTAGAAAAGTATAATTTAGGTCAAGTAATAATATCAGGAACTTCGAAAAAGAAAGTATTTGCTTTAGTAACCCGAGAACATGATCAAACTATGCCTAAAGTAAGTAGTTTTAAGAAAGCCTTTGAAAACCTAAAAACAATAATGAATAACGCTAATATTAAATCAGCTCGAGTATCTCAAGGTAGAAGCAACCTTCACATTTCAGCTTGGTTAACTATAAAAGGAATTATTCGTAAAACTTTTGCAGGTACGAACATTCAAATTACTATTTGCAAAGATAAAATCATTATACCCGCTGTAGAACAAAGACAAGGTATAATCAGGGAAAACCACGAGTCACCCGTAGCTGGTCATAAAGGCGTTACCAAGACTTACAATAGAATCAGACAAAAATATTTTTGGGACAATATAAAAAAACAGGTAGAAGACTTTGTCAGGAAATGCATAAGTTGTCAGAAAAAGAAATTAGTAAGAGTCAAGACTAAACAACCTATGATAATCACGGATACTTCAGCCGACGTATTCGATAAATTAGCCTTAGATATCGTAGGACCAATCAATAACGCTTCAGATAAAGGATACAGATTCATTTTAACTATGCAAGATGATCTTTCGAAATTTTGTTTAGCAGTACCATTAGTAAATGCTACAGCTAACGATATCGCAGATGCCCTGGTCACTCAATTCATTTGTAAATATGGATGTCCAAAGGTAATCTTAACAGACCAAGGTGCAGCTTTTATTGGACAAGTAATGAAACGACTAGCCAAAGTTTTCAAAATCAATCAAATTAAAACAACAGCATTTCATCCCCAATCAAATGGCTCTTTAGAAAGAAGTCATCAAGTACTCGCAGACTATCTTAAACATTACACAGACAAGAAAAACTGGGACGAATGGCTCCCACAAGCAACTTTTGCTTATAATACAAGTATACACGAAGGTACTAAGTACAGCCCGTATTACTTAGTTTACGGTCGAGATCCTCGTATACCTTCAGAATTCCCTTATTTGGACGAAATCCTTACGTATGACGACCATGTAAAAAATCTCGCATTACGTTTAATCGAAAGTAGGAAAAACGCCCGAGAAAATCTAGAAAAAGCAAAGCAAAAATCCAAAGAATATTACGATAGGAAGCTGAATCCTGTAAATTTTAAAATAGGACAAGAAATTTATTTAGTTAAAAATCAAAGAACAGGAAAACTAGACGATAATTACAAGGGACCATACAAAATCACAGAAGTATTTCCAGAAAAGAATGATATAGAAATTGAATTAGCAAAAAATAAACGAAAGATAATTCATTGTGATAGAGCTAAAATAGCTTATTAAATAGCATTATAATTTTCATAAGCGTAGACCTTTTATTGGTACACATTTTTCCAGGAGAATGGATAATCGCAGCATCAGGACAACCCTCATGGGACTGCTCATGCTTAGTATTCAAACTACATATTGTCTAATAGCCTACGACTGCGGTGCACCGTCTATGAACATTACAACATTATCATTACTCAACATCAAGGAATGCGACATTCCTATCGCAAAACCAGTAACTATTGACACAAAAATTCAATTATTACAAACAGCCGATTTTACTCATGTAAAAGTAATTCAATGTAAGATAGAAATACGCAGATCTGTTTACTATTGTGGCATGCATTCTCATATTTCAGCAGTATCAAATGGTGATATAGAATATATAGATGAAACATCATTCGAGCAATGTAAACGAATTCACGATACTCAATCGTACAAAACTCATAATAGTATATTTACTCAAATAACTTTAAACGCAACTACCAGTAGACCATTAAAATTAGCAGGCAGAATACACGATGACGGATTTTGTAAGGGTGAACAATTCTCAGATCACTATGGTTCATGGGACAATGTAATAGCCTACGGACAAATTTTTATTACGGTACAAGATTACCTAGCAACAGTAAACCTAGATAAAAACGAACTAATACTACGCTCAGGAGTGAGATGTACTTATGGCCAAGGTTCATGTATGGATATCGAAGGTGGTAATACATTTTGGGTATTACTCCCGCCTGATCAATGCAGATTTAATCGTTTCACTGTCCTTTACGAAGGAAAAGCTGAAAAAATTCGGGATAACACGATTCATAAATATGGAGAAGAGATCTATTCAATTACTTCAGATGAAATCACATTTGCATTATCGATCAGAGGTTTTCTTCCAGTATGTGGTTATAAATTAATTAAAACAGAACATCCACGTCTTTTCATTCTCGATAGAGATAACGGAGATTTCTTTACTCACAGAACAGGAATAATAGTAGCTAACATGGATATGTTTACCTATATGAATTCAAAATTTGTATATTTAGAACGACATCTTAGAAGTCAAATAATATCATTATATAACGATGTAATATTACAGGAATGCTAATTAGAAAATAGAGTCTTACACAATTCCTTAGCTATAGCACCCTTGGCACCCGCAGATTTTGCTTATCATTTTATGAAAGGACCTGGATATATCGCTCATATCTCAGGAGAAGTCGTTAGAATAGCGAAATGCGTACCGGTCGAAGTTAGATCGCGTAAAACTGATCAATGTTTTCAAGAACTTCCAATCTTCAGAGGCAATGAAAGCTTATTTATGTTACCACGTACTCATATAATAACTAAAACAGGTAATCAAATCGATTGCAATTCTTTTCTAGCACCTATGTACAATATCAATAACGCATGGTACCAAGCATTACCACAATTAGCTAGTGCCGTTGAACCAGAACAAATCTCGTCACAAACAAAACAATCTTGGAAATATGAAACCCCTTCTAGTCTCGCTTCAGGAGGAATTTATTCACTCGAAGATCTCGATAAACTACGTGATAATATCATGTTCCCACTAGAAAAACCGGCAGTGTTACACACAATCGCGAGAGGCGCGACAGGACAAAATGCACTCAATCAAGGAATCTCTGTAAATAGCTTCATAGATGAAAATGCAATTAGAAAATCTTTTGAACAAGCCTGGGGAAAAGTTTATAATTTTTTTAATACGGTAGGAACTTTTAGCGTTACTCTACTTGGAGTTTGGGTAACTTTTAAAGGAATCAAATTTTTGATAGACACACTTGTTCATGGTTATGCTCTTCATTCAATCTACGGTTGGAGCATATGGCTTATAGGAGCTATATGGGACTCCGTAACTAACTTATTATTACACCTCAGCAAAAGACAACCTCAAAATAAGGCAGAACAACAACCCAACGAAGACGATTCAACAGTAACGAGAGTAGATATTGAATTAGAAGCACAGAAACTTCCAATAACAAATCAGAGAGAGATCCAAATTAGCCTATCAGATCAAAATCCAGGAACTTCAACTCGACAATTCATGTAGAAAAACGATGAACCAACTAAAAATACTTAACACTAAATCTTACAAACTTAACTTACAGAACTAAAGGTAAATAATGAATCGTGAAACATAGAAATTGAAGTTAAAATATTTCAAATTCATTTATTAAATTTTTTCTTTACTTTTTTTCTCAATAAAAATGAATGAGTTAATTATTATATGCGGAGAACATCCCATCTGGCGAAGTCCAGGCGGGATGATCCCAGTTTTCTATTGGATGCTCTTCTCCCCATCGCCCCTCCTGCATCCATCTGATTCCGTAATAATCAAACTCTTCCTCCATATTATAATCCTTCGAACACCGTTCTTCATACGCCTCTCTGGCTTGCACACGTAATACTCTCATCTCCCGCCTCTCCTCCTGCTCTAGCCTCATCCTCGTAATTTCACGAATCACATCGTTTAAAGCAAGATCCTATAACAAACAGTTCAAAAAATGTTAATTGAAATATATTTCGGAAAGATCTCAAGACAAAATAGAGTTTTTTTTCTTTAACAGAAAATTTTATAAATTGAATAAAAATCTATAATAAATTTGGGAAGAACGGGTACTCACTCTTAAAAACCCATATGCGGCTCGCATATCAACGGTCAATAGGACAGATTTAAAATTTTCCATCTTTTTTACTGTTCTTTTACACTTCTTTTAACTTTTAACTTCAAAAACGGACTCCAAACGCACAATTCGACGAAAAATTGCAGAATGAGTAAACTCACCTCAAACTAACATTTTTATATTACACTTGAAAATGCAAAACATCCCCTCTAAAACTAAAACTGACCAATGACGAAGACGAATTTTTTTTATTAAGGAAAGGGTAAAACCCCACTACGAAACTAACCCCGCCCAACACGGCAAGGGAAACCCTTTACTTAACGGAAACTCCAGAAACTCTTTTAAGAAAATTCTCAATTATTTTTGCAAATATCTTCAAATATCACGATTATAGTAATCATCAGATGTAACCACGATATATACTTTATATCAAAATCTTAGACAGAACATCTTAGACAATCATTTGCTATAACTCGTAGATATAATTCATAGATATAATTCATTTATAATTTTCATTATATTATCTAGGAATATATCATATTAACCCCATTGTAGATTAACTTGTATTTTCATAAACTTTATATTCATAAATATATGTCTAGGATACGATTAACTTCATATTAAAAATGTAAGATAATCATACATCAATACAATAAGCATAAGTAATTTTAATCATTATATCACTTACCTTTAATCATTTAATCACTTTATATTGTTAATTTTTAACATTTCATACATTAATTTTAAATATGGTAAACCATGTATCAATTTATATCACTGTATATCCACTTTACTGTAATTTGCTTTAAGTTAATACTTCAAATATTTTACACGAAACCAAGGAAATTTCACGTCGATAAACTAGAACCCGCTAGGTCGAGCGGGGACGCTCGAAACCTAACAGGGGAGGTGTTACGTCCTAGGTTGAAAGCTCAACATATAATCTTTAGGTATAACAGATACCGTAGTTAGTACCGTAGGTATAGAAAATACCGACGTGCAATTACCATCAGAGTTTCAATAACACCTCTATCGATGTAATTCCATTTATAATTTTTTTTTCTAAATTCTTTATATTATTTTACCTATAGTTATAAGTCAATACTTTTAAGAAGTCTCAAACTCATACACCATAACTAATTTTCCCATAGTCTCTCACAAAACTAAGCAAGCCGAAAACACTCGAAAACCCATAAATTTGAAATCCTAAACTTTAAGTAAACTTTTGAAAACGCTAGAAACTATCTTTATTGAGGAAACATAAATCTTTAAGATCTTTAGAATTTTACTGTCAAACGCGGAGAACCCAAAAGACAAAGACAGTTTTGTTTAAAAGAAGACAGATCATAGACGCTTAAAACATCCCTTCTCAGCATCTCGACGCTTGGGCCTCTGACCCAATCGTCTCGCACAAATTCTATTTTAGCCAACCATATTTTTTCCCTCTTAAATTTAATGTGTCTTTTACCAATGAGAAAAGACTCGCTTTCCCGCGAGTACTAAAAACTTCCTCCCCCGCGTAACCGCGAGGAGAGATCCTTTTTCCTTCAGGATTAGGGAGTTAGTCACGAGATTTCAAAGAGTAAAGATCAGATCCACAAAAGACTTAGATTTCAGAATATAATACCAAATTCGAAGTGTTTAATATATTCATAAATTAACCAAGTGCAAAACTTATCAACATATAAAAACCATAGACTAAAGTTAATCAACATGGATATGTTCGATTAGCAACCAACATTGTTAAGCAGTTTGTTAAATAAATATTGTTAATTAAAAGTGAAATCAACAAACATTTATTTCACCCACGCATAGTGGTGACTGATAAAAACCCATTACCTCAACAGAATACGAGTTATACGTCAATCAGAAGAACTAGTAATCCAAGACTCGGTAAGAAATATAGAACTCTACCAATTCAGAATCAGAACCTCAACACATCTAACTAGTGATTCGAAAATTTTATATAGTTAAATCCAGGACGTAACACACAATAAAACAGGTTAGAGACATAATCAACATCCATACAATCATAAAGCCATAAAATCATTAAATTCGCATGTATAAAAGTCATGAGTCAGGCAGTCTGAGGACGCAGTACAGAGAGCGTAAGGAGGTGTCAAGATGTAGGAATGCATCAGGTGAAGTGAGCATGGACCATAGTAATAAAAGCAGAAGGTCGCAACGGCTAGAGACAGTGTTGAAAGCATCACACATAATATAGAGCGGTGAGCGACATGCTACATTACTGCGAGAACGTTCAAGATATAAAGTGAAATCCAGGCGCGCTTCGATCCGAGGGCTGCGAAAAGGTAAAAGACCGAGCAGGTCAGGGCAGTCAATAGCACCTGTCAGTAATTTAAAAAGAAACGTCACGGCAGCAACCTCTTGTCGAGAGGCAAGGGCTGGGATATTAAAACGGCTGCATAAGGCAGAGTTATCAGTCCCACGAGCAGGATAGACAGAGTCGACCCTAAACGCAAGGTACTTCAGGAATTTCCTCTGTACGCTCTCTATAAGCCCAATGTCCCTGACTAGGGTAGGGTACCACACCAATGACCGATACTCAAGCTTGGAGCGCACGTAGGCGCAGTAAAGAGCAGTAAATGCACGAGGCGTGTTGAAAGATCTACAAGTCCTGAATAGAAAGCCAAACATTTTAGTGGCCGACGCTACGATCTGACTGATGTGAAGGGAGAACCTAAACTCACAGTCGAAGGTAATGCCAAGGTCACGGGTGGAGAGTGCCCTAGTCAGGACAGCACCGCCAACGACATAGTTAAAAGCAGTTGGGTTACTACCCCGGTAATACGAAATGACCTTACATTTATTCACATTTAAATGCAGCCTATTAGACAAACACCAGGACGAGATACGGTCCACGTCCAACTGCAGCGCAGCGCAGTCTGCCGAACTACGCACAACACGGAAAAGCTTAAGGTCGTCAGCGTGAAGGAGGACGTCGCACTTAAGGGATGACACAATATCATTAATAAAGACGTTAAAAAGTAGAGGGCCAAGGTTGGATCCCCGGAGACCTTCCGAAAAATATAGCCGTAAAGACTTTAGCGAACGCTGATAAAATAGCTATAGGACGGTAGTTCCCAACCTGAGACTTGTCACCGCTCTTAAAAACAGGGCATATTCTTGCCGATTTCCAACGATCAGGAAACACCCCCAGCTTAAGCGAGAGGTTGAAAAGGACACATAACGGCTTAGCAAAGACGCTTGCGCAATCGCGAACTACCAGGTTGGGGATCTGATCCACTCCGGCAGATAGCTTTGGCTTGAGAGACCTAAGAGCAAGCGGGACGTCGGATACAGAGACTTCTAGTGAGGCACGCAACGGTGTTGCATGAGGAACCTCGCTGACAACTAATGGGCAGCTCGGAGGGGGATCATTTGGTATACAAAACACACTGCTGAAGTGGTGAGCAAAAGCCTCTACAACATCAGCCGGGTTATCAAGGCTAACTCCATCGTGCATCATTGTGCTAGGCATGCGGGATCCTGATCCATTCAAGCGGCTGACGTACGACCAGAAAGCGCCAGGGTCATCAGTGATTGCCCTCTCCCGAGTGGACACATAGGCAGAGTAGGCAAGATCACATTTTAGTTTGAGAGATGCTCGAAGGGCCTTATAACTAGCCAGATGCATGGGGGATCCCGCACGCAGGAATTTTACTCTAAGAGAATTTTTGGTCTTCATGTTACTAATGATATCAGAGGTAAACCAGACTGGGAAACCATTTGGCCTACGCACCTGCGGCCGAACCGGGACAGACGCACCGACAGCAGAGTAAATTAGCTCATAAAAATGATCGCATGCACTATTAACATCGTCATACAAGATAAAGTCAGGCCAGTCAATATTAATAAAAGAATCGTATAATAAAACAAAGTTAGCTTCTTTAAAATTATAGCGCGGAGCTGCAGGCGGACAAGGGAAGCGACGCGGACATACAGCAGGCAAACCAATGTCCAGAGACAGAGCAGGATGGTAGTCGTCTTCCCTTACAGAAGGACTCACACAGCGATGGACATGAACTCCAAGGTTGGAGAACACCAGGTCAAGCAACTCTCCACGAGCATTCACAATGGCGTTAGACTGAGTAAGATCGAAAAAACAGGAAAAGTCAAGGAGACGGCTGGACCTGGTATCGTGAGCCAAGTGGCCGGTATTGCGCGCGAAGCGCAAAGCATTGAAATCGCCTAGAAACACGATGTGACAACCGAAGTATACAAGCATGGACTCAAGCATGTCAAAAAACAATTTAAAAAGATCACAACACAAATCGGGCGGTATACATATATAAAACTATAATAGTGCACTTAACGTCCTTAATAAGAAAGTTGACCCCTACTACACTCGAGGACGGCACAGCCGACAAGATATCACTGAAGTCAATAGGAGTAGCGAACAGGGAAGGCTTGAGTGCAATGAGGACACCACCACCTCTCCTTTCCAAACGATCGCTACGATGCACATGATAGACACTCTGGTCCATAAATTCAGAGCTCAAAACAAGTGGCTTGAACCAGGTTTCAGAAAGTGCGATGATATCGAACTCCTCCTGGTCTGACGTGGCACAGAGGATTTCCCTGGTTTTAGAGTTTAGACCACGAACATTCTGGTAATAACAGTGCAACGGGACAGACGAAGAGCCACTGTACAGGGTTCTGCTAGGCAAGTTTAGTTTAAAGACGGGGACGAGGAGGAAGACAAAGATGCAGCCGAAGACGAAGAAGGTCCAGCGGTGTTGTTGTTGGTCCTGACTATGCGAGGAGCTCCAAGACGGTAGCGGAGGGCGAGACAGGTTTCACCAGCAGCTTTCCTGGCATCGAGATCCCGTTTCACACAATGATATTCCTTCAGTTGCATTGGGATCCGGTCAGGGTAGATGAACACATGCTTAAATGCGGCAGAACTCTTCAACAGCCTGGATGAACGAAGGACTGTGGCAACATCCTGCACAGACGACAGGATTACCTTGCAAGGACGAGGTTTAGCACCAGTGTGCGAGCGCTTACCCACCCTAAAGAAGCGCAAACTGTCAAGAGAGACAGTAGGAGCAACAAGCCTAAGAACTCCGAAGAGCGCATCAAGATCATCAGTACGTTGAGCAACGGCGGCGGCAGAGGTCGATTCGGCAAGTCCAACGATCATGACGTTCATTGACCTGAGCTGACGTTCGCCGATTTCAGCAGCAAGATCTTCCACCCCACCCGCAGGAACTGAACCAGGCACCGTATCACGATTGTCATTAATGTTCGCCAGTTGATCGGATAGACGCATGACAGTATCGGCAGTCAGAGTCTGAGCTTCTTCAAGCGTACGCTGCCTGTCAGTGAGAGCGTCAACATCAGACCGGCAATCGGCGACATCTGAACACAGTTTGGTCAGCTTGGTGCCGATAACAGTGATTTCCTTGCCAAAGTCCGCGATATGACGCTTAAGGTCACGAACTTTGTTGAGGACAGAACGAAGCTCTTAGTGAATATACACTTTTAAGTCACGAGCAAGATCATCTACGTTGCAAGGGGAAGCAGGAACATCGGAGACTGCAGCAGGACAGCAAGTCAAGCGAGACCGAGTGCTATCCAAAACCTTCTGCTTAAATGCACAGCTGGGGTGATATGATATGGCACAGGTGGCACATGAGATAGGATTAGCCACAGGTTTGGAGCACCCGGCACAGGTAGCAGACTTAGGAGCAGGCTGAGATCCACTGACGCTCATGTTGGTGCGCACACAAAGGCTAGCCCTATGTTATGATAACAGTTGTCACAGACAAAAGCTTTAGGTTACGTACACGACCGTACACACTCACTTAACGCGTTATAGACTTAGAGCGCCGTTATCAAGGCCAATACAATGAAAATATGATGGGAAACTATATTTAGGATTTAGAAAGAGAAAGTACTCATGAACATAAAAAAAAAAAGTAACAGGGGTCACTTTTAAACTTTTTTCTATTATTTTGTAAGCTGAAATAATAGTTGAAGTTAATGAAAATAATAAACAAATATATTTGTTTTGGTTTTTTAACAGATAAAAATCGAAATCAAAGATTTTCAAAAATATTGTACAAACGTTATCCTCGCTACAAAAGCAAACTTTTTCATGAAATATAAATGTTTTTCGGATGATTGTAGATGAACCTATCGTAATTTCATACCCTAATTTCAAACGCAAGATTTATGTTGACTTGTGTTATTATTTTCTAGCGTTTCATAAATTAATGCCACATTGTCATCATGACTGTCGAAGATCTGTAGTAGCATAGAAAATTGTAATATTGCAATACGAGAAGCTAGTGGCAGACATTATTAAAATAAATTATAATTTCAGATGTACTCGCGCAATTCCATTGATTATGCTAATTACAGGCATTCTTTGTTGTAATAATAATCACCATTATGCACTCACGTCAATTGCTGATGAGAAATACAAATACGACTTACTGTCAAAATGAAGTGTTTACACTGACGCGGCCGAGTTCGCTACTTGGAGCAATGTAGAAAGGTCGTAGCATAAACGTATTGCTATCACAGTAAGATTCAACCGGAGTTCCATTGATGTTCATAATCGCTTACAATACGATGGCATCGTGTCTAAAACCGGATATAAAGATAAAATAAATTAAAAAATGACCACATAAACCAACTATGTCAACGATCAACAGTTCCAGTGCTTTACTGATAACGTTTCCTAGAACTTAAAGAATATATGTAAGTTTGAGACTAGTCCAAACTATATCGCGACACATCAGAGGTCGCCCGCTCGACACTCATACCAAGCTCGAGGCGCGCGGCCGTCGCGCTCGTCAGTCGTGACTGCATGATACTAGCAGTAACCACGTTGATATACGTACGAGATTCATGGCGCTTGTCGCTAAATGTTATAATTAAGTTCAATCAAAATTTATAATATTCATTTAATAATTATAATAAAGTCAAGCTGTACTTGTTGTTGATTCAGGTAAACCTGTATACAATGTTGTATTATAATTATTGAAACCGCTCGGAATATTTGTATATAGCGTAAATATATTTCCAGTTATTACTAGCATCAACCGCAGTACTCGTCATTGGTAACGTTGTTACTGTATCTTTTAAGACAAAGGAATTGTCTTATATATAAATTTTCTAATTGAATCATGAATTAAACAATCGGTAACATACTGAAAGCCAAATTACCCATATTATGTTCATCAATTCATTATGATAAAACATTTACTTTTGTTGAGAATTTAAGTAAATTTAAGATACGCCGATTTCTCATATGTATAAGTGTGTGATGTGCACGCATTACCGTCAGTCGAACGCTTCTTCTCTATAAGAAAGGAACACGATGTATCTCTGTTAAATAAAGTAGACAAGATAAAGTGAATATTATAATTTTACCAAAACTCCAACAACTCTAACATGGTAGCAGAGCGTGGTTGCGAAAAGTAAACATGATCCGTGGTTTGAAAATGGAACAAAAATTGAAAAGGAACGAAGGTGTTAAACGTGGATTCGTATTAGCGAGGTTATGCTAACACGTGGTTGTAATTCGAAAAATGTTTTTAAATAAAGCGGTTGAACAAAAAGTAAGAATCAAGCCGTCAGTCAAAGTAGAAAAAATAAGCGAAGAAAATTTGTAAAGGAGTTTTAGAAAATTGCAAGGGAAAGTCCTGATTTTGAAGAATTTGATATTTGGTGGTCAAGAGCGTTCGAAAGGAGAAGAAATCGGAGAAGACAACATGGCTGATGAGGTAAAGGTATTATTACCCGTATTTGATGGAAAGGATTACAGCACGTGGAAAAAAAGAATACTGGTGTTTCTAAAATTGAAGAAGTGTGATAAAGTGGTTAAAAGTGAGAGGGGACAAAATGATAGTGAAACGGCATGGAATGAAACAGAACTGAGAGCAACTAATTATATATATTGTGCACTGTCAAATAGACAAATGGAATTTATTGATGAAGAACAAACACCATATAGCATCATGAAGAAACTAGATCAGATGTATTTGAGAGAATCTACCGCTCTACAAATCTGCATACGAAATAAATTGGAAAAATTAAAATTAGAGATTATACGGAAAGCAGTAAATTCTTTAGCGATTTTGAAAAACTAATAATCGAACTGAGAAATGCCGGAGCAAAAGTTCCTGAAAAAGAAAAACTAAATTATCTGCTGAGAACTCTACCCAGTTCATTAAGTCATATAGGGGATCTTATTGATGTTCTAAAGGAGGAAGATCAAACGGTTGACTTTGTAAAGAATAAAATTAAAATGTTTGAAGATAAAGAAAAAGAAGAAAATTTGAATGACAAGAGTCGTACTGGCAGTGCAAATGTATTCAAGAGTGAAAGGAAAAAAGACAAAATATGCTATAAGTGCAATCAGCTTGGACATTTACAGTACGAGTGTACGACCCCTCAGTCCTCCGGGAACTCCTGGAGAGGTGCAAGAGGAGAGGGGCGGCAGCAAGCGCGAGGAGGCGCACGCAACCAGTCGTTTCCGCAACAGCGAAATTTCAATTCAAACTGGGGAAAAGGCCGAGGTTGGAATCAGCGTGGACGTAGTGTCAGCTGGCAACAACGAGGAGGGCAGCACATGGCACCACATTCCAATGGTAGTGGACACGGCGAAAGCAACACGTTTTGTACAGAAGTAGACTATAAATTGGATAATAGTGAGGTATACAATTGCGAAAATGAAGTTGAATGGGTATTAGATAGCGGGTGTTCGGACCATATTATCAATAATGAAAATTATTATATACAATCAAAGGAGTTACAGGAACCTATAAATGTTAAAGTAAGTGATGGAAGAATTTCGCAAGCCACTAAAGTAGGTGAAGTAATTAGTAATTTCATAGTAAATGGAAAGCAGGTGGAGGTAAAAATGAAAAATGTACTTCTTGTTACAGAGATGGATAGAAATCTAATCAGTTTTGGTAAAGTAACAGACTCAAATAAAATAATATCAGTGGGAAATACATCAAAAATATTAAATAAAAATAACGACTTAATTGCAGTGGCAAATAAAGTAAATAATTTATATAAGATAAATGGTTTTGTCAACGTAAAACAAAGTTATACGTGTAACAGGATGACAGAAAATATGACCTTGAAAGAAAAATTCCACAGAATACTAGGACATGTAAACTTCAAGTATTTAGATATATTATGTAAAAACAAATTAGTTGCCGGGATACCAAACGAATTCGAAAATGATTACTTAAAGTGTGGTACTTGCGTACAAAATAAGATGCATAATTTAGGCTTCGAGAATAACAGACATAGAGCCAAAGATATACTTGAAATTATTCATGCCGATTTAAATGGACCTCATAATACAGTAGGATTTATGGGTGAAAAATATTTCTTAACGATAATAGATGATTTCAGTAAAGTCGGTAAAGTCTATACTATAAAAGCAAAAAATGAAGTCTACAATTGTTTTGTAGAATATATTAACCTAGTTGAAAATTTGACAGGAAAAAGGATTAAAAAGTTGAGGTGTGATAATGGGAGAGAATTTTTAAATAATGAGATGTATAAACTCGCCAAAGAAAAAGGAATTTATATCGAGCCTTGTCCACCGTATGTTCATGAACTAAACGGAACAGCTGAAAGGTACAATAGGTCAGTAATGGATACTGCCCGGTGTCTATTGTCTGATGCTGAAATAAACAGAAGATTTTGGCCCGAAGTAGTTAAAACAGCTGTATACTTAAAAAATAGAACACTAGCAAACACTATTGAGAAAAAGACTCCCTATGAAATTTTGATAGGAGAAAAACCGGATATTAAATATTTAAAACTATATGGGAGTAGAGTTTTTGTAAGAGTCCCTGAGAGTCAAAGAAGAAATAAATGGGATAGGAAGGCTGACCTAGGGGTATTAGTGGGTTATGAAAATGTCGGCTACAGGGTTTTGATTAATAACAAGGTAATTGTCGCTAGACATGTAGACATAATTGAAGAAAATGTAAAACTCGTAGGCCTTAACGGAAATGAGGATAATTATCAAAATTTTGAAAATGAAAATGATAATGAAGATTCTGAAAATCAAAATGAAGAGACCGAGCAGTTAAATGAAAATATTGATAGTAGAATTGGAGAAGGAACTTCAAAACAAAACAAACAAATAACACCTGAGCTCGGAAGGACTACTCGCATTAGTAAACAACCAGATAGATATGCTGACCATACGTCTCAAGCGAATGTACACTATATTTATGTAAATTACGTTAGTGCAGAAAATCCAGAGAATTATAATGAGGCAATAAATAGTAGCGATTCTAAAGAATGGCAAGATGCTATGAATAAAGAAACGGAATGTTTGGTTAAAAATGAAACTTGGGAACTCGTGAATAACCCAAAAGATAAGAAAATAATTGATTTAAAGTGGATTTTTACAAAAAAGGCAAACGATAAATTTAAAGCTAGACTAGTAGCTAGAGGTTTTCAGCAAACAGAAGTGTTAAATGATTTGTACTCTCCAGTGGCAAAAATGCAAACATTAAAATTACTATTAGTGTACTGTGTGCAATATGGTTTACTTATAAATCAAATGGATGTCGAATCTGCTTTTCTGAATGGTAAGGTGATGTCCGAAGTATATGTAAAGCAGCCACTAGGTTTTGAAGATGACACTGATAAAGTTTATAAATTAAACAAAGCACTATATGGTTTACGAGAGAGTCCACGAGCCTGGTATGAGTGCTTAGACAACTATCTTAGAAAATTAGGCCTCACGCGTAGTGAACATGACTACTGTTTATACTTTATGAATAATAAGACTGATAGAATCTATTTAATAATGTTCGTAGATGACTTACTTATCTGCTGTAAAAATAAAGAAATGCTGAACTACGTTAAATATCTATTGACAGAAAGATTTGAAATGAAAGACATGGGTGAAGTTGAAACGTATCTAGGTATAAAAATTGAATATGACTGTGAAAAAAATATTATGAATCTAGATCAACAAAAGTATATTGAATCGTTAGCTAAAAGGTATGCAATACAAAATGCCAAACTGTACGCTACTCCAATGGAACAACATTTGAAGTGTGAACCTGCACAATCACTATCTGAAAATATAAATTATAGAAATTTAATTGGAGCACTTTTATATATAAGCTCAGGAACAAGACCTGATATAAGTTATAGTGTAAATTACTTAAGTAGATTCCAAAACAGCTATGATCAAAGTCACTATAAGTATGCGTTAAGAATTTTGAAATACTTATATCAAACCAAAAATTTAAAATTAACGTTCGAAAAAAAACAAGAAACTGATGTATTAAATTGCTTTGTTGATGCCGACTAGGCAGAAGATAGTGTTGACAGAAAGTCTACAACTGGCTATGTGATAAGGATGTTCGGAAATGTAATTGATTGGAAGTAAAAAAAAACAGAGTAGCGTGGCAAAATCCTCAACTGGTGCTGAATACGTAGCTTTGTCAGAATCGGTAAGCGAGTTAATAGTTCTAAGAGATTTATTGAAGGATTTTGAAATAGGCATTAACAGACCTATAAATATTTATGAAGATAATTCAGGAGTAATTGATATAAGTCACCTTGGAAATTTTACAAAAAAGTCCAAATATATTGAAGTACATTATCATTTTGTAAATGAAAATTATCTGGCAGGACTTATTGATGTTAAGAAAATAGATTCAGAAGAAAATATTGCCGACATATTTACAAAGTCATTAGGAAGAAACAAGTTTGAATATTTCCGAGAAAAGTTAAATTTGATTTAAAAAGAAAAATAATTTTTTGTTACTACCATTTTTGTTTATGAAAATAACCTTTTTTGTTTGTATCTTAAATTTAAGGAGGCGTGTTGAGAATCTGAGTAAATTTAAGATACGCCGATTTCTCATATGTATAAGTGTGTGATGCGCACACATTACCGTCAGTCGAACGCTTCTTCTCTATAAGAAAAGAACACGATGTATCTCTGTTAAATAAAATAGACAAGATAAAGTGAATATTATAATTTTACCAAAACTCCAACAACTCTAACAACTTTAATGCTTATACTATCCCGTGTTCTAGCTAATTTTTTCTTTTTTGCTATCAAGAACTACCGAAACCTTTTATTATCATTAGATTTAATTAACTTCAAATTTGGAGAATCTTCTGCGGTTGAAATCGCTCAATTCTCATTGTTTTTTGCTTATATGTATGATGTTTCTTATTAGAAAACCGATTGAATAGCTGATAATATGTGCATACGGAGAATACTCTGATCATGACATCCACTATAGCTTCATTATATGTTCTGTAACGACCGTTTCCTGGAGTCAGGTGCTCCAGGAAAGGAAGCCGACACAAACCTGGTCCAACGCTGTCGGGTTGTAGAAGATTGATATTGGGCGCCAGAATCCGGGATCGGAGTCCTCTCTCTCTCGCACGTAACCCTAGACTAGCCTAAAGGTAGAGGGATATTCGTGGGGGCGAAGAGTAAAGAAACGAACGCTGATTATTATGATTATGGTTTTATTCAAAAAGAAAAAGCCAGCGGAATTAACCTTCCGCTGCCTCGCGTTATATCGAGTATACTCGAAAAAAACATTGCAAATGTCAAAAATTACCGCCAAGTACAAAAATGGTTTCGCCAGTCAAAAACTCATGAACTTCATACTGTTTTTAAGCGACAGATTACAAACTTCATTTCTTCACACAAAATAATACAAAAACCTCGCACGTGAAATCAGGCAACAAAGCCAAGCCATACCTTAGTTAAGTTTTATTTTTCAAATGATGTTTATCAAATATTAATTAATGGAAATCAATGAAAAACCAATGGGAAATTATTCGTTAACTCAACAAAACAGCATATTGGCGACGGGAAATATTGCTGAAGGAAGTTATCTCGTATGACGATACAAACTTGGCGGGCATAGATTGTTCTGAAAATGATCAATTGCCCCTTTTTTATTAGATTTGCAATATGGGCCTATCTAGGTTTTTCTAGATCTGCTAGATTCGCTAGATTTTCTAGATTTGCAATATGGACCTGTCTAGGTTTTTCTAGATCTGCTAGATTCGCTAGATTTTCTAGATTTGCAATATGGGCCTATCTAGGTTTTTCTAGATCTGCTAGATTCGCTAGATTTTCTAGATTTGCAATAAGGGCCTGTCTATAGAAAATTTAGATAACCTAAAATTGTAAACCGTTCTTCATTTTCTAAGTTAGCTATCTGGGTATTCATCTATAGCGTATTGACGTAAAGTACGGGCATTAGTAAGTGCGTTAAAAGTTATTCTGAAAGGAAAAGGACAGAGAGAACATTCGGTCAGTCTGTTTCCTTTTCTAACGAGTTCCGTAGCAATTTGATTAGAAAGAAACAGATATTGACCGAATCCGCTCCATCTTTATCATATTTTGTCGACCACATAATTGGTTCATTATTTAAACACTGGAGGCGCAGTCCATACTGTATGTCGATGATCTAGTCATAATTCCGGTGACACTATAACCGTGCATACCATCGCGACCGTGTGCGTAGAGATTCAATCATTTTTAGAGTTTACATGAACTCGTCAAGTAAGTACCGTGTAAGAAAACACCGTTCTATGAAAAAATTAAATAAAATTCTTCAAAAATTGAGTAGTGAACACGAAAGGAGATTGCTGATTGAGGCGCGTGGCCGAGACTGTGACGAGAGTGACAGTGCTGAAACCCAAGGAAACGCAACCACGGATAGTGACTGTGACAATGCTGCCCGAGGCGAAAAGCAAGACAACGACAATCCATCAGAAGTCAGCCAACCTGCACAGACTAATGTCACTGAAAGTAGTTTTCAAGAGGCTACGGATGAATCTGAGGGAGAGCCAGATGAAGATAGCGTTCATGACAATAAAGACCATGTCGGGCATGTGGAGCTTGGAGTTGAAGCGAATGATATACTTGACCGACATGATAATTATTTACAAGATGATGTAGAAAAATCAGAGATACGCAACTAGATTGTCGATTACAAAATTCCTCACAACCATGCTGACCGCCTGCTCAAGATTTTAAGGCGTCGACTATTGCCAAACTTACCACGGTCGACAAAAACTCTTCTCGACACAGCCTCTGCAGAGTATGTAATCAAAGAACTGGAAGACTCAGATGGTTCTAAAGGAGAATACGCATACTTGGGGATAAAACAAGGTTTGCTAGCTAGTGTAAACACAGATCTACACGAGTCAAATGAGCTTGAATTGATGGTCAATGTAGATGGCATAAAGCTTTTCAAATCAAGTATAAAAACGTTTTGGCCCATATTATGCAAGGTACATTTCGACCCTGACATATATGAACCATTTGCCGCTGCTCTCTACTCCGGTAATTGTAAGCCAAACGAAGTTGAAATGTACTTGAAAGATTTTATCACAGAAATTAATCAACTTCAAACCACAGGAATAGTAATTAATGAAAGAAATTTTAGAGTTAAAATAAAATGTTTCATATGTGACACTCCGGCTCGAGCACTTTTGAAATGTATCAAAGGTCACACCGCTTTCGATGGTCTTGGCTTTGTAGCGATAAATGTGCACAACTTGATTCATATAGTTGATGATGTAGTTCATACAAACTGCAACTTGAATCAAATCAATGCATTCCTATTTGAGAGTCACCTTGGTCAGATTAAACATTTTCTACGTTCACCAAATAAAACTCTAGCCCAGTATTGTCGAAGACTTCATGAAAAAAAAAATTGTGACAAAGATCGTGTCCAGATACCTGCCAAGCTAGTTGTCCCAAAACAAGGTACAAATAAAAACATAGTAAAATTGGAATTCAATCAAAATATTTTAACAAGTAAATCACCCAACAACACTGTGATCTTGAGTGATAAAAAAATTGTCGAAATTAGGTCAATGTATTTTGATAATGATCAGCGCATCATGCTAGACGTGAGAGAAATTGTCATCAAGAAATCTTTGTACGAATATCCTCTTGAATCTGATTTTTTAAGTACATGGGAAATAGAAAGAAAGCCTAAAGAACAAATTTTGACAATTTCGATTGATAGTGTTACTAAAAAGTTGATAAGAATTAATATGAACTTTAAGGATGAAGGTAACATGAGAAGTTTCATTATGCCTCTATTACATTGATGGAATTACTTGAAAGTAATCTACGGTATTCTTCAGGCGCGTAACTTACAAGTATAATTATTATTATTTCATCAAATTTAATTGGAGACGATATTTTGATACATTGAAAGACCACGCTAAGGTCAAAGGCCTAAAGTGATACGTATTTGGCTTTTCGAATTACTGCGAGTGAGAGAGACAGAAACAGAACGGCGCGAGAGGTGAGAAGACAATTTCAGACTGCCACTGAACGCCTAGGCTGAACGTATGTCGCTTCGCTCACGTGCTCTGTCCGCTGTTATTCTACGTAGAAGCCGGCCGGTTTCGTCGTCCAGCCAGCAACAACCGGCATCAGCCCACGTGTGCTGTTTTTCACTTTCATGATACTAACAGGTAGTAATATTAATTTTTTCTAATAATTCTAAACATTGATATTGGGTGTCATCATTTTGGATGACTGGAAAAACGCCAGTTCTTCGGCATTCAATTACAGCCGTAATACAAAAGCGAATATTTTCAAAAATACTTAATCTGTACATAATGTATTGAAGTATATTATGCAAATACTTCATAGAAAAATATCCTCATTTCTACAAGTATAGTGCATGCTGTTCCGCCATGCACTACTGCCTTGTGTTCTCGATATCACAGTGTACTGGAATAGTACTTTATGTGGCATGCTTGTAAACAAGCTGTTTTTAGGCGAGGATGCTGATATTTTCAGTACGAGCCAAAGGCGAGCCGACGGCGAGTACTGAAAAATCATTCGAGTCGAAACATAGTTTACAAACATGCCACCTACAATATTTTTTACGGTATTTATATGAAAAAGGACAAAAATCATATTGCTTCTATAGTATTTGCTTCTATAATTCTGCTGTAATTGAATCCATAAAAACGCCCACTTGTTCAGTCGTCCAATTAAGAATCATTCATCCCTCTACATTTCTTTGGTATAATCTTCAATGTCAACAGGGTTGTTCAATGTAGAAAGTTTGTCTCAAGCCATTTAAGAAATATAATTAGTTTATAACCTTGTGTGTATATAATCACAGGTTTCATAAAAAAAAATGGAAAGTATGGATAATTCTAACAGCAGACCATTCGTACTCGTACAATTTATATTGAGAGGCAGGCAACGGAGGTCCATAGAAATTGTACCATGGAAATGGGTGTCATGGGATCAGAGTCATCGGAAGTGTACCACAAAATACCAAAATTCTCCATATACTGAAGAGGATTTCAAAGAAATTCAGTCCTTGACTGAAAATCTGTGTGAAGCTCCACAGGATTGGCCAACTTATAATGTTCGCTTAAAGGGTTCTGCATGTAAGTATACACAACAATTATTTGAATAAATATATTATACTTTCATGTAGAATTATGCCTCTGTTTACTAGTTTTATCTCTGCTTTTATACTATTCCAGGCACATATTCGGATGCGTTGGTGAAGCTGCGTACACTTGAAATGTATGAACACGCTTTTACTTCGGATGACAACTCTGCGGACAAGGAAAAAACACTTCAAATGTCATTGCGTCAGACAAAATTTAAAAAGGATGAAGCCAAACTGAGGAAAATACTTGACGACGCCATTATAGAACCTCTTGCTCCAACTCCTGTAAATATAAATTCTAAGAAAAGGGCAAAGGTACTATCAGACGATGAGGTCAAAACTAGGTTTAAACTGAGAAAGATACTTGATGACGCCACTGTAGAACCTCCTGCTCCAACTCCTGTTGATATAAATTCTAAGAAAAGGGCAAAGATACTGTCAGACGATGAGGTCAAAACTAGGTTTAAACTGAGAAAGATACTTGATGACGCCATTGTAGAACCTCCTGCTCCAACTCCTGTTGATATAAATTCCTATCAAAGGACAAAAATTCCATCGGAGGATGAAATCAAACTGAGGAAAATTTTAGCTAACTTGGAACCTGTTCTTGAATCTTCTGTTGATAGCAGTCCAAACAGGAAAGTTGATGTGACGAAGGAAAAATTGCCAAAAACCTCTACGTTACTTCAAAACAGTAAGTACTTTTAGATCTATGCAACAATTATGATTGTATTGCATTCAGAACTTTTAAACATTATCATGACCAAAAAAGAAAAAAATCTAGTTATTCTATTATTTTAGCTATTTTTACTTTTTAGTGTTCCTTTAACAATAACTCTGAAACTAGCAGGCAAATTACTTTGAAATTGCGTGAAAAATAGTATATATTACGGTTATATAATGTTTATAAAATTTGAATGCAAAGGAAGAATAAGTGTGGATTTTTTGTTTTGGGCGTAAGGTCCATTAAGCTTTTATATTTAAATTTTTCAAATAATTTACTAACAATATAATTTTTTGCTCCAGTTTCAACGCAACCAACTCTCCAAATAATATCTGTTCCATCAATTAGTCATCCAAGAGATGAGCATCGGGAATTCATAAAGCCCAAGCGAAAGCCTATGAAACTTGTTACAGCTACTCAAGGTATATTTCTATACATTAAGGGCTTTTGAGCGAGCCCCGACAACTCCTCATCCGTTGAGCGCCTCTAGCGGCCCAGCTCAGGAATCCTATTGCAGTAACCACTTTTATAAGACAGTTTCTGCATGTGTTCGTGTCGAACTAGCCTGTCACTTCGAATTTTAGTCCACGTCTTATACTGCTCCTGCTTTTCTGATCTTCCTCGGAATAATATCAGAAGATTGCTAACATTAGCCTATACGGCGCGCTGGTTGTCCCGACACCGATTTTTCATTGAAAGTGCAGAAAATAATGTTAATATTTTACAGTATCCGTGTATCGGCGATGTAGTAGTGTCAGCTGATTTCACAGCTTCGTATAAATGAATTTATCATTAATTGGAAATACAATAATTTACTTTTCGGATACCAGCGCGCGCTAGCTAATAATCTAAGGATTATCCCTACGGAAGCTGATAGTGATCAGTGAACCGATAGAGACGTGATCCGTGGACTAAATAGCGGTCGTGACGACTGGCCGAAAATGCGTACTCCGTCGGTCAAACAGACGGTCGCTCAAAAGCCCTTAAGAAGGAATTTTCTGTTTATGGAAAAATTTTGCTCCATTGGAATATTTGTCTGTATTCAATTTCAGCTGAGTCATTAAAGTCGCGTCAGTCCACAAAAGTTGGTTGCCATCAGCCACCAACATCAAACTCAATAAGTAATAATATAGTAGGAGATAAGGCTGTGAAATATAAGAAACAATTTGCTGCTTCTGCTAAAGGTACGGTATTTTTATACATCAGTTCAACGAAAAATCTCCACGTTGTATTGGAAATAAAATTATTTTATTATGAACGTAATACATGATTTTTGTAGCTGATGTACACCAGATTTTAGTGGATAGGGTGAAAGAGCTGCAAAGTCAGGAACCGACAGATGAGAGTGAGTGAACAATCATTCAATTTTATACGTGAAGCCATTTTATTATCATTATTATTATTATTCTTATTATTCTTATTATTATTTTATTAATGTGTCAACTTTTTTTTTAAATTGGAGATGATACCGTGTTCACACTTTGCCTATCCATGATACAAATGCTCAATGAAGTAAAAGAAGATATAAATGCTATTAAGCAAAGCTTGAAAACTGTCGTGAATGCTGCAACTCCTACTTATAATGTAGGAAAACACGTTGATTTTTGCAAAGAAATCCAAGTGGCTTTACCATTTCAGAGCATAATAGAATTCTTCAACTTTGATAAACGTCTCAGATCGGATAAATGTCTACATGAAAATTTTGTATGTATTTTGTAATATACCTATATTTCAACAATTACTGAAATTTGGATGAATATTCATAGTATAAGTATGTATGTACGTACGTACATTTACTTTCTCCAACTCCACCTTCAAATAATTTTTTTAGCTCCAATACTTATCATTACAAATTGTAGTCGAGCAAGGGCTGCCTAAGAATATAATCTCAATTCTAAAACTTATGTTTACTCAAGATATCGCAATGCGATTCACAGCGGTGAAGCGAGTAAACGATAAACACATCATAAAAGAAACTGTATTCGCGTTGTGCTTTTACGGTGAGTCCTATAATGTTTAATGTATAATACGTTCATATATTTTTCACTTTTTATACAAGTTTAATTGTTTTTTTCTTCATTACACAGATATCATACGCAAGCGGAGAACTGAGCATAATACAGCGACGTCAGAAAAAGAATTTTATTCACAACTAGGGATTCAACTGACTAATTCGAAAGATTGGAATGGTCATCGCCAACGGCAAGCAATTATTAAAGAAGATTGTATTCCACAATGCGAACATGAAAATGATAAAGAAAATGATGAATATGATATCAGCGATGAAGATGAGGGGGATGATGATAATTATAATGAAGGTGACACAGATAGTGAAGAAACCGAAGATAATGAGAACAATGATGAAAATGACGCAGATAGTGAAGAAACCGTTATGTTTAAGCCTGAAAAAATATAATTGGACAAATAAAGTTGAGTAAAAATCAGATCTGTTTGTGACTGTATTCAATTTCAGGAAACTACCTAAAATTTCGAATAAAACGTACTCAGGCTACGGTAGTACTCCTAGAAACTGTACAGGTGCAATCTAGCACTGCTAGATAGCACTGCTAGATAGAAACTAGAAGGAAGAGGTGTTACATTTCTGTCTGGTCGTCTGTACAGTTTTACTACCCAGATCTAGATTTGAGTCCCGCGGACCTAGCCAGATCTAGACAGGAAACCGCAAAAATTTCTACCAGGGCGTGTCAATACTTTTACAGAATATGTCTTTTATAGCGAGAACTAATAAGTTTATGAACGATGGCCCTGGAAGTTGAAGTCTTTATTCAATTCCAAATCAGCATTACTTATGTTAGTTGCATCGTTGCAGTTGAGAATTATGCATCCATCGTTCACCAACGTTCGCCTATGCTTGTCACGCCACGATATGAACATGTCAAAGCCATGAAATGATACATATTCTGGCTGTACCCATTATTGATACTCTGGGCTAATGCTATATTAAGCAATATTTCCCGTCGCCAATATGCTGTTTCGTTCAAGTGAACGAATAATTTCCTATTGGTTTTTCATTGATTTCCATTAATTAACATTTGATAAACATAATTTGGAAAACAAAACTTAACTAAGGTATTGCTTGGCTTTGTTGCTTGATTTCACGTGCGAGGTTTTTGTATTATTTTGTGTGAAGGAATGAAGTTTGTAATCTGTCGCTTAAAAACAGTATGAAGTTTATGAGTTTTTGACTGGCGAAACCATTTTTGTACTTGGCGGTGATTTTTGACATTTGCAATGTTTTTTTCGGGTATTTTATTACTTTTTGTATGTACAAAGGGGTCAGTGCTGAACTGACTTTAATGTATCATACACATTAGTGTGTTATTAAAAAAAAAAAATTTCATTGATTTTTTTCACAGATTTTTTTACGTAACATATAAATAAAATCTATTACATGTATTTCAGATGTTGAACTTTGCCCCTCTGGCGCCAGCTCAATTTTTGAAATATCGGGCTGATTTTTTAGTAGAATTCAGTTTTTGTCTCAAAGTTTAGTTTCAGTGACTTTATTGATTAAACCTAAACACTAATCTATTCCTTTCCTATCTTAGAATGTGCTGCAACTTTATACAACTATTACAAATCTATCGCATACACCTATTTAACACATACCAATTTCCGCAAGAAATGACTCCGCTTTAATTACATTGCAAATTTTCTACTCAATCATATTATGCAACATTTCTATAAACCTACATAAATTTCAATTAAGACCGTACTCTCTGTCCAAATATTGTAGTTCTGAGTTATGGCTTGCAGCCTAGCATAGTGTTCGATGCTTCACACAACCCAAACCGGATCCGTGCATTCGTTCTTGAGCTATCGAAGCGGACGTATATTGCTGTGATTTCAAATAAACATATATACAATCGCTAACATAAAAAGCGACACTAATGCCATCCTGTCGGTAACATATAACACTGAATCGGTAGAATATTTAAAAAATTGATGTCGGTAACATATAACACTACATAGCTAAAATATTTAAAAGTGATGATTGACTACTTGAAGTTTGTGGCGGGTATTTGGCGGCGATTCATTATTGCGAATCTTGATTTATAAATAATTATTACATGAATATCTCAGTTATGCGTGGCGGAATATGGCTCAAAAGCAATGGGGGGCGAGATTTCGGTGACAGGAACACCCCTACCAAATTGCAAGTTCATAAGTTCAACGGTTCGACAGATATCGTGGTCCCAAGAATGACGTTCTGCAAGGAAGAAGAAGGAGAAGAAGAAGAAGATTGTGTTTTTCTATCAACTTTTACGGTCAATATCTCAGGAACCGCATGGTCGATTCTGTCTAACTTTTGCAAGCAAGGTCAGGTCTAGTGGGCCTTACACCTGTGTGAATTTTATCAGAAAATAATCAGCGGTTCAAAAGATATGACAGATTTTTTACAAGGACAAGAGCTTGCTCGGGTGGATGATCGTGGCTGGCGCGCCGGCCTAGGGGTACTTGGCGGCGATTCGCTGCCGCGACTCTTGATACTTGGCCTCGACTCTACTTTATGTTCTAAACTACTCTGAATTAAAATATTAACCCTTTGCGAACGGAGTTGCCCGACGAGCGAGCGTCGTTGGGTGGCTATTCGCCGACACGCGTCCGCAAAGGGTTAATATCACAAAGCTAAGAGGAAAGGAAAAGTAAAAAGAAAAGAAACCGCAGGATCGGCAGACTCGACAGCTCCAGCTGTCCGGCCACGCAATTTCCCGTGTCGCTTTCAGCAGCTAGGCAAGGAGTTAGTGATGGGCGATACAGTACCGATATTTCGCATATTGATATTTTTCCATTTAGATACCGATATTTTGTAGCGATATTTCATGTGACGATATTTGCGTGTATCGATACTCAACACATAAATACCGATATTTCGATACATCCGTAATGCGATGTAATGTGACTATATTTTGTTTGGGCGGGAATCTCTGGCTGGACAAAACAGTGGGAAAGCGATTGAATTTTGCACACGCCGGCGTCGAATTTATACACGTCGAATGTAAGGTATTGGGTAAGTATCATTTATTATTGATGTAAATTTAGATTGCTTATCGGTTGACCTGCCATGTGCGCATGTTTCCCATTTGGTTGGGACTGATCTTTGCCGCACTGGTGTTGGTGAAGTAATTATAACCACCAGCATAGGCCATAGACTCCTAACCTCCGGATTCGAGGCTGTCATATACCACATTCCACAATAGTATGCAATTTATAATTTGAGTATCGATATCAGTGATATCAGTGATATCGATATTTCGTTCCCGATATTTCATCTGTATCGATACTCTGATCATCAATACGTATCGGTACCAAATATCGATACAATTGAAGTGTATCGCCATCACTACAAGGAGTGTCGCTGCTCGGTACTCCGCGGTCGGTTGGGGGAGGGAGGGGGGTTATGGTACGGAATCGGTACTCAGGGGGGCGGAGGGGGGGGGGGGGGGGGAGGCTCGCCGTTGCCTCGATCTCGCAGCAGCACTCACGAGGGGAAGGCAGACCCTGCGACCAACCGATTTCGATCGACCTTAACATACTGGTCGGGGGCCACTCAAAAGTACTCGTGTAAAACAGCTTAGGTCACTACGCATAAGTTTTTGAAAAAATCGAGGTCAAAAGTCATGACGCCAGATTGATGTCGTACCTGAGAGAATCGTTAAATAACTAAAAAACAAGGATATTTCATGCATATATATAAGGTTCGCAAACTAATAGTTTTCGAGAAATCGAGGAATGAGTATTTTACACGCTCGGCGTATGAACCGAAAAAGTTTCACTGCTGGGCAACCAGAGCTGCAGCGCAGTGGTTAGCGCGCCTGCCTACAAATCCTAAGAGGGTTTCAAAGAGGGTGAGGGAAGATGTGAAGATAACAATAAAAAATGACTAAAAATATTACAGAAATACTTCAGGTATATTTTACCACAAAAAAATCATATATATGTTTTCCAATCATCCTTCAATCTCGCTGTCTCTCTCTCTCTCTCTCTCTCTTTGACTCGTTTGACTCAGAGCATTTACGTGCCTTTACCAAGCTCAATGGTTTGTTCTTGGTTCCGTACGAACCTACGCACCATACCTCGAGCTCACACACCTTGCTTGATCTCTGCATCGTGGATGATGCGGATAAAGTTATCTCCTTCGGTCAATCAGGTGTGCCCTTCCTATCTGGGCATGAGCTTATTTCCATTACCTACATGCTTCGAGTTCCGCGCCCTGAACCTAAAACTCTCGCTATCCGTAACCTAAAGGGCCTAGATACCCAGGCTTTTCTGAGGGACCTCGAGGCTCTCGTTTTAACTACATTTACCAATGTTAATCCCGATATCGATGATAAGGTCGCCCTGCTCAGTCGTGTTATTCTTAATACCCTAGATACTCATGCACCCGCGGTCACTATTCACTCCCGGCGGCCTCCGGCCCCGTGGCTTACCAGCAACTTAAGGCACCTGATGCGTGAGCGCGACGAAGCCTTCAGGTCCTACCGCAGAAGTCAGCTGTCGACTGCCTTCACTCACTATAAAGCTTTACGCAACAGGGTCCAGTTAGCTATCCGTGATGCCAAGCGCGCCTTTTATGCATCGCTATTTCCCACCTTGGGGAGCTCCAAACTCATCTGGCAGGAATTCCGTCGACTTGGTCTTGCTAAACCTCGTCACAATGTAGTCCCGGATGCTTTCTCGCTTGATATGCTTAACGAACACTTTGCCTGTGTCTCATCTTCTCCTCAACCCGCTGGTGTCACGGAGCTCACTGCCGCTGACCCTGTTCTTAACGATTTTAACGATCTTAACGACTCCAACGATTTTAATGATTTTAACGATGCATCCTTTTATTTTAAACATATCACTCCTGAGTGTCTCTCCGAACAACTACTTTCGTCTAAGTCTGAAGCCCGGGGCTTTGATGGGTTGCCAAGGGGGTACTGGAGGCTGGCCATGCCAGTGGTCTTCCCCATATTGCTCGACATTTTTAACCAATCTCTCACGTACTCAGTCTATCCCGCAATGTGGAAGAGAGCTTTGATCCAACCCATCAATAAGGTTAAATGCCCAGCGGGGCCAGGTGATTTCCGGCCTATTTCCCTACTTTGCGCTGTGTCTAAGTACCTCGAAGGAATTGTTCACCGTCAGCTAACTGATTACCTTACCGCCGCGAGACTACTGGACCCCTTCCAGTCTGGTTTCCGGAAAGGATGTAGCACACAAACGGCACTACTTAAGTTAACTAACGACATTAAGCAGGCCATTGATGAGCGTATGATCACTCTGGTCATACTCTTTGATTTTAGCAAGGCCTTTGATACTGTTTCACACCCCATTTTGCTCCGTAAGTTGAAGGCCCTCGGCTGTGCTTCCTCTGTTGTTGAGTGGTTCCGGTCTTACCTTAGCGATCGCCGGCACGCTGTACGCGGCTCCGATGGTACTCTTTCTGCATGGGCCGATATCTCATCCGGGGTCCCCCAGGGGTCGGTTTTGGGTCCCCTGTTATTTCCGATTTTTATTAACGATCTACCGCTCAGCATCAGACATTGTCAGCACCTCTTATACGCCGACGACCTCCAAATATACTTATCTTTTAACCCATCTGACATATTATGTGGCATTGCGTGTGTGGCGGAGGATGTGAACGCGATTTGTGACTGGGCGACGGCTAACTGTCTTTCCATCAATACCAGTAAAACTAAAGCTCTGTTTTGCGGTACCTCGCGTTTCTTAAATCGGCTTGATTTCGCGACCCTCCCCCCGATCATGGCTTGTGGTGACGCTATACCTTATGTGCACGGCGTACGTAACCTGGGACTCCATCTGTCTTCCACCCTCTCATGGAACGACCATGTCCTTGCTGTATGTGGCAAGGCCAATCGCGCACTTCACCAACTGAAGGCGAACAAGGAGCTCCTGTCGGTCCCCCTTCGCAGATGGCTAGTCACAGCCCTAATTTTTCCTCACCTAGATTACTGCGCCACTGTTTTTTGTAGATTTACCCGGCATCCTAGACCTCAGGCTTCAGCGTATGGTAAATGCGTGCGCTCGCTTCATTTTTGACGTCGCTAGGGATGAACACATTACGGAGCATCGGCTGAAGCTTGGATGGTTGACCCTGAAGAATAGGCGCCAGTACCTCATGGGCTGTTTAGTGTTTTCTGTGTTAACTAGCGGCAGGCCTGACTATCTCTCTGTGCTTTTCCGTCGTGCTCCTAGTTCTGCTTCTACTCGTCTTCAGACCTCCAATGCGAGTAAACTGTATGTCCCTCCTTGTCGGACAGCCGTATTTCAAAAATCTAGCATTGTTGCCGCAATCTACTTTTGGAATTCGCTGCCCGAGGTTATAACATCCGCGGGCTCACTAGTAATTTTTAAACACCGACTATATTCTTACCTTTTCGACCGGGAGCGGACATCCTTCGACTCACTCCGGCACTAGCCACCTACCTACCTGCCTATTTTATTTTATTTTATTTTATTTATTTTATTTTATTCTATTTTATTATTATTTATTACTCATTTACTTCGGGTTATGCCCTTTCTCAGTCGCATGTCCGTTCACCCATCCGAAGCCACATCTCTCTTACTGCCACCTGCCAACATCTTATCTTTATTTTTATCTTATTTTATTTTTATCTTATTTTTATTTTTATCTCATTTTTATTTTTATCTTATTTTATTTTTATCTTATTTTTATTTTTATCTCATTTTTATTTTTATCTTATTTTCTCATGATTTTACGTTTATTATGTTCTTGTCCATGCTGTTATATTTCGGCTTCACTGCTATGCTTACTTTATTGTATTGTATTATGTATTTTCTTATGCACTCGTATTTTATCTTATTCTGTCACCGCTTACATGACTCTTATACTGCCTAGGGGACTTGTCCCATGGCTGAATAAACTCTATTCTATTCTATTCTATTCTCTCTCGCTCTCTTGCCTGGGGAGAGCGAGTCGTGACTGCCGCTCGTCTGTGCATAATTACGTCCTTTAACAAGACTGTGGTGAATTCATACTTTCGATCGAGTGCTCTTCTCGGACCCATAGGCCCACCTCTTCTCTTCGCTGCACTGGAATATAGGGTTCGTGTTTCTATTTCTCTGATTTTCTTTCTTCCGCTCACCTAGTCTCTCATAACCTCTTTTCGCTCTTGACTTCTCTTATACCGGTCCCTATGATCCGTCTATCGATTGATTTGACTATCGATTATCGGTTTGATTGACGTCACTAGTAGCGGCGCCACCGGGCCGGGCCGGGCGCCATGTCACGGGGCTCTCGCTCCTCGTGTGCCTCCCCCCCCCTGCCTGTCGCGACGCCTTTTGAGTCTCCACGACACTCGTCGTCGCGCAGCTCACCTGTGTTCGCGCGGGTACTGCCACTTTCAAATGCCGAGGCTAAGACTATGCGTGCAAACCTCTCCGCTTATGATACGGATGTAGCAAAATTCATACGTAACTCGAAGGAAAGCGTTGAAAAAAAAACGTCACTCCAGGAAGCTTTTCAATACTATCAAACTGCTTTTAATACGTGTAAGTTTGATGATTTCAAACTTAGCCGCCTACATGCGGTAGTCACAAGACTAACCGCTGTGGTCGGCTAAGCCGATGCTCGCTAAGCCAGTCGCTGTCGAATCACCAGCGAACACCGACAAATCGTGTTGATTCAGGTAAAACCTGTGTAGGATATAAGTGTAAATAGTTGTACATAGTTGTAGATATTAAGTTCATTTTCGTAATTACAGTTCTCCACTGCAACAGCCCGTGTCGGTTTATTCAACCTACCCCAAAATCCGTTCCATTTATTAAGTCTCCACCGAGACTTATAAATCAACACGATTATGGGTGATATCAAGGCAAGATTCCACTTTGTATCAGAAGCAATATCCTCCAAAACCACGACGGTTAAGGTCAAAACAATTCAGCTAGTCGATCAGCTGGAAGTCTACGAATTCCCGGTCGACCAACAAACATCGACTCATCACGGAAAACTTTTTGCTCATCCGGTGGTAAAAGGAGTTGTCAAAAGTCTGAAGGAGCGTAACAAATTCCGAAGAGTGGTCATCACTTTAACAGGAGACGGTCTCCGCGATGAGTATCTCGACGAGGAAGGTAACGTCGTTTTTGGCGAGTATTATTTGGAGGTCGCCGTGGACATTCCCTCTTCTCAAAGCCTCCCAGCACAAAATTCCTCCACCGAGAAGTCAATGCATTCGATAACGAAAAATATGGTCTTGGAAAAGTTTAACGGGAGAAATTATAACGCGGAATCTTGGATGAAAATTTTTGTGAGTGAATGTAAACGCCTTAGCATACGCGAGGGACAATACGCTGAAGCTTTGAGACTATTTTTGATAGATAGTGCATTAGAATGGTATGCAATATTTTTAAAGACAAATTCTTTAACCCACGCATGGGAATGGTGGAATAAGTCTTTCATTGAGACTTTTGGTCAGAAATCATGGTCTGACATTGAATATGCATACTCGTATAAATATTTGAATGGAAATTTTTTCGAATTTGCATTGAAAAAACGGAATTTATTAATTGATGTAGATCCTGATTTGACAGAAAATTCTCAAATAAATTTAATAGTAATAGCTTTGCCGAATTATGTGAGATCGAGATTAAACAATAAGATAGAAACATTTGAGAATTTAATGGCAAATTTGAGGAAAATGGAACCTATGGTGATTAAATCTAAGAATTCGGTGAGTGAAGAGAAAGGTAAACAAAAACAAGACAAGTCGAGTGAGAGACGGGGAGAAGGTCACCTTCCTTGCGCGTATTGTGAAAGCATAGGTTTCCCAAACAGATACCACCCTGAGAATTTATGTCGAACTAAATTGAAAAATAGAGTTGTACAAAGAAACGAAAAAATCAGAATCGCGAACAATTCTGAATTGCAAGACATAATCTCTTCCACCGAAGAGGCAAAAAACTTGCAGTTACCCCACTTATAAAAGTTAGAATTTTCATAAACAATAACCCAGCTAGCGCCATTTATGATTCAGGAGCGAATGTATCGCTAATTAATTATGATTTTTGGAAGAGTCTTAATGTGAAAAAAAAAATAAGTGGGGGTAATATTAAAACTTTATCGGGAACATCAAAGTCGGAAGGTACGGTCTCGGTAGATGTGAGAATTGGTAAGGTTACGAGAAACTTCAAATTTTTCATAATAAAGAGTGAGTCATTTAAGGATGACGTATTATTAGGATTAGATAGTATTAGAGAGTTTAAATTATGTCAGGATGAGAATTTGAAGATAAGCCAAAATCATCGAGAACCAAAGATAAATCTAATCCAAGACACACCAACACGAATTGATCCTGTAGTCAAAATGAGAAACAAATACAGTGAAGTATTTGCAAAAGGAAAATTTGATGTTGGCACAGTCAAAGACTTTGAGGCTACGGTTAAACTCACGGAAAATAAATACATAGCGAGAAGACCGTATAGATGTTCGTTGCAAGATAAAGCCGAGATAGAAAAACAAATCGATATGTTATTAAAAGCAGGGTTAATCGAGGAATCAAGCAGCCCGAATGCTGCACCTGTAACGTTAGCCTTTAAGAAAGAAGAAGGAAAAAAATCTCGATTATGTATCGATTTTCGAGAGTTGAATAAAATAGTGGTGCCGGAGAGCCAACCTTTCCCGCGAATCGATGAATTAGTGTTACGGGCGAGAAATTGCAAATATTTCACGAAACTTGACGTGAACTCGGCGTTTTGGTCGATCCCACTACGTGACAAAGATAAATATAAAACGGCCTTTGTAACACACCACGGCCATTGGCAGTGGGGTCGTTTACCGTTTGGGTTGAAAAACTCACCGGCAATTTTTCAGAGATACTTAGCTAGCAGAATAAGGAAATATAAGCTAGAAAAATTCGCCGTGAACTATATTGATGATATTATGATTTATTCGGAAACTTACGAAGATCATCTGAGACATATTGAATTAGTTTTGCAAATGTTATTGGAAATCGGGTTTAAATTAAATTTGCCGAAATGTTTGTTCGCTCAAAATAAAATAACATATTTAGGGCACGAGATAGGTTTTGACTGTATAAAGCCTTTAAACGATAATGTAGTTGCAATAAAAAACTTTCCTACACCGAAAACAAAAAAAAATATCAGGCAATTTTTGGGAAAAATAAATTTTTATCTACAATACATCCCTAAAGCTACAATGGTACTGGAACCACTTCATAATTTACTAAGAAAAAACGTGGAATTTAAATGGTCGAAGAGTTGCCGGGAAAATTTTGAAAAAGTGAAGAATTATTTATGTTCTGAGCCAATTTTAGCTATATTTGATCCAAATAGTCAAATTTATATTTACACTGATGCTTGTTTACAAGGTGTAGGTGCAGTTTTGAAGCAGCCGCAGGCAGACAATGAAGTAAAACCTGTATTTTATTTTTCTCGAAAATTGACAGAGCGACAGAAAACAAAGAAAGCTATCTATATAGAATGCCTGGCGATAAAGGAAGCCATATTATACTGGCAATATTACTTAATGGGCAATAAATTCATTATCTATACGGATCATAAACCGTTGGAACACTTTAATATTAAGAATTGTAAAGATCCGGAATTACGGGAAATTCTAAATTACATATCACAATTCGATTTCGAAATAAAATATAACCCAGGCAAAGGAAATTTAGAGGCAGATTGCTTATCAAGGAATCCAGTCCTACAGGAACGAGAAAGTGACGGGGAATATTCCATTGTTAAGATAGTAAATTTTGTTCATATAGCTGACATAATTAATGATCAGAAACAATTGAAAATAGATGAAAATTGTGATATGGGAAATGGGATAATTTATAGGACTTTGAATAATAAGAGGAAAATTTGGGTAACCGAGAAATTCGGGATTGAATTGATAAAAATCGTACATGAAAAACAAGGGCATGTGGGAGTGAAGCAATTAACCCTAACGATAACGAGAAAATTTTATTTTAAGAATATGCACAAACATATAAAGATGATATGCCGCACATGTGAAACATGTATTAAAAATAAATCGAGAATTGCAAAATATAAAGCTCCACTCTCACAATTAGGACCCGCGACAAAACCATTCGAAATTATTTCTCTAGACACAATAGGTGGTTTTGCGGGAAATAAAAGTACGAAAAAATATTTACACCTCATCGTGGATCATTTTACGAGGTTTGCATTCATAGCAACTTCGAAAACTCAAACCGCTAGAGACTTCATGAGTTTAGTAAAATCAATAAAAAGTAAACACAATGTAGAGACTTTGCTGACAGACCAATACGGTGGCATAAATTCTAAGGAATTCAAACAATATTTGAAATCGGAAAAAATAGAATTGATCTTTACTGCAGTAGACTGCGCTTTCTCTAACGGTTTGAATGAAAGGTCTAACCAAACTCTGGTAAATAGAATAAGATGTAAAATTTTCAATGAGAAGAACCGACCATGGTCTGTATTGGCGCAAGAATGTATTAATGAATATAATAATACAATTCATAGCTCAACAGGGTTTACTCCGAAATATCTGCTAACGGGAGTAGATGACTTTATGTTACCGAAAGAACTGAGTGAGGATAACGAAAATAATCTGGAAGATAATAGGAAGATAGCATTTGAGAATTCGAAGAAAATCCACGAACGAAATAAGAAATATTATGATAAAAACTCAGTTGAAATAAATTATAATGAAGGAGATTTAGTATATATAATAAATAGTAATAAATTAAATAGAAATAAATTAGATCCGATTAGAATAGGTCCATATAAAATTAAGAAAAAGATATCAGACGTGATATTTGTTATAGACAGCGGTCTGAGGAAAAAAGAATCAAATCTTTTCCATGCTAGTAAGCTAATCCCTTATTTCCCATCCTCCACACCTGTACCTGCTTCTTCAGAGGGGGAGATGTAAGTTTGATGATTTCAAACTTAGCCGCCTACATGCGGTAGTCACAAGACTAACCGCTGTGGTCGGCTAAGCCGATGCTCGCTAAGCCAGTCGCTGTCGAATCACCAGCGAACACCGACAAATCGTGTTGATTCAGGTAAAACCTGTGTAGGATATAAGTGTAAATAGTTGTACATAGTTGTAGATATTAAGTTCATTTTCGTAATTACAGTTCTCCACTGCAACAGCCCGTGTCGGTTTATTCAACCTACCCCAAAATCCGTTCCATTTATTAAGTCTCCACCGAGACTTATATACGGTATATGCTGCCTATTCCACTCTGGTTGGTGAAGTGCCGGCGAAAGACAAATGTACGGAAACGGTGAACCTAGCTCGCGAAGAGATAACTCGTGCGTGCACCAGTGGCATTAAGAAGGCCTTTGAGTCAGCTCTCAATGCAGCTGTCAGAGATCAAATAACCGATGTGTGCTCTGCAGGGCTCAGGGATGCGTTTTCTACAACGTTGCTACCCTCGGTGTCGACTTACGCGAGCGTCGCATCTAACGACCTCAATGCCAAAGCCAATAGGGTCCACATCGCTCGCGGACCCACCGTCTCAATTAAAAATTCCACTAGCTTTTTTATCACACCGACGGCACAAGCAGCTGGAACTTTTTCGTCGTCCTCGCTTACGAGAGAAGCGGTTATTAAAAACGTGGACCCTGCCGAATTGGGCATGAAGGTGGATCGTGTATCCAATGCGAGGAACAATGGCATACGTATCGACGCCAGGGAAGCGAACTTTGAAAAAATTCGTGCACTCCCTGTGCTACAGAAATTAGGCCTCGAAGTCAGTACCATCCCTAAGTTCCGTCCTCGCATCATCATACACGGTGTACCAGTAACCCTCACATCTGAGGAGATCCAGACCGACATCGTTAAACTTAATTTGCCTGTATCTAACGACCCTGAAGTCAAGGTGATCAGGTCAAGGTGCATGTGTCATCGAGGTCTCACCCGAGACCCGGACGATCCTTAAAAGCAAGCAGAAGATCTATCTCCGTTATGTCTCCAGCCGCTTCGACGACCATGTCAGGATACTACAGTGTTTCAAGTGTCTGACTTTTGGCCACTTAGCAAAGGATTGTACTAACTCTGCACATTGCGCACACTGCTCTGGAGCCCATGAAACTTCGGCCTGTAGAAATCGCTCTGAGGACCCTATCTGCTACAACTGCAAGACCAACTACCCTGATGCAGACTGCTCACATAGTGCCCTTGACAGCAAAAAATGCTCAGTGCTCTCAAAACGTATTGCTGACAAAGCTCGCAACACTGATTATGGCTAGTCGCACACCAAACAATGCTCGCGACTGTCTCCGTTTGTGTCACGTCAACTGTCAATCTCTGAAAGGCCACCTGGACGAATTTCGCCTTTTCTTCACTGATAACTTTTATCATGTCATTTGCATGTCGGAAACCTGGCTTACGCCACAGATCTGTGACGAGTTCGTCCAACTACAGGACTATAGCCTCTTGCGGTGCGACCGACGCGAACGAAATGGTGGTGGGGTCGGTATTTACGTGCATGCCTCCCTGCGCGCACGTGTCCTCACTGATTCGGGCGGCACCTACTGTAACAAGCCTGAGTACCTCCTCGCCGAAATCACCACACCAAGTAACGCAAAAATACTGGCCTGCGTTGTCCACCGTCCCCCACATGCTGGATTTTTGACCATTTTCGAGGATACCTTCCTTCAATACAGTATCCTATACCCGCACTGTATAATCTTCGGCGACTTCAACTCTGACTTAAACATCAGCACGCATGACAGTGATCATCTCCGAAATTTTGTATACACGTCCAACCTTCACATAGTCTCCTATACCCCCACGCATCATGTGCGTGACGCATCAACTCTACTTGATCTTTGCATCATCGACGACGAGAATAAACTATTGGACTATGGTCAGCACGATGTCCCTTTTCTTTCGGCCCATGACTTGATATACGTCGTATATAGGATAGTAGTTGATAGACCACCTCCTCGTGAGTTTATGTGCCGCGATTTCAGGACCTTCGACTCCGAAGCCTTTCTCGCACAATTAAGCAGTATGGACTGGGACGCCTTCTATAGTTCTGATACTCTTGACCACAAAGTGTCGGTCCTGAACAACCACTTACTGTCTTGTCTTAATATTCATGCACCTGTCATTAGGGTAAAATCAAAAACGCTTCCTGCACCGTGGCTTACTGATGAGATTAAAACTCACATGAGACTTCGGGACAGGGCACGTCGGGATTGGCGTAGGCGCCGCACCGCTGACACGCGAAATAGATTTAAACACCTTCGAAACCATGTGCAGGATATGATAAGGACTGCTAAAACCGCTTACTACAATCACATTTTCTCTGACAGGTCCTGCGCTAGATCGACCTGGAAAGAATTGCGTAACCTCGGCCTAGTAAAATCACGCAACAGCGCTATGCCCCTGGCCACCTCGGTGACGAGCCTGAATGATTTTTTCGCGTCTGCGGGTGTTGATCCGGCCTATTCGCCAACGCCTGCGTATTACTTAGGTGAGAGCGCGTATAGTGATGACCGTTTCTACTTCCAGGACATTGGCGTTGACACTCTCTTTAACGCTATCGGCCACTCGAAATCCTCTGCTACAGGCGTCGATAGACTTTCGATAGGTTTGATTAGACTCGCTCTTCCGTACATATGGCCAATGATTCACCATCTCATGTCCTCTTCTCTTTCGCTCGGCATTTATCCTACTTTATGGAAGCACGCACTTGTCACGCCCCTTCCGAAGGTAAAAACACCTACCTGCCCGAATGAGTATCGGCCAACTTCGATTCTATGCGTTCTTTCAAAGTGTCTTGAAAAAATCGTGGCAGACCAAGTGACTGAACATCTAGTCACTCAGAACCTACTGGATCCGTGCCAATCTGCCTACCGTGCCGGTCACAACACCCAGACGGCTCTCCTCCGCATACTCGATGACGTTCGACAGGCCAGGGACTCGAGGCAAGTTACCTTACTAGTGTTATTCGATTTCTCCAAGGCCTTCGACCGGGTCAGGCATGACAAGCTTGTTAACATATTGCGGAAATTAAAGTTCTCACAGTCTTCTCTGCACTGGTTTTGTTCGTACCTCACTGGAAGACAGCAATCCACCCGTGATCATCTGACTGGCAACGAATCGGAATGGGCTAGCTTTAAAAATGGCGTCCCTCGAGGCTCGGTTCTCGGGCCTCTGCTGTTTGTCCTGTACCTTCACGGTCTTGGTAAATTGCTCAGGCATTGTAGATATAATCTATACGCAGATGACCTGCAAATCTATTATCACTGTAAGCCAGACGACCTGGCAGATGGTATCAGAGCTGTTAATGAAGACATACTCTCGATCTCAAAGTGGGCTGCAGATCTGGGTCTGCGACTCAATAACGACAAAACAAAGGCAATCGTCATGGGCACCCGGCGCTTGATTGCGAATATTAAATACGATGACCTTCCCTCCGTCTCTGTTGGCAACGTGAACGTACCTTTTTCATTGGAAGTGACCTGCCTTGGCGTCACCCTCACCGGCACTTTATCGTGGATACCTAACACGAGCAGAATTGCGAAAAAACTGAACAGCATAGTCCATCAACTGAAGCTATGCAGGAACATCCTGCCACAAGAGCTCAGAGTGCAGCTTATCTGTACATTAGTTTTCCCACACCTGGATTATTGCTGTCTATCGTATCTCGACTTATCGAAGGCGTGATGCGCATATCACGGAGTTCTACCTGCAACTGAAATGGCTCAAACCCAAGGAAAGAAGGCTGTACTTCCTCGGATGCCTTATTTTCAAAGTACTCGCCTCTCATACCCCTAAGTTTCTGTTTGACAGGTTAGATATGCAGGGAAATCACTCACACAGAAGCTCCAGAAGACCTATGGATTGGCTTCAACCGCCCCGCTGCAGAACAGAACTCTTTAGGCACTCTTTCACAGGTGCTGCCCCTGGTTTCTGGAATGGCCTACCACCAACTCTGCGGCAGGCGGATACGATCGAAGCGTTCAAAAAACTCCTTTTCGCTCACCTGCTATCCACATAAGCGTGATGATTAGCGTCTCTGCATGCCTCCGTGACACAAGGCGGGTGGACCGAGTAGCTTGCTGACGTGTCGCGGGAGTCTCTGCAGATGGCGCTCTGCTAAGTTTTCCATCTTCATCGTCACTTTATATTGTAGCGTTCTGCGCAACACGTAGAATTCACGGCTGTTTCATAGTCTGCTCATACATATTTTATTCTGGTTTATTTCTGGTTCAGTCCTTTTGTATCGTCTGCTACTCTGTCTGTTCTTATCCATACTCTTATATATTTTTTAATTTTACCCTCTACGTTTTTATCTTTTTATGTTTTAATCTTTTTATCTGTTACCTAGGTTTAAGCTTATGAACTATTTCCTTATTGTTCTTGTTTATTTTTATATTTCTATCTATACTCTTATATTTTATTTTATTTTTTATTTTTGTTCTCATTGTCCCAACTATACTCTTATATCTTTTTACTTATTTTTATCTGTTATCTAATTTCTAAAACTCTTATCTTTGCTTGCGGTACCACTGGTTTTTCTACTGTACTTTGTTTCTTTTTATATAGAATGCTCCTGTAAGGCTCTATGTACTTAGCTCAGCGCTTGAGGGGACTTGTCCCAGAGCGCATAATAAATATCGCTTTCTCTCTCTCTCTCTCTCTCTCTCTTGCTGATGTAAGTACGCTTGCATGTCAACCGCTCTTGCTCCTGCTTTTACTGCCTTTTCTGCCGCTGTCTGCCTTCGGGCGTCTTGTTTCAGACCCTCTTGCATGCGCCTTACTGCAAGCCTTCCTCTGGCTTGCTTTTCTCACTCTTTCTGGCCTGCTTTTCTGTCTTTGGTGGGTTTTTGGGCCGATGCCGGCCGGTGCAACATAACCTCAAACTGTCACCTATCGACCTATCGATCATTAGATCGATCATCTGACATCGACGCTCCGTGCCTGTGGATCAGCTGACCCTCTACTGCCCGGCCTTCGCTTTGGCTGCGTTTAATAGGCTCACGCTGCACGACCTGCTTACCGACCGCCGATAACCTGCTATCCGACGGTAACGTACTACACCGACATGCCTCTGCTACCTCGCCTATGCTCTTGCTGCAGCAAATCTGTGGCCCAGGGTGCTGTTTACTGCAACTCGTGCAAATCATTCTACCACCCCAGCTGTGCCTCAAAAAAGGCGCTACGTGAAGACTTTTCAACCTGCTGCCGTGGTACCCCCTTCGAATTTCTCATGCCGGGCTCTGCTCCCGCGTCAGCGAACTCTACGCCCTCGTCTTCGCGGTCGTCGTCCCCTGCCTCGCGCCCGCTCGACCTGGGTGCTTCATCGTCTGCCTCTGCTGCTCCGACTGGTCGGTCCGCAACCAACGACGACGCTTTTCGGGCACTCAGTGCGCGCCTGGATGCTCTCGCTCGCAGGCTTGATAGTTTGCTACCTCGGCAGGTGCAGATAGAGTCCAACGCTGCCAAAATCCTGGATCTGGAACGTGAAGTTACGCGGCTTCGTGCCGATATCGCGGCGGTCCGTGAGGCGCAGTCTGCTGCGCGCGCCGAGTCCAGACGATCCACCGCGGGTACCCAGGCCGTCGAAGTCATTGTCTCGGGGGTTCCTTGTGCCAGTGCCGATCTCACTCAGGCAGCCTTGTCTCGGGTTGCCATTGCCATGGACTGTCAGCTCGAGGATGCGGACATCACCACCTCGCGTTTTCTCGTTTCGCGGGCCCTTGCGCGAAAAGACACCCCGTTACCAATCATCGCCAAACTTCGCAGCCGCGAGGTGCTCGATCGCCTACTCGCTGCTAAGCGTACCAAAGGTCACCTTCGGACTTCTGATCTCCCTTCACCGCCTGTGGGTCCGATTTATTCCATCTACATCAATGAAGCCCTTCCTTCGAGCCTCTTTAAGCTTCTGACTGCTACAAAAATCGCAGCGAAGTCCAACGGGTATAAGTTCGTCTGGCATCGCGATGGCGTAATTTGTGCCAGGAAGACTGATGGTGCGCCGGTTGTGAGAATACGCACCGAAGTTGACATCTCTGCGCTGCATTCTGTCTGACTTCCGATTGTCCGCGCCTCGGCTTCGCCCGGTTTATCTCGCTCGCTCAGTGCTGTAAACTCTCATCTCTCCCTCGCTCATGTCAATGCGAACTCCCTCAGAGGCCACATTGATCTCATGCGCCTGAGCTTCTCGCCTGACAGTGCTCATATTGTTGCGGTCAGTGAGACATGGCTCCACCCGCTGATTTCGGACTCCTCGGTCAACTTGCCTGGCTATGCTCTCTACCGTAATGATCGTCTGGGGAAGATAGGTGGTGGCGTTGCCTTATATGTCCATGAGGCATTGCGCGTTAGGGTGCTGGCTTGCTCGCCCTCACCGTACTCTGCTAGCCCAGAGTTTCTTATTGCCGAAATTCAGCCTCGGTATGCGCCTGCCCTCGTCGTGGCTGTAGTCTACCGGCCTCCCAAAACCGCCAATCTCTCGTGCTTTGAGCGTGACTTCGATCTGCACTGCTCTCACTACGCGCTTTCGGTCATTTTTGGTGACTTCAACTCCAATCTGCTTGGCTCTACCTACGATGCTGATGATGTGCGCGGTTTCTGCTCCTCCCATGCTCTGCACGTTGTTCCTTTCTCTCCCACCTGTCACACCGCAACCTCTGATACGCTCCTTGACCTGTGCCTGTTAAGTGATCCTGCCGTCTTGCACTCCTTCCATCAGTCCGACACTCCTTTCATTGCCGGGCATGACATGATTTCAGTCAAGCTGCTACTCCGTGCGCCTCCCGTTAATACATCTTCTCGGTCGCGGTCTTACGCCAACTTCACCGTCGACGGGTTTCTTCGTGAGCTAGCAGATAGCGACTGGACCGCCTTCATGTCTCCTGATGCCACTGACTTAAATGGGCTCCTCGCCTGCCTGGAGGGTAATCTTTCTTCGGCACTGGACGTGCATGCACCCGTTGTGACTCGGCGTCGTCGTAACAAAGTCGCACCCTGGGTTACACCAGCTCTTCGTGTCGAACTGCGAGCCAGGGATGTGCTCTATCGTGCCTTCAAGCGTAGTCGCTCCATCTCTCTGCTGCAGCGTTATCGTGAGGCGCGTGATATCCTCCATCGTCGCATTTCGGATTGTCGGTCCGAATTCTACGCCGCCCGCCTTGCAGGCCTGTCTGATTCGCGTCTGCTTTGGAGGGAGCTCCGAGCTCTTGGCATTGCACCTGCTCCGTCCAGTAACTACGGAAACTTCTCGGTAGAGGACCTTAATCGGCACTTTGATGCTGTCTCGCAGCGCCCCTCGTCTGCCTCTGAGGTATCGGAGTTCTTTTCTGAGCTTCCTCCCCCGGCTTACAGTGACTCACTGTTCTATTTTAAGGACATCTCTCCGAACGCTCTTCAGAGTGCGATTGACCACTTCCGCTCGCAGTCCTGTGGTGTTGACGGCATCTCACTGCGCAACGTCTGTGACGCCCTTCCGGCTATCTTTCCTTTCCTACTCGACCTCTTTAATCGCTCGCTTGGCTCAGCCACTTTTCCGGATCGCTGGAAGCGTGCACGCGTGCGCCCTCTACCTAAAGTTAAGTCGCCGACTTCTCTGCAGCAGGTTCGACCAATCTCTAATCTCTGCTTACTTTCGAAAATTCTGGAACGCGTCGTCCTCGTTCAGCTGTCAAGCTACCTTGAAGACTCTGCGAAACTTGACCCGAGGCAGTCTGGCTTCCGTCCGGGCTTTAACACTCAGTCTGCTCTCCTGCGTCTTACTGAGGATATTCGGAAGGGCATTGACAATCGTAAACTTACCATCTTAGTATTATTCGATTTTAGTAAAGCCTTCGATACGATCCCTCATGCCATCTTGCTTGGTAAGCTCCTCGCACTTGGTATGTCGCAGCACGTGCTCCGTTGGATTGCTAGCTATCTTCAGGGTAGGGTTCAGGCGGTGGTCGGCCACGATGGCTCTCTATCTTCTTGGGCCTCGCTTGACCTAGGAGTCCCTCAGGGCTCGGTACTTGGGCCTCTGCTCTTCTCCGCGTTCGTCAACGACATCTCCAGGGTGCTGCGTTACACCGATCACCTAGTCTACGCCGACGACTTGCAGATCTATCGTCAGTGCGCCCCGGGCGATCTGCTTGACTGCCTGGAAAGGGTTAACGAGGATGCCAGAGCCGTTCTCTCTTGGGCGAACAGCTGTTCTCTCTGTCTAAACGTCGCTAAGACCGTCGCGTGCGTCTTTGGTAGCTCGCCTTACGTCTCTCGGCTGGACCTGGCCTCGCTTCCTCCGCTTCTCCTGGATGGTGCCCCGCTGGCTTTTTCCCAGTCCGTCCGTGATCTCGGGCTGGTTCTTGATAGCACCCTCTCTTGGTCGGCGCAGGTTGCTGCCATCTCCGCTCGCTTGCATGGCAGTCTCCGCCAGCTTGCAGCGTCTCGTCGCCTTCTCTCTCTGCCACTTCGTAGATCTCTTGTGGTCACTCTGCTGTTTCCTCTCTTCGACTATTGCTGCGTCGTCTATAGCGATATCTCGGGTGTCCTCAACACCAAGCTGCAGCGTCTCCTCAATAATTGTGTGCGCTTCGTCTGCGGTGTCGCTAGGGATGAGCACATCTCGCCTCATCGACGTGGGTTAGGCTGGCTTACTGTTAGTGATAGGCGGCTCTATTTTTTGCTCTCCGTGTTTTTCGTCACTATACGCTCTGGGCGTCCAGCCTACCTCCGCGAGTTGTTCGTTGATCGTGATCCCGCAGCCGTTCGCTCGGCTCGAATTCCTCGAGGCGAGTTTCTCCCTCCGCGTCCGCGAACTGAGGCTCTAGCTAGGTCGTTCTCCGCCGTGGCCATCCGCCAGTGGGATGCGTTGCCTGCCGATCTCAGAGCAGCTAGAACGCTCCCGGCCTTTAAGCGTGGCCTGCACGACTATCTATTTCGCACTGAGGGTGCCCGCTCCTGACCCGCCTCTCTGCGTCCGTAGTTGTTTGTCCGTTTCGCTTTCTCTAGCGCGTAAGATAAGATAAGATTAGCTCTAAGATTAGCTCTAAGTTTCTCTGTAATTTTCTCTGTACTCTTCTCTCTGTGCTTACTTTTGTACTTACTCTGTGTCTATCTCTCTCTGTATTCTATTTTGTTAATTTTCTTTTCTTCTTTTGCGCTGTCTTAATTTTACTTTATTTTATTTCTTACTTTTATTTTTATTTTTACTGTTATCCTATTTTTATTTTATTTACTCTGTCTCACTCACGATCGCTCTGTGTTATTCTTTAATGTCTCACTCGCTTCATACTTGTCCTGTACTCCACTGTTGCCCAACATTGCCATGGGCATTTGAATAAATTCTATTCTATTCTATTCTCTCTCTCTCTCTCTCTCTCATTTTCTCTAGTTGACAATTTTTACCAACCATGCGATAGGTTATTGTGATGAGACACATGAACTGTGACGTGGATTTTTGTTAAACCCTCGGATCTGGACCGGATACCCAGACTCCGGGGTCGATCCAACGCGCACACAGCTATATCTCAAAAATTAAATTGTTTGGGCGCCAGGCGAACTATCTTCGCCACGTTCAAAATTTCAACAACAAAACAAACGACCAACGGTAACCTAAGCGGCGGCTAGCAACAGTACCGCGGAGAGGGGTCGGGATTAATATTGAGGATCAGCTAGGCGTTAAATAACGACTCGTGGAGTTCAATTTAACAAAGAAATATAAAGAATTTATTCAATAAAAAAAATGTAAAGAAAAACAAATTAAGATAAAATAAGTAGAGAACGATCGTGTACCCGGGGGTACTCCCCCGCGGGTTAGTTGTGGCCGAGGACCGTGTATAGGCGGTCTCGCCACGTTTCACAAATTTGACAAAAATACAAGTTTCCCCGTAGGAACGCAATAACAAAAAAAAACAATACCAAAATAAAATAATCAAGAACTTAACAAATTAGTGCCTCGCGGAACAATGATAACGGGTCATAGGCGAAATCTACACCGCGAGGTGTTAAGTAATAATTTCCCAAATTTTCACAATAAACAGTAACTTAATCCTAACTCTGCCTCGTAGGCAAGTCCACCGGACCTTGACTCGAGATTTCCAAAACAAAACAAAACGCAACGCGACTCGACTCTAACTGATTGTATTTGAATCTCTACGCGAGAGAGAGAGACAGTGACTGACTTAGACTTTCTCACTCGCCCTCATAGGCGAGCCTCGGTACAGCTACGGTTTGACTACTATACGGCCAATTTTTAGGCCTAAAACCAAATTCCTCGAACGAAAAAAGTTCTCTAAAACACTAGCTACGGGCTACCGACTCGCAGTACGGCTTAATCGACCCTCAAAAGTGTTAATTCGCCTCGTGGCGCAGATCAAAGGCAATATGGCGAATGGCCGTTTGCCGGGTTCGAAAATCTTGGTACTAGATAAGTTGACGCTTAGCGTAATCCAGCCACCTCATGGACAGAAGTAGTGCCTCGTGGCGATAGACTCGAAACTGCACCCAAGCACACGCTAAGACTCAAAACTCAAACTCAAAAAGGCCCACGTAGGGGAGTCGCAAAAATAGCTTCGCGGCTGAACAAGACTTTAGCGCAAGAGTTAGAGCTCGGGGCTCTACCTGCGAAGCAGGCCTACGGCAGAGTAATCTCTTCCAAAGTCGCTCGTCGGGCGGATACTCATCCGCGCTCTATATTTGCGCATTGTCGCCGGGAATTTTCAAAAATCGGTTGGCGGGTTGCGCTACGGTGGGCGCCGGTCGACGAGTTGTTTCTGTGCTGAAGATTTTCTTGGCCTACGGTTTTGGGAGGCAGGGAACGCGGCTCGCAGGCTCTTGGGGCGGCGGGAATCTGCTCCACCGCCGATTTCCCACGTCGATGAGTGCCCCCGGCACTCCTCCGCGTTCCTCCAGGTTAACAACTAGGCCTCGTACGTCGGTCCAATACTTCGTGTCAGGACTCGGATCCCAGCCCTCGATCTAGGGACATCTCCCCTCGGCTCGCACATAATAGAGAGTATGGAAGAAAATAAAACACAAAAAAAAGTAAAAACTCAAATCGGAAATCTAAGTCGGTCACGGTCGCCTCTCGGAGTTAGATAACCCTAACTGTGGGTGCATTCACACTGGACCTCGGTGGTCCTCTCACTCTGTCGCTCCCTTAATTAAGCCTGTCAAGGGTTTGGGGCGAATTGTAACGGCAGTCACAAACTGCAATGTTACAGAACAGAGAAACCTTATGCGCAGCATAATAAACGCCGCACGAATGTAGGGAACTCTATGATATTTTGAGAACTGCGTAAAAACCTTTACTACCCGTCGTCCCAAGTATATGACCGTTATCCCCTCCGCCATTATATCCATGCCTCCGACCCTTTTGTCTGCGTATTCTTTTCAAACTTTTCCGTTAGCAAGACAGCTAAGTAGGCTCATTCGTCAGTACGTTTTGACTCGTCGAACCGGATAGTAGTGAATTTCGGAACGAGGATATTGACAGAATATTATATTGTAGGGGTTTAATAAGACTCCTCGTAGTGTTAGTTTTCTTTTATTTAGTGAGTAACAGCACATAGCGTTTATAAAGCGGGGTGTTCCCTTTTTCGACACACGTTCTCCAGTTTTAAACATAACATAATGGCCGACTTCTAACTCCTCTCTCTCACGCCTCCGGCGGCACAAACATCAACTTAGAGTTAACGCGGGTAATTCAAAAAATAATAAGCAAGACATAAAAGAGTCCTACAATATATTCTACAATTAATCATCATAGTGAACGTGCGACGCACTGTGAGGGCGAATTGCAAGAATCAGAGAGTGAGTGAGTCAGGGCTGCCAGGTCCCCGTCACCAAAAGCGGTAGTGACCTCTAGGAAAAAGCGGTAGAACCACTAAGAAAGCGGTATATTTGAAATTTTAACAAAATAACCTTTATTTGGTATTAAATCACATTTATATCACGTTATAAATTATATTAATAATACATATGTATTTTATATAAAGATAAATGAACTGATTTTTTTCCAAATCCAAATTAACATCAAATCTCTGACGGGATTATCATTACTACTTTCTATACCAGTGTATATACTATTGTACTATACTGATATACTATTATACTTTTTTGTGTGTTATAAATTATAATTGCACTTTTTGTACTTTCATTTTTTCTTACAAACGAATTTTAACTACTATTGACTATGATAATATGATTGCAGTATTTGTACGTTTATCTTCGTTTCAGTTTACGAACTTATAACTATAAACTACTACTTAACACATACGGTTTCCCTTTTTGTACAGTAATGTTCATTAATGGCTTCGCGGTGGCTAACTGTTTTTTCGGACTTTTTCGGATACAATCAATAAAATGATATTATATTATTTTTAGAAGGGGTCATAATTATTATTATAATTTCGACTATCGGCACATGAAATACAACTAGAATGGAGTCTCGTTTCCGAAAAAGTCCAAAAAAAAAACAGTTAGCCACCGCGAGGCCATTAATGAACATTATTGTACTACTTTCATCTCTTTCCATTTCTGACAATTTTATGCGACTAGACATCATACATTTTATTGTTACACTTATTTCGCAGGCTGTCCATTATGGGAAAGTCGTAACAATTACAATCACGCAATAGTCTTTTTGTATGTAAACAACCTGCTATAGTCGTTGTACTAAGGCTACTGCGTTGATCAGTTTTGATGTGGTTTATTAAAGAAAACACCCGCTCTACATTTGCACTGGAGTGAGGTAGACTCAATAAACTAAAAGCTAGTTCAGTGACTAGAGGAAACATTGGTGATGAATCTCCCGTTTCGGCCAAACTAACGTTTCTCCAAAAAGTCGTCAACGATTTTTCAGCGAAATTCAGATCAGCGTTTTTCAGCATACGCCACTGAGAGTCCAGACTTTGTACATCATCAGCAGATAATATGATGTTTGAAAATCGTGTTGCGATGTGTGTAATACTGCGTACAGATTGAATTTTCAAAGGATCAAGGATCTCAAAACCTTTTATAATCGGGTCATCCATAGGAACACGGTTATTGTTTTGGGTGACACTTTCTATGTAAAAATCAAGGCATCGAAGTCGGAAAAAATTCACCGCGTTTGCTGGTAAATTTGCACTACCCAAAGTGATTTCAGCCTTTGCGCCGAAATAGATGTTTTCCATTGGCGAAAAGTGTGATGGATCCTTATGATTCACTTGATACAACGGAGTGCATTGCAAATACTCGGGCTTCAAATAGCAGTCAAGTATTGTTTTGAGAGCTAAATATATATTGCGATGTAGTTTGTGAATTTGAGGTTCTTCGGATTGCAGTAACGTATTCAAGTTGGTGAATATTGGTAAGACGTATGCCAGAAATTCTAAGAATAGTTTATTTACTGGGTCATTTAGACTGTTCAAAATGCTTTCGGCAGCTAAAACTCTGTCATGGGCGACAGCATCAATGAAGAACAACTTCAGTGCATCATACTGTTCAAGAAGTCTGTCAACGACTTGCTTCGATGATAACCATCTGGTCTGCGCAGGATGCAATAACTTATGCGGTTCAACATCAACGAAATGCTGGAATTGTTTCAGGTGATCTCGACGCTTAGGACTGTTGCTGAAATAATTGTAGACATTTCTAGCCAAATCCTCAACTGATCGAGGCAACTTTGAACAGGCGTACGAAGCGCACAAGTGAAAGCTGTGACAGATACATTTCATCACAAACAAATTAGGAATTTCAGCTTCAAGTAGAGTGCGTAGTGAATGAGATCGACCCATCATGGTATTAGCGCCGTCAGCAGCAAATCCAATCATGTTTTGTTTGTAAGGCACTCCTGCTTCATTGAACACTGATGTCATGTGTTTGAATAGAGCATTTGCGGTAGCATCTAATGCCAAGAACCAGTCTCTGACTGTGTGGTGATCATTTGCTGCAAACCTCACAACCATATGTAAGTGTTTGATGTATGAACGGTCAGTAGATTCGTCAACGATAAGACTGAACCGTTTTTTCTTGATTTCGTCAATCAAAATTTCTAAGCTTTCTTCACCCAAAACGTTTTTCACGTTCTGTGTTGTTTTTGTTCGAGCACATGCTAAATGCTTAGCAATTTTGGAGTCACTGCAGACAGCTTGCATCAATCGAGGCAGATGATCCATCACAGTGAAAGGCAAATTGTGTTCAAGAAGAAACGCAGCCATACGGATTTCTCCATCTCTTACCTCGATGTCGAGTTTGGTACGCCAATTGGCTGCTAACAAGTTTGGAAGAGTCTGTTGTTATTTCAATGAGGCACATGCATTGATATGCTTTTCTGAAGTTGCATGTCTTTGTAGCTGCAACTTTCCTGCTTTTGTTGAGATTTTTACAGTGCACGCTGAACAAAATGCAGCATAAATATCCTCCGGATGTGGTTTAATCCATCCTCGAAATTCATCGTCAAGTTCCCACTTCAAGTTATATTTCTGATTATATTTATATTTAACGCTGCATTTAGATTTTTTCTTTGGTGGTGTATTTTGAGAATTGTCACTGTTTTCGCATTCTGATACCATGATAGAAGCTGAAATTAATTAAATTATGTTAATAATTTCTAGACCGGTTTTCCATTGGTTGTAAGTGTAAGCCTTCCAAGCCTTTCGTATGAAGAACATACCTGTGTACAGCTTCTTCTTCTTCTTACAGCTCGTGAAACAAATTCGTCACTTTGAAATAATTAACACCTCGTGAAAATGCAGGGTACGGTAACGGGTTGTTGTCAAACAGACAACAGTGAAAGGTAACAGCAGACAGCAGCTCTGGCACAGTGCGGGCAACTTTGGTCATAAACTATACACCAAGGGTGATACGCTAGCTACGGTATAAATGAATAATATTAGTTGCTCAAAATGACGCTCGCAAGTCGCAGCACTAGTGTATATTTCATATGACCAGTTGAGTAAAAAATAACAAAAATTGGGTGAAAATAGTGGAAAACGGTTCAAAAAATCGAAAAAAGCGGTAGAAGTTGTATTTAAACGGTAGAGCGGTAGATAGAGTTCCAAAACGGTAGATCTACCGTTAAAGCGGTAGCCCTGGCAGCCCTGGAGTGAGTAAAACAACGCCAGACGATTGGATTACACAAATATAATTATTTTGTGATACGAAAATAAAATATACCTGAAGTGTTTCTGTAATATTTTTAGGCATTTTTCATTGTTGCCTTCAAATCTCCCTTTACTCTGCCCGGAAAAAAAAAAAAAAAATACGAAACGCGGCCGAAGGGAATCGAACACGGAATCTAGGATTTGTAGGCAGGCGCGCTAACCACTGGGCTACCGCTCTGGTTGCCTGTCGGTGGAACCCTTTCGGTTCATACGCTAAACGTGTAAAATACTAATTCCTCGATTTTTCGAAAACTATTAGTTTGCGAACCTTACATATGTATGGATAAAATATCCTTGTTTTTTAGTTATCTAACGATTCCCCCAGGTCCGAAATCGATCTGGCGTCATGACCTTTGACCTCAATTTTTTCAAAAACTAAGGCGTAGTGACCTAAACCCGTTTACACGAGTTACTTTTGAGTGGCCCTCGACCAGTATGTTAAGGTCGATCGAAATCGGTTGGTCGCAGGGTCTGCCTTCGCCTTGTCAGCTGTGACTAGTGATGGCGATATATTTGTTATTGATGATCAGAGTATCGATATAGATAAAATATCGAGAACGAAATATCGATATCACTTATATCGATACTTAAATTATGAATTGCATACTATTGTGCAATGTGGAATATGACAGCCTCGAATCCGGAGGTTAGGAGTCTATGGCCTATGCTGGTGGTTATAATTACTTCACCAACACCAGTGCGGTAAAGATCACTCCCAAACAAATGAAAGATATGCGCACATGGCAGGTAAACCGATAAGCAACCTAAATTTACATCAATAATGAATGATACTTACCTAATACCTGATTTTCGGAGTGTATAAGTTCGACGCCGGCGTATGCAAAATTCAATTGCTACGCCACTCTTTTATCCATCCAGAGATTCCCTCCCAAACAAAATATATTCACATTACATCGCATTACAGATGTATCGAAATATCGATATTCATGTGTTGAGTATCGATACACGCAGATATCGTCACATGAGATAAAAGGGAAAGAATGGCGGCAGCGCGTAGTAATACGTAGGTGCGTAGAGACGGACGTCCCCGGCTTGCTAACGCGCGGCACAAACAACACGTGACTCTAGTCTGGACTTTTGAATTTTCAACGGTACGGGGTAACGGCCAGGAGTCTTTCGGATTTGCTAGGGGTGTTCCCGGGAGTCGCAGGGATAACAGGGGTGCAAGGTGGGATAGAGTGGGTCAAAACTGAACCAGATAGATTTTACCGGGGTCCTGGACGGCTCGGCTTCGTTGAGACGTGCAGCGGTTTAACTCCGTGAGGCCCACACGTGTCCGGGGGTAGGCCGGGTCGTCAAAGATGATGCGTAGGTCCAATGTTCCAATAATCCAAAAGAATTGTCCAAGGGAAATAGCGGGGTTTGATTCAATACAATATCATAAGGTCCCAAAGACTCATCTCTCACTTTCTCTGGCTCAAAAATTTTCCACACTTTTGGCACGTTGTTACTTTGGCTACAGGACATGGAGTGAGGCTCGTTTCCTTTATCTGTTGTTTCTTTCTTGCTACTCGCCTGGACGCGCTGGTTGCTACCGGTGCGCTGCGTGCGGCGGTAAACCGGCAAGATGGCCTCATCGGTAGAGGGCGGCAAGGGTTTGAACGACGGGACCGGGATTCGGTACTAGTGCGTGACTAGATACGTCCGTAAGGCTGGGGAGGAGGAGGTCTAAATCAAATAATTATTGTATAAGCGATCATATTACATAATGTACTAATCTCATTATGCCGGGATAATAAACTTTAATTTTATCTCAGTGTACGCTCGATGCTTTGTGCTTTGATTTTTGCATTATAATTATGTGGATAAGTATGTTAGGAAAGTAACCTTAATCTAATTGAATTTGGCGCATAAACCGGGTCACTAAGTCAGACCTCCTATTGTACCTAGAGACGGTAAACCGACAATTAGTTCACACGTGGCTTCAGAATGACGATGTAAGTCAGAGAGCACACAATGCGAAACTAATCAAGAATTGTAAAACTGATTTGTAAAAGTAATCAAGAAACAACAACGTGAATATTAACAATGAATGTTGTTTCTTCGTTATTACAGGTATGATATGTAATTAGGATAAGTGGTATATGAGTATTTTAGTGTATTTTGTACAAAACAATAAAATAACTTCGTTATTACAGAGAAACAATTCTACTTATTATTCAATCAATTAACGAAATAAAAAGCACATTATAAAACAACATTCTCGTTGGATTTCACGATGGAAAAACTTCGCTTCGACTTCGTGGTTGGCAGCAAAGCAGATAGAAAAACTAATCTAATGTGCTTAACCTCAATTGGCACACCGGCTGGCCGTACATACGCAATCCGGGTCAAAAACATCTGAAATGTAAAAAAAGCCGCAAAGTACGCGAATTATCTTACAATGAAAATTCACAAGAATCTTATCGCCAGTCTCTGTCATGATATTAGGAAAGGCTGTAAAGCAATACAATTTCCCCGCAAGTATACGTCGTGAAGTCGGACCTCGCTGTTTCGTGTAGTGATATCGAAACATCATTCCAAGAGCTACGTACTTTGCGGGCACATTTAATTTCTGCATTCTTCCGCGATTGTACACGCTTTCATATTTACATCCTATTAGTTGCAGGATCAAAAAATATGCGACTGTACGTTCTGGCATAAGGCGATGGATTTTGGATTCTAAAACTTGATCGGTACCAGTTCATAAAAATAATTGGTTGAAAAAATGATACGCTGTCTTGAGGCTGAGGAACTTTTACTGGTAATAATATTTGCAATGCATGTTCTATCCAGATACATGGAGAGAATAAAATTAGATGCAGGTTAATTATTAACTAATTTGAACCGAGTTCGGTCGATTCGTTGTCAGCTACTTGATATGTGCCTCGAATCAGCTTTTTACAGCTAGTTCCTGTTGGTAATGATATACCGTCAGAATATCGTCGCGCGCGAGGATTTTTGCTAATACATATTATTGTATAGCCAAAAGAAAGAAGGAGAAGAACACATACTTCTGGTGAATTCAGATATCGTCGTTGCGTACAATTCAGGATCACACGGCAAGCAGTTACTTAAGAATATTTATTATCCTCTCCTTGTCGGAGAATTTATAGGCGTGATATCATATTTGATTGCTCATAGATTATATGAAATGAAAGCGTTCACACGATAAGCGAGCCTTGTTAAGAATCAGTATTTAGGCGACGTACGTAGATATGAAGAGAGAATTACGAACGCCGAGGATAAGGCTGATGATTAGATATTATGAGCTGTTTATGCAAATACCGCCATGTCTATAAGAAGAAAATTGTCGCATTATTTGTAAATAGATTATGATTAGTACAGTTATTAGGTGGATTATCACGAACGTTACTATTGCTTAACGAGTATTTCTTGAAGAAAAGAGGAATGGTGAAATAGTATAGGTAGAGAAAAAAAAAATGTGCCCGCAAAGTACGTAGCTCTTGGAATGATGTTTCGATATCACTACACGAAACAGCGAGGTCCGACTTCACGACGTATACTTGCGGGGAAATTGTATTGCTTTACAGCCTTTCCTAATATCATGACAGAGACTGGCGATAAGATTCTTGTGAATTTTCATTGTAAGATAATTCGCGTACTTTGCGGCTTTTTTTACATTTCAGATGTTTTTGACCCGGATTTCACTTCTTTTTGTAAGATCGTGACAACAATCATAATGTCGCGTACCGTACAGACGTTTAATATAAGTAATACCTCCAATATTTTCAAGATAGATCGCACTCGCATCTGATGGATATGTTGTACACGCCTACAACTCAGAATGAAGTCAGATAATGCAGATCTACCTATAATAATCCCTACCGAACGATCTCCGTATAACTATTCGATGCGTGATTCTATGATAGCGTGAGATCGTAACGCGGAAAATGACTCATGCAACGTTTGTTTTCGATAGATTGTTGATTTTCGTCAAGTCAATTATATCTTATCGATCGAGAATCGTAATTAATATACAGGGTGATTCAGGCTGGACGCACAACTTTAGGCGGGTGTATTCCTCCTGCAAATCTAGGACTAAATCTCCTTTAGCAAAATTTCGAAGGACTAATAGTTTCCGAGCTACAGAAGAAATTAGTTAACCAATCACAGGGTTTGTGAGAGAACAAGACGGGGCCGGTTCAAGAGTGTAAGTCGAACAGTACCTGCGGTGTATCGAATTTCATCGAACGACGTTTTAGTTCAATTTCTAGATGAGTATGACGCCGTCGTCTCCTGGAGATGTCTTCGTACGGCATTCACCTCCGTTCTTGTCGTTCTCATCCCCTAATTCATAGTTTCATTCATCCAGGTCCCCTACACCGTAATCCTCGTAGTCCAGATGCTCAGAATCGTAGTCTCATTTGTCCAGGTTTTCGGTTTCATAGGTTCAGTCGTCTATGTCTTCCGCTTCGTAGTTTGAGGACCTGGACGACTGAAACTACAGAGCGAAAGGCCTGGAGGACTCAAACTACGGAGCGAAGGACCTGGACGACTGAAACTACGGAGCGAAGAACCTGGACGACTCAAACCATAGATCGAAGGACCTGGACTACGAGAACTAGGAAGCCAAAGACCTGGACGGCTGAAACTACGGAGCGGAGGACCTGGAGGACCAAAACTACGGAGCGGAGGATCTGGAGGACCAAAACTACGGAGCGGAGGACCTGAAAGACTCAAAATACGGAGCGAAAAACCTGGATGACTCAAACTATAGAGTGAAGGACCTGGACGAATCAAACTACGCCGCGAAGGACCTGGACTACGAGAACTACGAAGCCGAGGACCTGGACAAATGAGACTACGATTTCGAGGGTCTGGACTACGAGAATCACGGCGTGGGGGACCTAGAACTATGAATCAGAGGATCAGGATGACGAGACGGAGGTGAATGCCATACGAAGACATCTCCGGGAGACGACGTCGTTACACTCATTTAGAAATCTAACTGAAACGTCGTACAATAAAAATCGATTCGCTGCGGCACTGCTCGACTTACACTCTTGAATGAACCGGCCCTGCTTCGCCACTCATAAGCTCTGTGATTAGTCAACTTCTGTAGCTCCGAAACTAATAGCCCCTCGAAGTTTTGGTAAAGGAAATTGAGTCTTATTAGATTTTCAGGAGGAATACACCCAACTAAAGTGGTGCGTCCAACCTGAATCACCCCGTGAAAAATATATAAAATTTAATCAACGCCGTCGGGCGGCTATTTTGCTGTACTGAGCGCTTTGTGACTTTATTTAAATCTACCGACCGAGTGTGAGTACAGATTCGCACCAAAATCAATAGGGAGTTAGATTTCGATGGAGAATAGCTACGTTTCAAATCTCAAGTCGATACATACAGCCGTTCGATTGATATCGTGGTCCCTAGCAAGCGTCTCGCGAAAAATGGGGCGGAGAAGAAGAAGAAGAAGAAGCAGAAGAAGATGGTGTTTTTTGATCAACTTTGACTTATTAATACTCCAGAACCATATGACCGATTTTGTTCAAAGTTGGACGGCAAGCTCATTTAGGCTAGGACTATTAACCCTGCAAATTTCATCCAATAATATTCGCGCATTCGGGAGATATAACGCTATGTTTACAGGTATAAAGCGTTGCCTCGGGTAAATAATTCTTGGCTGCGCTCGCCTACCTTTATATAATATAATTAGGCTAATCGGGGACTTTGCGGCGATTCGCTGCCGCGAATCTTGATCCCACAAGAGTTTCAAGCAGTAGGTTGCCACAAACAAATTATAGGCACAACAGCGTATGCCAAAATAGTGAAAACGCTTACAAAAAGCCATCAAGAAAGAAAGATATGGATTAATTTAACTAAAGAGTTATCTGAAATTTACTAAGACGAAGGGAAAAACTGACAATTCGGTGACATGTATTTAGAAGAAATAACTAACGCATCGCAAGCGGTTGAGAAAAAAGACGAGAGCAAGTCGTGTCGAGTGAGCGTGGTGAAAAGTGGCAAGAGACAAGAAAAAAGATAGTGGAAGTGAAGGGTAGTGAAGAGTGAGAAAGACAGGAAGGGGCAGAAGGAAGTGAAGGGTAGAGGAAAAGGTAGGAAGGGGAGGAGAAAGAAGGAAAGGGAAGAAGGTTAGGAAATAAGGCGCGAAAAGGAACTGACATAGGAAAGGCGGGGATAGAGCAGAGCGAGGAGAGAGTTCGGCAGCGAGAATACAGTTGGAGAAACCAGACGGTGGAGCGCAGGACGCGGGCGACAAGATAACGGGCTGGAGGGGTTACCAACGGAAGGTAGCAGAGATGACGATAACATTAGACGGTAGGGAAGACGCAGATGAAAAAAACCGGGAGAGTAGTGATACCGATGGTGAGGAGGAGAGTACAGGCTATCACACGCCGGGTAGCGAATAGGCGGGAGAGATACCGAGGAGAGGTAAGCCCATGGCCGGCAACTATTGTGTGGTTGGTGTGGAGGCAACCACACTCGAAATGTTCAGTGTGTGGTTTTTTCATACACGGAATTCGATCACTGCAAACCGACATTCATTGAGTATCACAGACCACGCTACAAAATTTGAAAACTGAAAAAATGTTACTAACCCCCCCCCCCCCATCGCCAAATCCACCACACACGGAAAATTCATAACTTGCCGGCACTGGGTAAGCCGACAAACGCGACAAGCCTACAGAGGTGGGCAAGGGAGAGAGCGAGCAGTCTAGGGTCGCTTGACGCGATGATAGACAGGCAGAAGAGAAAGAGAGCGAAGGGAGAGAAAGGAGGACTGATAGGGCTCAAAAGAAGAAATAAGACCACGAAAACACCGGAAGGAAAGAAAGAAACTGGGGAAGACGAGGATATGAGTCAGATGTGGGAGAAAATAAGAATGATAATAGAGGAGACGAAGAGAGAAAAGGAAGTAACAAGAAAACAAATGAAAGGCGTGAGAGAAGAAATTAAAGAGATAAAACGAAAGGAGGAAGAAAAAAGAACCGAGCTGGAGAGAAGAGTAAAAGAGCTGGTAAAACAGATAAGGGAAGGGGAAGAAAGGACGAAAGCGGAGCAGAAGAAAGAAGCGGAAGAAACGAAGAAGGAAATAGAAGAGAAGGTGAAAGAGGCGGTGAAGGAGATAGAAGAAAGAGAAGCAGAAGGGGGGGCAGCAATGGGAGAAAACTTAAAGAAGATGGAGGTGAAGCTAGAAGGAGGAATAAGAGCGATAAAACAAAAAATAGAAATAGAAGAGCGACAAGAAAAAAAGAATAATATAATAATGAAAGGAATAGACAGGGGAGGAGAGGAACCAAAAACTGTCGCCGAAAAATTTCTGAGGGAGAATCTGAAGACGACAATAAGAATAAAGGAGGCGAGAGTGCAAAGACTAGGGAGAGAGAGGGAGGGGCTGTTAGTTCAAATGGAGGACTACGAAGCGAAAAAAGAGGTAATGATGAGAAAAAGAATGCTAGGAGGAACAGAGGTATTCATAGACGATGACCTGACGTGGAAGGAGCGAGAGATGCAGAGGATCCTAATAAGAAAAATGAAGGAAATTAGGGGAAAAGGAGGAAGGGCATGGGTGGGATATAAAAAGATATGGATAGAGGGGAAGTGCTGTAACTGGAACGAAGAGAAAGAGAGGTTAGAGGAAGGCGAAGAAGGAACGGAAAAGGATTTTCGGTCCAAGTAAGGAGAAAAACAACAGAAGAGCAGAAAAGGAGCAAGAATGGAGTCAAGATAGCATTCTGGAACGTAGCTGGAGTGGCAAGAAAAGACGACAAGTTCTGAAAAGGGCTGAAAGAATGAGATGTGATGATACTGAGTGAAACATGGGTGGAGGGGAAAAGGTGGGATAAAATAAAGAATAAATTGCCAAAGGGGTACGTATGGAAAACGCAGCATGCGAAGAAAGAACATAAGAAAGGGAGAGCAATAGGCGGAATGGTCATGAGAATAAAAGAAGAAATAGCAGAGCGAGAAAGGGAGGAAAGGAAGAAAAGGTGGAAGGATGGATGATTGGGATAGTGAAAGCAGAGAGTGAGAGATGGACGGTGATAGGGCTGTATGTGAAAGGGGATATAGAAGAAAAAATGACAAAGGTCAAAGAGTACGAAGGAAAAGAAGGGAGGGGGAGAAAAGTGATAGTAGGAGGGGACTTTAATTGCTCAAACGATAAGATAATAAACGGAGAAGGGAAAAGGTTGGTGGAAGCGATAGAAGAAATGGGATGGGCAATATGGAACGGGAACACGGTAGGAGACGAGGAAGGGGTAATAACATTCGTGGGAGCAAGAGGGGGGACAGTGATAGATTATGTGATAGGAGGCAGCGAGGCGAAAGAAAAAGTGAGAAGAATGGAGGTGGGAGATAAAATTGACTCGGACCACCACCCGATAATAATAGAAATAACGACGGAGAGATGGCAGAGGTAGAAAGAGAAGAAAGGAAAAAAACAGCAAGAGGCAATTGATCAAGAGAAGGGAGAGAAAGATTCAGGAGAGGAGTAAACTTGAAGGTGGAGGAAGGTAGGGGCATAGACGAGGAAATTGAGATAAGAATGGAAGACATAAGAAGAGCGATAGAAGAGGAAGCGGAGAGAAAAGAGGGAGAAAAAAGGAAAAAAAGGGGTTGGTGGGACGAGGAAACGAAAAACCGAAAGAGGAAAGTGAGGAAGACGCTGAGGGAATGGAGGAAAAGAGAAATAGGAAAGGAAAAATACAAAGAGGAGAAAAGAGAATATTATAAATTGTGCGAAAAGAAGAAACAGGAGGAAAATGAAAGGTTTATCAGAGAGGCAAGAACAGGAAGTAAAGTGTGGGAGGTGCTTAACAGAGAAAGAAGAAAAAGAAGAAAAATAGACGACACAATCAATGAAAACGAGTGGAAAGAGCACTTCATGAGACTACTGAGAGGCGTAGAGAGAAAAGCGGTGGCAGGAGGTACAAAAAAAGGAAGGGAAGAAGATGAGAAAAGCGAGGTGAAGAGGAAAGAAGTAAGAAAGACGATATCCAGACTAAAGGATGGAAAAGCACCAGGCGGAGATGAAATAGTAAACGAGGTATGGAGATACGGAGGAAAAGAAGCATAAGAGTGGGTATGGAGAGTATGCAACAGAGTATGGAAAGGAAAGAGGTGGCCCGAGGCGTGGAAGGAAGGATGGATAGTTCCAATAGTCAAGATCGGGGAAGGAAAAAAGGCGGAGGAGTACAGAGGGGTTACCCTTATGCCGACAATGTATTAGATCTACGCAACAGTACTGGCAGGAAGAATAGAAGAGGAAGTGAAAAGAAAGGAGATGATACCACAAAACCAATCTGGGTTCAGGAAAGGAATGGAAACGGTGGACCATATATACGTGATAAATCACTTAATGAACAGTAGGATAAACAGCAGGAAAGGAAGGATAGTGGTGATGTTCATAAACCTAAAAGCGGCTTTCGACTCATGTCAGTGAATAGGGAAGTACTATGGGAAGCTATGAGAAAGAGAGGAGTTAGAGAAGAGCTAGTAGTAAGAGTGAAGGAAGTGTACAGAGAAACAAAGAATAGAGTAAAGATAGGGGGAGAAGCAGGGAAGGAGTTCTGGATAGTAAATGGGGTAAGGCAAGGATGCCCGCTGAGCTCGTTTCTCTTTAACATACTAACCGCGGACATGGAAGAGGAACTGAGTAGGACTGGTGATATAGGGGAAATAAAATTGGGAGGGAAAAGAGTGTATACGCTAGCGTATGCAGACGACCGACGTGGCAGTAATGGCGGAAGAGGAGGAAGGGATAAAAGCATTGATAAGAAGGCTGGAGAAATACCTAGACGCAAAGAAATTAACGCTGAATGTGAAGAAAACGAAGATAATGAGGTGCAGAAAAGGAGGAAGAAGAAGCAAGAAAGTGGAATGGAAATAGAAAGGGAAGATGATAGAGGAAGTGAAGGAGTTCAAATATCTAGGGTATACGTTAACAAAAAATGGAGGACAGGAGCCGCATGTGAGAGATAGAGTAAGAAGAGCAGGGCGGTGATGAAGCAGGTTTGGGGGATAGGGAAAAGGAGATTTGGAAAGGACTGGGTAAGAAGGATGTGGATCTTCGACAGACTGGTATGGACAGTGGTGGAATATGCAGCGGAAGTTTGGGGATGGAGAGAGTGAAAGAACGTAGAGGCGTTACAAGAGAGATACATCATATGGGTATTGGGGGTGGACAGGAGAACGCCAGGGTATATGGTGATGGAAGAGACAATGAGAACGAAACTGAGAACAAGGTCAGGAAAAAGAGCATGGAACTTCGAAAAGAGATTGGAGGAAGGAAGAGTAAGCGAACTGGCGAGGAGCTGCTGGGAAGAAGTGAAAAGAAAGGAAACAAAAAGAGTGCCAAAATTAGCGAAATGGGAAGAAGACAGGAAAAAATTCAAAGAAGAATGGGTGGGAGAGAGTGAAAAGCAAGAGGCAGAGGGAGAGAGACGAGAAGTAGAATACGAGGAAATAGAGAAAAAAGATAGAGAAAAGCAGAAAGAAAAAAGATGGGAAAAAATAAAAAACTCCAGATATAATAAATGGTATAAGAACATAAAGCGGGATGGAGTGCCAGCGTATCTGAAAAAAGGGTGGGGAGAAAGTAGATGGGCAAGAGTAGCGAGATTCAGACTAGGAGGAGAGGTAAAGGAAGCGATGTACTGGGAAGAGGAGAAGGTGGGACAAGTTTCAGGAGAGGAGGGCGAAAGGGAGGGGTGGATGAGAGAGATTGAGCGTAGGAGAGAGGAGAGACAGAATAACGAGAGAGGGAAACAAGAAATGGAAGTGGGAAAGAGAGCGAGTGAGTATGAGGAGTGAGTGAGGAGAACGCGGGGAGTAAGAAGAGTGTAAGCGGAGAGAGCAAAAATAGAAATAGTAAGTAGTACAAGTAGATGTAGTAAGAGAAGTGTAATAAGAGAAGAAATGAATTAAGGAGAAAGTAGGAACATGTAACCCCAAGGGGAACCATTAAATAAACAATACAATACAATACAACTAACGCACCACAAAGTGCTAATGTGCCAGAACAACCACTTGTGAAAATGCTGGAAAATTACTTGCAAAAAGCCAAGAAGAATTTGAAATTGAAAACATAGGCAAAATAGCAAAAGAATTTATAATTGAAAAATTAATTGGGAAAAATCCAAACGTAGATCAATGGATCGCTAGCTTTGAAAAAAAATGTGAGCGATCTAATGTTTCTAAGGATGAGAAAAAAATTGTAATTTTAAAATCATTTATGGATAATGATGCCACAGATTGGTATGGTTGCACATTATTGAAACTCACTATTGAAGCAAAGTGGGAAGAATGGAAAAAAACGTTTTGCGAAAATTTGCTAATGAAGGTTGGTCCCGAATAGGATATGCACTGTCATTCAAATATCAAACAGGCTCTTTACTAGATTATGCAATAAAAAAAAAAGTTTTACTGGAAGTAAGAAAATCTATCGATAATGGAACATTGATTAATCTAATTGCTACTGGCTTGCTAAATTTTGTAGCTGATAGGATTTAAATTGGAACATTTAGTTAACAAAAAGAATTTCGAAACAAAAAAGAATAAAAACTACACTAGCAAAGAAAAGATACCATGCGAAATTTTTTGAAATAAAGGCAAAGGTTCACGCTTCCATCCTGAAACCGAATGCTGGTGTAAAGATAAAGAAGACAAAATAAAACATTTCAATAATTCTCTATTAAAAGTAGAACTGAATAACACTGATCCAAAAAACCAATAATCCCACCATTAATTAGAGTCAAGATAACATTAAACAACACTTTAGAAGTATCCGCTATTCATGATTCAGGCTCAAATGTTTCACTGATAAATTCAAAATTAATTCATTTTAAGCCAAAAAGAATCATGCAATATATGCAAAAAGTTAACTTGAAAACGATTAACGGTGTGAATAAAACGGAAAGATTGATAAAAACAAAAGCAAAAATATTGAATATAGAAGAATACATAAATGTATTCATAATCAATGATGAGAATTTCAATTGTGACTTTCTAATAGGATTAGATTGCATAAAAAAATTCAAGTTAATACAAAATGAAAAACTAGAGATAGAACAGAAAAATTCTGATTTCACAGAAAAACAAGAATATCAGATAAACATCAATGAACACGTAGACTCAGATAGTTTCGAAGCCTTAACAAATCACTTGAATCATTATGAAGAAACTATAATAGAAAATCTTATAGATAATTATAAAATTATATTTGCAAAAGACAAATACGCTATAGGCACAGTAAAAGATTACGAAGCCAGAATAGATCTTATAGTAGATAAATATTGTAATAAAATCTGTATAAAATATAAAGTTGGGCGCCAGGTACCTAGGGTACCGCGGTAACGAAAGAAATAATAAACAAACAAAAAATGAATATAATATTGAAGTCAAAATGGAAAGATAAAATTCGAAATCAAATAAAGCCGTGAATTGAATTACGTCAGACGATATTACTCGGCGAGTTCAGGGTGAGGGGAACGTGGGGGCGAATAATGTAGGAGAAGCGATACAATTGCGGTTTATGGAGATATCACAAAGAAACCATAGATATTTATTGATAAACAATAAGGGGACATTAAACGTAAGGGAAGTAACTAATACAAGAATAAGTCAATTAACAGTTAATAGAAGAAACGAAATCTGCCGTTGAGAATCATCAAACAAGGAGATGAGTGAATCAATGGCAGAGATTGGGGCCAGCTGATAGACTATTATTAATGTAGGTCATAACAAAGGCGGTAACACGTAGGGTAATACATAACAATTTACAAAACAAAGAAAAGAACTACCATAGGGTACAACAGAAATTAATCACAGGATATAACAAAAAATACAAGACTAGGTCGATAACATAGGAGAGTTGGGGGAGCTAGTACCAATATTTTGAGAACTATTGAAAATCAATTAGTCGGGTCGATAACATAGAATGGGTTCACCGAGAAAATGCAAAGCTTTGGGGACGAACCCGTCCGAATTTATACGGATATTACCGAATGCATCTATGTATACAAGATACGCCATGCAACCATGCTAATTAATTAATAAGTTAATTACAATGAGAGCGACAAATAATGGTATCCCACAATCTTAAATAAACAAATTCAAGTTCTCGAAGGATTTCTAAGGAATATTTAGTCCGGATACGAGGAATTTACACAAGTTTGGGGGAGAATCTTATCAAGTATACGGTAGTCGATCTGTCCAGAAACACGTGGCTTGGTAACGGGACAAGAAATAACACAAGACAAAACACAAAGTAACAATTCAGGAATCGAAACGACGCGATATTCTGAGCCACGGAAACTTACTTGAAAAATCGATTAACATTATACAGGGTGACCCGGAACCTCCGCACCTCCTTGAATAGGCGGGTTCCTTATCGAATTAGGAGACGCAAGTTCCTTTACGAAAACTCTCCAAGGCCAACGGTCCTCGAGTTATACAAAATCGCGATTGACGAATCAGAGCGTTTCTTATCATCGTAAAAGTGCTGGCTCAAAAGTAAGCCATGGGCAGAGCCCGTGGTATCTTTCTTATCATTATATTTATTATTTTTATTATTATTCAATTCAATTTGTAGTTTCGGTCGTCCAGGTCGATTGCACCGTAGTTTCTGACGCCCAGGTCGATGGGATCATGGTCTTCGCCGTCTAGGTTTTATCCGGTGTAGTTTACGTCGACCGCTCCATAGTTTCAGCGGTCCAGGTCGTCCGCTCCATAGATTTTTGGCGTTTACGTCAACCGCTCCATATTTTCAGCTTGAAGTGGTTTCCATAGAATTCCTTTAGTAAATAAGATTAGATGTGCAATAAATGAAGAGAAAAAAAAAACATGCATGGACAAATATAGCGTATAAGTGTGTGGAAAAATACAATGAGACTGAACATACAGTAACTGGGTTCAGTCCAAAATACCTACTACAAGGTGAAGATACCTCAATATTACCAAATGAAGAAAGAACAAAGAAAAACAATAGTAATCTAGGAAATGATAGGATAATTGCCTGAGAAAACAGTACCAAGTACCACGAGTATAATAAAAAATCATATGATCAGGACAGAAAAGTCTACGACTTCAAGGTCGGGGATCCGGTATACGTCGAGAATGGGAACCAACTGAACCGACAAAAATTAGATCAATTAAGAATCGGACCTTACAAGATATTGAAGAAAATATCAAAATCAATATATGAGGTTGACACAGGACACCAGAAATCAGAATCAAATTTGTTTCATATCTCTCAACTCATTGCAATGCCTAGCATTCCAGATGAAGGAAACACCGAAGGCGCTTAGCTGTAACTTCATGTGATTTTGTAGCAAAATTTTGTGCCAAAATTTTTATTTTAGGGGGGTAGAAGTAAGGAAAGTATCCTTAATCTAATTGAATTCGGCGCATAAACCGGGTCGCTAAGTCAGACCTCCTATTGTACTGTGACGTGGATTTTTGGTGACCCTCGGATCTGGACCGGATAGCCAGCCTCCGGGGTCAATCCATCGTGCACACAGCTATATCCGAGATCTCGAATTTACTATGTTGGGCGCCAGGCGACTACTCGCCACTTTCAAAATTCTCTAAACAAAACCAAGCCTAACGGAATCTGATGCGGCGGCTAGCAACAGTACCGCGGAGAGGGGTCGGGATCAGATTAAGGATGAGCTCGGCGGTAAATAACTACTCGTGGAGTATAGTGTAACAAAAATATAAAAATTTATTTAACAAAATGGAAAAAAGGACGGATGTAAAAATTAATAACAATGATCGTGCGTACCCGGGAGTACTCCCCCTCGGGTACTAGTCGGCTGCAGGCCGTGTAAAGGCGGCCTCGCCTCGATTCGCGAGTTTTACAACAATAATAGACAAACTACAGCTTCCACGTAGGACAGCAATAACAGGAAAATAAAGAGCTAATGATTGACTCAGCAAATCGGTACCTCGCGGAACAATATCACGATTGACAAATAGAATAATCACCACGAGGTGCCCATAAATAATTACCTAAAATCTAATAAATTAACAATAAATAGAAAATGACTCGGCCGTCGGTCGTGTATAGGCGACCGGCGAGCCTACGGAAGGCTAGGCCTCCTCGTTAATTGAGTATTTACCAAATTGGAACTCAACACTAACCTAACCTAACTCTGCCTGCTTAGGCTAACGGAAATTTGAAATTATAATAATAAGAGAGACGCGAAAAACCAAAACAGGCTCACGCCTGTACTCAACGGCTGAGTCTCCTCGCAGGAGGGAGAGAGACGGCGACAGTGCCGAACTAAGACTGTCCTTCTCGCACTCGTGTGCGGTAGGACGTAACGCGACAAAATCACAAATTTGGACTAGAAAAATCGTACTTAACCGACCACGCGAAAATTCTCTATTAAGGGGAGGACACTGGTGACGGCCTACCGACTCGGGGGTCGTCGTTATTTGAATCCCAAAGTCACTAAAGAGCCTCGTGGCTTAACTAAAGGCAAGATGGCAGACGGCCGTTGCCGGATTCAAACCAGAAATTGGGTAAAGTTAGCTAACGCTTACCGCTTTCCAGCCACCTTATGAACGCCTCTGCCTCGTGGGCAAAATCCATTATATACTCTCGGAGAATATCCCTTCGAGGGCACACACACTCTTCCAGAATCGCCAGGAATTCACACACAACCGCTAACGCAAAAACAAAGAAAATCCAAACGCTCTCTTCAACTGGCTATATCGCCGGCCTAACGCAGAGTGATCTAGCAAGACCGCATGGCGCCGGTGTTGCGCACCCTCGACAGTCAGGCAATTATCGATTTGCCTATCGACTGCTAGATCGTAACTATGGCGGTTTGGCCGCCCTACGCGCGAAACTTCAAATTCGTGAAGGGGGATCCTCGGGGATTCTTCTGGCGGAACGCGGTTCGCTGGCTCTTGGGGGTGGCGGGAATCACCTCCACCACCGGTTTCCCTCGTCGCTGAGTGCCCTCGGCACTCCCCCGCGTTCTCGCCGGTTCTTCCGTTGTTCGACGTAAGATTAGGCCCCCAGGGGCATAGCTGCCTGAAGTTTAGGTGGGCCTCATACGGCCTGGATCGTCCACGTAAGTGTGTGTCGGTCGCGTCAAGTCGTACTCCACCAACCCTTTGGCCATGTCTCCCACATAATAGAGAAAGTGTTAAAAAAAACAAGCGGAATTAGAAATACAGTCTATAGTCTCAGTACAGTCACGGTCGCCTCTCGGATAGTATGTCCTAGCCTCGCGGCTGCTCTAACGCGTTCGTGCTTCCCACATTCACTCCAAATTACTTAATTACGGTCGTCTAAGGGTTCGGGAGCTGATTGTAACGGCAGGTGCACCTTGCAATGTTACAGTACCTAGAGACGGTAAACCGACAATTAGTTCAAACGTGGCGTCAGAATGACGATGTAAGTCAGAGAGCACACAATGCGAAACTAATCAAGAATTATAAAACTGATTTGTGAAAGTAATCAAGAAACAACAACGTGAATAATAACATTGAATGTAGTTTCTCCGTTATTACAGCTATGATATGTAATTAGGATAAGTAGTATATGAGTATTTTAGTGTATTTGGTACAAAACAATAAAATAACTTCGTTATTACAGAAAAACAATTCTACTTATTATTCAATCAACTAACGAAATAAAAAGCACATTATAAGTATATAACATATCTATGAAACGGAGCTTACATGGGTGTTGTGAAGTGCTGACGAATTTTGTATTTAGCCCGACAGTGCTACCAACTTAATTTGCGACGAGAATATTTCAAACGCGAAATAGCCGGTTTTTCAAACTTAGCTCGAGATAGCCGCTTTTCCAAGCAAACTTCGAAATAGCTGGTTCTTCAACGATAACTCAAGACAGCCGCTTTTCATAGCCAAACCCGAGTTAACCGGATATTCAAGCCTAACTCGAGATAGCCGATTTTTCCACGCAGCCGCCGAGTTTATTAATACATATTGAAGTTGGCCTTTGGGTCGAATTTTAAGTTATTCCATTTCTGTCGCACAGTCCGTTTTCGGGTCACTCCAAGAAAACTCTTATCTGAAGTAAACAACATCAGGGAATTCAATGAAAATATTTATTTCTAATCGAAAATGAGGGAACTTGGAGAAAAACACATTTACCGTAGAGTTTCATGTTTTATTGTATTTTCCCATATTATTAGAAAATTTATGATAATTTTATTGAAGAGTTGAAAAACATTTGCTATAGCTGTATATTTAGCAAATTTCAATAATTATTTTCATCGCATTGAAAAGCATCGGTTTTAAAACCATCTTCGGATATTTCAAGAAATCAACATGCGTGCCATATCAAAACGGATCAGTCGAAAATTCGGAAAAAAATCCAGGAATCTTTTTTTGACGCATATTTTCATATTCCAAAGTGAAAAAAAATCGGAGACTCCAACATGCAGAGGTTTACGGGTTTATAAAGAATCACCCATAAATGTATAACAATATTGCTTATTCGTTCAAAGTATCTTGAAATCTTGTTATTTTTGCTTCGCAGGCAATGGTTTAGTGGTAGCGAGGAGATGTCTGCTCTTACTTATTGGTTCAGAGAAGCAGACCAGGAGCATCAATACAGAGTGCAGCCGGATCAACAATATCCATTTTATACGATAGCGTCCATCGTGTTGCATTTGGGAATTATTTGCATCCAAGGACTCTACATGCCGGAGTAGGTTAGCTATCCAAGTTTATACGAATAGTTCTAATTCCGGATGAATTTACGTTGTTTCAGGAATAGAATCATACACGGGTGCTACTTCGCAGGTGTCATATGTCTACTAATATTCGCAGCAATATTCTGGTACGCGGGAAGAACTAGCGGCGAAATCGAGGCTGCAGCATATGTGTCTCACATGACTAGCATCCGAGGCGTGCGCATTGGTCTATATCTATTCACCGCCTGTTTAGCTACTGCGGGCGCAATTGTCATCCTTTATGCGGCCAACACAAGCGACAACGATGTCATTTTAACGGTAGCTATATAGCATGCAGTCGACATGTTATGTCTCAACTTAGTGTTTTGAGATGATCGTGTCTCGCTAACTATTTTCGATGATTTTCTGCATTTTGACTTGTTAGGTCGAATACACATATCTAAGAGAGCTTTGAATTGTTTATTTTTCCGAACGACGTTTATCTCTTGTCTATTGAAGAAATGTTTTTTTTAATGAGTCACCACTATGCTCGGGGGAAATAATTTGGCATGGATTTCACTTTTAATTAACAGTATTTATTAGATCGTCTGTGCAACGATTTGGTTGTTAACCGCGCACTCGCGTGACGATCAACTACAGTTTGAGTTCTTATCGGTAGAGAAGTTTCACACTTGTTTTAATTTAATAATTCACCAAACACTTCGAGTTGCAATAATATTTTGAGGTTATGATTTTGTTAGATTGATCTTTCTTGTTTAAGATTTCACAAGTAACTGACTGACATTCAAACTGAGAAAAAGATCTCTCTGTTAAGGTTGATTTTATTAACTAGCAATAGACTGGGATGCGTAGAACATTTATTGAATATCAAAAAAGTTTTTTCTAGGATCTATGTTAACAAGATATATAAAAGCACTAAGAACTAATCGATCGCTAATCGATCTCGCACACATTTAGAAAGATGGCTGTTGGCGCCAGAATTCAAACATATCATGAAACAAATATATCTTCAACACTCCCACTTTTCATGGTATCTCTCTTTCATACTTCACACTCATGTTTTTTAACCTTTTATAATTGTATCCTTTTGAGTTACATTTGGTTTTGCTTATTAGTAAACTCATTTTATGCTTCTTTATTTTCTAGGAACTATGTTCAGCAGTCTACGAATTTAACAAAACTGTTCTCGCAACAGCGGCTCTGTAAAAATGTCTGCTTGTCGCTCTTTAGTTGAAACATGTTCTGAGTTACAGAATGATATTTCCCGTCGCTGTGTTCTGATCGCTGGTGAAATTCGGGATTTTTCATAAGTCTGATAGCGCTTTGATTGTCTACCTTAATCATGGGTTTTGCGATTTCCTCGTCAGTAATCTCACGCATTAAGCGTTCTAACCAAATTAACTCTTTGATTGCCGCAGCTATGAATTCTGACTCCATCGTCGACAGTACAACGACTTTCTGTTTCTTTGAGCACCACGAAATAGTGCCTCCACCTAACTCGAAAACATATCCATTTGTGGATCTACGGGTCTCAATATCACCTGCAAAGTCAGCATCGCTAAAGGCTAATAGATTTGGATCAACGTCTGCTTCAAAGGCTAAGCCATAATCTACGGTTCCGTTCAAGTTGTGCCTACGGACAACTAGTTTATGGCTAGTTTAATCTTAAGCATACTATTAATTCAATTTGACCAAGTCTTAAAAGCAATCGCCTTTGCCTGAGGACACATTTTAGGCGAACTTCTTTTACAACGCAAACTATCCTTAAAAATTAACTAAAATCACGTATTCGCGCGCTCGCAGTTTACGATTGAAAAATCCACACTGATGTTCGCGAGATTTTTTATGAGTCAAGGAAACTTTCACTGCCTTCTGCAAGCCAGATGTTTTACAACCTACGAGGGTTACGTTTTCGCGAAACCGAGGTTCTTTCAATCTAGGTACTCCAGCACCGTTACGACAGCCCTTCAGGCCACCCAGTGACGCCTCAGCTATTGTTTGAGCATATTGACTTCACCAATCAAACGTTTCCAAAATAACTTTTTCTACACCCATTTCTTTCCCACTCTGCCAGACTATGTACAATTTCTATTTACTCAGTTCATTAGAACCAGCACCCCCGCAACAATTATTCAGTGTTACAACGTCCATCACGCGTAGAGATCACCTCTACTTCGCTATTACAATCCGCAACTTAGACTTGTACTCTCCGCAAATACCACAACTATTCCCGTAGCTACTATCAACCAAACACAACCAATTCCATTGTTTCGACCAACATTGTACCTATCATTTATATCTTTAAATATATCAGTTATTTAGTGTTGTAAATGGTATCAATTCACTCCGCAACATAATTCCCTACATTCCTTCAATTAGTAGTGTAGGCGTTCACAAGATATTTGCGTCGATGCAAAGACAAGGATCCGCGTGAACACAAGTATTTCATAATTCTCTTAACGGCGTTCCAATGTATTTTGGCAGGTGATACATGAGCGATCCAACAGCTTCCAGGTACGGAGCTCGTACTCCGCTTTTTTCTTACTTGCCATGTGCCAGCACGCTCAGTTCTTGATGCTGACCTATGGAAACTGCGACGGTGTTCGCGTCCTCCATATTGAAGCGTTCAAGGACCTTTTTGGCGTAGCCAGTCTGGTGCAGGAAAATAGAGCGATCTGTCCCGCGCTCTATCTCAAAATCTAGAAACAAGTTTAAGTTTCGAGTAGTTACCTCAAATTCTGTTTTCAGCTCCGTGAACAGTGCGTTTACAAGCACGTTGCTTGACGCTGCTACCAGTCCATCGTCTATGTAAATAGCCAGTATCAGTGAGTCTCGGCACTGGTTGTTTGTGAAGATGCATGGGTCCGACTTTGTTTGTTTTAGGTTGAACTTCTTCAGTGTATCGGTGAAGCGCTCGTGCCAGCATCTGGAGGCTTGTTTCAAGCCGTACAAGCTTCGCTCCAACTTGCAAACATTCTCTATTCCGTTCTCGTATCCTTCCGGTTGCTTCATGAAAATAGTTTTTTCAAGGTTTCCATTGTGGAAAGCGGTTTTTATGTCAAACTGCTGCAAAACCATTCTTCTCGATGCTGCCAAGGCCAAGATCATCCGAATGGAATCAAATTTGGCGACTGGGCTGAAAGTTTATTAGTAATCTATCTCAGCCTTCTGCGAATAGCCCTTGGCTACAAGTCTAGCCTCGAATCTGTCAATTTCTCCATCGGGTTTCCTCTTCAACTTAAATAACTAGTGATTGTCTATTACACTTCTTTCTCGTTCAGGTTCTACAATTCCTCACGTGCTGTTTTTCTTCAACGATGCAATTTCTTCGTCCATCGCTTATTTCCATTGCGTGGCGTATGGCCCGTTTATTGTTTCGTCGTAAGTCTGGGGTTCTTCGCCTTCTGCTAAGAGCATAGTAGCGGAATCGACACCAGCTTGATACCTGTCTGACCATCTGATCTCGTTTCTATCTCTTAGTACTTTCGCTGCTGACGGTCTGGTTGCTAGTTTTTCGTCTTCTAGCTCTTCTGGTCCGGGTTCGAGAGGATCGTTACCCGAGTCCCAGAAATTTTCGTCGTTTGACTCCTCGTCATCAGACGAATCCTCAGAAACTTCTTCTTGATCCTGTTGCCGAAGGTTGTGAGGTTCAAATAACGCGCTAAGACTATGTGACTCAATTCGTACGAACTACGTGAAGCGTACAATACATAATTTTGAAATCCGCTTAACGGAGAAGGAGGAAGAGGACTCTGCGAGAAGACGTCGACTTAGACACACGCTTTTATATTTCCTTGCAGAAGTCAAAATTACAAGTCTTTTCTTTACACATTTATACTATTCATATACTAGTACAAATTTCATATTTTTCTAATCACAAACAGTTTTCACAATATAATTACAAAATGTTAACAAGAATAGTTATTTTAACTAATTACTAATTACGAAAACGAACTACGATTGAGCGAGAAGTCTGACGAGACATAACATCATTGCCATTATTGAAATTATACGACTACGGAACCAGCATGGTCAAAGAATAAGATAAGTTACAAATTGAGATCAATATTTATAGTCAAAAATTGTGATAATTGTGATTAGACATTTCAAAACCTAAAACAACATTTCGTGAACAGACTTGACGAACAACAAAATAGAAAAAGAAAAGCGACGTTTTATTTTATACAAATGTTTTAATGGTATGAATGAATGGTGTGAATGGGAATATTTATTAAACATGTTTTCTCTGAACAAACAATCAAATGTCTTGTCATATTAATAAATAATGATTGAAATTTAATATACATAATTTTATCATATATGATTTTTTTTCTTCTTAAAATCGAATCTACCAGGACCGATAATAAATTACATGTCGAGTTATAACGAAAACTAATAAAATTGTCACAAGGTGTTGTGCATTGTTTTCCTGTGGTTCAACCGCACGCTCTTCTGGGAACTCATAGGAACGTGCCTAGTCGTCTTCCTTGGCTTGGTCAAACTTGTGTGGGTAACAATTGTTTTCCCTGAATTTTACATCTCTTCTGGATTTCACTACATCCGAATTCATATACCACATTCTGAATCCCTTTACATCTTGGTCATAGCCCACGAAGTATCCTATGTCCGCCTTTCTGTCGAGTTTCTGACGTTTCTGCTTCGGAATGTGCGTGTAGGCAATTGCTCAAAAGCTGATTAGCTCACCCAGTTCGGCGGCTCGTCCGAACCATAGTTCGTACGGAGTCTTCAGGCGAACGCTGCTCGTACCCGTGCGATTAGGAATGTAAGCCGACGTATTGATGGCTTCAGCCCACAGTTCAAGGGTAGATTCTTTGTATGAATCATTGCCCTCGCTGTAGTGATGGGCGATACAGTAGCGATATTTCGCATATTGATATTTTTCCATCCAAATACCGAAATTTTGTAGCGATATTTCGTGTGACGATATTTGCGTGTATCGATACTCAACACATGAATATCGATATTTCGATACATCCGTAATGCGATGTAATGTGAATGTAATGTAATGTAATGTAATGTTTGGGCGGGAATCTCTGGCTGGACAAAACATTATAGTGATATCGATATTTCGTTCCCGATATTTTATCTGTATCGATACTCTGATCATCGTTACGTATCGGTACCAAATATCGATACAATTGAAATGTATCGCCATCACTAATCACCAGTCCGGATGGGATTGATTTATACAAGTTTAAGGAGAATCTCATCTATTACGCATTAGTCGATCTTTCTAAAAGAACGTGGATTAGTAACAGAACAAACAATATTACTTAACAAATTAGCAGCTCACAATACTCAGGGACTGAAACGATATAATATTTCCGCCACGAAGTTTTCTCGAACAATCGATCTAACAGGAAAAATCCCTAGACGAAGTGACAATAACAATCATGAGATTACGAATAGTCAAGGTACAATAAAACCAAAGCACGACAATCCGATGATATTGGTGCAAAATGTGTTTGCGATAATTAGGATAATTAAATGTGGGTGCCCGAGAGAAATAAAGTGAACAGGAAACGAAATCAGATGAAATAATGAAACCATGTATCAATTTATATCACTGTATAACCACTTGATTGTAATTTGCTCCAAGTTAATACTTCGAATATTTTACACGAAACCAAGGAAATTTCACGTCGATAAACCAGAACCCGCTAGGTCGAGCGAGGACGCTCGAAACCTAACAGGGGAGGTGTTACGTCCTAGGTTGAAAGTTCAACATATAATCTTTAGGTATAACAGATACCATAGTTAGTACCATAGGTATAGAAAATACCGACGTGCAATTACCATCAGAGTTTCAATAACACCTCTATCGATGTAATTCCATTTATAATTTTTTTTTCCCTAAATTCTTTATATTATTTTACCTATAGTTTGTAACGAGGCAAAATATTTGCCTCGTAATGGAACAATCGACTCCTTCTCAGAGAAAGCGACCCCGCGAAAAATAGAAATAAATCGAAACGAAGTCCCCAGCTCAGGTTCCGAAGGTCCCCTAATTTAATTTCCTCCATTTATAATCCTTTGTCTTTCCCGTCCCTCTCTAATATCGTACGTGCCGTCTCGACCGGATCAACGATGCTACACCTGGCAGGTCATCTGGAAGCCTCAGAGTCAGTAGCCGGGGCGACCAAGCTCATCATATCCTGAGATATGCCTGGAAGCGCGCTGCACAAAGATCTTCCCATCTCCAAGAATATCCCGCTCCTCTCCCCATCTGTCTCGTACCGGCCTGGTCCACCGGTCCACATGCAGATATTTCCGCCATCCAGGGTATCGCGAAACTTGAGATGCCATCTATCAACCCCCTGGCCAAAGCTCTGAGTGCCAAATGTTCTGTCAGGCCCGCCACCTCGTCGATGAAGCAAGAAGAAAGAAACCGTCCACCAATTGAATGCATCGCATGCACTTTGTCTTTTCCCCCTCCCACTAATTTTTTAATTTGGGTAGTAACCGGCGAAAACACGCGACTTCTTGTTTGGATACCGTTGCACATAGAGCATTCTTTGGTGATTTTGTTAAGCGATTTCCTTCAATCCCATAAAACTTGTGTTTCATTTTGATTTTCCTTCGATTTTGTTTTGCTTTTGATATTTAATTGTTTTGATTTGTTCGTTTTGTTCCCTTTTTTTGTGTGGATTCCTGAAGAAAAAAAAACTATTTATTTTGAGTTTGTGCCGTCGAGGCTGTGTCCCTAAGGTAAGCTTCCCATTCTAAACGACCTTCCAATAATATCCAAATCAAATTGTCCGACTTTAGCTTCCCGTAAAATCTAATCGAATTGTTGTGTTTCGGTTTTCCCTTATTCTTTGTAATTCCCTGAAAATTATCATATGTATAATTGTGTATCGTTAAATCGATTTTTCTAGAGAGCCTTTGGCCCCAAAATATCGCGTCGTTTCTATCCCTGCATTGTGGGCTTGGGTTTTGTCCCTTGTTATTATTTGTATCGTTACCTAGCCACGTGTCTCTAGAAAGATCGATCAACGCATCCTGGATAAGATTCTCCCTGAAGTTGTATAAATCCCTCACATCCTGAGTAGAAATCCCCTAATAACCCTTCGAGACTCTGAGCTGGTTTATTTAAGATTTTCGGGAAGCATTATTTTTCGTCTATTCTTGTAATTTCTTTATTCGTTAATTATTATAGTGTGCTGCCTCATGGCGTGGCGTGCTTTGTGTGGTTGTATTCGTGCATGTCCGTGAGAGTTCGTACGGGTTCGTCTCGACGCACTACACTGTTCGGTTAATTGTCCTACCTTATCGACGCTTTTAATTGATTTTTGATAGTTCCAAAAAGTATCGACCCTAGCTGCCCCAGCTCCCCGTATGTCATCGACCTGACCTTATTCTTCTCTTTGTACCCTATGATTAATTCCTACCGTACCCTAAGGTAATTCATTTCTTTGTTTTGTGAATTGTTCTATGTTACCCTAACTGTTATCTCCTTGCTCCTGATCCATATCTCTCGTAGTCTATCAGCTGTTTGCCAATTTCGGTCATTGAGTCACGGCCTCCCTGTTTGATTGTTGTTAACGCTATAGCTTGTTTATCTTTTAATTTACTTGTGGGGTTAGCTGTAGGTTAATTACCCAATTTGATATGAATGTTCCATTGTTATTTAACTATAAATAAATTTGGTTTCTTTGTGATTTTTCCATAAACCCTAATTGTATCGCTTCGCCTATATTATTCGCCCCCACGTTCCCCTGACCCTTAACTTGCCGTGTAGTCCCGTCTAATGTTATCGGATTGATTGAGTTATTTAAATTTTGAAAACTACATTTCATTTTTATTATTTTATTCCTTTCGTTATCGCGGTACCCTAGGTACCTGGCGCCCAACCTCATATTGTACACAGATTTCGTTGTTGAATAATTAATTATTAACAGTAAAATCTCGATTTACCAAACGGTGGGACTGTCTGTTTTGTGAACGCAATCGATCTCGAATTCGCCCCCCCCCCCCCCAATCGTCGGTCGTGCCCGTCACAAGTTATAAGTCAATACTTTTAAGAAGTCATAATCTCATACACCATAACTAATTTCTCCATAGTCTCTCACAAAACAAAGCAAGCCCGAAAACACTCGAAAACTCATAAATTTGAAATCCTAAACTTTAAGTAAACTTTGAAAACGTTAGAAGCTATCTTTATTGAGGAAACATAAATCTTCAAGATCTTTAGAATTTTACTGCCAAACGCGGAGAACCCAAAAGACAAAGACAGTTTTGTTTAAAAGAAGACAGATCATAGACGCTCAAAACATCTCTTCTCAGCATCTCGACGCTTGGGCCTCTGACCCAATCGTCTCGCACAAATTCTATTCTAGCCAACTATATTTTTTCCCTCTTAAATTTAATGTGTTTTCTACCAACGAGAAAAAACTCGCTTTCCCGCGAGTTCCAAAAATCCGCCCCTCCCCCCCCGCGTAACCGTGAGGAGAGATCCTTTTTTTCTCCAGAACACGCCGAGTTAGTCACGAGATTTCAAAGGGTAAAGATCAGATCTACATAAGTCTCAGAACCCGGAATATAATACAAAATTCGAAGTGTTTGATTCATATATAAATTTACCAAGTGCAAAACTTATCAATATATAAAATCTATAAACTGAAGTTAATCAACATGCAAATGTTCGATTAGCAACCAACATTGTTAAGCAGTTTGTTAAATAAATATTGTTAATTAAAAGTGGAATCTACGAATATTTATTTCACCCACGCACAGTGGTGGCTGATAACAGCCCATTACCTCAACAGATACGAGTTATACGTCAATCAGAAGAACTATAGTTATCCAAGACTCGGTAAGAAACATGGAACTCTACCAAATCTGGATCAGAACCTCAACACATCTAACTAGTGATTCGCGTCTATGTAATTCCAATCCAGGACGTAACAACAATATAATAATGGCGTTACCCTCGCTGAGGTCTGACCCAACTACGCGATAGAAAATCTAGGATCCTTGGCCTAATCTGGATTCTATCGGAAAGTCGCCAAAGGTTGGAAGCTTACCTTAATCTCAACGATCACCAGAACAAAAACGACACGAACACAACAACAAAAAAATGATCTCCGTATAAGGATCCAAGTCTTTTTTTCTCTTTGTTAGGGATTATATCCGCAGCGAAAATATCAAACGGAAATGTATAAAAAAAAAATACAACAACAAGGCTCTTTAGACAGGAAATCACAAACAAGATTATACACAACGCTCTCTCTTGCGCGATATCCAAACAAGAAGCAGCGTGTTTTCGCCTGTTGCTACCCAACTTAAAATTAGGTGGTGGGGGGGGGGGGGGGGGGGGGGGGGCAAAGTGCATGCGATGCATAAAATTAGTGAGCGGTTCCGTTCTTCCGGGTTCTTCGCTGAGGTGGCGGGCCTGACAAGGCCTTTTGGCACTCAGAGCTTTCGTCAAGGGGTTGAGAGATGGCATCTCAGGTTTCGCGATATTCTGGAAGGCGAAAGTTTTTGCATCTGGACCGGTGGACCAAGCCGGTACGGGACAGGTTGGGAGGGGACGGGGCTACCGTTGGTGATAGGAAGACATTGTGCAACGCTCTTCCAGACATATCTCTGGATACGATAAGCTTGGCCGTCCCAGCTACTGACTCTCAGGCTTCCAGGTGACCTGCCAGGTGTAGTGGGATTGCGGGATGATCTCCCTCGTTGATCTGGTCGAGACGGCCCGTAACGATAATAGAGAGGAACAAGACAGACGATATATTATGCATGATAGGGATCACAATAGGGGACCTTCTAAGCTTGAGCTTCCGACTTCTTGTCTCGATTATTCTTCAATTTCGCGGGGTTACTCCTGTCTGAAGAGGAGTCGATTGTTTCTTCACGAGGCAAACAATTTTCCTCGTCACACTACATTTGAATTCTGTTTTTTCGATAGGAGGCGTTGGGATCTATTAGGGCATAAGGTCTTTTGTTTGTCGCTTTTGCGCTCGAAAAATTTGGTTTAACTGGTCCACATGACGTTTATAGGTGCCACCAGATTTCTACGTTATACCCCATACTTTGCTGAAATTCCTTGCCCACACTATATCGCCTATTTCGAATTGCGTCTATCTCTTCCCCTTTTCATCTGCTATTCGTCGGTTTGATTCTGCCACAACTTTGTCTGAAATATTGGGGTGTAAGAGGTCAAACCTAGTGCGCAATTGTCTATTTAGCATTAATTTGGCGGGTGACTCGCCTGTGGTGCAATGTTCAGTCACGCGGTAATCGAATGAAAACATATGAATAGCGCCTTCTATATTTACTCCTTGTCTACGGAGGGCCTCGAATTTTTTTTTGAAAGTTTTTGCCGCGTTTTCTGACGCCCCATTGCTTGCTGGGTGTTTTACAGGTGAGAAGGTGTGTTTAATACCGCGTTTTTTTAAAAATGATATTAAAATTTCGCTTGTGTATTGCGGTTCACTACCACTCACAATTTGTTTGGGTAACCCAAATTGCGCGAAAGATTTTTCGAAATATTTGATAAGTGTTTCTGAATAAGTTGAGTTAATTTTAAAGATTTCCGGCCACTTCGAGGGTATATCGATAAGTAATAAAAAATTATTCCCTTCTAACGGTCCGATAAGATCGGTATATGGGTCATTCCACGTCAAACCGGACAAAATAAATCGAAAATTGACCTCGATGTTTCCAATTTCGTTCTAATTTTTTTAACGGGTTCTGTGGAACAAATAAATTCGTCAAACAATTTTTTTTTTTCCGCCCCTATTTTCCATGTTACACTGGGGTGAAATTCACGAAAAACGGGCAAAAATCGAATACATACTCCCCTTCAAACGGTCATATCTTTGCCTGTGTCCGTCCTAGAAACTTCTTTCAAGAACCATTATGAAACTATTGAATGGCACTATTATTATATATTGTGACGTGGATTTTTCCTGTACCCTCGGATCTGGACCGGATCGCCAGACTCCGGGGTCCATCCAACGCTCACACAGCTATACGTGAAATTTAAATTGGTTGGGCGCCAGGCGACGACTCGCCACTTTCAAAATCAAAAACAAAACAAACAAGAGCCTAACGAAATATTACGCGGCGGCTAGCAACAGTACCGCGGAGAGGGGTCGGGATTAAAAGAAGGAGGAGCTCGGCGTTAAATAACTACTCGTGGAGTTTACGGTAGCAAAAATATAAGAATTTATTCAATAAAATGGAAGAAAGAACTTAAAAAAATAATAACAATAATCGTGCGTACCCGGGGGTACTCCCCCTCGGGTACTAGTCGGCTGCAGGCCGTGTAAAGGCGGCCTCGCCTCGATTTGCAGGTTTTACAACAATACTAGAAAAACTAGAGCTTCCACGTACGACAGCAATAACAGAAAAATATGGACTAATAATTAACTCGGCAAATCGGTACCTCGCGGAACAATATCACAGTGGACAAACATAATAATCACCACGAGGTGTTCATGAATAATTACCTAAAACCTAATAAATTAACAACAACAAATGACTCTCGTTCCGGTCGGATATAGGCGACCGGCGAGCCTACGGGAGGCTAGGCCTCTTCGATACTTGAATATTTACAAATTCCACTTAAAACTAACTTAACCTAACTCTTTGAAATGATATAATCAAGAGAGACCAAAGAAAAGGAACTAAGCAGGCTCACGCCTGAGTTAACCGTCTGAGTCTCCTCGTAGGAGGGAGAGAGCCAGCGACAGTGACGAACTAAGGCTGTCCTTCTTGCACTCGTGTGCTGCAGGACGAAACGCGACAAAATTACAGTACTCGAAACTACAAAACGTACTCAAAGGAAAACGCGAAAATTCTCTATTACTACGGGACACTGGTGACGGCCTACCGACTCGGGGGTCGTCTTTATTCGAATCCCAGAAATACTACAGAGCCTCGTGCTTGACTAGAGGCAAGATGGCAGACGGCCGTTGCCGGATTCAACTCAGTAGATGGGTAAAGTTAGCTAACGCTTACCGCTTTCCAGCCACCTGATAAATTCGTCCACCTCGTGGGCAAAGTCCATCTCTTCTCCAATTATCTCCCTCGCGGGCTCCCACACACTCCACACTCTAGACTCAACCAAAACTAACAAAAAAAAAGTAACGCACGAACGCTCTCGATATCTGGCAATCTCGCCGGCCTAACGCAGAGTGATCTCGCGAGACCGCATGGCGCCGGTGTTGCGCACCCTCGGTAATTAGGCGATTATCGATCTGTCTATCGAACGCTAGATCGCCTTACATGGCGGTTTGGCCGCACTACGTGCGAAACTTGAAAGTCGTGAGGGGTGATCCTCGAGGATTCTTCTGGCGGAACGCGGTTCGCTGGCTCTTGGGGGTGGCGGGAATCACCTTCACCGCCGTGTTCCCTCGTAGCTGAGTGCCCTTGGCACTCCTCCGTGTTCTTGCTGGCTGTTCCGTTGGCTGACGTAGTGTTGGGCCCCCAGAAGCGTAGTGGCCTTAAGTTTAGGTGGGCCTTATACTGTCCCGATCGTCCACGTAAGTTTAGGTCGGTCGTGTCATGTCGGACTCCCCCAACAGTTTGGCCATGTCTCCCACATAATAGAGAAAGCGAAAAAGAAAACAAACAAAATCAGAAATAAAGCCAACAGCCTTAGTGCAGTCACGGTCGCCTCTCGGAGGTATGTTTTAGCCTCGCGGCTACTCTAATGCATTCGTGCTTCCAACATTCACTCCAAATTACTTAATTACGGTCGTCTAAGGGTTCGGGAGCTGATTGTAACGGCAGGTGCACCTTGCAATGTTACAATATTTATTGAATTCTGCGATAAAGAGCGATTCCATTTGTTATAAACAAATATATTAATTAAACGTGGTTTTCTAGGCGAGAACCACGCTCTAAAATTCCCAAAAAATATGAGCGTATTCTTTGATCAATTCCCTATAAAACCAGTAAGTTATATAATGGAACCCCGATGGAAACTGTGTTAGAACGATTTATTTATAAGCGACGGCGTGCGCTGCCGCTGAAAGACCTGGCTCGGGTGCGTGTAGCTCGCGTAAGGCAGAAATGGTGGGCATGTAGATCTATATGAAAAAAATTCACCATGTCAGAAAACAACGGATATCATATTAGTTTATTGAATTCCTAACTAACAATAAGTAAATCATGATCCTAAATTTGACATAAAGATCCCCTAGTCACATTATAGCATATATAATACCTGGAAGTCGTTATATTTGCTTACATTTAGTGGTTTATTTAGAAACAATGGCCTCTACTGACTCTTCGGCAGCAGAGTATCTCTTGCCTATTAATTCATTTTTTGTTAGTTGCATTAATTTATTTTTTTGTTAGTGGCTTAAAAGGAGCCCTTCAAAGACTAGCAGCTAAAGCAAGTCTGGAATCCTTGCAGGAACCAATAAATACACAATTTTTTCTTTCATGGGCGCAGAATATCAAAAATATTAAAAATATTGATTTAGAATTTTTCACTAAAGACGATTACCAAAGGGCAGTAGCTGCATTGCAGCCTCGTTTCGGGCAAGCTAAATTAGTTCGGTGTATACTGACATTTCATTGTATTCTGCCACAAACGAAAAATAAATTAATAACTAATGTAAAAGATAGTCTGATACCGAAAAGTCAGTGCAGGCCGTTGTTTCTAAATGAACCACCCTACAATTTTTAACAATCTTTCCTAATTTACTTGCTTCATTTTCTTAACTTGACAAAAATTGCCCCATAATTTTGTAACGAATTCAGCATATGAAATGTTTTGAAATATAGCGCGCAATTCTTGACCTACGTCGTTACGAGAAAAATAACGAAATTGACTATACTAGTAATGACCGGTTCACCTGACACCTAACTAGATTCTCCCTCTCGGCCGAGAACTGTTGACAAGAGCGGATGTACATCAATTAACAAGCTATTGATTTTATTTCATTTTGTTCATAATCAACGAAGTAAAAGTACAAACATAAAATAAAGAAAGAAGAAATTCATCGAACGTTTATCAAACATAAATGCACTGAGAAAAAAAATTCTTTGGATTTAATAAATTAGGATTTCTTTGATTTAAGGAAATGAGCCACTCTCAACTAAATATTATTCAATACAAATAAATTTCACTTTACTTCAAAGAAATATTCAATAATTTATTTGGATTAAACAAATTTGTATTGATCCAAATGAATTAATTAATTGCGGGCTGCTAAAGAATTATTTGATAAACTTTCTTTAGCAAATTTATTTATTCCAATTGCATATTCGAATAGTTCTACGAAACTTTGTTTGAAATCAATAAATTTTTGTTGCTTCAATAAAGTCTGTGAATTTTTCCATAAAGAATATTTATTTGCAAGCCCGCGAATGATTAATTTTTGTAGATCAAGTAAAATTTGTTTGATCCAAATGAATAATTTGTTATTTCTTTGACGTCAAGTCAAATTTATTAGGATTGAATAATGTTTAGTTGAGAGTGGCTTATTTTCTGAAATCAAAGAAATCCTGATTTTCTAAATCCAAAGAATTTTTTTTCTCAGTGTGGCAATACCAACAATATCAAGGAGATACGGAACTAATGAAAGAAAATCAAAGAAAATTTGAGTATACTACCATGCGGTCGCTCCGCCATTATCTGACCATTAGAATTGCTGTATTTTTATAATTTTGATCGTTATTTGTTTTTTGTAAATTTCATGATATCGCATGTGTTGTCTGTACTCGAAATTCGCGGTATCATTATTTCTATTTCTTAACGGATTTTAATATCCCTATAGAGTACTGTGCCGTCTCGTTTTGTCCAATATACACATTATAAAAGGAAAGACATTTTGTCAATTTAAGACTACCATTGATATTTTGTAATAACCTACCAGAAATGTCTCTACAATTATTTAAATATTGTTAATATCAATGGTACTTCATAAATAAACTTTGTTCTCTGCTTTGCATTAACGTACAACCTATATAATTTAATTAATGTGTTTTTACTAGTGAGATCCTCTCCCTTCGTTGAAAAAATTTTCATAAATAAATTCAATCTAAAAACAGAAATAAAATATTATAATTTCTTTCAACTAACTTTAACAATAATATGATTATTCATATTTTTGCGTTAACTTCAACATTTATAGGAACCATTATAGGAATAAACCAAACTTCTAATAGATTAATTATAGTGTATTCATCAATTCAGGTACTATAGGTTGTGACGTGGATCTTTGTTAGACCCTCGGATCTGGACCGGATAGCCAGACTCCGGGGTCGATCCAACGGTGCACACAGCTATACTTCAAAATTCAAATGGGTTGGGCGCCAGGCGAACTATCTTCGCCACTTTCAAAATTTCAACACAAAACAAAAGACTAACGGTAACCTAAGCGGTACCTTGCACAGGACCTTGCACAGGACCTTGACTCGAAAATTCCAAAACAAAACGCGACTCGACTCTAACTGACTATTTGAATCTCTACGCGAGATAGAGAGAGACAGCGACTGACTTAGACTTTCTCACTCGCTCTCATAGGCGAGCCTCGGTACAGCTACAGTTTGGCTACTAAATGGCCACTTTTTGGGCCTAAAACCAAATTTCTCGAACGCGAAAATTCTTCTAAAACACTGGCTACGGCCTGACGACTCGCAGTACGGCTTAATCGACCCTCAAAAGTGTTATTTCGCCTCGTGGCACAGATCAAAGGCAATATGGCGAATGGCCGTTTGCCGGGTTCGAAAATTTTGGGGATTAGATAAGTGGACGCTTACCGTAATCCAGCCACCTCACGTACAGAAGTAGTGCCTCGTGGCGATAGACCCGAAACTGCACTCAAGCACACGCTAGACTCGAACTCAACTCAAAAAGTATGCCCACGTAGGGGAGTCGCAAAACTAACCTCGCGGCTTAACAAAATTATGGACTCAAGCTAGTGCTCGACGCTCTGCCTGCTAAGCAGCCCTACGGCAGAGTGTCTTCCTCGAAAATCGCTCGTGTCATTGCGCTCTCAATTTGCGCAATATCGACCTTTGATCCTCAAAATTGATCGGGGGGGTTGCGCTACGTTAGGCGCTCGTCGTGTGTCTAGTTGCCCCTCGCCGATTTTCGTAGAAAATCCTTCGGGAAGGCAGGGAACGCGGCTCGCAGGCTCTTGGTGGCGGCGGGAATCTCCTCCACCGCCGATTTCCCACGTTGCTGAGTACCCTAGGCACTCCTCCGCGTTCCTCCAGGTTGAATCACCGTCCCAGACTTGCTTCGAACGTCGCTTTTTACCCCTCGTGTCGGGATTCGCAGCCAAGTCCTCGATCTGGGAAACTTTTGGCTCCCCGCGTACATAACAGAGAGTATGGAAAAGAACAAAAAAAATAAGACTCAAATCAAAAGCCTAAGTCGGTCACGATCGCCTCTCGGAGGTAAATTTCCCTATACGCGGGTACATTCACTCATGACCTCAACGGTCTTTCGCACTTTCGCTCCCTTAACGAGACCTGCCAAGGGTTTTGGGCGGACTGTAACAGCCTTCCAAAATGCAATGTTACAAGGTATAATATGATGTGACTAGGGGATCTTTATGTAAGATTTAGGATCATGATTTACTTATTGTTAGTTATTAAATAAATATTTTCTTTATATTTATATAATATAAAATAGATATTAAATAAACTAATACGATATCTATTGTTTTCTCACATGGTGAATTTTTTTAATATAGATCCACATGCCCACCATTTCTTCCTTACGCGAGCTGCACGTACCCGAGCCAGGTCTCTCAGCAGCAGCGCGCGCCGTCGCTTATAAATAAATCGTTTTAACATAGTTTCCATCGGAGTTCCATTCTATAACTCACCAGTTTTGTAGGGAATTGTTCAAGGAATGCGCTCATATTTTTTTGGGAATTTTAAAGCGTCGTTCTCGCTTAGAAAATCACGTTTGAATAATATATTTGTTTATAACAAATAGAATCGCTCGTTATCGCAGAATTCAATAAATATCTAATAATAGTGCAATTCAATAACTTCAAAATGATTTTTGACAAAGGTCTTGAGGACGAACACAGCCAAAGATATGACCGTTTGAACAGGAGTATGTTTTCGGTTTTTGGCCGTTTTTCGTGAATTACACCCTCGTGTAACTTGGAAAACAGGGGCGGAAAAGAAAAACAAAAAATTGTTTAACGAATTTATTTGTCCCAAAGGACCCGTTAAAAAAATTAGAACGAAATCGGAAACATTGAGGTCAAAAAGGTGTCCGGTTTGACGTGGAATGACCCATATATACGCTGCCACGGCGTGTTAGGCCATTGCCACAGATTTAAAACTGCCGCTGGTGGGTTATCTCCTTCTTGTATACATTTTTCGCAACTATTAGCCTCGTTTTCAATTTTTTTGTCCACCAAAAGAACGATCGAGCGATCGCTTTCATTTTAACTACGCCCAAGTGGGTTAAATGTAGTTTTTTTAAAACATGCCATTTTAATTTTTCCGATATGATTACTCTACAGGGTGATCCAGAATGAGGTATTTTCCTTCTACCAGTGGATTCTTCGTTGAAATCTAAGACAAAAATTATCAATGCTAAAATGTCGAGGGTGAAGCCGTTTTTAGATAAGACCTGTTCAAAGTTAGCGAATACGAGAACAGATACGAAGCTACCTCAGGGCCGCGATCGTCGTTTTGTCAATTGGCGAGATCGCGGTGGCCGGTGACGCGTCGCGAGGACCGCCAGGCCGGCGGCGCGGCCCTGAGACAGTTTCGTATCTGCTCTCACATTGGCTAGCTTTGAACGGCTCTTGTCCGAAAACGGCTTCACCCTCGACATTTTATCATTGATAATTTTCGTCTTAGATTTTCACGAGGAATCTACTGGTAAAAGGAAAATACCTCATTCTGGATCACCCTGTATATCCCCACATGATGCAATTTTTCTCAATTGTTAATTCGTCTTTCCGCGTGTAGAATGACTTGAGATCTTCGCTTATCGCTTGTCTCTTTGGCCAATCTTCTTCAATATATCGAATTATTTAATGTAGCATTTTATATTTCCGCGTCTCTTGACTGACTATTGACCAGTTTGAACATAGAAAATTTGAATCATTCAATTAGTTTAGGTATAAACATTCTTCTTTTTCCTCTATTTTATCGCTTGAGTCAGTCAAGAGCCGTAAAAGTCCGTCTGCGTAGTTACTTTCTGATTTGATATAAATTATTTTGTAACGGAAGGCGTTTGAGAAAAGTGCATACCGCTGCAGTCGTCTTCCTGCCATGATTGGTATGCCTTTTCTGGGCCGAAAATTCTTACTAGTGGCTCGTGATCACACTTTAATAGATAGATAGATAGATCCATGGTTTTTATTATGCCATAGCCAAAAAACGGCCAAGAGGCAATCAAGACAGTACAATGAAAGGATTATACTAACATAGGTGAAGATAGCTAGGAAAGTTAGTTAACAATAAATAAATAAATAAGCAGGACAACATAACAAAAGAACAAGAAAAATATACTAAAATTAAGAGTGTAAATAGTGTGGAGCTTAGCGAGATTTATAGAAGATAAAGCTAGACGGGAAAAACAGTCTGGAAGAGAGAACCTGGGCAGTTAGAAGGCATAGGAGTAGACATGAATATGCCAGAGCAGTGCGTTTCAGCTGATAGTTAGCAGTTGAACAAAGTGGGGCAACAGGGAGTTGCACACGGCTGGGTTCTCCTTAAAACCTAACTTAAGACTATCGAAGCTGACGGGATGCATAATGCATGGCTGGACCATATGACATAAGGCGTGGCAGCGCAGATCACACACAGAGGCGACAAAGCGGGACGAGAACCAGATGACAACAACGCATAGCCAGACGATGGTCATCTGGATCGGTCGTGAAGGGCATGGTAGCAGGGCCAGCAATTACGCTCCCGGCAGCTGTTTGTTACATAGACGTCTAGAAAACAAAAAAAAAAGAAGTAAAACTAGAGGAGAGTACAGTAATAACAGGTAAATAATAGGCAAATGCAGGTAAATAAGTAGATAGGAAGCAAACAAATAGGTAGATAGGGGGGAAGCGTGAGCGCGCTCGGCAGTTAGAGCCTCGGTCTGATGAGGTCAGTGGCTTTACTCATCTCTGCGGATAATAGATGCTCGGAAAGCCTAAGCTTGAATACATCCAGAGAGGACGCACTTCGCACAGGCTGCGGCAGGCTATCCCAAAGGTAGATGGCCGAGAGAGCAAAGGAGTGACGGTAGCAGGCGGTTCTGTGGTTTGGGATGAGAAACATCGAGGACTGGCCAGAGCTGACGAGCCTGGATGAACGGCGCGCAGAAGGATCCGGCTCCAAAAACAGAGCACGCAGGTAAACCGGAAAAGATGTGGCGAGGACCTGGTAAAGGAAAGCCCCAAGAAAGAGTGCTCGTCGATCGGATACGGAGTGCCAGTCCAGTTTAAGGTGATACGGTGTGATATGAGCGTCCCTTCTTAGATTAAAAATAAACCTCACTCCTAGATTAATAAGCCTTTGGAGCTTAAGGTTTAGATAGTTCGTTAGGTCATAATAGGTAAGTGAGCAATAATCGAGGTGCGGGAAGATCAGTGCACGGACAAGCCGCGTTCTCACCGGCGGAGAGAGGGCTGCACTATGATATTTAAGCTTATGAAGGGTTGCGTGGACTTTTCTGGAGATCTGAGCAACGTGCCTATTCCAGGTTAGGTCGGCAGACAGGTAGACACCGAGGTTTTTGACTGAGTCGAGATAGGGCACAGCTGCACCGTTTATCAAGAGCGGGGGCAGAGGCAAGCGATGCACTCGATCAAGATATTGCTGGCTACCAAATATGATCGCCTTGGTTTTTCCAGTGTTCAACCGTAGGCCATTTGCGGTAGCCCAATCCGACACGGCGCCTACGTCGGCGTTCAGATCAGCAATAGCAGCCAAGATATCTTTAGGCGTTGCACGCAGATAAATTTTTAGATCGTCCGAAAATATCATATGCTTTGTGCGCTTGAGCACCTGACCAATATCATTTATGAAGACTAAAAACAAGAGAGGACCAAGAACAGAGCCCTGGGGCACACCTGAGTGATTGAACAGATAACTAGTATGGTTCCCGGAGAGGTCCTAAACAGCCTGTGATCTGCCCGAAAGGTACGAGTGAATCCACCTGACCGCTTGCGCCGAGAGTCCGCAGCGCAGCAGCTTGGAAAGCAACAATCGATGATTGATGCTGTCAAAAGCCTTACTAAAGTCGAATAAAACAAGGACTTTGAGGTAACCATCGTCAACAGCTTTCCTTGCATCATCAAGCACTCTAAGCAGGGCTGACTGGGTGCTGTGGAACTTCCGGAAGCCTGACTGCATGGGATCTAGAATAGCATTCTGCTCTAGGTAAGGCATAAGCTGGTTTACAACTACGCGCTCGAGGACTTTTGCTAGGTGAGGCAGATTCGCGATAGGCCTAGTGTCAGACTCAGAGCGAGGAGGGTTGCATTTGCTCAAGGGCACAATAAGAGCCCGTTTCCAGATTTCCGGGAACACCGAATTCGACAGCGAGCAATTAAATAGACTAGTTATATGAGGCGCGAGGATAGCTAGGTGGTTCTTTACATGGGCCAGCTGGATGCCGTCGGAACTCCGCCCACGCGATTTAGCGACATAAGACGAGAGGACTTCCAAAACTTGAGACACCCCGACCGGAGAGAACGTGAATAGGGAGGGAACCTGGGGCTTCTCACTAGCGAGTAGGAGTTGCAGTTCCGATTGGGAGCAGGAGGGGTGAGCGTTAGTTACGGAATTATAAAAGGCATTAAGCTGACGTGCCTCGAAATGGTGTAGTGGAGAAGACAACCCGCCATTACATGCAATAAGGCCCATGCGTCTTAACTCAGACCAAATACTAGCAGGGTCCGCGAGGTTAGAAATCCTATCTAGATAATAAGCATCCTTTGCGGCCTCTATTTCAGTTTTAATATCCCGCCGCAGAGCGCGATACCGGGCCATCAGCTCAGGCGAGTCACGTCGTTTAGCCGCAGTGTATAAACAGTTTCTGGAACGTATGCGTTCTTTAATTAGTGGTGTAAACCAGCCTGCAGGAGGCCTTCCAAACTGGCGGGTTACCTCCGGGGCATGGGTGTCGAGCACGCTCACGATTGCCTCGCAAAGAGCCACCGACTGGCCATCGGGGTCATCCCTAAGATTTGACATAGAGGAAGTAAGACTTAGACTCAGGTCGGAGGCAAAGGCCGCTGAATCGCAGTGACTAAAATCTCGAAATTGTCTCATACGGCACGCTCCTGTCGGGACCGGCAGCTCGTACTGGAATTCGATGAGGTCATGCCCTGTGATGAAGGGAGTTGAGGATTTCGCGAAGGAGCGAAGTCGGTCCGCTGAGTCAATTATAGCGACGTCCAGCCATGAGTCAGAGTGTGCCGTATGATGAGTAGTACCAAACGGAATGAGATACAGAGAATGACTGAATACCAGGTCACGGAGATAGTCAGCTTCAAAACTGTCACCACTCAGGTTACAGTTTAGGTCACCCAAAATAATGATACTACTGTAGCTATGGGAAAAGTTATTGAATTTGTCAAGGAAGCTCTCAAGGAGGATACCTTTGGGCCTCCGATAAATTGTTGAGACCAAAATTTTGCCGGCCGCGGTACCGATTTCCAAAATAAGAAACTCCGGCGAGTTGGAGAACAGGGAGGGGGAGGAGGCCAGGACTTTACATTTAAGGGAACTGTGCACATAGACACCTACTTCACCACCCTGCTTCCCAGCTCTGTCGTTTCTCACAAGACAGTAATTATCTAAGGATATAAGCTGGTTAGAGATATTGGCATGTAGTCACGTTTCGGTTATCGCAACAATATGGTAATGACCTCCATCGAAAGATTCCCTGACCTGGTCTATATGCCCCAAGAGTGAATTAGCGTTAAAACTAGCTACATTAAGGTGGCGGAGGCCTGGAGGCGCATCAGTGCCATGCACTGTCGAGGTACGGGTTAACCCGACATCGCCAACTTGCGTAAGGTCCCCAGGTAGTCACGCATTTGCAGTAAGCAGGTGGAAGTTAGCTTCTGAGTCAATAAGGATTGGCTCCGAGGACGCATCCCGCTTGACATGGATCACTCCTTTCCTGATCCACGTGAACCGGTATCCACGTTCCTTAGCGGCTGACCGCGCTTTGCCCAGCAGCTTCGAGAGGGCTGGTGGCAGGTGCTCGTTGATGAATATCGGGGTATGAGGATGCACCAGCGGGAGTCCCAGCTCGTCCGCATAAATAGACCCTTTGGCCCTTTTCGCGGCGAGTATACGATTTCTGTAGTCCACCGATAGAAGCCGGGCCAAGATCAGGCGGGGCCTACCAGCATCCGGGGCACCCTTCATGCGGGAGATTTCCACTACCGCGGTGGAAGGCACATTAACTGAGAGGAGCGCCACGATGGCGCGGAACACAGCCGGCAGATCCTCACCTTCCGATTCGGGGACCGCAGCAATTATCAAATCCCGGCTTAGCAAACTACGTTCAAGCATTGTGAGCCTACTCTTGAGGTCCAAGTTCGACTCAGTAAGATGAGAAATCTCAGCAGCTTGGGTCGTGCTGACACCCTCTAGAACACCAAGTCGGGTGTTCAGCGCTTGATTTTCACTTGTCAGGGTTTCGATTTTTGACTCAAGCTCTGCAGCAAGCTCCGCAGTAGTCTGCGACAGAGCCTCCAGGCTTGTTGCTATTTGGTCCACTTTGCTCGGCAGCGTTGATAACCCATCAAGTTTGGCAGCGAGATCAGCTGTTTGCTGCGACTGGGCTTTCGAGTTAGCCTCGACTGCTGCTAGTACCATTTCGAGAGTCGGCTTGGGGGATGCTTTTGCAGGACCGCCCCGCGTACCGACTGAGGCATTTGCGTTGGGAGCTGCACCTACCTCCACAGGCGGGGAGGCTGGGATACATGATTTACACCTCATCTGCGTCTTGCCCACTGTAGTGATAATTAATAGAAACTCTGTTTCGTATGAATAATCGTGGAATTTTGTCACTCCGAATACAATGCCTTCACTTCTTTGTCGATTATGGAGTAGTTTCGTTCGCTGTGAGATAAAATTTTTGTTGCGTACGCGATTGGTCTTTCGCCTTCAGGTGTCTCGTGCGCTAGAGTAGCCGAAATTCCATAGTCTGATGCAGCTATACTCAACCTGCGGCCCGCCGAGCTTTTGTAAGTGGCCCACCTGGCATAGTTATACCGCGAGAATCAGGTGAAACCGAATGGTCCATCCGCCCAGGCGCCGAACATTTGGTATTTTTAGGGGGATAACCACTCGTTGCGAAACTCGGCAGATCGACCGCGCGCCAAGATCACCCTAGGGATTTTCCAGCGCAACGAGTGGTTATCGCCATGAAAATACCAAATATTCGGCGCCTGGGCGAATGGACCATTCGGTTTCATCTGATTCTCATGGTATTAATAGTGAACCATTTTAAATTTCGCGCGGATCCATAAAAAGTAGAACTTCTTATTAACACCTCAGTAAATAAATTCATGTTGCGGCTCAAGGAACCATAAATAAAACGTTTTGTGGCCCCTAAAAAAAAAAGGTCGAGTACGGCTGGTCTGATGGGTCGCATGTTAAGATCAGTTTCTTATTCGGGTCACAATTGATTAGTAGTTTGTCTGACATTAGTTCTTGTTTCGTTAAGTTAAATGCGCTTTTACAATTTTCATTCCAGGCAAATTTTATTTTGTAGCAGACAATCATAAAGTGGTTTGAATTTTTCCGCTCTGTTACCGATAAATTCATCATAATAGTTGATCATCCTCGATAAAGATTGCAATTGTTTGGCGTTCGTCGGCTCCGGGATTTCGTTTATTGCTTTTACCTTAGATTTTAACGGTCATTTCCCGCGTTTGTCTATTTCCATTCCAAACATTTCAATTCTCTTTTTAAAAAGTTTTAGCTTCTCTCTTCTTATTTTTAATCCGCTTTCTCATAATTTTTGGAAAATTTACTGCAACGATTCAGTCATTTCACTGACTGTTTGAGCTTTTACGTATATGTCATCTTGTAAAACGCACGTATTTTTTTTTATCTCCTAGTAATTTGACTATGTTTTTTTGAAAAAATCCCAGGGCTGACGCGACACCGTATGGTAGTTTATTAACTCCGAAAAGTCCTATATGCGTGTTTATAGTAAAATATTTCTTTGATTCTTCGTATATTAATACTGGCGCGAACGCTTCTCATAAGTCTTTGCGCGTAAAATAGTTGCCATTGTGCATTTGGGACACTGTCGTCTACCAACAGTATTGGAAATTGATCAATCAAGATATGCTGATTTATAGTGATCATGTGGTCCGCGCAAATGCGTATAATGCCATCAGGTTTTACAATTGGCACTATGGGCGTAGCCCACTCGATGGCTCCGATTGGCTCAAGAACTTTTTTGGATACCAGTCTATTTAATTCTTTACCAATTTTTTCTCGTAAAGCGTGAAGAACCATTCTCGGCTTTATATGAATTGTGATTGTATTTTCTTTTATTTTTAGCGTGTATGTATTCTTTGTAAAATTACCCAACCCCTCTGAGAGTAAATCACTACATTTTTCGAGTAATTTTTTTCCATCATTTCACAATTTTAATTATTGATTCTATTTTTTGTCTATTATTTGTTCAATTTTTAACGGCCACAACCTGAGTTCTTTGAGCCATTCTCCACCTAACAAAGGTGTACCATCGTTCTCATCATTTCCAATGACATATAAATTTCCGCGTGCTACAATTTTTCCAAACTCAATTGTTATATCTTTTAACATGCCGATTGATTTCTTCTTTTTGCCAGTGTACTATTTAATATCTAGACCCGACCCATCTAGTTTTAAATTACGGAATGTTCTTTCATAATCTTTTTCGTTAATCAACGGGACATTCGTGCCGCTGTCTATTTCCATCGTTATACCTCGCAACGGTACACTTTTCAAGAGAAGGGTTCACCCTGGAACAGCGCACTTCGGCGTCAACATTTATTTGATAGGAAGACTACGAAAAAAGTTGGGCGCCATACGTTTTCACATCACTCGAAATACTATAAAATACAGAGTTTGACGGCGGAAATTGCCAGATAGCTCAGAATACAATTTTATTAGCTATATGGTAGAAGGGCAGGGTGCTAATCAATATTGAAATACAAGTGATTATATTTTCGACTGATTTATTCAGAAATAACAGATGGATACGGGAAAAAAATCACACAATCCGCTATAACACAGAAATATATTAGTACGTTTATTACAAAATTATGATCCGTGGCTCAGATAAAAATCGGGAAATTAATAGGAATATATAACAGAATATAAGAAAAATTTACAGCAGTCGTCTCGATACGATTCTAATTGAATCACACGGGAATTTAAAAGAACAAAAATATATCAGAAAAATACTCATTAACTAAGAAACTAGAAAATAAATAGATATGCTTGCTTTTACGCTCGCTAGCTCCAGGAATGATTCGTTATTTATTAACCAGGTCTTTTGTATTCGAAAAATTAAATAGTTAGTTGGTTATTAATAGGTTGCCCGGGCGCTCATTCATTGGGGAGCATTGTGCCCGGGCCCTTGCGGGACACAAGTTTTCTAGGGAATTGGTATTTCTGAGCTCTTCCCGGGCGCCCAGTCCATGCGGACCATTGTGCCCGAGCCCGTGAGGGCACTCTATATTGTAGGAGTTGAGATCAGGTTGGTCAGCCTGGCAAATCGCATCAGCCCACCTACCCCGAAGTCCTCAATCTTCATGCCTTCGCGGTAGGTTCCACCGAGGGCTGCCTTCCGAGGTCCCTCAAGACCCCTACACCGTGCAATCAGATGGAGCGGGGTTTCCTGCTCCACCCCACACCTAGTGCAGAGAGGTCCAGTTCTGAGTTCCATATGCACCAGGTGCTTACTTGTGAACCAGTGACCGGTGACGAGTCCTACCAGGGCCCTGAGACTGGCTCTGTCCAGTTTGATTAGTGTGGCACCTAGCAGGGCCCTCGTGTGAGCCATGCCAGGTGCCCGCGCCCAGAGCTTCTCGAAGCGGCGATCCATCTAGCCCTCCGCTAGGTCCTTGGCATGAGCCGAGGTTAGGCCTGTCAGGCACCCGTCGTCGGCTTCGCTGCGTGCGGCACCTGCCCTGGCCAGGCTGTGTGCCATCTCGTTACCCTGTATGCCGCTGTAACCCGGCACTTATGAGAAATTCACGCAGTTGTCACGTGAGATCTGTGTTAGCAATTCTATACAGTCGCTGACGAGCCCGGATCTTATGACGCAGTTGCGTATTGACCTGAGCGCCGCCCAACTGTCACTGTAGATGTATATGTGTTTGCCCTTGAGGTTGTGAGCCAGGATGGTCCTTGCACAAGTCCATATGGCGAACACCTTGGCTTGAAGGACTGAGGTCGTGGGCCCCAGAGTGAACGAAATGCGCGTCTTGGGTCCTTCGCTCCGCACACCGGCCCCAGTTCCGGTATTCGTCTTGGACCCGTCTGTGTACCAGACGAGCCCTTGTGGTTTGAGCAGGCTGTCCCGGTCATCTGTCTAGGACTGCCTGCTCGGTGCCTCCACCTTGTATAACGGGTCGAACTGGTAACGATTGGGGCAGCGATCCCCGCCTTGGGATAGGCTTACCTGAGGTACCCCGTCCCTGAGCAGTATCGCCGTGTGTCCCACGCTCGCCCACTTCCAGTGGCCCTGTTGCCATAGGTGCAGAGCCTCAGCCTCCACCATGATATGGGGGGGGCGGAAGGTTCAGGAGTGCCCCTATAGCGAGCATAGGCGAGCTTCTAAGCGCCCCCGTTATTCCTAGGCCCGCTAACCTGTACACCAGGTTTAGTGTCCTGCGGAGTGTGACTTTGTCCATTGCTGGCCACCACACCATGGAGGCATATGATTGCTGGGGCAAGAGGATGGCCGTGTAAATCCACTTGACCACTTTTGGTTTGAGTCCCCAGGTCTGTCCCACCGTTCTCTTGCAGGCCCAGTATGTGGCCGTGGCCTTCTGTGCCTGCTTGGTGACGTGAGCTTTTCACGATAGTTTGCTATCCAGAGTGACCTGCAGGTACCGCACTGTGGTAGATGGTACTAGCTTCGACCCGAAGACCTCAACGGGTCCTACATCGTAGTGACGTTTCTTAGAGAAGATCACCATCTCGGTCTTGCTGGGGTCGATCCTCAGTGACTGAGTGGTGCACCAGTCCTGTACGATGTTCAGTGCTTTCTGCATCCTGCTCGTCATGTGATGTGGGTGGTCGCCCGTGACGACCAGAGCCACGTCATCGGCGTAGCCCACAGCCGTCACCCCTAGCCTGTTAAACTCCGCCAGGAGCCCATCCACGACTAGAGTCCACAGCAGGGGGGAAAAAATCCCTCCCTGCGGGCAGCCCCTGTCGACCTGAGCCCTGGTAACCGACTGTCCAAGCTCTGCGATGACCGTCCTGGATTGAAGCATCTGTCTGATCCAATCCACCACCGTAGTGTTGATGCCCAATTGAACGGCGGCATTGCATATCGAGTTAAACGAGCTGTTATCAAAGACCCCCCTCTACATCCATAAACACGCAAAGCGCCGCTCTCTGCCGGAGAAGCGGTCCCTCTATCTCGCACACGAGGTGGTGGAGCGCTGTCTCCGTGGATTTGCCGGCCTGGTATGCGTGCTGGGCCCGTGAGACTGGTCTCTCGACCAGAATACAGTCCCTGATGTACCTATCCCCCCAGTTTCTCCATGGTTTTCAGCATGAAGGCTGATGGGTCTCCATGACTTCGCGCGTTCGTAGCATACTTTGCCCGGCTTGGGTATAAAGACTATTCTGACCGCCCTCCAGTTTCTGGGTATATAGCAGAGAGCTAGGCAGGCCCTGAAGATCGCGTTCAGTTTGGCAACGAGGTTCTTCCCTTCCCTCTGGAGAAGGGCCTGGAAGATACCGCCGGTACTTGGGCTCTTATAACCGTCGTAGGCGTCGATCGCCCATCTTATCCTTGACGGCGTGATTATCTCTGCCGCTGTTTTCCAGTCCCCTGGCCCCTGCCTGCCAGAGACCTCCCTATGGGGAGGTCCCTGTGGGGCTGGCGTGGAGCCCGGGAAGTGGGTGCTCAGCATGTGCAACAATATGTCTGTCTGGTTCTCTGCCATGCTGCTATCAGGAAGCATGAGGTTGTCCAGTCTGATTGGGGGCCCGGTGGTGAAGACCTTGCGGAGCTTGGCCACCACGTTCAGAGCCTCAGTCTCCTCGCAGAATCCCCTCCAGGCCTCGTTCTTGGATCTTTTGAGCAGATTTTTGTGGACCTCCTGGGCTTTGCTGTAGGCCGTCCAGTCCGTTTCGAGTTGCGTCTTGAGGGCCAGGGTTGAGCAGTTTGCGAGAGCCGGTTCTGCTTTTGTCCAGCTTCCTGCTTCACCATGGCACTTTCTTTCTCGCTTTTCTTCGCTTTGCGGAGCACGCCGCCTTGTAAGCTTGTGTGATGCTTGCCTGTAGGTAGGCTACCTCACTTTCTACCGTTCCCTCAGTCCTCGGTCGGCTGCGGAGCCCCCCGAGCTTCCCTTCCAGCGCCTCTCTGTAGTAGGTCGAGTCGGTTGTCCTGGGGTCCCTGTATGCCTCCGACCGTTCCCACGACGCATTCGCATCCAAGACGAGCGAAATGCGTCTATGGTCCGAGAGAGTGTCCTCGTTCCGCACCCGCCAGTCTTTGACGAGACTGGTAAGTCTGCGTGCAAGGTGTGATGTCTATCACCTCCTGCCTGTGCGGGGTGACGGAGGTGGGCCTCGATCCTCTGTTGAGAATCTCGAGTCCCGTTGAGGAGAGGTAATCTAGCAGTGCCCCGCCCCTGTTGTTCGTATTTGAGCTGCCCCAAACTTCATGGTGCAAGTTGGCGTCGCATCCAATCAGTAGATTGAGTCCCCTGTTGCTGCAATGCTCCACCAGCGCCCTGAGTTCCTGCGACGGGGGTGCCTCAGAGTCGTAGGGTAAGTACGCCGAGCAGACAACCACGTCGGTTGTGCCGCTTCTGGCCAACCTTACCTTTATGAAGACTGCTATCAGGTCTCTGCAGCAGAACTGGCTCAGCCTTATAGCGCAGTGCTTTCTGCTGATGAAGACGCAGGTTCTTGGGCCCGCCCCTCCCTCCGCGTACACTAGCGCTCCAAAACTGGAATTAATACCCTTAATCCGCCCCCCGACTACCCAGGGTTCCTGTATTAGTAATATGTCTGTTGCTTCCACCGCCAGGTCTCGGCTGTGTACAGCCGAGGCCGCCTTGCAGTATCGCAGCTTTATTTGTGATATCTCGAGTCCGTCCACTGTTATGGGACTAGCCTCGCTTACCCCCGTTGCTCGGGGAGGAGTGGGGAAGCCCGGTTAACGAGCCCCCTTGTCCCCTCCGGTCACCGGTGTGGGAAGCCCCCGTTGCGGGGAACTCCTGCCCGGGTTTAATTGGCCCTGTCGTCGCGCCGGTCAGGGTCCTTTGTACCCCGGCCCTGACGCTCTCTTTTCCGGCCCTGCGTATCTCGGAGGCCCTTGAGGGACGACCTCTGAACCTGCTGTGTCCACTACCCCTGTTAGCTCTATCGCCTTTACTATAGGGGGGGGGGGGCCATTTTACCGAGTGGTCCCGGAGTTGCCTCCTGGTTCCCTTGGGTTGACGAGCCTTGCCCCTCGCTTTCCGCGGCGGCTTGTGGGGCTGTTCCCTCGGAGGGTCCCTCCACCGTTGCCGGTGTTGAGGCCTCCCTCGGGGCCACTCCTAGTGCTGATGGGCCAGGAGCCTCCCGTCCCTCCCTCGGCCCCTGGTGGGCCAGGTGGCCCCCCGTCCTCAACATGTCTCTGGAGGTGGCGTCCACCCCCAGCACAAGCTGGTCCGACTTCTGTCCCTCTTTCCTGTCGCAGACCCTCCACAGGTAGGTCTGAATTCCGGTGTTTTGGCGTCCTAGCCTTTTGAGGATGACCTCGTTCCTCTCCGGGATGCCGGGGAAGACCGAGATTATCCTGGTGAGCTTGGATAGTTGCCCCGTCTCCAGTAGTTAGAGAAAGGCCCCTGCCCAGGGCACCAATGTTGGGACTGTGATTCTCAGCCAGTCCAGTGCCTTTACGTCCGAGCAGGTCACCCACAGGATGCCCTGATCGCATCAGTACTGCTCGGAGCAAGGTACCCCCTTCCCTTCCGGGATGTAGTCATTTGCCGCGCACAGCGCCCGAAACACTAGGTCTCGCTCCCCGGAGCCAAGAGTGACCTCAGGATAGCCGGGGGGTGCGATTACCACCCTTCTGCACCCCTCGGCCGCCTCCTTGTAGCTCATCGGTTTCGGGTAAGCCTTTCTTCCCCTCTTGAGTGCCGAGTACACCTCCGGTGGGGTACTGTCCGAAGGCCTGGGCCTCTTCGTGCCCGAGCCTCACGCCCCCACTGGTGTGGTGCTGGTGAGCGCGCCTACCACGGGTCGCCCATTACCTGGGCCCCCCGTTTCGGTGCGCTACGTTCCTATGGCTCGGGGATCCCGCTCAGGCTCGGCTCTGAGGAGGCTGCGGCGGCCTGCCTGGCCCTCCTCGCCTTCCTCTTCGCCCTCTTCGCTATTGAGGGGCTTGCCCTCTTCGCCCTGTCTATCGTGGCGTCAGAGGTCCCGGTGGGTACCGAGCCCTTCTTCACCCTTGTCGCCTCAGCCGGGGTCCGTGAGGCCGACAGGCCGCCGCGTGTCATGGAGACAAGTGCCTTCATGTCCACAGCTAGCCCACCTTTCCCAGAGCCCTGCCCTACCGGTCAGTCCACCTCCATGGAGGCAGCCTCACCGGTCGTCCGTCTTCGCCTATTTTGATTTTTGTGATCCATGTTGATCCCACGAGTGTGCAGGGAATAGAGGTCCGCCCAGACAGAGCCTGCCGTGTGGGGGTAACGCTAGATACAATGGGGGGCCGCCGGGTACCCCAAGGGCATCGTTATCGACACTGTTTTCCAGTGCCATTCAGCCCTCAGCACGATAGCTTACACCTTGGCTTGGGGAGCCATGGGTCCGTGTTCGGGGCCTTTGTTTCCCTGGGCCAGTTTACGCCGGCCGGGTCACGTATGGCCAACAACAGACCCGGGGACCCGCAGCCAGCAGCCTCGGTTTCCGGTTACCTGCCGGCACCCCGGTCCCCGAGACCGCAGGTGCCATGCCTCTCCCTGGCCCTCTCCTATCCGCCACCTGGAGACGCGCTCGGTCGGAGCTCAGCCCACGTTCCCCTTGCTCGTTTTACAGAGCTCGGGGAACCGGAATTCGTAGGGGATAATATATGATTTTCATTTATGAATTTAAAATTCTTTATGGATTTGGAATTTTATAAAAATTAAGGATTTAATTATAATTTTTTTTCGTAATAATGATAAAATTAGTAAATTGATTTTTTGTTTATTTTTAATTAATAAAAAAAATTTTAATTGAGGTTAGGTCAGTCAGCCTGGCGAAGTGTAGGAGCTTGCTGAGCCCATTCTCCTTAATTTTTTTCACTCCAGTGTAGGACGTCCCGAAGGCTTCTCGGCAAGGTCGCTCGAGTTCCCCATACTGCGCTATTAAGTGGTGCGGACTTTCTAGTTCCGTCCCGCATCTGGTGCAGAGCTACCCTGTTCTGAGCTTCAACTGTATAAGATGCTTGCCTGTAAACCAATGGCCAGTCGCGAGTCCAGTTACAGCCCTCAGCTCAGCTCTGTTCAGGTTGCACAGAGTGATGCCGAGCTTGACGGAGGGCCCTTGGAGTAGCATCCTCGCATGCGTTAAGCCCGGCGCCTGCGACCATAGGTCTGTAAAGAGCGCTGCGTCCCGTCCCTTCGCTAGCCTCTTCACCTGATCCTCCTGCCTCTCTGCCTCTTTAGGCTATGCGCCTACTCGTTACCCAGGATGCCGCTATGGCCCGGCACCCAGAGTAGTCTTACGCGATAGGCCCTCGCTGGCTCTGCCAGTCGCTCCAGACACTCGCTCACCAACCTGGATCTGACGACCCAGGCCTGGAGAGCTCTGAGCGCGGTGCGGCTGTCGCTGCATATGTAGATATGCTTGCCCACGTATCCTCTCTCCAGTATGATTCTGGTGCAGGTCAGTATGGCAAACATCTCAGTTTGGAACACCGTTGCTAGCGGTCCCAGGGCTAGCGTGACGCTTGTCCTGGGTCCTTCGCTCCAGACTCCTGCTTCTGTGCCGACGTCCGTTTTGGACCCATCGGTGTACCAGATGAGTCCTTTCGACGTTAGCAACACTTCCTGGTCACTATCGCATGACTGCCAGCTGGAGAAATAAACATCGTATTTGTGACTAGAGTGGTACTGGTTGGGACTGCAGTCCACTCCCAGTGGGACGGACAACTGCGGTGCCCCAACCCGCTGAAGAATCCCCGCGTGCCCCTTGCCAGTCCTTTTGTCCTCTTCCAGAGTCCTAGGCTCCATAGGCGCAGGGCCGTCTTCCTCGCATATGTCCCTACCATTATGTGCAGAGGGGACAGGTTGAGGAGGGCCACTATGGCTAACGTAGGGGTCATTTTCATTGTCCCTGTGATTCCTAGTCCTGTCAGTCTGTAGACCCGGTCGAATGTCCTCCGACGTGTGATCTTGGCCATGGAGGGCCACTACACTACTGAGGCGTAGGTGAGTTGAGGCAAGATGATCGCCGTGTATATCCACCGGACCACCTTGGGTTTGAGCCCCCACATCTGGCCCATCATACTTTTGCAGGCCCAGAATGTGGCCGTGGCCTTCTGTGCCTGCTTGTCGACATGAGCCTACCATGTTAGTTTTCTGTCCAAGGTGACTTCCAAGTAGCGCACCTCATTGGTCAGTTTGAGCATCGAGCCGAAGACGCTGATTGGTCCCAGCTCAAACCGTCCTTTTGTCGTGATGAGTACCATCTCGGTCTTGCCAGGGCTAATCCTGAGCGAGTAAGACAAGCATCATTTGTGTACAAAGTCGAGTACCCTCTCCATTCTACTTGTCATGTAAAGTGGGTGGTCGCCCGTGACAATCAGTGCCACGTCATCCGCGTATCCTACAGTTGGCACCCCTTAACCCTCGAGCCCGAGCAGGAGCCCGTCCACGACGAGGGTTCACAGAAGTGGTGACAGTACCTCACCCTGCAGACAGCCTCTGTCGACCTGAGCCATGACTTCGGTCCCGCCGAGACTAGCGGTGACCTTTCGGGTTTGAAGCATCTGCCTGATCCAGTTAACGACCGCGGTGTTAATCCCAAATCTACAGGATACTTCCCCCTCCACGTCCATGAATACGCATAGGGCGGCCCTCTTTCGGTTGGGAGGCCCCTCTATCTCGCGTACGAGATGGTGCAGGGCCGTTTCCGTGGATCTGCCTGTCTGGTATGCGCGTTGAAATCGCGCGATAGGTCTCTGGACCAGCGCGCCGTCCCTGATGTGTCTGTCGACCAGTCTTTCAAGCGTCTTGAGAAAAAACGACATGAGGCTAATCGGCCTCCGGTAGTGATGGCGATACATTTCAATTCTATCGATATTTGGTACCGATACGTATTGATGGTCAGAGTATCGATACAGATAAATATCGAGAACGAACTATCGATATCACTGATATCGATACTTTGATCGGAAATTGCATACTATTGTGGAATGTGGAATATGATAGCCTCGAATTCGGAGGTTAGGAGTCTATGGCCTATGCTGATGGTTATAATTACTTCACCAATACCAGTGCGGCAAAGATCAATCCCAACCAATTGAGAAACATGCGCACATGGCAGGTCAACCGATAAGCAATCTAAATTTACATCAATAATAAATGATACTTACCCTATACCTTACACTCGGCGTGTATAGATTCGACGCCGACGTGTGCAAAATTCAATCGCTTTCCCACTGTTTTGTCCAGCCAGATATTCCCGCCCAAACAAAATATAGTCAGATTACATCGCATTACGGATGTATCAAAATATCGATATCCATGTGTTGAGTATCGTTACACGCAAATATCGTCACATGAAATATCGCTACAAAATATCGGTATTCAGATGGAAAAATATCAATATGCGAAATATCGATACTGCGCCCATCACTAGAGCCTCTGGGCCTTGGCTTGGTCATGGCGGCTGTTGCCCGGCTTGGGTAAGAATACCACCCTGACTTCTCCCGAGCTGCTGAGTATGTTTGTCAGTGCAAAGCAGGAGCTGAAAATGTGAAACAGTTTGGTCGCGACCTCCTCCCCGCCCTCTTGTAGGAGAACTGGCAAGATCCCATCCACTCCAGAACTTTTGAACTTATCGAAGGTGTCAACGGCCCATTTTGTCCTGTCCTTGGTGACTATCTCCTTTGCCGTCCTCCAGTCCCACTGGCCCCGCCCGGCCGGGTCGACCTCACTGGGTGGCCCCTGCTTGTCGAGCGCGGATCCGGGGAAGTGGACTTCTATCAAGTAGGTCGGTATGTCCGCCTGGCTCTCAGTTACCCCGCCGTCGGGGAGTATGAGTCCGTCGTGTTTAATTGGTGGACCCGAAGAGAATATCCTGTGGAGCCTGGCTACGAGAGATGTGGACTCTGTCTTCTCGCAGAAGCCCCTCCAGGCCTCCTCTTTAGATTTCTCGATTGTCTTTTTGTACTCCTTTTGGGCTGCCTTGTAGGCTTCGCAGTCGGAGTTCTGTTTGGTCTTCTGGGCCTTGTTGAGAAGTTTGCCGGAGCTGGTTCTGAGTTTGCCCAGCTTCTTATTCTACCAGGGTACCTTTTTGCTGTTATTATTCCCTTTTTTCCGGGACACGCAGCTTCAAAGGCACGGTTGGTAGAGTGCTGTACGAACTCCACCTCACTCTCCAGTGCTGCTTCTCTACTCAGTCGGCCGCAGGTCCCTCCCAGCCTCGTCTTTAGCTCTTCCCTGTAGGAGGTCCAGTTCGTGGCCCTAGAGTTCCTATACTTGACCGTTAGTTTCCATGCCACATCCGCAACCATGTTGAATGATATGCGTCTGTGGTCTGAGAGGGAGTCGTCCTCGTGCACCCGCCAATCCTTAATCATATCGATTAGTCTCGGGGTGCAGAGGGTGAGGTCGATTACCTCCAGCCTCACGGCATTAACGAAGGTCGGCCTAGAGCCCCTGTTGAGGATTTCTAGTCGGGCTGCAGAGAGGAACTCCGACAATGCTGTTCCTCTCCAGTTGATGTTGGAGCTTCCCCATACCACATGGTGTGTGTTTTCGTCACAGCCTAGTAGCAGGTTGAGCTTCTTATCGTTGCAGTACCTAACCAGCGACCTGAGTTCCGCCGTAGGAGGAGGTTCTTCGGAGTCGTAAGGTAGGTAAGCCGATGCGACGATTAGGTCGCTGACGCTTCCCCTGCTTGACTGAGGTTGCGGCCAGGTCTCTGCCACAGAATTGGTTCAGCCTTAGTGCGCAATGCTTCCTGCTTATGACGATGCAGGCTCTAGGCCCAGGTTCCCCTGCTGCGCACACTAGCGCGCCGTTGTTTAGATCTATCCCTTTCACGAGCCCTTTGTGCATCCAAGTTTCCTCTATAAGTGACGTGTCTATTGTCTCCACCGCCAGGTCTCGGCTGTGTAGAGCCGAGGGCGCTTTGCAGTGTTGGAGGTTTACTGCTTGTGTTCACGTGAGTGCGTTCCTGTCCATGGGCCCGACTGTTCCCGGTGCCTCGAAAAGGCGGTTTGCTGGAGAGTCCCATTACTGGGCATCTCCATCCTTTGTGGCCAACGGAGGCTCCGCGTTGACCTCTGGGTCTGGTGCTGGTGAAGCGGGGCCCCTGTGGAGTGGACCGGGCCTCCGTGGCAGCGCCGGTCAGGGTTCTTTGGACCCCTGCCCGGACGCTGTCCACGCCTGCCCTGCTAGGCGCTAGTGCGCTGGTGTTATGTGTGGGGTTACTCTCCCAGTCAATTCCGAGGTCCCGGCAGCCTATCTGGCCCCCTTGGTCCTTCTTTTCGCCAACTCCGGAGAGGCCCTTCTTTTTAACGCAGTCAGGTTCGGCTTCGGTCCTGACTGCTGTCAGGCTCTTTGCCTTTCCCTGTGCTTTGGCATCAGTCCCGACTGTCGTCGGGCCCTTAGCCTCGCCTCGTACCTCGGCTTTCGAGATAGAAAGGCTGCAGCGGGCCATGGAGGTTAGAGCATCCATTTCCCCTGTTGGCCCCCGCCCCCTTGACCGATCTCCCCCTTTGAATCCACTTCCATGGGAGAGGCCTCGATTATTCTGTAATTTTTGTTATTAGATCTACGTAGCTGTTTTCTGACGGTTTTTTGGGTGCAGTAATTTTGCTGATAAATCCATCCGTTCCCGCATCTACTTTTATTCGTTAATTTTTTTCCGTTATGAAGTACAATTCAATTCTTTCTGTGAAGTGTTGCCAATTGTCTTTCATTATATCGAAATTGAGATTTGACTGGTCTATTATTAATTCTTCTTGTTGAATATTTCTACTGGTTTTGGTTCTATTTTTTTCACTTTTTTCGTCTGGCTCTTCTTTCCCACGTACTTTTTCTTGTTCTATTTGTATCTACGTTTTTTTAATTGTTTCCTTAGTTTCTCTAATGTATTTCTTTCATCTACATCTTGATCGTATTTGCGTAGTTTTTCTATCACTTTTTCTTTTGGCAGATCGTGAATCCACGACACCAATATTTTCTCTCCCACGTCCCCCATTCACACTTTACATTATTTTTGTGCTTTACACAATAAATTGTTTTTTTATCATCCTCTTCACCACTGCGAGGTATGCAGAGTAGTAATGTAGGATCAAATAAGAGAGACACGGGTTGAGTTTTAGATTGTCTTTATTATCAGTGGACAAAGTGTCGCATGGCTGCTCACAATAGACTTCCGTTGTCGGAGCTACATCCTAGTTTAGCTTAGGTGTCGCTCGCTGACACTCGCATATGGTGTGACGTGGCTTTTTATTAGCCCTCGAGACTAGACCGGATTACTAGGCCTCGGGACCAGCCAGTCGACAATCAGCTATAGAAAAAAGAAGAAAACTCGACTTTAAATGTTTGGGCGCCAGGCGAACTATCTTCGCCACGAAACTGAAAATTAAGAAAAACCAAGAAGCCTCAAGAATGTGTACCAGCGGCGGCTAGCTTCAGTACCGCGGAGAGGGGTCGGGATTATGTGAGGGATTAGCTAAGACAGTAACGACTCGAGATATGTAAAATTAACCAAAATAATGCAGAATTTATTCAAATAAAAAAAAATTAAATAAAGGGAAAATAATAATTTTAACAATAATTGCACACCTCGGGGGTGCTTCCCCTCGGGGTTTCACACGTTAAGAGCTTTACACTAAATAATACTCCAAAACTACGCTTCCACGTGGGATAGCAGTAACTGGCCAAAAAGAACAAAACAAAGAAAAAGAAACAAACTAATTAGCTCGACAAATCAAAGCCACGCGGCCCACTACAACTAGTTAACTACTAAATTTAGCATTTCTTAAGACTACTCGGTGGTGGTAGCGCCAAAAATCAAAATAACCAAAAGAAAGACAGAAGAAATAATAGAAACGACTCAAAATATCATCCCACGGTTGTTGCTAGGCAGCAACCGCGACGACGAGAGGTTAGGCCTCTGCGTTACCGACCACCTATTTTATTTCAATTCTTACTTAACTAACTTATTCTAACTCTGCCTCGGGGGCAACAAAAAAAACTAAATGGGAATTTGAATTTCGCAAACAGTTCGTACAATAAATAAAAACTTCTCGGTAACTCAAAACCGCCTTAGTCTAGCCTAACGGCTGACTCTCCCCGTGGGAGTGAGAGAGAGAGCGCGACGGTGACCGACTCTGTCTCTGTCGCACTCGTGTGCGGAGATACTCGACTCTACAAAAATCGTATATTTGACTCAAAATGTTGGTCCAACTAAAATTTGACTCGAAATCACTTTTTCTCTGGGACCCTGGTGACGCCCTACCGACCCGGAGATCGGTTTAACTTGATTCCAAAATCTAATGAGCCTCGTGGCTGCGGATAAGGCGGTATGGCTGATGGCCGTTGCCAAATTCAAATCATCCGTGGGCTAAGTGAGCTATCGCTTACCGTCGGCCAGCCACCTGATGAAATAGTCTCCTTCGCAGGAGAAATCCCAAATCAATCCCTCGGGGGTCCTCAAAAATTCACAACTTTCCCCCGTGGGGTCTCACAAACTCAATATTCTACTTGACTCGAAACTCAATCGCCAAACCAATTCGCTACTAAGAAACGCACGTGTGCGCTAAACACTAGTCTAAGAGCTAGCCTAAGGCAGAGCCTACGGCAGAATGTCCTCTGCTCGCAAGGTGCCGGTCGTTAGCACCCTCGTTAGCCGATCGATTGTTAGATCGCCTAACACCTGGCGGCGTATTGTCGTGCCGCGCGAAAACTCAAAATTCGGAAGTCCTCGTAGTAGGCCCACGGTTCGCCGGCTCTTGGGGGTGGTGGGAATCTCTTCCACCACCGATTTCCCTCGTTGCTGAGTGCCCTCGGCACTCCCCCGTGTCCTTGGCCGTAGGTGAGAAAGCTTCCGTAGTCAGGTGTCATCAAAATCGTAGTTCGCGGGGCTCTCATGCCAACCCGCGGTTAATTCGGCGAGTCATTCGTCCGTCAAGCGTCATTTATTGGGAATCTCCACCAAACGTTTGGCCGTGCCTCCCACATATCAGAGAAAAAGTCCAAAAAAAAACAAAAGAATAAGTCTTAACTCAACAGTCTAAGGTCGGTCACGGTCGCCTCTCGGAGCGAACATTAGCGTCGTGGCTATCCTAACGCATTCGCACGGCTGCGCAGGCATTCGTTACACCCTTAGCTAAGGTCGTCTAAGGGAAGGTGAGCGTATTGTAACATGCAATGTTACAATGGATGTATATTGTATACATACATACTGTAACGGATCGGGTGATCTAAGCCCGAGACAATACGTCGCAACGCGCACCATCAACCGCGCACAACAAGTGACGTCAATCGATGACTATTTAAGCGCAGTGCTAACCAGGCTAATCAGCAGTGCTAGGCAAAGCGCCACGCTGACTCACCTATTTCTTCCCGATACTCGGCAAAGTAACCAGATCACTATACTAATAAGAGCAGTGTTAGGCAAAGCGCCACACTGACTCGCTAGATTCTGTTGTTGAGGCCGTACAGGCAAAGCGCCACGGTTCTCTTTAGCTTTAATTTTTGTTCACGGAAACGGCCATAATGGCGTTTCACGTATTAGAGTCTGATTAATTTGTATTTGATTGTATTTCGATATAATTACTGATTTCCTTTATTCAATGATTTAATTTGTATTGCATATATAACGACTGTAGAATCGTAGCTTAGCTAAATCTACAACTTCCGACTAAATTTATGTAATTTAATTTTATAACACATTTTTCGGTTGCAACCATTTCGCAAACGATGAGTTTATTTGTTTGATTAAGAGGAGGGACCAGACGATTTTTACCGACTTATCTAATTTCCCGAATATCTTCGAAACGGGGCTATCAATCGGATTGTCCTTTTGGCAGCCGATGTTTGACGAGGAATAAGTTCGAGCTAGCTCCCAAAATTCAATGAAATCGAAATTTTTTTTACAATTTTAATCGCAGAATGTGGGCGTGTCACTTATTTCGACAAATATCAGAGCCCACGCATCATTGACGCGAAAATAACTGTGTAAGCACCATTCTACACGGCATCACAAACACTCCTATTCAAAAACATCTTCGTTCCATGCAGGAATACAGTCTCTATGTGAAAACTCGCAATTCGTTGTAATTAGCGATTGTAAATTGTTGGGAAGCCATGATAATCCTTAGTTCCCGTAACGCCCGAGAGAGAGAGCTCAGCGCGCGAATCGTGCATCGGTATTACTGCCGGCCAGCGCAGGGCCGACTTGTTGCCTGGGACTGTCGAAAACGTACGTGGAATATGAACATTTTTATCTTGAAAAAATGCTTGAACATGTATGTTCTGTTAGTAATAATTTGACGAAATAATAATGGAAAAAGAAGATTGTTTGCTCGTATAAAATTATTTTCAAAAGTTGTCGGTGGTGTGAAAAAAAAACAGAAAATTCTGACAGTGATGGTTTTCAAGCATAAAGTTCCTTCTGTGGGGTGCATTCACTTTTAGATTTTCCGATTTATCCTCACCAAATTATTCATTATTGAGTAGCGTCACTACTGTGTATGTGGCAGTGGAATGAGTCCGCGAATCAGATCGTTTCAGCATACACATGACTGACGTTACTAAAAATTGAATAACACAGTGAAAAACATCTGATATTTGAGAATGATTTTGAAGAGTAGACTTCAGTCACTAATTGTCATTAATTTTCCAATTTGGGAACTATATTATATGTATGGTGAGGCTTCTTTCATTGCACTAGACTATTTTCTAATTATTCATACATGGGACATTACGTGTCAACTCGGCCGTCATCTGACCCTGACCATTTCGTATTTGATGCATGTTCTTGCATATTATATTTATTTCAACTTATGGCCGGTTCGACAAGCGAATGGGTAACTAATTGATAGAAGGCGATATAATGAATAGAATTATTATTCAGAACATAAGTTAGTTGTACTTACCGTTACGTGCTGCACTTTAGACAGAAAAAAAAATATATATATATATATATAGTATATATAAATTCCATGAATCGAAAAACCTTCAAAAAATATTCGTCACGTCACTTTATGCCAAATATAATAGTCGGCCCTGCGCTGGCCGGCAGTAATACCGATGCACGATTCGCGCGCTGAGTTCTCTCTCTTGGGCATTACGGGAACTAAGGATTATCATGGCTTCCCAACAATTTACAATCGCTAATTACAACGAATTGCGAGTTTTCACATAGAGACTTTATTCCTGCATGAAACGAAGATGTTTTTGAAAAGGCGTGTTTGTCATGCCTTGTAGAATGGTGCTTACACAATTATTTTCGCGTCAATGATGCGTGGGCTCTGATATTAGTCGAAATAAGTAACACGCCCACATTCTGCGATTGAAATTTAAAAAAAAATTTCGATTTCATTGAATTTTGGGAGCTAGCTCGTACTCATTCCTCGTCAAACATCGACTGCCAAAAGGACAATCCGATTGATAGCCCCGTTTCGGAGATATTCGGGAAATTAGATAGGTCGGTAAAAATCGTCTGGTCCCTCCCCTTAAAACTTATGTTAATCGGGATGGTTTTCTTTTCTTCAAAACCTTTTTCTCAGTAGGCTGAACTGACCTGACTAACATCTTTTATTTAATTAGCTAATATACAGCTTCGGTGACGACTGCACTGCACAGATCAGATACTCGCTTCGGTGCGCTTTGCGCATCCAAGTCGAGATACTGTCTCGGCAAGTGCGTCGAATCCCAAGTCTGATACAGCCTCGGTGCTGCTTGCAGCATCCAGGTCTGAGGGAGGCAGCTACGGTGTGATTCGCTTCACCCTAGTCTGTATCAGGGACTAACAAATTGATTATCTCTACCAAGGAGCCCTAGAAATTAATCTAGAGTGAAGACACTCACAAGTAACTAGCCATACGCGACACCTTCTGTGTCGCGTACAGCAACCAAAAAAGTTACAATACATTACGGATTATATTCTACATGAGTCTTCTCACCTGGTAGCTACGACACTCTCAAGTGCCTTTCAAATTCACGGAAAATTTCAGTATCATATCAGGTTACCACGAGAAGAATATCTATGAATTTTACTGTCTCAAATATCACTGCTACACAAAAATAACTACGGCAGTTGCATTATCTTTCAGAGATTACACATGAGCTAGTCGACTTCTTCTTGACCAGGTGTAAATTAAGCGCATTTAGCTCTGTAAACTTACAAATCTACAAAAAAAATAGAAAAAAACACCATACTCGCAATTTGTTATAGCACTTCTATCATCACATCTCTCAAATATTGATACTCTATATTTCATTTGTGCCTACATCTAATTCATCTGTTACTTTTTACCCATATCCTATACCTTAAGCATGTGCCAAGTACAGGGCCATCTACGATGATCTGGTGATGCCAATGTATGATGAAATTGGTATGATGTATAAGAATTTGAAGAACTTAAAATGTATGCGATCACCGTGATTCGATGGTAGCAGATCTACACCACTGCAACAACTCAGCTCCCAATTCTTGAGTTGGAATTTTGAAAAGACGCTGTAACCAGCCATTGGCTAATTACTAAGTAGTTCTTACAATTAATAAGGTTAATTCAGCCAGGATCGACCTGGAAATTTATTTGAATGCCTATATATTACATTTTCTATGACCAGGTCATTGTAGATGATCATTACATACTGAACCATCCTATGATCTTTCTTCTAGGTGCACCAGTATTCTGCAGCATTAGCCCTTACAGCTGGTTGGGCTTACTTGAGAGCTGGGTTTCTTCTGAAATTCGCCGTCATGGTACTCTCCGTTCTGGGCATACTTGGCGCAATATCCCAGACTTTTACGGTTCACATTAACGAGTAAGCATGGCGAGAAGAGGGAGTCGTCGTGAATACGAACGGTCCAATCCCGTTTTCAAAAATTTTGTTACTGTCCGACACGAAGTATTTTGACAATCATAGTACACAAGTGAAATATTTCCGTTATAAAAGTTGAGATTTCCAACCGACTTTCCCAAAAAATTCTTTTCAAACATGCCAAAATACCGCAAAATCTCATTCCGATGTAATGTCGCAACACTATAATTGCCAAACGTTGGGGTTCGATCCCGCTTTTACGTGTTGGTACACAACTAAGGGGGGTGATGAATCTCAGACTTCGTGCTGTAGAGAGTGAATTCAATATAGTTTAGTAACAGTTAGTTATAGTAACAATATGTTTATTGTATTGACTGTTGATGAAGTTCAGATGAGAGTGACGGTGGTTAATGGTTGAATCGAAAGTTTGTATGGAGTTTGAATGATTTGACTGTTCGGGGATTGAGTTAGAAGTATAAGTGAGATGATAGAGGAGTGAGTGTGAACACGGGAGGAAGGAAGTGGTAGAAGAGTTGACTTAGAAGAGAGGAATAGAAGTGAAGAATAAGAATGGGACGTGAAGAAGGTAAGCTCGGTTTCGGTAGGGGATTTCGGATGAGTTGCACTTGGTGTCGCCGCGTGCAACTCGTACGATTCCGGTAGGAAATTGAGGATCAGGTAAAGTAGGCGTTTAGTCCAGGCAATGAAGACATAAAAAGGGGCTTTCACTACATAAGGTCAAGGAAAGTTCTAATTTGGTAGATTCGTACAATTCGGTGTCTTGAATAATATTCCGAGTTTGCGACCTTGAGCGACCGCCGCTCGCGCCGCCATATTGGAAAAATGGTACCGAAAACCAGTTTTTCAAGAATATCTTCTCTCCAGCGCCACCTAGGTTGAAAATAGTTATTACAAAAATTACAGAGCATAAAATTTTCTGTAACTTTTATCTGAAACATTTTTCAATCAGATGAATAGTTCACGAGTTATAGCGGAGTCAAGCTCGGCAAATTTATACAATTCGCAAAATTGCTAAATTTTTTTCGAAATTTGAGTACATACCGATTACTTAACCCAAGACGGTCACATGGGGTATGAAAAACCCAAGGCCATTTTTGAGCTCGGATTTCCTCTAAATCCCGGAAACCGACGCTCTTACCCCCACCTACAGATAGATTGAACCTGCCTTTTTAGGCCCAGGTAGTGGGAACTAGATTCGGCAAAATAAGTATACTTTTTGGAAAACCCACAAAAACTAATATAGTCACCAGAAAGAGAATCCTTTCAGGAATCAGACTCTTCTTGAATTTTGTCCATACATCAAAACGCAACAAAAATATATGATTTTTTGTGAAGAAATGGCATTTTTGGTATTTTTTTTCAACGAATAAATAATATAATATTTTTTGCTATGGTGGCGCGAGCGGGGGTCGCTCAAGGTCGCAAACGTGAAATATTATTGAGGACACCAAACTGTACGAATCTACTAAATTAGAACTTTCCTTGACCATTTGTAAGTCAAAACTCCCCATTGCCTGGCCTAGTTAGGAAATAGTGGATCGGATAAACTTGATGATGGAATGTCTGGGAGGTAGGAAATGGCGAATCGGGTGACTATTGGGAGAAGTGGGGTTGAGATGTAACACCGATGGAAAATCGGGACAAAATTAACTCATTCGGCAAGTACCTGAACCAGGTTTGAGCTCATGATGCTGTATATTTATTATTTATTAATTAATTAATAATTATTAATTAATACCTTACGGTTTTGAGCAAAATGAAATGTATTTTTCAAAAACTTGAGTTCCACAGGGCTTAAGCTTTATTTTAGATTTTTTGGAAAGGGTTCATTCAGAAAGCTTGTCGAAAAACAACTTTCATATCAAATTGTATAATATTTTTGTCTCCGCACTATAGAGGTTCCATCGGAATTGATTTTTTATTCCATAAATGAGGTATCAACTTGGCCCTTTTTTTCATCAACCTGTCATTTCAAAAAGAACCGTTCAGTTCGCAGCAGTGAATGCTCTTACAAGGAGAGTAGGGAAGCTCGATGTCGCGAATCGGGTCGTCTGTTCACATGGTGAAAGCACATTTTTGATCAATGGGCCTTAGTTGCTGAGATATCGCGATTTGAAATTTTTGGATTTCTTGGCGGAGCGAAGCCGGTTTCGGCTCACGCCTAAGGTACGCTGAGCGTCGACATCACTGCAAGGAATGAGCCTAGCTGACACGGTAAAACGGCGGGCTAGTACTCTGAAGGTTTACGGTTCGCGTCTCGGTACTTTTTTTTTCTTTATTTTTTTTTTAAGCGCTCAGAAGACTTTGTATATGCAGGTAAATAAGACAATTGAAAAATAGGTATTACTAGTTTTATTTTCATATATTATACACTACATCTACGTCATTATGCAATAATGATAAAATAATTCATCTAATAATTCATTACACCTGAAAATCTTGCGCCAGTTAATTATTCCGATTCCTCTTCAATGATATATGTATGTCAAAAAATTGGAGGGTGGAAACCATCATAAAAGTAAATGAAGCACAAAGGCTTTTGACACCACGAACACAAGATGAGGGCAATACTACCGCAATCATATTTAATCTTCCGAGATTATGAGAGATTGAAACAAAAAAATGAAGAAAAAAAAGCACGAGGACGCGAGCCGTGAACCTTCAGACTACTAGACCGCCGTCTTACCGTGTCAGCTACGCTCACTCTTCGAAATGATTTCGACGCTTAACGTACTTCACGCGCGAGCCGATACCGGCTTCGTCCGCTCAAAAATCCAAAAATTTCAAATCGCAATATCTCAGCAACCAAGGCCCATTTGATCAAAAATCAAAAACCACGTTAAATCGGAGGTCTTAAACTTTCGCCACGTAAAAGAACGACCTGATTCGCGAAACCGAGCCTCTCTACTCTTTGTTAGCCTCACTTGGGCTTACTGTTCTGAGGCAACAGACAGAGACGAACGAGTGTTAAAAATCAGCACCAAGATTTTCTTGGAACCACAATAGCTAATGCACAAGATTACAGATACCTTATACACAAAATCACACATATCTCATGCACAGAATCACGCATGGGATTCTTTCTACTGTAAAAGAAACATATTTTTTAAGTCTTATATAACATGAAAAATGCAAGAAATTAAAAATCACTAATATTGAATGCCGTAAAAAAAGAGTGAGTAATTCAACCTCGAATCCGATTTGTAGATTTCTTCGCCGCAGTGTGCTGAAGACTTTGATCAGAGATAAATGTGTGTGGAATTCAGTATATTTTTGCCATGGAATGTTACCTAACTTCTACTTCTTTTGAGTGATATTAAAGCTCATAGTGAGATTTTCTGAGTTCCTGCCTACACGTTCACATGATCTATGAATAATTTAAATTTTTTCAAAAATGTCAAAGTATGTAGTTTTTTCAGGGTCTTCCCTTAAGGGGGGACAGTACTGAATAATTCGAGCAAAATGTCTAAAAAGTCGATTTTTCGTTTTTGACGGAAAAATGTCCTTGAAATCTTCCTCCATCCATAAAAAATATCATGGTGGTGAAACAATTTTTTTCAAGGTGATTTTGAGAGCCATAAACCAAAAAAAGCGTTATTCGCTTCATATACGCTACACTAACGCCCCCATCGGTCGTGAGTGTTGTGAATAATTTGTGCAACGATCAATTTGTGATATAGTTTTCCCATCTGCAGTTTTTCTAAACATATGCCTTTTATTGAAAGATACACGCTTGATACACGACTTCTGTCAAAGTTTGTTCTTACGAATTGAGTAACTATTTCCGTGAGTTTTGAAGAAATCTGCCTCTCAAAATGGATAGAAACAGCTCTCGTTGGCGCGCTCGCAAGCAGCGCTCAAGTAAAAAAGTTCGACACTTTTTGAAAAATCTTCGTCCCAATAACCCACCTGTACCTAACCCAATTCCCGTACCTAATCTACCCATACCAAATCGCACCCCCACAACCGTCCAAAATATGGAGATTGAACCAGTGGCTGGATCATCTGGTATACAAGGAAGACCTCAAATTTCTGAGACAGCAGAAGTGCTAGAAATTCCCGGTCGTAATCGCCATACAACTATTGAAGCAACAGAAAGCTTTGGAAAACTCAGTCTGTTTGACATAATGTGCACACCGGAAGAAATAGGGGCTCAGAAGGAAGCCAAGGATGAGTTTTTCCTCGTACATTCTACCTGCTGGACAGAATTATTCAAGAATATCGCATGTAGCGAATGCAGAGGAAAATCCCTCATTATACAGGTAAGAGAGCAACATGGATTATGTTCAAAACTTATCCTGAAATGCGAAGGGTGTGGATATAAAATGGGAGAGAGCTACATGAGTCCCCGAACCAAAGATGATACCACAACGAGACCACCGTTCGAAGTCAATCGACGAACAGCTGATGCTATGAGCACTTTGAGACAAGGACACGCAGGGATGGAAAAATTCTGCACTGCGATGAGTATGAAAGGTATGAGCAGTCGCACTTTTAAAAAACATATGGATAAGTTAGCTGCGGAGACTCAAAAATTAGAGGAAAGGATTCTGGGAAAAGCAAGAAAAGCTGTACGAAAAGCTCATGAAGCAATAGATCCTACTCTAAAGAACGAAGAATTACTTGACATTGCAGTATTGTATGACGGGACCTGGCACAAACGAGGCTTCACATCTATGTATGAAGTAGGAATAGTCATTGACATTCTTACTGGATTGGCTATTGACTACCAGGTCCTCTCAAAATACTGCCAAATGTGTGTCATTGCTGTAGCTGAACTAGACGCTAACTCGCCTGAATTTGCAATATGGGAAGAAGGCCACAAAACAAGCGGAGAATGCAATGCCAACTACGATGGATCATCTGTTGCGATGGAGACAAAGGCGGCCGAGTATTTATGGAAGAGGTCCGTCGATAAAAACAAAATAAGATATACAACTGTATTATCCGATGGTGATACGAAAACATTCGTTCACCTCAAGAGTATCGCACCATATGGAGAGGACGTACCTGTCATAAAGGAAGAATGTGTAAATCACATTGCGAAACGGATGGGCACAGGACTCCGAAAGCTCGTCAAAGAGTGGAGAACGAAAGGAGTAGTACTAGGGGGTCGTGGTCAAGGTACACTCAAGGAGACGACGATTGTATCCTTGACTAGTTACTACAGAAATGCTATCGTGAAGAATATCCCGAACGTGCCTGCTATAAAACGAGCGATAGATGCCACACTCGACCACTGTATGTCCACCGACGAAGATCCACAGCATTCGAACTGCCCCACTGGTCGAGACTCGTGGTGTTTTTTCAACAGAAGTGCAGCGAACAACGAAGAGCCAGCAAGCCACGAAAAAATGAAATTGAAACTGAGTGGAAATGTGGTCGAAAAGATTAGGCCTCTCTACAAACGTTTGTCAAATGACGAACTGCTGGTCCGGTGCGCAAGAGGAGCTACGCAGAATGCTAACGAAAGCCTACACTCCCTGATTTGGCGAAAATGCCCAAAAGAGACCTTTGTATCCAAGAAGAGGGTAGATTTGGCGGTAGTAACTGCAGTGGCTGAGTTTAATATGGGTGAACTCCATGCCCAGAAGGCAAAACTGTCAGTCAGGTCCAGAAAACTACCAGATATTGCCAAAAAGATCACCGAACTACGAGACGCTCGGCGAAAGCGAAAAGGCGAATGGAAAGGAACATCGGAGAATAAAAGAGTCCGACGAACAGCCAAAATTAGAAAAACTACAGCTGAGGAGGCGAAGAAGCAGGTCGAAGGAACGACATACAGCGCGGGAGAATTTTAATATTTTTTTACAGGTCATCTCAACGCCCGGATAAACCTAATGGTTCTTCTGGCAGGCCAGTCTCCAAGCCTTGAGCACCAAAATTCTATTCAGGTGCGTTATTTTACAGTAGACTTGTATGGGTCGGATGAATATCGTAGATCGTATTGTTTTCTCAAAACACCATCAATGTATTTATCTGGCCCTAATGATTACTCCACAAGAAAATTAATGCATCATTGTTTCATTTTGTTTTTATGACTGAGCACTTTCAAAACTCCACAACTCAAAATATATAATGAGTAAAAAAAGTGAACTCGGAGCTGAAATGGAGGAGCGAACTTGAAACCAGATGGAAGCAGCGGAGGGCACCGACCACTAACTGAGAGGATCACTTACTAAATACTTTTTCACATCAAATTATTAATCTCAGATTCATGCTAAATAATTTACATTCTGAATTTTACTGACTTGTACAATTTTTCCATTTGTGATCATTCGTAATGGCCATAAATAAACTCCAATACCAACTACTATTGGTCAGGAATTTTCACAGAACAAAATTCAGCCTTTCCCATTCACGTTTTCCTTATTTGAAATTGTTCCAACAAAAATTCATTGAATCGCGTTTATCTCGGAACTATATTTTTGGGTATTCAAAAAATCTCTTGCGCATTGGTTTTGGTTTGATCACTTTCCCCTTTTGAACACATATTCTAGGGCACATTATCTTCAAATTTGTGGAAGGAATTTGGCGTAGTGTCGATAGAATTCATTTTCTGATACATAATGTATGAAAAATTATAATGAAAAAAATCCCTCTCCATTGGTAATAGCTTGGATAGGCAAAAAAAGTCTATTTGAAAATTCCTTCTACAAATTTTTAGATTATGGTAGTATACGTGTGGGGAAAAAATTTCAGCCCTCTGCGATAACACTGTATGCGCAGGGAACGTTTCGAAGAGGTATACTTTAGAATTCGAAAAATAGCCATAACTTCCAAAGTACTTGGCCTATATACCCTGAGTTTTGGTCAGTTTCTAGTTCAAGGGTTTCATAAATGTTGTCGACATTTGAGGAATATCCATGCACGAACAAAAAAAATCCCAATTTCAGTACTGTCCCCCCTTAAGCATATCGTAAAAACTATAAATTACCAAAAGTCCAAGTACACAAAAACTCTAGTTTTGTGTGCACTTTACAATGAAACTTTAGCCATAATTTTACTGACGATATACAGGCCATTTTTAGTCAACACGTTCTTTTCGTTCAATTCTAACCTTCGATTTTTTCGTAAAATTTATAAAATCTTGAGAATATACGGGGCGTCATCGCATGACAAATCATAAGAAATATCCAACAGGTTGATGGAAGAAAGTGGCTGAGTTGACAGAGATTGCCTGAAAAATGCCAAAGAACAACACATGTTGAATCGCCACAAGAATTCAGGCGTTTTGGGCGTTCGAAATCACGTGGAGCTCTCCCACATAGTATACCCCTATACAAACATTTGAATGATATCCATGCCCAGTTTTCATCTTATAGATTTCAACATATTCCTTACTTGGCACAAGCCGCATATCTTTTGATGGTGTTAGTGCTCATACTGCACGTCTTGGACAGACAAGTTGAGTATACATCTAGAGCAGATTTTCTGTGGAAAAGTAAGTTGAAGGTTGAACAAGACGAGGTTGAAACTATGAGAGGCATCAACAAAATTCTTCTCGAAAATATACTTCCGGCGCACGTTGCAGATCATTTCTTAGCCACCAGAGGAACGCAAGTAAGCAAGTGTAAATATATTATTCATCACATAGGTTTAGAGATCACACCTATAATTGAAGGATTGAGCGAACTCACCTGTGAGTGAAGTTCGATCCTAATTGTATGAGGCGTCTCTTCCCAAATGATTATACATGTAGTGTCCCCCGCTCCCGTCCGATGGCGACACATATTTCAAATTAAGAACCGAAAATCGATCCTGGCGTCCCTTGATCTGACGGTTGGGTGTTTCCTCATTCTTTCAAAGCTTCACCATCATTTTAGAAGGGGTCTCGAAGCTTATCGTTGAGATGGGGTGAATAGGAGGGTGGGACTAATCATCTCGCTAGAGACGCCTCATACAATTAGGATAGAACTTCACTTACGGGTGAGTTCGTTTAATCCTTCAATTGTATTTAGCGCCTCTTCCTCGTGATCATACATGTAGGTTAGGGTTCATCATTTATTGTCCATATTTTTTAATTTGCCTTTGCACCCGTGAAGAGGTTAGTGTATGAAGTCAATATTAATACCTATGAATACGCCCACGGTGCGATTTTTTCAGCGTGGCATATCGCAAAAGTATTTTTCCCATTTGCTTAACATGGAAAAATCGCTTTTCTTCAATTTGATCTTATTTTTCAGCTTGAAAAATTGCTGCATCGTTGTAAGGTCCTGTTGAATATTGAGTAGCAAACGAGAAAAAATTTCTTTATCGAATGCCAGTGAACGAGAATAGTGACGAGAATAGGGCGAATCGTGCTATCAAATTGAAAAAAAGCGATTTTCTCATGTTAATCAAATGAAAAAAATACTTGTGCGATGGGCCACGCTAAAAAAAATCGCACCGTAGGCGTATTCATAGGTATTGATATTCACCTCATACACTAACCTTTTCACGGGTGCGAGGGCAAATTAAAAAATGTGGACGATAAATGATGAACCCTAATGTAGATGTTCAACGCAGGTATAGTACGGCGAAATTGTCACCTTCATTTGGAAAAGTAGGGACAATGTATGATATACATACTAGAAGTACACCATCTAACAGAGATCTTTGGCATTATCATTCTTATAAGTAGTATTAAACGATATGAACGAAATCTTGAGTCGTAACTCTGCAGTGAGTCTAGACGTTCAGGATAGCCTTTGCAAACGTACTATCTAAATGGTTAGTCAAGATGTAATCATTTAAACTCTTTGAATTTAAAATAGGTCTATAAGAGACCCATCTTCCTTGGGTGACAGGAAATCTCTGACACAAATTCTGTATTTCAAGACTGGTACATTCCAAAGCCAGTAGAATACGGTGTATAATTTGCCGGATTGAGTAAATGTGTGTACCTTACCGTATTTAAATTCTTACAATATTTAAGTCCTGGAATCGTAAATTTTTTCGCGACCATTCTGTTGCGTTAACGTTACGAATTTCAACCTCATTAAATAGGAAAGCGTAAGGAATAGTGGGGTCTTTGGGTTTTCAAATTTGTGCGAAAACTATACTTTTGCATATGTAAAGTCTATTGGTTATCAATTCTTGGATATCCGGCATCGAAAAGTTCTGAATATTTCTACATGTTTCTTACTCTTGATCATTATCCCCTTGATTACACATCGAAATCTTATCCGTTATTAACAGTTCATATTCATGCATTATGCCCGGGAATCAGAGTGCCGCCACCGTGACTGAGATTTTTCTATGAATCGAATGATTTGTCTCAGTTATTTGCAAGAATATATTAAATGCAAATCTATGAATCCAAAAGATACAATAGTGCAACACCATTTTTAAGAATTTCGCTCGATTATTACTTGTGCTACACCTAGTGCGCACCGGATCCTTACAACTACAATTTTGTGTTTCAGAAGCTTTACCACGAAAGTTATGACAGCATAGCAGTAATGTTTGCATCTATCCCAAACTACAAAGAATTTTACGACGAAACGGACATCAATAAACAGGGATTAGAATGTCTCAGGCTGTTAAATGAGATTATCTGTGATTTTGATAAGCTTCTTCTAAAGCCAAAATTTTCCGGAATCGAAAAGATCAAGACCATTGGAAGTACTTACATGCTGGCGTCCGGTTTGAGTCCTGGCAAAGAGGATGACCACCGGAATGTACGTAAAAATAACGACCAACAAATGTTCGTAATCATTGTGATTTTCAGGTTAACTCGCGACTACTGAAACATAAATAATCTGACGATGAGATATTCACAAACACATCATTTTTTGTGGCCAACAGGATCCTAGAAGGCAACAAGATCATAATGTTATAGTTTTGGTTGAATTTGCCTTGGCGTTGATGACTATTCTCGATCAAATCAACAGAGAATCGTTTCAACGGTTCAAATTAAGGATTGGTGAGCTTTCCGAACCTCAACTTTTTCCACTATATTAAGAAAGAGTAACAATTCAATTCGTTATCTGAGAAATTCAGCCACCGAGCTATGAATCAGTCAGATTATGAAATGCTTCTGGAAAAAGCTGCATACATTATGAGTCGGAGAATATATTTTGGAATACACTGCCTAGATTTAGGAAGATCCGTATAATTATGGGCACTCTGCCCCCATTAGAAAATCATATCAATAACTATATCATCTTTCAGAGGAACCTATAAGGAGTTCGTGGGTATATTTTTTTTTGATCAAAATAAAGTATTTGCAGAGATACAAGTAAAAAAAAAAATTCGAAAATGATAACTTTTTTAAATCATTTTTTTCGCGAAAACTATTTAACATAGAAAGATAATTCCGAAGGCATGTGATAGTAGACTTTCTGGAGAATAGTACTTATATTTTTTAATAGCAAATTTCGTAATAAGTAATAATAATAACAATAAATTTCAATCCTGAGCTATTTTTATAGGTTTCTAATTCAATGACCACTTCTAAAAAAATACTGTAAATGTGTTCTAAGGTCCTTTATTAGCATTAGCAAAATTATAATTATTTGAATGTACTTAGTCTTCTTAACTATCACTATAACAACGTGAATATTGTTGTTATCAAATACTTCCGAGAGTATTTCTGCCGGTCGATATATTCTTGAAAGATATCTCGCTCGTGATATATAATAAATGACTGCGGCTAAATGTGAACAACAGCCCACAATTCTATTGCCACTTGGGCAATCGCAACAATGTCGAAGAATACTTCCATAGTCAGAACCATGAGGAGCATAGTCAATATAACATCGATAAGTTTTATCATTTACATGACGAGACTTCACTTCCATCTTGAATATATGCGGAGCTTCTTTTACGTATTTTATGTGAGAATCACTGTCGCTTCCAAATATTTCTGCTAAATAAGATTATGATAACCGATGAGATCCGGTAAATAAAATAATTAAATCTCGTTAACTTAGTTTAGGAAAATCAGATAAATCAGAGATCTTTAATTGTTGGAATGCCGATTTTCGTCTGTTCCAATGTTTATTATTAACTTCTTTAGCCAGAGTGTTGGATAGATCCATTTTACTGTTTTCTGATTCAATTATCTCTTCAGTTAATTATTCATCAAAACACAATCTCTTTCCAAACGTATTTTGTAAATAATCAACTATTTTGCATAGTAATCCAATATTCGGAAGTAATTTGTTTTGTAACGTATGATATAGAAGTATGTATTTTTGAGCTATGGCTTCATGTGTAGCTTCAATCACCCATCGTACTTTTGTAATTTTTCTAGAATAGTGAGCTTCTTTAGTAGTAAGTTGAGGTCGATTGACCATGAAAGCTGGCATTCATGGAATATATCCTGCGTCTTTGGTAGCTTGTATAGCATCTCTAAAGCCTCGATCAAATATGAAGATGTCATTTGTTTCCAATTGAACCAACCTGGCGAGTCAGTCAGTTTTTACTGGGAATAACGTTTATAACACGAGCTAATAAATTAATTTACGAGTAGTGCCGAACGCAGACCAGCGTGAAGAGACTTTACTTCGCGCGTTACCTATAAAAAAAAATCCCTTTTAAATACACATGCATTAGGATACGGGGAGTAATGGAGAAAAATTTCTTATCGAGAAAAACCAAAATGGTAAAGCAGGAAATTTTCGTAGATTAAAGTTTTTCTTACCTTATGTGATATGGTGACTCTGTTGTAAATGAAGATCACAGATGTCAGGGTCAGTCAGTCGTTCAAGGATGTCGTCAGGTAATATTGGTAGGGGATCTTGTGAATCGAGGATCGACTTAACTATTTCCAGATAGTAATCTGCTTCCTCCAGAGGTACATGCGCGGCAACAAGCGGAGTAGATTCCGTGTTCGATGGTTTTTCTTGAGGAAGTTACGAAGATAGGGGGGTGATCGAATGTAGTTAAGGGCGTAGCGGGTTGTTGAATTAATAAAGTTTTATCTGTGTAATCGTGTGATGGTTTTTGAGTCAGGTCTACTGTACATGAAGATTCGACAGGAAATTGAAAGGGTGGGGAAGGTGATGTTGAGTCCAAAGGGAGGAGTTGAGGAATAAGTTTCACACTCAATGTATGTGGTTGAGCAAGAGGGGGAATTTCGGTTAATAATCGTATAGCTCCGGTTTGAGGTAGTGCTGGCAGAGGTTTTCGAATTAGGGTTAAAGGTGTGTTGTCTGCTTGATTATTTAATATCAGGGTGGGAAATGATTCCTTGGTATGTTGAACTAATGCAGTAAGAATTTGCGAAACGTTTTCAAGACCTTCAAGGAGTTGGCTTAATGTTCTCCTTGCTTTGACGGGTATTTTGATTGTCTTAGTTTTCTTAATAATGGCTACCCGGGTTACTGACGCTCTTCTTGGCATTAGGATATTTAGTTACGGATAAGTAATAGGAAAAATAAGAACTCGCTTCAGGTGACAACTTAAGGTGTGACCAAGGATATTCTCCCTGGTGTTTACCCCGTGACCAGAGATATTGTCTCTAGGTGTCAAGGCTGGAGGGGGAAGTTTGCCGACAACACGAGGTGCTACCAAGGATATTCTCCCTGACAGTTACCCCGTAACCAGAGATCTTACCTCTAGGTGTCAAGGCTGGAGGAGGAAGTTTTTGGAATATGGTTAATGTGGTTATTAATGATGCTGGGTAATCGAATTATTATAGAAGAATTGCCAGTAATTGGAAAAGTCAAGAACTACTTACGTATGGGGAGTTGAACGACTCGTTCTTTATTATTTAGAATTGTTTTATTTCACTTCTGCTGAGTTACACTTTAGAATTAAATGTTTTCTAAAATACCAATGTATTTGACCAAGAAAATTTAGAAATGTGTGGTGATTTATTACCGAGTTGAATATTACTGAATAAGTCAAGTGAAAGAGTTTATCTCTAATTTCTAACTTTGAAACTCTCTTAATACCAATATTAAGAAAGAGGGAAATCAAAAGCAACAGTAAAAAAACAGTGTAAAGACCTCAAAAACTTCTGATGATTGATAGATAGATAGCAAGCTACTGTTAACCCTACTTCTACTGCTACTGGGTACCCGAGGGAAAAGGCGAGAGCGAAATAAGAGAGACTGAAGAGGGACACTGAAGAGACCACTGGCTACTGTGTTGTCCCTTTCATAGGAATCTTTTCTAAGAGTGGGGTTTTACGGTGCTAAATTTTATTGGTCGAAAACTTACATATGGTTTAATAGAAGAAAAGAAATTAGAGGGAAAAGTTTGGACTTAGTTTTAGAGGAGCGCTCTCCCCCTCAGAGTGTCTAAATGTGTAACCAATGATGGTCAATCGGTGGTTCACTCCTATGCGTCTCTTACGCATTGAATTACTAGCTTGCAGTTGCATTATACATATTGAAACGTTATTTTATGTCACCATCGTTCATAAGATATTTTACATTATTATTATGTAAAATGAAAAAACTTAATGATTAAAATGAATGATAAGATCGAAACTTATCTCAAAAAGAGCATGCACGATATTCCATTGAAATATTATGCAAAATAGACCATAGGGACGTTTTAGAGTCAAAGACAAGACATAAGAACACTTAGAAGTCAAATAAAATCGTAGTAAACAGGTAGATTCGGTGGGGAATCGCCTATGTAAAGAGGCGAGCAAAGCGGCTCGCTCATTCATGATAATTTCATAGAATCGGTAATTTCAAAAAATCAAAAACAAAATAAGCTTCGATAATTGAAAAAAACACAAAGAAGGTGTGTAAGTATTTATTACTGATATTAATTAACGCCAACGGGTATATACTTTGAGGCTGCAATTAATAAATATCCAATTCTAAATCCCTATCATTCTCCTGTTATATTATCATAATTAACGCTAACGGGTAACTACCCTGCAGCTGCAATTGTGAATATATATCCAAACATCGATCAACGCTGACGGGGTAAAACTCTGAAGCTGCAATCGTTACACCTACCCAACACATCGATTAACGCCGACGGGTGATACTCTGAAGCTGCAATCAATATTTCATCCCATAATAGAGGATCATTCGATAAAATTAATGATTACCAAAACTAATTCCGGTTTGCTTGAGTAGCTCCGAGATTTAAAGACGAAGTAATTAATAAATCGAATAATTTAATAAAAGATCGATCACTCATGAGGAGTAATTATTAAAACGTTTTAATATACAGGGTGAACCAGAACCCCCGCACCACCTTGAATAGGCGGGTTCCTTATCGAATTCTAAGACGAAAGTTCCTTTACGAAAACTCTCCAAGGCCAACGGTTTTCGAGTTATTCAAAATCGCGATTGACGAATCAGAGCGGTTTTTATTATTGTAATAGTGCCGGCTCAAAAGCAAGACATGGCCAGAGCCCGTGGTATCTTTCTTTTTAGCGTGGACAACCGCTATTTTTATCATTATTCAATTCAATTTGTAGTTTCGGTCGTCCAGGTCGACTGCACCGTAGTTCCTGACGCCCAGGTCGATCGCATCATGGTCTTCGCCGTCTAGGTTTCACCCGGTGTAGTTTACGTGGACCGCTCCATAGTTTCAGCGGTCCAGGTTTCTTTTCCAGAATTGTGATGTATACGGATATGTAGGGTGATTGTTAATTTCTAGTTTTCCACCATGGTATCCACTTTAATCTGCGTTATAGTTATAATTTCTTACTCATAAATTTAATATTAGTAGGTGTTGGTTCGTCATGGGGACTTATCCCAAATGTCTGAAGGATGTTAATATACAGGGTGAGTTCTCTCTGGGGTCCTGAGAGGGTGTGGCTTAAATCGGCTGAGACTCTGCCTTTTTCTGTTCAACTTGTAATTATTTGAATAACAATTCCCACTTATTGTCAGGCGTCAGCTACTATTTATTTGGCTCTTGCCGTGTATCTACAATGTACGAAAAATCATGTAGCCTTGTCAAAACAATGAGACAGTACTGTTTACCTCAAGTCCGAATGGATTTTCTATCGTCTGAAGGCGATCATTCTCTCACAGTCTTTTCAAACATTAGTATCTCGGTAGTCCTACGGAATTCTGTACGTGTGATATCATGGCAAATTTCACAATCGATGAGTACGTCGATATGATTTTGATGTTTGGCGAATGCCGTTCGAATGCACCGCTTGCTGCGACGCATTATGCCCTGAGATTTCCAGATAGGTGGAAAATGCCATGTATTCTTTTCCGTCATGTTCGCCAAGACCATAACGTTCTCTATGTCATTTACTCAATACTTCGGTTCCCAGTTTTCAGTATGCATATTCTCTAGAAATACTGTCGAAATTATGTGTCACGCATGGCAATCGGTTTGACTAATCTGTACAATCTCATTCTAGAGTTACTCCTTCTACAAAGGAGACGAGAATGCGTGCAACGCCTACGTGCCACGGGTTCGGTAAAAAGACGCGTTAACAATAGAGATTGCCCTGTAACACAGGGTGTCAATGAAGAAGTCGTTTTAGCGGCCGTTGCTGCGGATCCCCAACTAAGCACGAGAAAAATCGCGACAACGTTGTCCCTATGAGTCAATCGTCCGTTATAAAGATTTTAAAGTAAAATAAATTCCACCCTTATCACCTGCAGTTGGTGCAAGAGTTGCGCGCCGAAGACCATCTGAACCGAATGGTCTTTTGCCATTGGTTAGAGGAGCAACTTTTAATGGGCGACGATTTTTTAAGCAAGATCATGTTTTCTGACGAATCGCGATTTAATAATACGGGTGTCGTTAACCGTCATAATATGCACTATTGGGCCAGTGTTAACCCGCACTGGATGAGAGAGTCCGCGTTCCAGGTGCAATGGGGGATCAATGTTTGGGTCGGAATTATTGGGGATCATATCGTAGGGCCATATTTTTTCGAAGGGCATCTCACTGGGGCACGCTATTTAGATTTTTTACAAAACCAACTTCCCGATCTGTTAGAGAACATACCATTGGACATGCGGTTACAAATGTGGTTCCATCATGATGGAGCTCCACCTCATTTCTTTAGGGTGGTGAGGCAGTTTTTGGATGGTAAGAAATCGGATACTTGTTATTTGAAGACAAAAAAAACTAATGACTGCAGATTTTTGATTTAGAACTAACATTTGTTGATTGTAACGATCGAGTCCTGTGAGATGATTTATTATCACTAGGTGCATTATCGTTAAATTTGACGACACTGTCTCATTATCTCATTGCTCATTTCCAATTTGGAAATAATAAAATATCTTTCGTGCAGTAAAGTTTGGCGACAGATGGATTGGCAGAGGGGGTCCAGTAGCCTGGCCACCTCGTTCACCAGATTTAACTAGCTGTGATTTTTTTCTATGGGGGTATATCAAAAGCAAAGTGTACAATACACAGCCTAGACATCTACAAGATCTCAAGGATCGAATCACCAGAGCCTGTGAAGCGATTACACCCGAAATCTTGCAGGCGGTGCGAAAAAACCATAGACGCAGACTTGTTGCCTGTATTAATGAAAAAGGTGCACAGTTTGAACACATTCTGTAGTACACCTTCAATAAATCGAAGTTTCAACAGCACGACTTAGTGTCATTATTTTCATTTCACTAACGACTAGACTGCTTGTTGACTTGAGCTAACTTGGTCAGAATAATAGGTTGCTTTAGAGATGAGGTATCTGTATCTGTAAAAGGTATCTGTATCTAAATGAAGACGATTGTCCTGACAATAACAAGTATGAATGAGAGAAGGCGGAGTATCGGCCGATTTAAGCCACACCCTCTCAGGACCCCGGAAAAAACTCACCCTGTATATTTATATGTATGATTGTGACCCTGTATATTTATTTGATAACGTCCGTATGGCTTTCCCAACACCTTTTGTCAATTACTTATAACTTTAATTATTTGTTATTATTTTTACTGTTAAATTTATGGTCATTCGGGGTTAATGGGTTTTACAACTAATGATAACATAATGCCTATTGCCTATTACTGAAAGGAATACTCATGTTTCGGGTTTCTCATTGACTGTTTTATGCATTAATTTCTTTGATGTCGTCTAAGTATGATTAGTTGCCTAGCATTCATAAGTGTGTTGAGCTGCTTCCTTGCGGGTTCTACATTAACACTTCTGAAATAATGTTTATCCATGGTAACCTTCTTCATGGCGTAAGGTCTTCATACGGTTATAGGTAAAAGAAGAGAATATTATTCAATCGTACTACTAGTGTAGCTGTAGGTAACGTAGGTTCCTTATCCTTAGTGGTCGTGTGGGTTGTATGGGTTGTATGGGTTCGGGGCACTAGGTCCAGGGGACGTGATATAGTAAAGTTTTGAATTCGGAATACCCTAAAACTACTTTCATAATTGTTGCATCATTTTGAGTTGCCAGGAAAGGACCAGCAATATCCACAATATAATCGTCCGTGGTGCATATTGTGAAAGGTTTCCATAGGTGTTGTTTTTATTTTGACCAGAGTATGACTTTCGCTGATATTCGTTATTAGTACTTTTACCATGACGAATATGAGTGCCATAAAAAATTAGCAATAACTGGTCATGTTCGACTTCAAATAATTTTTTCGCTATGTAAGTAGTATGTTTTTCAAATAAATCTTTTTGAAAAACCGCATTAAATCCGAAATGAAATGGCAGAATATCTTTTGCAAAGCCTCTTAACAATTGATGACAAAACTCTGATAGCTGTTATTCTCTTTCCAAACTAAAAATAGATGATATGATTCGATTCGAGTTCCCGGTTTTTAGCTTAAATAGAAAAATTATTATAGCTTGTGTCACACTTCGAGAATTTGTGTCTCTCATGGAGGTTAACATTTGTTCCAAAAAACTCATATTCTCCCAATTCAACCCGGTAAATATTTTTAATTAGTCTTCAGGCATATTAAATTCAGCTAAACTGTTGTAAAGCGACTCATCAGTGCTGGTCCATATGCAGTTTAACATGCAATTAACGTCAACAGCTTTGATACTACTTGTATTTGAATAGACACGTAGGTAGGTATGCAAGCTCATCTTTAAAGAATTCATTACCTATTAGGTGTTTCTTACAACACCTATCACCTGGAGGTATAAAAGTTCGTTTTTCTTTAAGATCTTGGTATCTAGCCTCACGAGGTATCACATGAATATCAAGTTTTGATTCACATATGACGCAATATTTATAAGTAGAAACAACTCTCTTTAAAGGTAACTCAATAAAATTGTCAAAATCATCAAGTATTTCAAAATTATTATCACTTTTCTCTTTATCCTCACTACTATTACTGTCTTTGCGATACTTTTGCACAGTTGGTTCGCTTTCTTCAACTTCATTGTCACTGTTTTTATTCTCTTTTACTGATAGTACAGAAGAAGAACCCCTATAGGGAATTAATCTACATTTATTACATACGGCATCACCTACAGATAACTGTTTTAAAGTAGATGCACAATACAAATCCAATTGCTCGATATTTTATATAACTTTTTTGCGACGACTCTTATTTGAAAACATGTTACAAACCTGACATCTAGCCATGTTTGATAATTTAGATAAATTCACGAAAAAAACTTACAGCAGTTCACACTTGCTACGTTGTCAACAAACCAAAATTCAACGAATGCGATTAGAGCTACAAATCGGTAGGCAATATTAATTAGATTGAACGTGATGAAGTTGATGAGGTCAAGAAAACAAAAGACGATCGCGCTCAATGATACATAGTCGTAAAAAATTGTTGTGCATACAAGTCGTAACTTGCAACATTTTTCACTACATCGAATCGACTATTTATTTCGATACTACTTTTAACGATATCGAACATAAATCAATATTCTTCTCTTTAATTCAGAAATACAACATTTTCAATTAATTCATTCATTACAACTAAAAAGAATTAGATATAGAGAACTGAACAGCACAATAGTTGACATATAATTCTTTTTTTTTTCATATGATGTACTAATTGGATTTTAATAAGAATTTATATGCTAATAAAGGACCTTAGAACACATTTTCAGTATTTTTTTGGAAGTGGTCACTCAATTAGAAACCTATAAAAATAGCTCAGAATTGAAATTTATTATTATTATTATTATTATTATTATTATTATTATTATTATTATTGGTTTTATTGTTGTCTTTCGACCTTACAATTATTTACATTCTCTGTATTATATACATAACCTATCTTTACTTTCATTTCTTTTTATTTCTTAAGCTATGTTATACAGTATGATGCTTTGTTTCTTCTCATCCTGTTCTGTTCGTTCCGCTATATGTGCCGGTTGTCTGCTTCGTTTTCTTGTCTTCCTTCGTCTTCTTACTCTGGCTCTCTTTTCCACCTCCCCGTGTCCCGTGCGGGGGGGTCGACCCCTCGGCCCCGTACGCGATTTGAGGTGCTCTTTCTTCGCTGCTCTGCCTAGATTGTCTCTTACTCTTTGTCCTCGTCTTTTGGTCCCTCTCTTTGTGTCTTTGCTTCTGCTCTGGTTCCTTCTATCCCTCGCATCCATTCTGTTCCGCTCCCGTCGTCTCGCAGTATTTCTTTTATTCTGTCGTGGTCCCCTCGGCCACCTCCTCCTGTGCACCTTTCTAGGACATGCTCCCAGCTTTCTATCTCTGCTTCACATACTCTGCATACTCTTTTCTCTTCTTCGTCCCAGTATCTGCCATCTCTCATTTCGTTTCCCAGCCTGAATCTTGCGGTTCTTATCATTTCTTTCTCGTTCTTCTTTGACTTTAGATATCTGGGCATCCCTGTAGTTGCTATTTCTTTGTATATTTTGTTATATTTCGAGTCCCTTATTCTTTCATACCTTTCTTGCGCCTGCACTTCTTTGTCTCTCTCTTCTAGTTCGTGTTTCACGTCTTCTCCTCTTTCTCTTTTTCTCTCTATTTCCTCTGCGCTGTATCCGCGTTCTTCGAAGAATCTTCTTCTGGACTCTTCCCACTTCGACCTGTCCTGTTTCCTGCTTGTTTTTATTTCTTCCCAGCATCTCTTTGCTAGGTCGTTTCCTCCTCCTTGCTGAAGTTTCTCTTCGTACTTCATGGCTCTTCTTCCCGCTTTTGTTCTTACTTTGTCTCTTTTTGTTTCTTCTCTAATCATATATCCTGGCGTTCTCCAGTCTAGCCCTAGCACCCATCTTATGTATTTTTCTTGGAGCCTTTCAATCGGTTTTTTCTCTTCCCAGCCCCATATTTCTGCTCCATACATTGCTATACTTTCTACTAGGGCCTCGAATAGTCTTGTCTTTTTTGGCCAATCTCCTGGCATCTTTCTCTTCCCTATCCCCCATACCTGTCCCATTGCTGCAGCTGCTTTTTTCGTTCTTTCTCTTATGTGTTCGTCCATTCCTCCGTTTTTCTGGACTATGTATCCTAGGTATTTTAGCTTTTTTACTTCTTCTATTTGCTTTCCTTTCCAATCCCACTTCACTTCCGTCTCTCTTCCGCCCCCTTTTCTGAACCTTATGATCTTTGTCTTTTCTGTGTTTAGTTCCAGATCTTTTCTATCTAGGTATTTTTCGGACCTTTTCAGCATTTGTTTCAGTTCTCTTTCTTCTTTTGCTAGTAGGACAACATCGTCAGCATACGCGAGTGTCCATATCTTCTTTTTTGCCACCACTATTCCTCCATCTTGGCTTTTGCGCAGCGTTTCTTCCCAGTCTGCCAGGTATGCATTGAACAGGTATGAGCTGAGTGGGCATCCTTGTCTTACACCCTTCACTGTCCAGAAGCTTCTTCCTGTTTTCTCCCCCACTTTTACTCTGTTTCTGGTGTCGCTGTATATCTCTTTTATTCTTTCTATCAAGTTCACGCTTATCTTCTGCTTTTTTAGCGTTCTCCACAGCAGTTCTCTGTCGAGTGAGTCGAATGCTGCTCTCAAGTCAATGAATGCTGCTGCCACTTTTCCTCTCTTCTTCTTTATTTCTCTACCTATTATGTGGTTCAGCACATACATATTTTCTGTTGTTCCTCTGCCTTTCCTGAAGCCTACTTGGTTGTCCGGGATTACTCCCTTTTCCTCTTGCTCTTTGCCTAGTCTATTCGCTAGTACTGCTGCGTATATCTTGTATGCAGTGGGCATCAGCGTTACCCCTCTGTAATTGCTTGCGTCGTTGTCTTTTCCTTTTTTGTAGATTGGGATTACTATCCCTTCCTTCCATGTGTCTGGCAGACCTTCTCCTCTCCACACTTTGTTAATTACTTTATGCAGGGCGTCTGTGATGTTTCTGCTTCCGTGTTTCCAAGCTTCGTTTGCTATACTGTCAGTTCCTGATGCTTTCCCATCCTTTAGCTTTTTTATTATGTTTTCTATTTCTTCTTCTCGTATCTGGACTTCTTCCGTTCTTCCCCCTTCTCTTCTAGCTTTTTTGTCCTTATCTTCGTCTGCATTTTCTTGTGCTGTTGCTGCTACCTGCCTCTTCGTTGTCCCCTGTAGAAGCTTCATGAAGTGCTCTTCCCATTGGGTTATTGTTATCTCTTTGCACACTCCTCTTTTGCTTTTTCTGTCTTTGTTTATGAACTTCCATATCTCCGCTTCTGTCCTCGCGTTTCTTATCTCTGCGATGATCCTTTCTGCTTCCTCTTCTTTTTTCTTGCTGCATGTATTCCTGAAGCTTTTTCTTTGCTTTTTGTATGTTTCTGGTGATCCAGTCCCTTTTTTCCAATCGCGGAGTGCTTTTTTGGCTTTCTCCTTTTCTTCTGTGCACTCTTCATCCCACCATCTGCTTCTTCTTCTTACTGAGCCGTCTCCTCCTGCTCTTTTCCATTTCGCTGCGTCCTTTATTGCTTCCGTTATGCTTCTCATTATGGTTTCTGGGTCTTCCCCTGTTATTATTTTGTTTTTTATTTTGTCTCTGTAGTGGATTATTCCTTCACTCGACCAGTCCATCTTGCTTACTTTGGTCTTAGCTCTGTCTTCGTTTTCGTCTTTCCTCTCCCCTTTTATTTTTACTATTAACGGTAGGTGGTCTGATTCTACTCTTTCTTTGATCCTTATTTCTTCTATGTTTTCCCATGCTTCGGTGTTCCCGATGACGTAGTCTATCACTGACTCTCCTGCTGCTCCTATGTACGTCATTTCGCCATCATTGTCTCCTTCGCACATCCCGTTCATGATTCCGAGTCCTTCTTCTTCTATCCATTCTATGAGGGTTTTGCCTTCCTTGTTTATCGTTTTGTCTTTGGACTTTCTTGTGTTGGGCGGGTCTTCCTTTTCGTCTGTTGCTATTGCTAGGCCTCCCTCCTCCGCCGTTCTTGCGTTTAGATCTCCACCTATTAGTATTGGTCCATCTCTTCCGCCTCTTCTTAGACTGTCGCTTATTGACTGTGTTATCTCTTTGATTTTCTGGTTTGAATAGACTGTAAATATTCTCCATTCTTTTCCTTCTATCGTGATTCTCCTTTCTTGAACGCCTTCTGTTTCCACAGGTTCTTTTTGGTTCTGTCTTCTCTCCTCTACGCATAGTCTCACTCCTGTGGCGATCCCGCCACTGGCTCTTCCTTTCCTGTGTTTTCTTGTGGCTTTCTGCATTCCCCATCGATGGGTTCCTGGTAGCATGTCTTTTGTCTTATCTTTCTCACTCTCTTCGCTCCATGTCTCTACTAGGCCTATAAAGTCCCAGCTTCCTATTTCTTCCCAGAACTCGTGGCATTTATTCTTTAGGCCTGCTATGTTCCAAAAACCTACTATAGTTTCGTTTCTATCCGTTGCTGCTCCTGTTTTTTCTGCGTGTACTCTTCAGTTTCTGTGACCTTTGCTTCCGCTTCCCCTTCCTCTCTTTCTTCCCCCCCCTGTTCTGCTTTCTTCATATGTTCTGGTTTCTTCTTCTTCCTCTGCTTCTTCCCATTTCTCTTTTTCTTCATTCCATTTGATTAATGCGCCGTCCACTTCTATTTTTTGGTAAAATACTCTTACCCTTTTTCCTTCTTCTCTTTCTCTCCTCGCTCTGTCTGCTACTCTTCTCTGTATGGTCCTCTCTTTCCACGTTCGGTCATTGTCTATGTATATTTTGCTGGTCCCCAGCTTTCTTTTATTGTTCATTATCTCCATCTTCTCTTCCCAGGATCCAATCTCCGCAACTATCATGCTCCTTTCATTGTTGCCCTCTGTCCAGGCGGTCTTTACTTCGATGTCTACTCCTGTTATTTCTCTGCATATGTTCTTTGTCTGTTCTGCTGCTTTGCCTCTATCTTCTTTCATGCCTTTGATTACTATTCTGTTTCTTCTTTCTTGACGTTCTTTCGCTTCTACTTTCTTTTGCAGGTCTTTCAGCTCCTCTTTCATCTGCCTTTCTATGCTCTCTATTTTTCTCTTCATCTTACCATCTTCTTCTTTTTCTTCATCTTTTTTCTTGCGTTCCTCTTCTTTTTGCTCTTCTGCTCTTTCCTTGGCTCTTTCTTCTTTCTCTGCGCGCATCCTTTGTTCCCATCTGTTCCGCTCCTCTTCGTCTTTGCTCGCTCTTTCTCTTTCCATCTCTTCTATTCTTTCTTCCAGTTTTCTTCTTTCTCTCTTTGCTTCTTCTCTTACTGCTTCTATTGCATTGTTTAGCGATCCGAAGTCCTTTTTTGCTTCTTTTCTGCCGTTATCAACCTCCCCCACCAGGTTTGTTAGTGTTTTCATTATCGCGTCCATTCCATTTCTCATTTCTTCTCTGAGTGCTTGCATGTTGTCCTCCTGAACCTTCCTGGCTGGCGGAGTTTTGTCATTCGCAGGTGATCTCGCTGTTATGTTGCTCTTTTTGAATCCCCTCTCTTCGTTTTCCTCCTGTTCTTTGTCTTTCTTCTCCTTTTCTTCGCTTGCTTCTCTCTTTCTTTTCCAGAGGTCGCTCAGTGTTTCCATAGAGCAGGATTTTATTTTTGAGAGCAATTCAACATTTGTCGGTCTTCCCGGTTTCCTCGAAGACTGCTCTGATTTCCCGTTCGGTGTGCACCAGTCTTCCTTTTGCTCGTTGTTCTCTTCTTCGCTGTCCGCGACTTCTAGCGCATTTTCTGCTTGTGCGCTCTGGCATTCCTTTTCATTGTCATCTCCTTTTTTCATCTTCTCTGTTCTCTCCGTGTATGATTTCTGTTTTCTGACTCTTTTTGCGCTTCTCGCGCGTTGTCTGGCTGAGCTTCGTTCCCTGTGGCGCCTTGGTTCTGACGTCACCAGCGGTGCTGTCGCGAACTCGCTCCTGGCTTTCTGTCGCTTCTTGCAGGTTCGCACTCTCACTACTGTCGCTACTTTCTTCTCTTGGGTCACGTGACTCTCTGTTGTTGTGAACTTTCATTTGCACTTTTCTGCACTCGCGCACTTCGTGCTGCACATTCACTGTTGCCCTCAGTGGCCTGGATCTCGCCTCCTCACTTTTCTCACTTGGGGTATTTTCTTTTGCCTCCTTTTCTCTCACTTTTTGCTTCTAATCGCACCGCGTTAAAGACTAACTGTCACTTCTCGCCATGCTCCAATCCAAGTCTATTATTATTATTATTATTATTATTATTATTATTATTATTATTATTATTATTATTATTATTATTATTATTATTATTATTATTATTATTATTATTATTATTATTATTATTATTATTATTATTATTATTATTATTATTATTATTATTATTATTATTATTATTATTATTATTATTATTATTATTATTATTATTATTATTATTATTATTATTATTATTATTATTATTATTATTATTATTATTATTATTATTATTATTATTATTATTATTATTATTATTCATTACGAAGTTTGTTATAAAAGAAAAATGAGTACTATTCTCCAGAAAGTCTACTATAACATGCCTTGGAAATTATCTTTCTGTGTTAAATAGTTTTCGCGAAATTTTTTTTTTTTTTTAAAGTTATCATTTTTTAATCTTTTTTTTTTATATCTCTGCAAATACTTTATTTTGATTTAAAAAAAATATACTTATGAACTCCTTATAGGTTCCTCTCAAATATGATATAGTTATTGATATGATTTTCTAATGGGGGCAGAGTGCCCATAATTACACAGCTAGACTATTTGCGAAGAGAAGTTACAGGTGCTCAACAACGCATAAAGGAGTTGTGACCAATAAAACGCCAATAATCTTCTGTATCGGCGGTCTACAACTAGAGTGCTACATTTTTTCCATCAAAGCAGACTTTCAGTAGGTTTATTCTTTCAACCGGAGAAAAATAATTGATCTGATCAGATCAGATGAGATCCAACATTTTTTATCGGGTCACTCTGATTTTATTCTTATTTCTTCAATTCATTGCTGCTTTTTTATGAAAGCGAGTGACGAGAAAATCGCTCAAAGCGAACTGTATTCGCATTCATCCTGCAATTCCGGCAAAAGCATGAAGGTTCTTAACTGTCATATTGTGGTTGAAGGAAGAAATAACTGGTGTACAGTCACTCAACGAAATTCTCGATTCATTGACTTGAGGCTGGCCATCCTCAAAATCTGCTTAACAATAAGTCTCTGTTATTTAGCTGGTTTATGTCCGCAAGAGCAATGTTATGTGACATGGAGTGGCAGTTTTGTATGACTGCACATTCAAAAAAATATAATTAACTAATCTAATATTCAAAAGGAGTTTTCTCCGAACGAAAACAAACTTTTCTTCTGTGCTAACACGGGTCTTTTCAGGCCAAAATTATCGCTGTGTGTAATAATTGAAACGGTCAAACCACGAGGTGCAAAAGCCAACCTAAATGTCTAAGTTCAGATCAAAATTTTGAAAAAGGCGGAGCTGCGATATTTGACGTCCGACTGTATTTCAACCAAGGAATAGAAAAAGCGATTATTATTGTGCGATACGCCTGCATAGTCGAATGCATATGAAAATTGTAGTCCGAATAAACGTTTAAGAATAAAAATGGGCACATTTGATCTTTGCAATTTCTAAACATCTTTAGAATTCTTCATAAATAGAAGGGTTATCCTTTCCTAAAAGAGATATATCATATTGAATCGCCACAGCTAGTTGTTTTTAGACTGACCTCAAAGTAAAATTGATCAATCATTCACATTTTCAGTTACCATGTAGTAAAATATCAAAATTATCTCTGCAGGATTGAATCATGGTCCGGTGATCGCCGGTGTCGTAGGAGCTCAGAAGCCACAGTACGATATTTGGGGCAACACGGTAAATGTGGCTTCCCGAATGGATAGCTGTGGTGTCGTAGGGAAACTACAAGTGACGGAAGATACAGCCACCATCCTCCGAAATGCCGGCTATGAAGTCGTCTGCCGCGGTCCGACCAACATAAAAGGAAAGGGCACGCTCACGACCTATTTTGTTAAAACCCCATTCGACGATCGTGAAGAGAAGGATTGGGCCGACTACCCCAAGGGTTAAGCGCATACTATCAATAATATCCAGAAAATGGTTTTTAACAGTAGAATAAGATTGATTATAATTTGTTTGAGAATCGTTGTTTATGTACACATAAGTAACCCCGAACATTAAATACAAGTTCTTTATCTTACCTAGTGACATGTTTTAAAAAGCCACATCTATGAACCACTTGAATCGTTTTGACCTGTAAGGACGCAGCCTCGTTCTGCGGTGCCTGGTGTTGGGGTCGGAGCAACTCTGGCTGTTCACTTTCTGAACGTTGCTAATTTTTACGCAAATTCGCTACTAGGCCATATGGATCAGATAAGAAATTTCCTCGCAGATGACCAGTATCATATTATTTCAATCTTCGAAACCTAACTACATGCTGGTACTTTAAACCATCTTGTCTATCTGGACAATTATTTCGTTGTGAGAAATGATAGAGCTGGAAACCCGGTGGAGTGTGGACGTCTACGTTTGCAAGTTACTTAACTGCAGAATTCTTGTCTCGTCCCCCCTTGTTTTTCAACTCGCCGAAGTTTCTCATTTCGGAAATTGGCGTAAAGCGTAGAAAACTTTTATTTGTTACCATTTACTATAGGCCCTGTTACGTCCTCACTTAAGGATGCGCCTGAGGGCGAGTTGGTATTTAGGATTCGACTCGTTTTACACTCAACAGTAACTAAGATGATACAAGGATGTTCGAAATAGTGAAGGATGATAAATGATTGTTGATTTATATTTAAAGTTCGAATTTTGTTCTATAAGATTTATAAATTGAGATAGAGTTTAACGTTCGGGAAGGAGAAGGAAGGAGAGAAGATGTCTAGAAGGTAGGAGAGTTGACTTCGGAAGTGTTGTGAAATTAGTATAGAATAATGAGGAGTGCTTGGTTCTGATCTAGGTGGGGAAGCAAAAGTGCGGACGTAAGCATACAGGGAGTGATAAGGAGCCGTGGGAACGGAGTGACTATGCCAGGACGTCACAGCCCAAAGGCATGCTTTCGGATGGGTTTTCAGATCAGTTCCTAAATTTTGCACGTAGGTACAGTGCTATCTTTATGACTAGAGATTTTAATTGTAATTTGAGCTGTGAAAATTTTGAGTCAACTCACTTGCGTAATCTTGTTTTGAGCCACCTGCTGTACCTTATTCCTTATGGTATTATTTATCATACGACCCGTTCTGACTCTTGACAGGGCGCTACCATCTCAGACTCAGTCGATGGGCTTTAATCGTTTGTGAAATCTTCGGCTCCTTCTATTGCGAGGCATGACATGATTACTTTTCAGTACAAATTACTAATTGTCCAGAGTAACGAGAGCCATGTGATAAGCTATTGTGATTGTCAAAATGTCGATGCAACTGCCCTGAGTGATGAGTTAGATTTATGTATCACAAGCTTGCTTTCGAATCTCGGGAATGATATCGATGGCCGAGCGAAGGCCTTGTGTATAGTCATTGTGAGTTCATTCGACATTCATGCATCTGAGGTCTCGCGCGAGTTTCGGGACCCCCTTGCCGGTTGGCTTACTCCAGAGATCAAGCAGCATATTCAGGTTCGAGATGATTTGTCTTCTCCGGCAAAACGTTTAGGTTCTGCTTAGACGGTATGTCACTATCGTGTTTTGCACCGTAATATTTGAACGGAAATAAGGAAAGCCAAAAATACTTTCTACAGGAATCAGCGATCCAACCGTCCTGATACCTCAGGTACTTGGTCCGAATTGCGACGGTTGAGGCTTATTGCATCTAACAGTTCATCGTGGTCTTCCCTTTTACATTAATTAGACGCCCATCAATTGAATGCGTTGTAGTTGTGAAGTTGCACTTTGTACAAGCGTCCCAGGGACTACCGAACGTGGTAGCGCGTGTGCACGGTCGGCAGGATACCCAGGTTTGGCCCAGACAGAGTTAGGCAGGCTAGCATTATTTTTAATCACTCTTGGTTTTCCTTGTATTTCTCCTCTCTTTATCAAAATTGTACTCCACGCTTCGGCGTGAAACGAGCCGATCTATCGCCGGGGAGCAACCCTCCAAGGTCGACAGAGTCAAGTCAACAACTGATGTAATCATATGGAAACTGCATGCCGCGATGATAGCGTACAGGGCTGAGCGGGTCGAGTAACTCAATAAAGCCTCCTTCATCGACGACTACTCAGCCTGGAGCTAAACCAGAAGAACATCTACTCTCCTGATTGTCTTATCCTCGCTGCGTTGGCCAGTAAAACCTATGAGTAATGACCGGATTATATGCAACATAAATAGTTCGAAATATGCATGCAAATATGCATGAAAAATGCTTAGAATATGCATGAAAAATGCTTAAAATATGCATGAAAACTGTCAAAATATGCAACATTGAATAATAAAAAAGCATAGTAATTATTAGTTATTTAATTTCAACAACATACAATCAGTAATTTTTATTATTTACTTTATTAATATTATCAGACAAAAGTATCGTTTACAAATTATTTCACATTTTGCTACTATTGTAAACATAAACGATCAAGCACTGTTCCAAATGTTCGGTGGTAAGATTGTGTCGCCGATCGCTCAAAACATTTTTATAAGCAGAAAAGGACCGTTCTACATCAACTGAGGTAACTGGGCAGTATTTGAATTTGGGTGCTATGTTGGAACTTATTGTTTCTGGCAAAACTTCACCCGTCCCATCAATAAAACTATTAATTTGACACAAATTGGAGGTTAAATCACTGCTACTGCTACTTTCCGCTGTTGGAAGTTGTTCTCGTGGGCCTTTCTTTTGCATTCCTGCGATATAAAGACTTGTCTTGACATGCTGGTCTATTTGAAACTTTTCTTTGCAGTGTGCGTAAAATCCATTTTTACACCTCGATTTTCAGGGTGTAAAAGACGTTTTTCGATGCATCGGTTGTAAAATTCTCTTTTACGCCCTCGAGGTGTAAAATGAAAAATCACGAAATTTGCTTCCTTTTTTACCGTAATGACTTTTAGTACATTTCCTTTTTTTTTTTCAAATTAGAACAATGGACTGTACAATCACCCTACTAACAGACACGTATTCATAAATGTATTATACACCGCTTCTTTATACCACCTCCATTTTCACGAAACTCACGATTATAGTTCAGTTTTTTAGAAAATATATACCTCTGAATTGTTGATAATCTTTAATTTAGTTTTGTTGTTGAAGCAATTTTTGATTGATTTTTTATTTTGTGGGGGGGGGGGGGGGCTCCCCCCCCCCCCAACTCCCCCAGCGGGGGCTTCGCCCCCGCTCCCCCACCAGGGGCTGCGCCTCTGGACCCCCCGACCTGTTCTAACTTGACCGCTTTTGTTCAATTTATTCTATGTTGAATTTAAATTCTGCCGAATGACCTTTCCTTCAATCTTAGCGGCGTACTTTACGCGCACCCACCAATTTTTTGTTACGGATTTGACGTATTTTATTTCTTCCCGTTGTACACAACTAATTAAAAAGGTGTCTTGATTTTGTTTGTCGGCCATAACCCAGAAAGTCTTGTATATTTTACGCTGATGTTCATAATCGAAAAAAGAACAACAGTTCTTCCTACAGCACTCAGTAGTGCGCCTGAATTTTTTTTGAGGCTCTTTGATCCCACTTTTAGAACCGTAACTTTTACCACGATTACGTTTAAGTTTCTTTCTATTCTGTTCCCATCTGTCTTGGCGAATTGTCCTCTTTTTTCCTCTACCTATCGCTGTAGGGCTAGTCGATGCTGTTGTTGTTGTCGTTGTTGATGATTGATCCATTATTTTAGACAGATTTTAGAATATTGTGAATTTGAATGAAATCTAACGGACAGGCTGGTCAGGCGAAATACCTGCATCAGAGTGAAGCAAAGGAGCGTGGATTAGCTTACTCAGCCTCGCTGCGACTGTCGGCTAAGCACGGTGCGTGCGCAGCTTGTTATGGTCATCACGGCGTTAAAAGCTGACAAGAACATCCGAGATTAACATGGTATATAGCTGAGATTAAACAGAACACCGTGAATAGCGTCTTCAAAAAAAAGACTTTAGTGGACTTAAGCCATTATTTGAGCGAACGGCTCAATTCCGTCAGCAGGGCTCTAGTGTGACGCGCAACCACTGTCCACTAGATCTGCTACTCTTATGGCGAATAAACAGGCCAATCATAAAAGCATGTGAAGACGTCCGCAACGCATCACCTAGCGAGCCGAAGAAACCACCGAGGACCCATCTCTTCGACTACCGGCTGTGCTACACGTATCGAATTATCGCCCCGAGATTTCTTATTACCGTTCCGAATCTCTCATTTTCCTAGCTATGATGAAGCCCTGATCAACATCGGTCAGTCAGTCGATACTCAAGAGTACAAAGGGACAAAGTGCTCCCTTACCTGGAAGATACGGAGGGGTGCACCTTACCACCTGAAGCCAACTGTTGGAGGAACGCCTTCCAGTCACGTCAAACTACATCGAGGACGAGCAACTTCTAGAGAGAAACAACGGCCCCTGGTTGACCAGCTTGATTACATTGATGACGGGTGTCGGCAGCACTGGAGACTCAGGTCAACGACACAGTTCGGCAGATTGGTGGTAGGTTCGAAAAGCTACCCCCGTTCTATCCTAGGGAACCACTCCTCGGCGCATTCAATCCTTACCTAATTTTATACTCTTTATTTTACTCCTTAACGATTAAAACCGATCAATAGGAACGTACTTATAGTTAACCAATTGAAACAGAATAAATAAATCTCTAATTCAACTCCTGGTCATTCGAACAATCCCACCACAGTGAAGTAGGTGTGCGTTTGCACTTTGGACAAGCAAACCCTTCAAGGTCAACCCGCAGCCGCTCGAGGGTAGATCTTCAAAATCAACAATACAACACAGACGGAGATCTAACGATCGTCATCTACACGTAACAAGATCAAAGAGCAGCTTTAAGGTGAGCCTGCTTCATTTATCGTAAGGTCACGAAATAATTCCTAATTCGTATGGTATGCAGTACGACTATAGTATAGAGTGTAGTTTGCTACGCAACCGTTCGGCCACGAGGTTTCGTATTGCTGTAATATCTTAATAGGTTTTATTTAATTTAACAATATCCTCTCGTACCGATTTTCGTACTATTTTCTGACTCAATTATTGGGTTATTCCGTGACTGGCTATCTTTTGATTGTTCAAGGATGATCTGAGACAAAGTGCTCGTGTAAGCGAGCCTATTTCCTTCTACTAGATTAATACGGATTTTAGCGTTCTATACTTTGTAGATAAGCTACTATTATTTTTTCTCGATTTTTCTGTATTAGATTACTATTGATTCTTCAGTCTCCCTCGCCTATCCTGGGTATTGCAAACGTAGTTTTACCTGCTCTTCTTTCTGATATTGTATAAATTTTTATTGGGATTATCAACGTTAACTTTGAGCTAGTTAGTAAACCTCAGTAACCTGTGTTATTATTCCCCCATTTATAATGCATCTTTCGCTTTGGTAGAATCATTACCAGATTATATCGAGTCTATTATTCTAGATTTTGTGAAACTGATCATTATCGTACCGAACGACTATGTTAATTCGACATATGAAGCATTTTGATTAAAACCTATTAATTGATTATCAATTCAAATCTGTGTTATTTCTCTAAGCAATTATTTTAATCCACCAAGTAACCTACACCCTCTACCCTCTGATTTGTAATCTGAACTAGCCGAGTACCTCCGTCGTAAGTCTCTGGTTCATTTTGTATTCAATTGATAACTGACGCGAGCACCGTCCGGTGCTGTTACGTGAGGGTAAAGCCCGAGCGGATGTTAAATAAGTTCACGTAGCAAAGAGATAATTATTTATTTGACTTATCGCTGAATAAGTCGGTATATGGGATCTTACTCGCCTAGCTCTATACAGAACCGTACGTTCTGTTTAATTACTTAATAAGTGAGGCCAATTATATATAATATTATGGGGATGTGGTTAGATGAGGGTGATAAATGAATGAGTAATGATAAATTAATAGGTAAAAACTGAAATATATTCTGAAAGCGATTCTGTTTAAATGTGATCCAAATGATTAACAAAAGGAGATCAAATGAATCTAGCGCCAGCAATGAAATATTAATTAATGACTAAACTATATGACGTTATGAACATAAAGGTTTATACATATATGTCTATGTGGAACAGGTTCTGAGAAATAAAAGGGATTTCTGATCGGTCGATGAAACTGTGCAATCTCGCTCTGTCTTTACTATTGGCTATTATATGTGAAACGAATAATTTCTTATAACTAAATCGGAGAATAATACTATAGCGGGTGATTCTCTAGGTAAGGACCAATTCACGCATGAAAGACTTATGCGCGAATCAACCTTCTTATCACTCGTAGGTAATTTCCTAGCGAAGATAGATTTGCATACGAAAGACTTATACACAAATATATCTTGCGATCACTGCCTGTTTTCGGCAAGCAATTTGGTTGAAACAGATAAAACTTAGCTTTGCTGCACGACTGTAGTGATGCAGGGTCCCGTCGGATGATGTCTAGATCTGTCCCAAAGTATGCTAGGCCAGGGCGTCTCACCTGACGACAACCACGGTATCGGAGCACCACAATCTATCACTATGTTTTGTGTCTAATTTTGTAACTGACCGGAATTATGGAAAGAAACTGAAGCTAATGATTCGAAAGTTAATGAAAGAATGAGAGTTCGGTTAAAACGTGAATGATTTTAAAACTAAATGTTTGGTAAAACTGGAATTAATCTATGAAAGTATTAAATGTATTTATAAGGTAAGTTGAGTTGAATTTGGATTTAATGAAAAATGTGTCCTTGCACTAATTGTAGGTTTCGTTTAAGAGATTTTATATTTATGTTTTACGAGCGAAATGAGTCCTTAGGTTGTCACTTAGAAAGATTTTCAATCACTAACTATTGCTCAATTTATGATACTCGGGGCAAACGTCCACGCGGTTCGCGACTTGATAGACGAAAGACACTGCATTAGATTTAGGTGCAGCCACGAAACCGCGGTTGTGACAAAGTGTGTATTACTGCGCCTAGGTAATTAGCCTATCAGGAGTCTCCTTTATTCCGCGGATGAGGATTCACCTCGCTCCTGGACACTTTACCTAAGACAGTGTTATGCGGTCCCAACCTCACTACAGTCGATTCGCAATAACATTATAATTTCGCGAATTCGATACTTTAACAAAATCTATTACATATACATCCATGCATCGCTTCAATCACTCTACTTCAATCTAGGGTTCCTATTCTTACCGGTTACCTCTGTTTATTCCTGAATAATTGTGTTAATGATCAGAGGAGTTACATCGAACCGACCGTACGATGTGGGGTCAGCAAAAACCCTCAACACCGTATCTTTTACGTTATGACTAAGGTTTAGGTTTCGCGACGTGACTTCGTGATCTTTGAGCCGAGGGGGTTTTGATAAACTTTAAGATATAGTGATTATAATTTACTGCATTTGAAGTATTCTCACGGGTTTTATTTGAAGTTCCCACGGAAACCCGTGGTGTTGACTATCATTTCCGATAAATAGGTATTATCTTAAAATACAAATTTTGAATAATGTGAAGCGGTACGTAACAGTGCCCAACAGAAATTCGAGTAATATCCATAGTTTTATTCATTTCGGCTTCATTAGTATTTCTTGACGAAACTTCAGATAAGCGCCGTAGGGTAGCGCGAGGAGTTTCCCCTCTTCCTCCCTTCCCAACAGGAAATCGCGATGCAACTTTTATCACGAATGCTCATCCTCTTTGCTCTGAAAATGCATTACTGCATTGACTTGCAAGTTAGCTGTCTCAGGTTCAGTCTCGCTTCTCTTCCTCCTCTATTTTTGAAAACCAGGTTCTTGCTATTCTCTCGACCGCACAGTGGACACAAATTCCAAAAAGCTGGCTAAAAGTTGAAAAAAAAGTTTTTTCTAGGGACTTTTAACCGTTCGGATAGTTGTAGTGGTACACCTTATGAGTATTATGACCGTTAAGGAAGGGCACGGGTCTCTACCTGGCTTAGGAAGCCATTTTGTTCGTGAGCATCGAGCGTGTCGCATTGTTAGCTCGTGACGCACCGAAAAGTTCATCAATTTTAAACGCGCATAAAACAGTGAAAAGTTGACCGATTTGGATTCTGTAAAATGGATTCTTCTCCAGGAAGGAGGTACAATCTGAGTATGTTACTCGAAATTATTATTAACGATATATCAAATAGTAAATTATTAATAAAAATAGTCGTATTATTCTTGGTCACGTTATAAAAAGTCGTGATAAATAAAGTAATAAGCCAAAAGTCTTGTCAGATCGTGCTTTGAAAACAAATGGCAGTTGTTGAATTGACACTTTTTCAAAACATAGACTAAAATTAACGTAGATACCTGCCGATTCGACTTTTGTTATAATTGTTATGCGATGATGTGGGCACGAGCTTCGAGCCAAGCTTCAGTTCCATTTCAGTTTTGCGTAATCTTCTCGTATGAAATATTGTTTATAAGAAATTGGCAAAAATGATTTTTTTATTAATTTTAATTTTCAAATTTTGCAGAACCTGCGAATAATACTGAAAACATTTCTTGTACGAGAAAAGAATTTTTTTTATTTGTAATAACAGTATTAAACACCTGTATCCAACTGCAACCGCCAAATCAAGAAATCAAAATTTCCTATAGAATGTTACGTTCCCCACACCTCTAACTCTCAATACTTGATATATAACACCCTGCATGCACCCTTTCAATGCCCCTAATTGAAGGAAGTCTTAACCTCACGATTCGAAGAACCATCATCCCTACCTACGTTTCGATGATACTGCAACCTTGCATTTTAACACACTTACGCCCATGAGACAAAGAACTGGCTCTCCGACTGACATCATGCTCATCATTAGCAGATCACTCTTCAATTAACTCTCGAGCAATCAACACCTCTATTAACTCTTGAGCAATCAATTACTCAACTAACTCTCGAACAACCAACTCTTCAAATCGACTTTCGAACACTCAACTCATAAACCAATTTCGAAATAGTTGAATACTGTTACGTCCTAGGTTGGAAGCTCAACATATAATCATTAGGTATAACAGATACCGTAGTTAGTACCGTAGGTATAGGAAATACCGACGTGCAATTACCATCAGAGTTTCAATAACACCTTCATCGATATAATTCCATTTATAATTTTTTTTTTTTTTTCCTAAATTCTTTATATTATTTGACCTATAGTTATAAGTCAATACTTTTAAGAAGTCTGAATCTCAAACACCATAACTAATTTTTCCATAGTCTCTCACAAAACTAAGCAAGCCTGAAAACACTCGAAAACTCATAAATTTGAAATCCTAAACTTTAAGTAAACTTTGAAAACGTTAGAAACTATCTTTATTGAGGAAACATAAATCTTCAAGATCTTTAGAATTTTACTGCCAAACGAGGAGAACCCAAAAGACAAAGACAACTTTGTTTAAAAGAAGACAGATCATAGACGCTTAAAACATCCCTTTTCAGCATCCCGACGTTTGGGCCTCTGACCCAATCGTCTCGCACAAATTCTATTTCAGCCAACCATATTTTTTCCCTCTTGAATTTAATGTGTTTTTTACCAATGAGAAAAGACTCGCTTTCCCGTGAGTTCTGAAAACTTCCCCCCCGCGTAATCGCGAAGAGAGTTCCCTTTTTCTTCAGAACATGCAGAGTTAGTCACGAGATTTCAAAGAGTAAAGATCAGATCCACAAAAGTCTTAAAACCCCGAATATAATACGGAATTCGAAGTGTTCGATTCATATATAAAACTTATCAACATATAAAATCTATACACTAAAGCTAATCAACATGCAAATGTTTGATTAGTAGCCAACATTGCTAAGCAGTTTGTTAAATAAATATTGTTAATTAAAAGTGGAATCTACAAACATTTATTTCACCCACGCATAGTGGTGACTGATAACAACCCATTACCTCAACAGAATACGAGTTATACGTCAATCAGAAGAACTAGTTATCCAAGACTCGGTAAGAAACATAGAACTCTACCAAATCAGAATCAGAACCTCAACACATCTACCTAGTGATTCGCAACCTATATAATACTAATCCAAGACGTAACATACATAACTCTAGAAAATTATACAAATAACTACGTATCAATAAACGATCATAATAATAATCATATCAAAGAGCACGTATTCTTCACCACAACTATCCGCACCTAATCCGGTTACCCTCAGGTGTAAAAACGAGGCACGAACTCAACAGACTCACAACTCTACAAGCCACAATCATAAGATTGGTGGTAGCGGAACCTGTCGTTTACCCATAATCATAACAAGGATATAATTAGGGCTAATTAGAAGCTAGTTTAATGCCCTATTTTTCAATTCAATGCTCTTCGATTTTCTGAAAAAACGTGTGGCGGTACCAGCTTGAGATCAAGCTGCAACCGCCACGTAAGAAAAAAGAACGGCAGGAAAACATATTTTGAAAAATTGCTTGGATCAGAATTAAGGGCTGATTAAAGGCTTCCGAAATATATGTTCCGCGATTTAAAAGCTCCATCCCCGCAGATGCTATCCCACCCCTAACTCCAAGAATACTAACCAATGCTCCCCCCGATAGCAGTGTTATGTTTGTTAAAACAACAAAAGGGATTAAAACTTCCTTTACTGTTTTTTTTTTTTTACACAGTGTGCGGGAAGTTCGTTTTCCTAGGTCTGTGGAGCGTACGAGAAGTGTTTGTTTCCTGTACTGAACCGTAATGGGACGCAAATTTTCATTGTGGAAATAAAATCGTATACTGTGACGAAATTTCTTATACTGGTATTATATACAATGTCGTATACGCGACGACTGCGGCAAAAGTCGTAACATTTTCATTATGAGAAAACTAACTTCCTGCAACTCGTGTCAAAGAATATTATACGCAACGAGGGCGGGTTGTTGACCCTGCACTCGTGGGATTTATTTCCAGGACGTAACTGACAAGTTTTCTTAGTAAAATGTATAAGTACTAAGAACGCTTCAATGCTTGATGGCAATCACTTGAACACTAGAAAGAGTGTGACGGTGCAATCCACAACATGAATAATCGAAGCCGATTGGCCACTAGCACCGACCGGCATTATCGTACAAGTCACTCTCCATGCAATACGTGTCACAAGACTGTCAAACTCTCTTGAGCATCTCACGTCTCATCTCACGATAAGTCTTATCCTGATTAGTATCTTCTTTAAAAAGTAGTAGCTCACCTACATGTCCACACCTACACACTCGCTCAGTTGTACCCTTTGGACAATTAGAAGGAATAAGCACACATAATTATTAACCGCAACATCCACGAGCATTCCATGCCGCGCACCGCCCGTTCGCCCTACTTTCATATATTGGCAACCCCCCGTTACAAGAATTCGATTCATATAAACATAATATTTGGCATCATTCTGTTTCTAGATATATTTATTGTTGTTGCTCAAAACAGATAAGCATCTGAGGTCTGGCTGCGGATTTTCTAGATAACCTGATTGGTTTTGTTTTAATATCATCAACTTCGACCTGTACCCGTGGTGGCCTCAATGTGATGGCTGTATAATGCCCTATTCCTGGTCTGTCCGATATTCGGGTTCCAGGTAGCGGTCCTTTGAAATGAATTAACCGAATGAGGCTGAAACGATGCTTACTGCTCATGAGATCGCTAAAACTCTTGGCCATGTCGTTGATACGTGCGTAACTTAGTTACCTGCGTTCTCCCTGAATATTTTTCAAAATTAATAATTATTTCATTTATTCTTCGAAATCAATAATTATTTAAATTATCGCCTTATTCTTCGAAGCGCTAATCATCAACCCTATATTTCTTAAGTTACATAGGGAACGATAGCTGAAAGCCAAACTCAATATTTTTCTTCTGAGACAAAATCTTTTCTTCTATGTAATAAATAATAGAAAATATGAAAATCGAAAAGATTTCACCTGGCGCGGCCGTGGTCCATGCGGCTGCCAGGGCTCTGGTTTGACGATTGAAATAATTTTATTTAATAAATGCTGGGCGCCAGTCGATTAGTCGGAATCGACACCGTTAATTAGATATAATAAATTAATAAATAAATTAATAGAGACAATTACAGGGTGGGACGTTGGAGGACCAAAAGAAATGCGAAATCAATAGAAAATAGTATTTACGGAAAGAAATATAAGTTTATTTAAGACTTACTCGAACGTGGCAATAGACGGTTGAATCACGGTAAATTCAAAACTTGATTTTACATACAAATTGACGGTATTTTGATTATTATAAACAATACACAATAAATATGATTTCGACAAATAGGTAGTCGACAATGAAGAATATTAGAAATATTTAATAAATATGAAGTATAACTTCGACAATATCAAGATAATATGAATGAACAAAATATATATGTGGACAAAGACGTCCTTACTATAATGAGTCTCCTCGAGAACTGTTTCTATCTTGTCGATCTTTGACGAACGTGTCGCCACCCAAGATTCGATTGTATTTACGGCTTTTGGCGCGTCTCTAAGTGATTTAGATATAATTTCGACAGGTGATCAATTCTCGACGAATTTCATGTAAACGTTATGAATATGACGAATCAACGGATCACAGGACACAACAGTTTGAATGAATAATTCGGACGATACAACATTTAACGTCAAATTGAAGATTTTATAATTGGGGAGCGCTCGAGGAGTCTAATGAGCGTTGACTCGAGGCTGGACTTAATTTTCCTGTCACACTTCACACTCGATACTATCTTTCAAAAACAATTTAGACCTCCCATATACAATAACCGTCACGTAGGCGCTGATATTGAGGCCTGCATAGCATCACCCAAAAAGGACAGTGGAGTAAGGAGAGGCAATCCTGGGAAACCCCCAACTGTTGCTGCCCCTTACTACCACACTAATACCCATAAGTAAATGCATCTTCTCTCTCTCTCAAATTATACAAAAGCTATGAAAAATATGGTTAATCATTAATTAATTATACTAAAAATTATATAGAACTATTCTAAATTAATGAATGGATGAAGGTGTGTAAAATTCCATTATAAGATTGAGTTGTAAATGGAATTAAATATAATACATCTAAGCTAGTGTGAGTCGACTATAGGTGAGCCGTCGAACGGTTGAAGACCGTGCAGCGCAAAGAGGACCCTCCGCCTACGCTGACTAAAGCTAGGGCCCCCTCCAATCAATGGGCGCATAGAAAATAAGTAAGTCGCTAATTGGTCAAGTCAATGCGCGGAGTAATACTTGCATCTTGCAATTGCGGGGACCTCGTCGCCTTTGAACTTGAACTGGCGTCTTTCTTCTGGCAAATCGCGAGGTGCGTGGATGTAAAGAGCCGTGTGCTAATAGAGCCAAGAGTTGTGTTCGAACTTTACTTTTTCAAAGTCTAGCGGTAGCACAAAGGACTCGGTACTCGATAACCATTATATAGACGTGATAGAATCTAAAGGTTTAGTGATCCATTTATTAGCCTTAAATTCAGTGCAAGCACACATACTATTTAATAATTTTAATTCAAATTTCTGATTCGCGCCATACGCTCAATTTGGGTTGTATGTAAGTTTAAGGTACTTTCGAATTTAACAAGATTTTCGTTCATTCCGTAATCACTGTGATAATAATCAAATTTATTAACCCATCGTAATTCTCTAACCTACATCATTCTATCATAAACTCTTCCTCAACCTAAATTCATTCGCATAAATACTTCGTCTTGACAATAGACACTTCACTAGACTATCTTTCGGACAATTTTGAACAAATTAGGTCTTTCATAAACTCGTTCTAAATTAACGTGACGCATCTGTGGTTCAACGACAAATCGACGAGGTTCCTACGAAGGTGAGGGCAGCGCAAATCTCCACCCTTTTTCCAGCCGTTTGACGGAAGGCCAAGTCGACCAAAGCTAAGTCACTGCGTTCGTTCACCAACTTTCATTTTCTTCACTTTCATATACTGACAATATATATATTACGCGTGTAGACGGGGATAACCCACTACACATATATTGCCAATAGCTTACACGCTTTCCAGTATTCTGTTAGGACCAGTACACCTATAGATATTCTTTTTCGTCGTATTACAACCTCATGGGTGTCCCGCTCAAAGGGTCGGTATAGTAATTCCAGTACTTCGGGTTATTTCCCTTATACCTGACTCGCGAGTAACGGCTACCCGTGGGTTGGCTACACCCTTGTTTACTGCTACCAGCCTGAAAACGACAACAATATATCAAAATCCATATCTACATATTTTTATGTTTTTTTTTTTTTTTTCACACTCAAATATTTGGAGTTGTATCATACCTTTCATAAACGCGGCCACAATTGCCGCCAAGGCCGCATCTTCGATCGGTTCTGAAAAATAACAAAGATTTCTATTTCTTATTTTCTGACGATCAATTGTAATCTGCTTTCAAATCTATAGTAATTCAGTCATTATTCTTTTGCGAAGAATTCGAGTTTTTTCCCGGAAGTTACTCAACAGATTGTAACGAGGTTTCTTGTTTTCGTCTTGTATCCTTTTTCGAATTATAAATTTCCGCTTTCTTTCAAATCATGGTAGTTTAATGCGTTTTTTTTTTCTCCGGCAAGTCCTGTCATTTTGCGATATTGACATAACAGAATATTTTATTTTTCTTACACGTATGTATGGTGTATATGAGGTATTCTCTTTTAAATGAGTCAGGCTCGGATCCCACCCTCTTCAAGATTTTTGATAATTTTTTTTCTACCATCAGCAAACTGAAAACAACGTGTATGAGTGATCCCCAATTTCTTTTTATCTAAATTTTCTTAGTTGAAAATTTTGAATTTTGTCAAGTAAATAGTATTCAAATAATTATAGCTTGGCTCTGGTCGGTCAAGAAAAAAACCGATACATGAAAATTATCGTCAGAACATGTACTTTATGCATACATGCATATACGTACTACACATACCGATTTTGGTCATAAATGTGATCCGAGCGACTTCTCATTATTTTTGTAATGGTAACAATCGGAGAAAAGTTGGATGTTGATTTCTAGTCAAGAGGAGAAAGCAGTTTTGGAGAAGCAGCTGATACTAAATGAGAGGGTTTTTCCTAGATCATCCATTTGTATAGGAAATATTGTAGAATAAATTCAAATAATGTGAACGAAACATAGAATACAATATTGCGAGATAAATCAATCAAATGTATATTTTATATTTGGGTGGGAGTCTACTCACTTTTGGTGTTTCTTCGCCCCATGTCTTCAGCGTAGTGAGCGATACGGCGTAATCACCGCAAGACACGTTCAAAATTTAGAACTAATTTCTGTTTCCTTTTGTCTTCCCTTACCTCATTATCATTTCTTTTGTCTTTCCTTACCTCCCAGATAGACAGCCATGATTTTCACGCCGTGCATTAAACTAACGTTTTACATATTACCAGCATATTGCTTGCATTGTATAATAACAACTTATGCATTCATATGATCCTGTAAATTTGAGCTGCGTCTTGAGCCATTGATGCTGCAAACTTACGTACGCATATATTAGTGGCATATCAAAAGCATATTCTCGTCATTTAATGCATTGCAATCTCTGTATGCACATCAGCATCATATTGAATACATTTTATATGATCATTTCGTGAACGTACATTGTGGAAAGTTTATGTTGTCTTTAGATGCTCTCAATATGAGTTCAATTCGACTACCTCTGACTAACGACACATTGTGCATTCAATATGAATCTGATATGAGCCTTTCATTCAACAGACATTCCATGAACACAGTATGAGTACAACTTGAAATGTTTATGTGTCGCATTGAGTGAACTCAATTGGAGAACTACGTGAATTCACAAACATCTTACATTCCATGAGTAAAATATGACATCCATACGAATTTACGAGGTAAAAGTCACTCAATCAGCTCAGTATGTTGACAATATGAGATGATTATTTGTTACATGAAATGAGCTCAATCAGAAAACTACGAATTCATAAAAATCCTGTATTTCATCATTACATTATGAAGCCGACATGAGTACATAAAGAAAGATATATTCCGTGTTCACATTATGGCAACAAATATATTGAAAGTTTGGTAAAAACGGTGCTCACTTATGATATAGTGAGGGCCCCACGCATGCGCGATGGTAACATGCTGCCTATGAACCTGTCTCGCGTATTAGCACATGTCTAACCCGCAGGTGCGCAATAGTAATACCGCGAGTGTGATGCAATAATAGTTTTAGTCAGCGAGCTGCTCTTCTTTAATAATAGAGTAATTAAGTTTAAAATTAAATTAAGAATAATACAATATTGCAGTTATCACAGGTGAGTGATTTTAATAATACTATCGTATGTTTTCGTGTAGAAACATTAGTGGATATTCAGTGTCTTTTCAGCTGCCACCAGGTATATCGTTCATGTATTATTGAATTGATGGTAGAGATCTCGGTAGTAATTTATAAAAGATGATTCGATACTGTGGAAAAAGAAAGGCATCTCAATATGTCGTGCCAAAAACACAACGTCGCCGGTTTCTTAAAGAACAGGCAAAGCTGCGAGATGCGGCGTCACCAATCAACCCGGTGCCTAGCACACCGGCGTTAATGCCGAAGTGCGCAACTGTTACGGCCGAAAGTCTTGCTGATGGTTCATCAACAAAGCTACCAGCCGACGAAATTCGAAATTTCACCAACTCGGCTGAAATCATTAATTTCATAAATCCTGATGATAATGTTAACGATGATGAAAATAACGATTTCGGCTTATATTACCTGGAAGAGTCAGATGATGATTTCGAGATTACCGATGATGAAGTTAACGATGACATTCATGATTCATATGATGACACAAAGTCAGGCAATGACTCTGTTGAAGTTGATAAATTTCCCAACGAACAAGATGCCTTCAAGAAGAAATTAGCAGAAATATTCATTCGCGCGAATATCAATCATACGCAAGGAGATACTATTTTGGCTTTTTTACGTAAACACCCTTGTCATCAGAGCTTGCCATGCACAACAAAAACATTATTGAAAACTCCCCGTCAACCATACCAAGCAATTAAAATGGATCCTGGTGAATATTTCCATATAGGATTTGAAATTCAATTAATCAAAAAACTCCGCACTCTTTCACTTATTCTTCCAATTCCTGATTATTTGCTGATTGATCTGCATACAGATAGAATGTCAATACATCGTAGCAGTAAGACGCAGTTATGGCCGATACAATTTCGTGTCGTTAATATCTTGCATGACAAACCCTCAATCATTGGCGTTTACATGGGCCAAACGAAGCCTCCAAATGCAATCGATTTTTCCCGATTTTTCGTTGATGAATATAAAGCTATTAGTCAATCCTCCGGTGGTTTATTATTCGCAGGAAAGCGTATTCCTCTATATATACGAGCATTCATCGCAGATGCTCCAGCGCGAGCTTTTATCCTAAATCATTGTAGCCATAATGCCAAGAATCCTTGTTCAAAATGCAAAGTAACGGGTGAATCGATTGACAGAAGAATGACTTTTTGTCAATATTCCAATGAGCCTCGTAATGATACTGATTATTTAAACCAAATTGACAAAACTCACCACCTTTCTACAAACGAATCTGCTTTAAAATCGTTAAATTTCAATATGGTAACACGTGTTCCTTTCGAGTATATGCATCTCATTTGCTTAGGAGTGGAAAAAAATTTTTTATCCGCAATTGTTCACAAGAAGTACGAGTTTCGCGGTTTAAGTCCGTCAGATATCGTCAAAGTCTCAGCAAGATTGGCTATTTTGCGATTGTACTGTCCTAGTGACTTCGCCCGTCGTGGGCGAGCTCTTGAAGATTATGTTCATTACAAAGCTACTGAATTTCGCTTATTCCTCTTGTATCTTGGCCCAGTGATTTTTTATGGAATCCTAGACAGAGATGTATATGAACATTTTTTATTATTAAATTCAGCATGTTGGTGTATACTTGTGTCATGCCCAAACGAGGCTCAACTGGAATATGCAGAAGTTGCTTTTAAAGCTTATGTAAAAGCTTGTGAAGAAATTTATGGAAAATGTTTTGTGTCATACAATGTCCATGGACTATTACATGTCGTTGACGACGTGAGATTGCTTGGCAATGCGAACAATTATTCGGCATTCCCGTACGTACGAAGATAACATGAGATTCTTTCGTAAATTTCTTCGAAAGCCTCATCAACTCCTTCAACAGTTATCTCGCCGTTTAGCAGAGCAGAGTAACTATTGTAACGAGTGATTCGTTCGTCACCAATAAGTGGAGTGAGGGCGGGGGAGTAAAGAATCGTGAGGATTCTGGTGTAGTTAATTGTTTATTGTCTAATCTTACGTACTAATATTTACAATGAGGGTGTGCGGTGTAAGTGTGAGGGTGTGAATGTGTGTAGCTATTATTTTAGGATTGGGTTCTCGTAGGTACTGACCTTCGTAAGATAGGGCTGGAGCTCCAAAAAAAGGGTTTCGCTGACTTAACGCACGACTAACTCGCAAACGGTCTCTCGAGAGAGTGCCGATCGGCTCTCGCTGCCGATCGGCCTCGGCTATTTTCGTTAATTTCCGCGTGGTTTGGGGGGTTTGTGACTTGCCATGTCACACTATATGCAGAAAAAATACGAAAAATCAAAAATTGTACCGATTCGTAAGCACAGTGAAGGACCGATCGTACCTGAATTTCAATTTCTTGATCTTTCGCAATATAAAGGCTTAAAATTCGAACATTTTCGTGTAATGCGTTGCAATATCCGTGACAATTGCGTTTTATTGAAAAATGGAACAGTGTGCGAAGTCATTAACATTGTTGAAATTCCAAAAAACGATTTCAAACTCATTGTCAGATTTTTTTCATCTATCACTGACTTTTACCATACACCTTATGGAATTTCCTCATCATTTATAGGCATCTACGTTTGTTGGAATTTATCGGCTGAGATAGTTGCCATTGATTTAAATAATTTAGCAACAAAATGTTTTAAAATGCCCTATTGTAAAGATAACGAACAGGTCGAGGGGACATTCGTTGTCGCTGCATTATTGTCAAATATATAATTGTTCGAAATATGAACTTGCTGAGCTAAATATTCTCTTGTGTATTTAGCAATAGATGAATTGAGTCATAAACTGGAACATTATGAGTTGAATATAATATCCATGAACCGAATGGCTCGTTTCTTTTGTCATTTCAGATCTATTATACTTATGTCACGTCCTCTGGACCTAGCGCCCCGAACCCATCCAACACATATAACCCACATGATCACTAAAGACAAGAAATCTACGTTACCTACAGCTGCACTAGTGGTACGATCAAATAATGTTCTTTTCTTTTACCAATGACCATATGTAGGCCTTATGCCATAAATGGATAAATGTTACTTTAAGATATTGCAGAGCCCGCAAGGAAATAACTCAATTTACTTATAAATAATGGACGACCAAACACACCCTCAGGAATTCAATCCATGAAATGGTTAATAAAAAACCTCGATGAGTGTTCCCTTCCGGGTAAAACAATCAATAAACGATATGTTATCATTTAGTTATAAAACCTATTAACCCTAGATTTAACAATAATAAAAATAATAAATAATTAGAGTAATGATGCTAGTTGATAAAGGTGTTGGGAAAGCCATGCGGACGTCATCAAATTTTATACATATTTTATCCATATTGGGACAAATCCCTGTGACGGACCAACAAATGTACGAATAGGAAACCAAATTTATGAACAAGAAATTTCGTTAAACTATGACGCAATCTAAACGGACGCCACGGTAGAAGAACTAGAAATTAGCAATAACATATATATATATATATATATATCAACGTCCAACGTTTCAATATACCAACGTCTCCAACGTCGCAATAGTCCAACGTTTCAGTTATGCCGACATCTCAAAACATAAATCCACAGCCCAACATATACATATACCGTGACTTTCTGTGGATGCGGCACAGCAGGGATAACAACCCAAAACTAGCGTGGACTAGTAGGCAGTAAGCAGCTGGATAAATCTAGTGATTTGACTATCAATCACTTGGGTTGGTATCCCTGTTGTGCCGCATCCACAGAAAGTCACGGTATATACCGTGACTTTCTGTGGATGCGGCACAACAGGGATACCAACCCAAGTGATTGATAGTCAAATCACTAGATTTATCCAGCTGCTTACTGCCTACTAGTCCACGCTAGTTTTGGGTTGTTATCCCTGCTGTGCCGCATCCACAGAAAGTCACGGTATATATCTCTGTATATCACGATTCTAAGAACTATAGAAGGAATATGATATACAAAGCCCGCGAGAGACGCATAGGCCCTACCCGCCGATCGACTATCATTGGTTACGCATTCAAATACTTTAAGGGGAAGAACGTTCCTCATAAGCTAAGCTAAACTCTTTCAGACTGTACTTGTAGCAAGTGACTGTACTCGTGTGTAAGTAATTGACCAATGAGATTTAGGCCAGTAAAAACCCCACTCTTACGAAAACTTCTATAAAGGATGACGCAAAAGTAGTACTCTGCTGGCTGGCGGTTGCCACTTCTAATTATGTTCGCCCGGAGTTTTCGGTTAACTAATACTCGCAGTCAAAATCGAGATCAGATAAATCCAGATCAGTTTAAACAAAAGAATTTATAATAAAAGAATTTCAAGCCTAACAATTCAACACAAAACTATTACTTGGTTTATCCGGTAATATTCAACTCAATCCATTCATTTCTTAAATCTCTTGATCAAATACACTGATAGTTTGAAGAAGATAATTTTAATTCCAAGTGTACACCCAGAAGTGAAATAAAAACAATATTATATTAAAGAACGAGCGATTTAACTTCCCCTACGTAAGTAGTTCTCGACTTTTTCCGATTACTGGCAATTCTTCTATACCAGCTCAACCACCCATCATCAGTAATAATCTCATTAACTAAATCCAGAAACCTCCTTCAGCCTTGGCACCTAGAGACAATATCTCTGGTCACGGGGTAAACGCCGAGGAGAATATCCTTGGTTACACCTTAAGTTGTCAACTGAAGTGAGTCCTTTACTTTTCCCAACCCTTTTCCAATATCATTAATAATCTCATTAACCAAACCCAGAAACCTCCTTCAGCCTTGACACCTAGAGACAATATCTCTGGTCACGGGGTAAACGCCGAGGAGAATATCCTTGGTTACACCTTAAGTTGTCAACTGAAGTGAGTCCTTTACTTTTCCCAACCCTTTTCCAATATCATTAATAATCCCATTAACCAAACCCAGAAACCTCCTTCAGCCTTGACACCTAGAGACAATATCTCTGGTCACGGGGTAAACACCGAGGAGAATATCCTTGGTTGCACCTTAAGTTGTCACCTGAAGCGTGTCCTTAACCACCCTATCATTTTATTCATAATTAACCTTCCTGATGCCTAAAGAAACACCAGTAATTCGAAAAGCCGTTACTAGGAAATCTAAACCAATCAAAATATCCGCCGAAGCAAAGAGAACACTAAACCAGCTCTTTCAAAGTCTCGTAGACATTTCACGTCTACTTACTGAAGTAGTTCAACAGACTAAGCAGTCACTGTCCATTCCGAAACTAAATAATCAACCAGATAATACGCCTATAACTTTAATCCCGCAACTTCGAACGGGCACTACGCAATTAGTGACCGAAATACCTTACTGTTTTCAACCACATACATTGAGTGTGCAACTTATCCCTCAAAACCTCCCTTCGCACCCAAGCTCGCCTTCCCCACCTCCTCTAATTCCTGACGAACCTTCATATCCACTAGATTTGACGATAAAACCTCCGCGCGATCACGCGGAAAATACTTCAATAGCTCAACAACCTGCAACGCCCATAACCACGCTCAACCACCCTTTCACTTATACATCTACCCTACAAAAAGCATCAAGCACGGGAGCTTTTCCTTTGGAAGAAGAAGATTTCTATCTGGAGATAGCTAAATCAATCCTCAAATTGCAAGATCCTCTACCCGTATTATCTGCCGACATCCTCGAACAATTGGGTGACGCTGACATCTGTAATCTACATTAACTTCCGAGTCATCTTATCACATAAGGTAAGCAAGCTTATAAATTTTCTTCTCCCATTTCGATATTTTGTTTTCCTCGATAAGGAAGATTTCTCCTTTACTCCCCGAATCCCAATACATGTGTATCTAAAAGGGAGTTTTTCTTTACCGGTAACGCGCGAAGTAAAGTCTTTTCATTCTGGGCTGCGTTTGATCCGTCTCGCATGTTTGTTCGATAGATCGTGTTATAAACAATAGTCTCAGAAAAATCGACTGACTCGCCAGGTCGTTACACTTACATCAAGCTGAGAAATGAATGAGTGAGTAAAAGCTTCATGTAGTACATATTACCGAATTTTTTTTCAATCAGTATGAGGAATAGTTTGCTTTAATACTTTAATACAATTATGTTCACTGCAATCAAACCACGCAGTCATACAGGTCAGGTGGGAGAGAGCGCTAATAATTTTGGCGGCAGTATTTACCTACCACCATCGCCAACTAATTTCCAATATCCATACCACAACAATAATAATACGCAGAAGACAATGGCCCCTCATTCATTCACTGAATTCCACACTGCTAAATCTGGTCAACGCAGTGTAAATCAATCATCAACATCGGAGGAATACCAAGAACCTACTGCAGGACCATCTCGGATCAGTGGGCCTTACCCATCACAAAACCAATCAAACCCATCACAGTTACATCCTACAGAAATTATGAACCTTGACACGCGGCAATTTACGAATTCTGGTCCGCAAGTTTCATCTAGCGCCTATTCAGCTGACTTCGAGGATCCTATGCGTCAAATGTTGACTGAATTACGGTTTGTATCTATATATTTGCTGAGTGTACAACTGCCAATGTTATTATCAATTCATTTAATTTTATTTTATCTTTTTTTAGTACAAAAGTCGATAAAATTGAAAAGGCACTAGCCGTAAAAAAATGGAAACGGTCTTATTTATTTGAGTTGCCTGAAGGCTTTCCGCTCAAGACCGTCGAAGAATTCGAGGCATTTGAAGGAGCAGATGAATCTAAACATGACGAATTGGTTAGTTAACATACGTATATAATTATATGCCGCCAACCTCTCAATGGATTATGTTAAAGATATTTTAATACTGCGTATGCGGTTTTTTTTTTCATATAGCAAAGTCACGTAGATCAATTGGGAGGGTTGAATTGTCGTGAGGCATTGAACTCCTATTTTCGCATTGCAATGACAAACATCTTGGCTGCCGAGTTTTCTTGGACTGGAAAAAGATGCCAAGACGGAACGATGAAGAATCGATTGTATGATACAAAGTTGATGAGCATTTTTTTCAGTAGCTAACCTCAAACAATTCAATCAAATAACTCTGATGATAAGCATATATCCTTCGGTAATATAACTATATGTTATCAATTGTTTTTTAGATGTTATTTCAAGCACATTCTACGCTGACCCAAAGCAAGGCTCTTTGAAAATTGATAAATTTAAAGAAGATATCCAACAGGTGCTGCGTTCATACAAGCAAACAGCGAAGAACGCCTCAAAAAACAAGAAAGTGAATAATTCACGGCAAGATAGGCTTCCGTGTGAGCAAGAAAATTACCATCATAACTAAACGCCGTCAGAAATGAGTTTTTGGCCAAATATGTTTTTTAAGTTCGGTTATTCCCACTATTCCATAACCTAAACCTATATAGTTTTTAATTCTCACAAAACTGATTTCACTCCTCACAAGATGGCTTGGTACATAGTTTCTGCACCAAAGACATTTTGTAATATACATATAAGTATAATAGAGCAAAAGCCATTTATTATATTTTGAGTCGTTATGAAGTTATTTCACTAGCAAAATATACTGAATATATAGTTTTTTCTACTTTTGAGGTATATGTTTATCATATATTATATTTATGGATATTACTTCACAGCAATATGTTTTTATATTATGTTTTTCTATTATGTATGTCCATTTATGTTTTTATACTGTGTGCAATTTATATACAGTTGCGTGCAAAAGTTTCGGGCCAAACTATTTCTTGTTAATAATTGTTGTATGAATAAGGGTGAAAAAAAAACTGAGTATTGTCATTTAAACTGAATCAATTATAATGTCGAACTAAACAACTTACAATTTTTTTTAACAAAATAATATTAAATTATAACAAAAAATATGAAAGTCAGGTGATCAAAAGTTTCGGGCCAAACAAACTTATGAAAAAAAAACTATAAAAATAGCAACCAAAAATTATTTCTCACACGTCATAAGGTCGAATTATATTGAACAATCAAACGAACTTACCTAAGTGAAGTTCGATTGTAATTATATGAGTCGCCTCGTCCGAATAGGTCAAATGGTAGTAACGTTAGTTGCTTGGTCCAATCACAGTATTCAAAGCCTGCGGTGTTAATTTTTCCCGCTTAGAGGCGCTCCTCGCGCGCCCCGGACTTCATTATTTTCAAAGCTTATGCTCGCAACATTGGCCAGTGTCGATCACACCTTGGGGAACGGGAAGCTTTTTTTTTTTTTTTTTTTTTTTTTTAAACTAGGGTGGGTTTGACCTATTCGGACGAGGCGACTCATATAATTACAATCGAACTTCACTTAGGTAAGTTCGTTTGATTGTTCAATTATATTACGTCGCCTCGTCCTCTAGGTCAAATGGTAGTTGTTCAGAGAAGGAAGCTATATGTTGCGAGTTATGTATTTATTTTCAACATGGAAAATTATATCCATGCAGGTTATATGTACTTATATATATTAGATAACTTTAGTGATACTAATCTTTTTCGTTTTTTTTTTTTCTTTTTGAATTACAATTATAGGTGGATACTCATATATTTTTTTTTTTTTGTGATTGGCTTCAACAGTCTGAGGTAGTATTGATAATAGCATTTGCAAAGCTCGAGTTTTCTATTAAGGGACGATTATAGAAACGAGCAAATACTTCCGATTGCTTACTCCAGCCAGCTGCTTTCCTGATTATTTCGATATTGACTCCTTTTCTATAGGCCGCTGAGGTTGATGCATGTCTTGTGCTGTGCGCCGCAAACAAGGTTGTATCTACTCCTCCCTGCTCCAAGGTTTCTTTTACCCATCTACTGATGGTTGGAGCTTTTGCTGCCTGATGAGGTTTTTTATGAGTCAGAAATAATCTTTTTTCATCCTTAGGACGGATACTTTTTGTTATTTTTAGGTATTGCTTCAGGGTTGTCGCAACACAGAGTTCTGGTTTATTCCTGAAGTATGGTATTTCTAATAATGGTTGAGCACGGTTTACTCCAGAAGTTTTTATTCTTTCTGAGATTATGATATGTATCATATCTTCCTGTTCTTTAATGTTATCTAGAGTGATTTTACTCAATGTTTGAACCCGTTGACCAGTAGTTAGGGCTAACAAGGTGACTAGTTTTCTTGTTAAGTCCTTGAGATCAATTTTGTCATTGGGCCAAAGAGAAGATAAGAACCCTAGGACTGATGAAGGTTCCCAAATGTAATCATACTTAGATTTTTGAGGTTTGAGAGTAGCTACTCCTTTAAAAAATCTTTTCACCTGAGCATTGGTGCCAATGTCTGATGTAACTATGAGAGATAACGCAGATCTGTAACTGTTTAATGTGCCATAAGACTTGACGTGCTCGAATTGCTTGGCTAGAAATTCTATGACCTTGGTTACTGAAGCCCTGAACAGACATATCTCTTCTATCTTGCAGAATTCCCACCAAAGCCTTATCGGCTTCTCGTATTGTTTGATTGTTCCTGATGCTAACGAAGCGAATATCATCGGTGTTGCTCCATCTGGTACTCCTTTTAATGTAAATGATTGCCTGATAATCGCCCTGCTACCAGGATAAGGTTCATCGGGTGTTTTTTCCTGAAAGGTGAAATTAATAAATCTTTGCTGGGTTGGAGATAAATTGGGTCTGAGACTAGTAGTTTATTAAACATGGGGAACCAGGGTTGCGTGGGCCAATTTGGCAATACCAAAACCCCCTCCGCTCTGTCGATAATTATCTTTTGCAGAACCCTTGTAATTATTGAAAAGGGAGGGAAGGCATAGAAGTAATATTTTGACCAGACAACTGTAAACTCATCCACGTTGATTGCGCCTGGGTCTCTATGCCAGGATATGAATAAAGAGCACTTTGCATTAATGTTTGTAGCGAATAAGTCTATGTCGAATTTGCCAAACACCTCTTCGATTACAGCAAAGGCTTCCATACTGAGTTTCCATTCCGTGTCTTCCGAAATTATACGAGATTCAGCGTCAGCATCTGTGTTTTCCTTTGATTTGATATATGAGGCAAAAATCAACAGATCTCTTGTTTCGCACCATTGCCAAATTTCTCTGCAGAGCTCACTCAATTTTGGAAACTGAACACTGCCCAATCTATTGACATATGAAATCGCTGTTGTATTGTCAATTCGTAACAATATTTCACAAGACCTTAGATCTTTGGCAAAACACCTAAGACCATAATAGGCAGCTTTCAGTTCTAAAAAATCGATGTGCTCATTTCTTTCCTGACTGCTCCACCAACCATGTGACTTATTTCTATGACAATAAACACCCCAACCTGTAGACGAAGCGTCAGAGAAAATTTCTATTTTGAAATTGTTTGTTCTAACAGGGTTAGTTGTAATTGGTATCTGCTTAATCCACCAGTCTAAATCTGGATGGATGACATCCGATAGTTCCATTGTTTGATCAAAGTTGTCGTTTGATCTTTCCAGTGCCAAGAATTTTTGTCTTTCCAGTCTTTTAGTGTACATAGGGCCGTATTTTACGGCTGGACAAGCTGCTACCAGGGACCCTATGAGTTGAGCTAACTCCCTGATTTTACAACGTTTCTTTGATCTAAACTTTTGTGCTAGGGTTACGATAGATTTTCTTTTCTTGTCTGTCAATTCAATTCTCATTTCTGTCGAGTTAAGTATGAAACCGAGGAATTTACATATTTTTGATGGTAGAAGTTGACTTTTTTCCCGGTTTAGAATGAACCCCAACGATTCCAGCAATGATTTGGTCTCCTGGACGTTTATTGTACATTCTTTTTGCGATCGACCAATTAATAAAAGGTCATCTAGGTATATTACCGACACAAAACCTCTGGATCTTAACCTATGAACCACTGGTTTTGTTAGTTTAGTGAAGACAAACGGGGCGGTACAAAGTCCGAATGGTAAACACCTGAATTCATATAATGCATCGTTAAAACAAAATCTAAGATATTTTCTCTGGTCCTCGTCTACCGGCACTAAGAAATATGCGTCCTTCAGATCTAAACAAGCCATGAAACAATTTTTATGCATGAGGCTTATTGCTGTCTTCCGGTCCTCCATTTTAAAATGAGGGGTAATTATGTGTTCATTGAATTTTTTCAAATTAAGTATAAATCTTTTCTCGCCGTTTGGCTTATCTACCAAAAAATAGGTTGAAATAAATTGGTCTTTTGTAGGTTTGCATTTTGATATAGCTCCCTTATCTATTAGTTTTTTAATTGCTATTGAATGATTTTCAAACTCCTGTTTGGAAAGCTTTGGCTCCATTGGAGTGAAATTTTGTTTAACCTTATAGGCGAGCGGAATTTTATATCCTTGTAACCATTTCAAGACTACTTGGTCTGAGGTTATGCTTTTCCAAACATCGACGTAGTCTTTTAGTCGACCTGCTGGCATACTTACATTTATCGTCGAGGTTGACGGCTGCTCCTCTCGTACGGCTGTCGGGCCTTCTCGCTGCCCCCTCCCCGTTGTGGCCTCTTGAAAGTTCGTTTGGGGGGGGCTTTCCAGTTTAAATGACCGGTGTTTTCATAATTTTTGGAGCGAGATGCAGCGTTGTATTTAGAGCTATCATTTCCTGAGAAACGTCGCAAGGGCGTAGTTTTCTTGGCCAGATCTTTGCTAGAGCTCTCTACAGCCTTCACGGATTTTATTTTTTCCGTGAAATTATCGCCAAATAGCAGGGAATCAACCTTGCTTTCAGCTGCTATTGTTTTGACCAGTGGGTTCAGACCAGGAGTTATGAAGAAACGTCGTGTCATTGAGAAGGTGTAGTGCAGATCTGTCAGGATTCTGCCCGCATCTCCGAGGAGAGCGATTAATCTTTGCCCGTTCACCTGTACGTTGTTGTTTTTCTCCCCTTGTAGAACCTCCGTCAGAGCAGTACCTATCGCTGTTATCCCTGCACCAAGGGCATTTTGCGCTAGCATTTGATAACTGTCTTTTTTCAATGATATAGCACTCATTATTGACTTAACTTCGGGATTCAGTTGTGGGGCTTTCAGCAATGGGCAATTTTGTGTTGGGGGGTATTTGTTAAGGAGGTCTATTTTAATCTCCTTCGATAGTCCCTCTTTTAATATCTTTGTCCATCGTTCCGCCAGTGCAACGTGGACAGGGGGGCCAGTGCGTTTGTCATCTGAGGGATTCTCACCTAACAGTTCTAGTATGGATTCGTTCAATTCTTCTTTCCCGTTATCGTTGGTTTCGTTCGTATTTTCTTTATTTTCCATCAATTCTGACGTAAGCGTCTGTTGGGTCTTGTTAGGATTCGAACGCGCTTGACTGTCAAGGTTATGTGTGATTTTTGTGACGTCTGCTAACTGGCCCGGGCTTCGAGATGCCCTCTCGCGGTATCGCTGAGAACCTCGGCTAGAGTATCACGCCTCTCTCGGAGAACGCTCGCTACTCTCTCTGCCGGCATATGAAACATGGCTGCCCGATCTTTTGTTTCTAGAACTTTCTCTAGATGAACTTCCTGATGGACGCCTTCGACTACGATGCGACGAGCATCTCGGGCATCGCTCGACATCGTCTTTGTCTGAAGACTCTGAATCACTGCGTCTTTTGTCATACCTTTTCTTTTTATGCCGTGTCTCATGCGATCGGTCCCGGCGTGTATGGGAGAGACGCCGTTTCAGTTTTTTCTTTAAATTTTTCAGCTCTCGCCACAGTTCTGCCTTTTCTGCCTCTAGAGTCCTCTTCCTTTCCCTTCCTTGTCCCGAATATTCAGGATTCTCGTTCATTTTTTCTTCTTTTTTGATGTGAGGTATGTATGTAACGTGTGTACTGGACCGCACAGAAAAACGTAATGAAGTCCGGGGCGCGCGAGGAGCGCCTTTAAGCGGGAAAAATTAACACCGCAGGCTTTGAATACTGTGATTGGACCAAGCAACTAACGTTACTACCATTTGACCTATTCGGACGAGGCGACGTAATATAATTAATATTTTGTTGACATGCCCTTCGAAGTTATCACAGAGGCACATCGTCGGGGCATCGATTCTATTAACGTCTTAATCTTTGCCTCATCCATTTTTTGCCATTCCTCTTGAACTTTTTCCCACAAATCGTTTTTATTTGAACAATTAATAGCTCCTACTTTTACTTTTAGCTCTTTCCATAAATGTTCAATACGATTTAAGTCAGGAGATTGACTTGGCCACTCGAGAACACGAATTTTTTTTGCCTTGAAAAAATCTTGAATAAGTCCAGACCGATGTTTGGGGTCATTGTCTTGTTGGAAAATCCATCCTCGCGGCATATTATGACGCGCATAGGGAAGCATATGATCTGCTAAGATGTTTTTATACACGACTTTGTCCATGGTCCCTTCTATTTTTACTAAAGGGCCGACGCCTTTATATGAGAAAGCTCCCCACGCCATGATATTACCTCCCCCATGTTTTACAGTCGGTATTTGATATCTAGCATCATACCTGGCATTTTTTGGTCGTCGAACATATCTCTTTCCGCCATTTCCAAAAAGATTAATTTTTGTTTCGTCTGAAAAAATAGTTTATTACACTACGAGGGCAGAAAGTTGAATTTCCTGCACTGCGCACGATATGATGCCCGAGGCGAAGCCGAGGGCATCATATCGCGCAGTCCAGGGCTTTCAAACGGCTGCCCGCGTGGTGTATACTATTTTTCTTCATGCCCGGTCGAAAGTACGCTGACTAATTGAATTTTTATAGCGATTTATACGTTTTAACAAGTGTCGATGCCTGCCCGACATTGCAGGCACGAGCGAAGCGAGTGCTGCTGGTCGGAGGCAGGCATCAAACACGGAAGAGAGTTAGGTTAGGTTTGTATAGCAAGATGGTTACTGGCGCCAATATTCAAGCGAAGAATGCTTTATTAACAAAGTTATGAAACATGAATATATATATCTGCCACTTTTTGTAGGTATCGTAGATTAGTACGTATCGTTCGGCAGACTTTTTTGGCAACGTTTCGGTTTCGATAATTAATCGTGCTTCTGCATCGAAATCCTTCATTACCTCTTCTTCGTCCGTGGTTCCGTCTGACGACAATGTTTCGTTCATTTCATTTTTGGTTTCTTTTATAAACACAACAAAAATCACTCGACGCGAATTTCGAGGTTATGAGCGTGCAGTTACTACCGTCGTTCCCACCTTCACAAGTCGGTGCGTGCGAGTAAGTTTTCGCTCCCGCTGTTACAGAGGGCGCGCGTGTAGTTCTACCAATGCATGAAAGTTAGGCTTTCTGCTTCACAATCGATGCCGGAAGTACGTACTTTCGACCGAGGTATGAAGAAAACACTTTTTTCCAATCTTCGACTGTCCAATTTTCATGTGCCTTAGCAAATTGTAATCTCGCCTTCTTATTCTTTGCACCAATCAACGGTTTCTTAGCTCCGACGCATCCAAAAAGTCCAACTCCGTTTAATCTACGTGAAATAGTACTGCGGCTAACATCAGCCAAGTTTTCCTCACGTAATTCATGTGCTATAATTGCAGCATTCTTCTTTGGATCCACGACTGTCTTTCTTTTAATAACTTTATCAACGCGCCTAGTCGTTTTTCTGGGTCTTCCAGGTACTTGTTTGTCTACCAAAGTGTTTGTTTCCTTCCACTTTTTAATAATATTATTAACAATCGTTTTTCCAATCGATAATATTGAAGCTATATCACGAGAAACTTTGTTTTCTTGGTGTAATTTGATAACAGCTTCACGAATACGTAAATGCGTACGCTTAGACATCTTGACTTCGTAGTACTGTCACGCAAGTGTAAACAAAGTCGAGCTCCTACTATTATAGAATTTGAAGTCAGAAATGTAAATATACACGAGCAAATCGTAGTTTTAATTGCTTGGCCCGAAACTTTTGATCACCTGAGTTTCATATTTTTTGTTACAATTCAATATTATTTTGTTAAAAAAAATTGTAAGTTTTTCAGTTCGACATTATAATTGATTTAGTTCAAATGACAATACTCAGTTTTTTTTCACCCTTATTCATACAATTATTAACGAGAAATAGTTTGGCCCGAAACTTTTGCACGCAACTGTAATTGCATTTTAGTACTGTGATAAATTTTCATTTTTTTATCGCGTAGTGAAAAATGAGTAAAAATAAGTAAAAAATGTATATACCTTTTTGGCATTAGCTCAAAAGAAGAAAAAATAATTAATGCCAAAAGGGCATATCTTTTTGGCCATAGGCCCTTTTGGTTTTAGGAAAACTGTTTTGTTTTTCTTTGGATTTTTATGTGATTTTCATGATTTCAGGGCGATAGGAGAAGTTCCAAAGAACTATATGCCTTTTTGATATTGGTAGGCTATAAAGGCATATAACGACGATATGCCTTTATGGCATTATCTACGAAATAATGCAATATGTATTATTAGATAAAACTTTGTTATACATGTAGTATATTAATAATTTTGTGCATCAATTGGTCATTTGGTGTTAATAAAGCAATGTGAAATATATAGACTATTTCATTCACGCAATGAGGTAAATATGTGCTCAAGTTATGACTGTCTCATCATAAGTCAATATGATTTCTATATGAGAATTTTTTATGTACCATATCATATGCTCAATATGATCTCAATATGACGATTTAGTGAGAAACACATCATGTCGTCGATGTAATTTCAATATGAGCATATGATGAGAGTCACATGATGTCATCAGAATAAGGCCAACATGAATATAACGTAAAAGTCATATCATGTTGTCAATATGGGCTTAATATGACTATTTCGTGAGCCTCATGTCATGTTGTCGATATGAGTTCAATATAACGACATTGCTTTCGGTGCGCTATGTCTCCAATATGAGCTCAATATGTACCTACAATTTGTTGACAATCGATGGATTTAACTTGTTGGGAATATGTATGTTACTAATGTGAGTACTGAGTGCTAGAAGCTTGACGACAATTTTCCCTTATACAGTGTATCGTGAGATGTACTTAACATGAATGCAATATGGGGACGCATAAGAAGCACATAGTTGTGAGGACCGATGTAACGCACGCGTGACGGAAATATGATACAAATATGAGGTGGTTCTGTCTATCTGGGCTCACTTATCCGTTGACGGAGAAATACGTCATAATATGAGCATATAAACACGTCACACATTAGGCGGACTTGGAATTATCCCTACTTTACTTGCGTGTATTAATCTTGAAGAAATTGTGTGAACTTCGTGTCGTATCAGTGTGAATTTCGGCATCATGTCGGGCGGCGAGATTCCAGGGATTTTCGAAATCAACGGTAAGTCGAAACTATTTTCAAATGATTTACAAAAAATATTTCATACACCTAGGATTTGAAACACTTTCAATTCAGTTGCCGACTGATTTCTTTTACACCTCAATAGGAGTAGGCAGCCAGTACTTTTATTGACCTTTCTTTCTGGAATATCCTCAAATGCACGTTAGTCGAGTAATAAATAAATTTTGAGGTATGTCGAATTTCATGAAAGACGCTGTACTAAGTTGACATAAAATGCCTTATTTATGAATAATATAATATACTTTCAGATTACTCGCACGGATTTCAAATCGAAACGCGCGGTGAGTCAGAAGTATAGTGTATGACAAACCATCGGATGAACAAAATTCAATTACCTATAATTCAACGCTCACAAAGTTTGCTCGCGAATCTGTAACTGCAACTATTATCAATATAAGGATGATTAGCGAAATTGGCAATATATTAAACTTACATATGGCCCAGTCCATATGGATTCACCGATGATTTTTGGCCACCACTTCCGATTCATTTGTAACTTTGGTATATCAATTTTCATGCGATTTCATGAGACACGTGTTTCTGCGTTTTGGCGAAAAACCATGTTTTACCTCTGTTGGGCCATTCTGAAATTTTCATGAAAATAGGGTTCTTCCGAGAATAAAAAATCCATGTTTTTTTCAAATTGCCGCCATTTTCGTCACCAATCATCCAATCGCAACGATTTTTGTTTTTAAAATGTGCGCAATTTCATAAGCTCCAAGTTCGTTTTTGGCAAATTGTGATTAAGTGCAAGGTTTTTAAGATAGAGGAGGAAAACTGAAGATAGTCAATTTTAGGAAGAATTCGGTCGAAATTCGCACCGAAAATAAATTTACGTCCGTCTCCTTTGATGGCCAAAATATAATTGGATGCTAATCTTGGGTTACCTAGTGGGGAAACCATTCGCCTTTTTTCGCTGTCAATTATTATGTATACATTTTTTCGTATACATATAATGTGAATTGTTATAAATTTTTAAAGGGGCCGACGTCAAGTAAACGATATTGAGTTTCTGTAACAAACGTTTATTTATTTTCTAACTTACATCGCTTACATCTACTTATTTCTCAACATTTCATTCCTACCTGTAACAAACGAAACGACATTAAAGTTTATTGTTCTCTCCTTGATGTCATTCCCTTTTCTAAATCAAATTAATCTGTTAAATTGTTCTTTCTGTAAATCTGTAGATTGCTCTTTCTCCACGTGGTCACTCTCTCCTCCTACCCACCGTTCATGTAGGTATCTACTTCTAATGGCCGCGTTCGTGAGTGAGCGGCAGATTTAAATTTTAAAAAAGTGCGCATACGCACTTTCTTTACATCTCCCCTCCTCGGGAGTACTTATCCACTAGAATCTTACGTAAACAAATTAATCACGTTCTCTTCTTTATCTTTTATATCTACGATCTCTGCGGCTGCTGGTGCTGGAGTCAGTTTCGTTGTGTGAAATAATGTTGATTCTGATTTTTTGTGTCCGGTCTCTATTTTATATATTGATTTTGATACTTTTTCCAGAATTTTATATGGTCCTATCCTTAGTTCGTCTAATTTTCTTCTGTTTAACTTGTTCCCGTTTTCTACAAATACCAAGTCTCCTTTTTTGAATTCGAAATCGGTTTTGTTTTTGTCAAATAGTCTTTTATTGTGGTCGTGTGATTTTATAGTATTTTTGTAAGCTAGTTCTCGATCTTCTAATAGGTTCTTTGGTTTATTTTCTTGGTTTAATTCTTTTGGTGAAACTGTAATGTTTTTTCCTTCTAGTAAGTATGCGGGTGCGAATCCAGTTACTGTGTGGAGAGTTTGATTGTATTTTTTTACGCATTCTTGTGCTATTGTCGTCCAAGCTAATTTTGTTTCTTTTTCATTCATTTTGCACCTTATTTTATTAATCAATGCTTGATTCAGTCTTTCATTTAGACCATTCGAAAATGGCGTATTTACCGCAGTAAAAATAATGGGTGTATTTTTTTCTTCTAAGAACTTCTTAAATTCCTTGGAATTGATCCCCGGATATTGGTCCGTCAGAATCATTCCAATTTGATTGTTTTCAGTTACGTTCTTTACAAGTTTGATGAAATCATTCGAGTTCTGTGTACTTGAAGTTAGGATGTATGCGTACCTTGTAAAGTGATCCACCAAAAGGTGCAGGTATTTTTTTGTTGATCTGGATCCTCCAAATCCTCCAATTGTATCGATGGACATTATATCAAAAGGATTTCTGGCTGGTCCTAAGTGGGACATCAATCCATATATCTTCTGTCCTCTTGATTTATTTCTTATGCAGATTTCACAGTTTTTACAGATTTTCCTTATGTTGTGTGTTAGATTTTTAGCCGTATAGAATGATCCGATTATGTTTTGCATTTGTTGTATTCCTATATGACAATAGTTTTCGTGTATTTTCTTTACAAATTTGATGCTAAAATCTTCTGATAACACAATCTTCTCCACCTTTTTTGTTCTTTTGTAATATATACTCTTTCTCGATATCAATTTATCCTTTTTTTTTGTAGATCATCGTTATTTTCTTGGTCTAGTAAGATTTCTTCCATGTTTATTAAATTTACAATTTTCAGCTGTTCGTCCTCATTTTCATGTGAATGATGATTCTAAGACTGGATTTCTACTCAGGCAGTCCGCTTCTAAATTGTATTTTCCTGGGGAATATTTTATCTGAAAGTCGTATTGCGATAAATAGTAGGTCAAATCTCCTAATTCCTCATCTGTTCTTGCTTTTATGTTCATGTTTTCTAGTGGCTTATGGTCGGAAAAAACTGTAAATCGTTTTCCTATGAGCCAGTATCAAGATTCGCGGCAGCGAATCGCCGCCAAGTACCCGTAGGCAGGCGAGCGCTAGCCGGGACTCTATTTTCTCGGGGGAACTCTTTATACCTGTAAGCAGGAGGTCATAACTTCGGAACGCGTGAATATTTTTCGATCAAATTCACAGAACAGATATTCCCCCACCACACGACTTCGCTGTACAAATTTGATCGGAATCGGTACACTGGTTTCTGATATATCGGTCACGAAAGTTGATGAAAAAGCATCTTCTTCTTCTTCTTCTTCTTCTTCTTCTTCTTCTTCTTCTTCTTCCTGGTCATCAAATTTTCGCTAGACGCTTGCTTGTCCTCACGTTTCTGAACGAACGGTGAAACGGATCGACTTGATCTTTGAAACGTGGGTACAAGCCATCGAAATCTCGCCCCCTATTGATTTTGGCATGAATCTGAATCCGCATTCGGTCGATATGTGATAATGAAGTTACTAACAAGGAGAGTGTCGGGACTCCGGGTAACGCTTTTGAACCAAACTGCTAGGGGTGTTTCCTTGGGCCAAAATATGAGGCTCACCATGCTTCATTCAATCTCATAGGCCCTTTCAGGTTTAACGTCACCCAAATTGGAAAATTATCTCAGAATTCAGCGCCTTTCATATTATTTCATAATATTGCAACGAATTTCAGTTTGGTAGCTTATCTTGACTGGAAATAGACTGTCCTAGAAAAAAGAAAGTTTTTTCAGCCTGAAAAGTGTACTTTTTGCAAGTACGATCTCCAAAATTCATAATTCAAGGTAAAAAATGATTAAATTCAGCGTTCCTCCCTGGGTAGGGCGGAGAGACTCTTTGAAAAACTATTATATTATGTCTACCTGTTGTAAGATATTCATCCAATATACGGTAAGTCCATCCATATACCATTTGAGACCTATGCACAATAGATACCTGCGGATCGTCGGAAGGCGCAACTGGATTATCATTTTTTGAACAGTATCTCAAAAGCTGCTCATTACCACAAAGCATCAAATTTCGTGAAGTTATAACGAAGGTTTATCGTGAAATTGTAGTCATCTGAAATAGGCATATTGGTAGAGGTATGGGCCAGGTTAGGTTTCCATCGAATGTATCTGGAAAAATCAGTTTGACATATTCGTATCGCATACATCAAAAATCACCTTTCATAAATACTATTTCGCCAACGAACAGCTTCTGCGAATATACAACTGTAACAATAACTTGGTAATACGAATGTTACTTACACAACACTATGCAGGTAGAGGTTGACAGATCGCGATCGATGCTTACGGGGCTTGTTCAAATGAGACGTTGGGAGGCTACGCGTGATTGGTCGGCTTTGAAATATCGACCAATGAGATGCTACTTTCTGACGCGACGGACCCACTGTAAGCATGGCTCGAGATCTGTCAACCTCTACCTGCATACTGTTGTGTAAGTAACATTTGTATTACCAAGTTATTGTTACTGTCACATATTCGCAGAAGCTGTTCGTGGGCGAAATAGTAATCATGAAAGGTGATTTTTATGTATGCGATACGAATATGTAAAATTGATTTTTCCAGATACGTTCGATGGAAATCTAACCTAGCCGACACCTCTAACGATATGCCTATTTCAGATGACTACAGTTTTACGACAAATCTTCGTTATAACTTCACGGGATTTGATGCTTTATGATAATGTGCAGCTTTTGAGATACTGTTCAAAAAATGATGATCCAGTTGCGCCTTTGGACAATCCGCAGGTATCTATAATGCATAGGTCTCAAATGGTGTATGGATGAACCTACCATATATTGGATGAATATTTTACAACCGGTAGGCATAATATAAGAGTGTTTCAAGGAATTTCTCCGCCCTACGCAGGGAGGAATGCTGAATTTAATCATTTTTCACCTTGAATTATGAATTTGGGCGAGCGTACTTGCAAAGAGTATACTTTTCAGGGTGCAAACACTTTCTTTTTTCTAGGACAGTCTATTTTCAGTCAAAATAAGCTACGAAACTGAAATTCGTTGCAACATTATGAAGTAATGCGAAAAGCGCTGAATTCTGAGATAATTTTCCAATTTGGGCGACGTTAAACTTGAAAGGGCCTATGAGATTGAATGAAGCATGGTGAGCCTCATATTTTGGCCCAAGGAAACACCCCTAGTAGTTTGGTCCAAAAGCGTTACCCGGAGTCCTGACACTCTCCTTGTAAGTGAGCCACAGAGGGACGACGAAATCAAAATGGCTGTCGGATGGCTGACGGATCGCGGTATTGACAGTTAAAATATTCATAATTTATATATAATATAATCATATTATATAGTTATATATTCATATTATATAAGATGTTATCGGTCAAGCTAATGGTTTTATTTCAGTAAATCAGTGAAACGGTGAATCAGTGAACAATGATCAGAGTGAAAAGTGCGCCGACCGTGGTTTCACGCCGATGACCGTTATTATTTAATAAATCTGCATGATGGCCTGTTGTAAGTGCACGGAACAGATCCTCTAAGTTGGGTTCAAATATTTAGATAAAGAATAAATCAACGATCCTGGCAAAATATTATTTCACTTCGATGCGGAACAAGTGAAAATAAGGTTACGAATGACTTACATTAAACGGTATGTACGGACATTGATTTTCACTAGATTTTACATATAATAATACTAGATGAATAGACCAACCTCAACTTCTTTGTTTCCACTAAATTTCCACAGTCATCTGGACCATTCCTATCCGATTATCAATCCATTGGAATAGACGAATATAACACTCCGACAAAACGACGTCCCAAAAACAAAGGCTGCAATTACCAATCCGTTGGAATAGACGAAGATAACATTTCGGCGAAACATCGTCCCAAAACAAAGGTAGCCGACAGCTCATAGCTCCAATGTAATAACAATGTTAGGAAAATTAGTAGCGATACGAAACCTCTCATTTAATCCTTTGTCATTTTCTATGTTTCACAGTCACCTGGACTTTTTCTATCCTATCATCGATCCATTGGAATGGTTGAATATGATGCTTTGACAAAACGACGTCCCAAAAAAAAGGTTGCGATTACCAATCAGTTGAAATAGACGAAGATGACATGTCGGCGAAACATCCTCCCAGAACGAAGGTAGCCTACAACTCATAGCTCCAACGTAATAACAATGTTAGGAAAATTAGTAGTAATACCAAATCTCTCATTCAATCCTTTTTCATTTTCTATGTTTCACAGTCACTTGGCCTTTTCCTATCCTATCATCGATCCATTGGAATAGTCGGAGATAATGCTTTGACAAAACGACGTCCCAAACGAAGGTTCCGATTATCAATCCGTTGAGATAGACGAACATAACACTTCGGCAAAACAGCGTCCCAAGACAAAGGTAGCCCACAGTTCATGGTTCCGAAATGATAACAATGCTAGGAAAATTAATACTAATATACTAAAATCTTTCCTTCAATACTTTGTTATTTTATATCTTTTACAGTCATCTGGACCATTGCTATCCTATTATTAATTCATCGGAACAGAAGAGCGTAACATTTCAGCAAGACGATGTCCCGTAACAGAAGTAGTTCACAGCTGCTCCAAAGTTATAACAGTCTACGTATCTCCTTCAAATGAACCAACTTCGACCAGCCTACCAACCACTTACTTCACCTACCTGTACATCAGCACCACAAACTAGTTATCAAACAGACTAATACATTTGAAATTACTGATCATTCAAAGTGTTATAATAGTACAGCATGATACAGGTAGCATACACGTGCCATATACTATTTTGTTTAACTCAGTGTGCGAAATTCTTTACCTGTAAAAACTCTAAAAAATAGGGAAGTATAGTATATATTGGAATATTAGTGAGAGCGGCCGGGTGGGAACAAGGTCCAAAGGCAGAGCGCCCGGTCAGGGTGCAGGGGGCAAAGCCCCCGCCGGGGAAGCAAGGGGCGAAGCCCCCGCTGGGGGGCTGGAAAGCCCCCCCATTAAAAACAAAATACTTCCAAATATGATTTTCAATAGCATCAATTTTTATTAGTCTTCGAAACTAAAGAAATGAGGAAATCAAAGACAAAAACAACTGTTTTTCTTCCACTTCTATATATCCCTTTTCGTGGTCTATCGATAGAAACGCAAATTCGAGATACAAGTTATCTTGATCAGAAAAGTAAGGCTCATTTGATTTTGATAGAATCATATTAAGTTTCACATGAATTTTATTTTATTTATAGATAACATGTAATGTTAATTTGATATATTGGTAACACTATTATTTAATCAGTAAATATGTATGTCTCAACACAATTTGACACAAAATTGAGAAAGTTGGATGGAAGAAAAATATTTTAGAAATTATTAGTTTCAAACGGAGAGAAATTGATTAGTTTTACATATGGAAGTATGTGAATCGGACACTTTACACACTATCAACAGGCATAAGAAATCAAGTATCACACACTGAGTTGGAAATAGTACAGTATGATATGAGAGTAATGAAACTTTTTCTGACGAGTGTGAAATTGCAGCACGAGCCGAAGGCGAGTGTTGCAATCACACAAGGTCAGGAAAAGTTTTTCCGTCGAGTATTATACAAAATTTTACTTTATGACGTATGAAATTCTCACACACGCAGAGCGTGCGTAAAACATCCAAGGTGTGTTGCGCAAAGTTTTAATGGTTTCGAAAAATGGTGTAGCCAAGTGCTTTCGTTTTTCCTTGGTAGCTTCTATTATCAAAAAGAAATTCTTCAGATTTTCCCTGAACGATGCTTGTTGAGATTCATTTCCAATACATGGAAGAGGGCTGATTCTTTGATAACTGCCCAATTTCAAGCCTTGGCTCTCACTTCTGGCAGCAAAATCAACAACCCGTCTAATAAGTGTCAAACTGAATGTATAAAATCTTTGGTAATTCATTGACCTTTAGATGATCGTGTGGAAAAATTACTGATTGAATACTAAATTTAAGTTAAAACTGTATATTAGGGTGGAAGTTCGTAACGTTAACGTAATAACAGAATATTCGTTGAAGAAATGCAATATTTCGTGATCCTAATATTGTTAGAATTACAAAATATGCTAGATAAACGTGTTTCACACGATTTGAGGAATTATACATCTTTCTTGATCCATTTGAAATTCGAGCCTTGAATTTGAGAATTTGTTGGCGAATATTTTGTTGAAGTAACGTTACGAACTTCAACCTGATACTGTATAAGACAAAATTAAGTTCTGCCTAATAAATTATTTATGTTTGTCACAGTTGACAATTGAAGTAAATGCGTTTGTCTTTCGCTGAATGTTTCTTCCCTTGTCCAAATTCCGAATGTATTTCTTATGGTGATCAAACTATAATAACGTATAACCCTGCTGGAATGAAATAAGCAATCTTTCTCAGTTCTGGTACTTGCAAAAAGAAGTGAAATCCCACGAAAAACATCCAAAGATGTAAAAAAAGCCGCCAAGTACTCACACGAAAATCACAATTGCTTTATAAGCAAAACGGTTCGCCAGTCTCTGTCGTGAAATCAAGAAAAAAGCCAAGCACCGAACGTACAACTGCGATCTCTCAGCAATTTGTTAAAAAAAAATAAAAAAACTCAAACTCGAACTCAAGCCTACGTCGTGAAGTCGGAGTTTCGTGTTACGATATTGAAGCATCATTCCAAGAGCTACGTACTTGGCGGGCACATTCGGTTCCTTAGAGCTATACGGACAACCGGGTTCGTTTTACGCGAAAATTGAGTTTTTAATGCGACAGCAATTAAATACAATGAAAAACTAGTTATTCAAACCAATAATCGTTTCAGACAATACTTCTACGTGTCTTTAACTATGTGTATGACTTGACAGACATAAATACTTGTATAATCAATAAAAATCTTGGTCGTTCCCACTGTCATTGAATTATCAAATCAGACTCGGAACTCTGGAATCACATACCTCACTAGGTAGTATTAATTATGGAAGAATAAACTTATTCACTTGCAAAACGATCGAATCAAGAAAACTCTACTCTGCAATTGCGGCATGCAACCTAAAACATACAGCTACGGATATACGTATATGCTATAAGTAGCATAGAGTATGACAGTTTGATATAATGATAAATATAAAATTCAGTTGATGATTGCTTAATTAGTGTACCTATACTATGTCATACAATCTTGCTGACGATGCATGCGTATATGCAAGTGCACGAGCGTATACAGGTAGTGGGGAGGATCAATTTCAATACCTGAAACCCATCTTCGTAACAGTTCGGCCTCACTTGAGTGCAAAAATATTTTTTACCCGACTACGATAAAATTACTATACTCCATCCCTGCAACGCGGGCGGAAAGTAATCAATTTCTGATCAGAGAGAAAAAGAAGTGAATTTTGCGGTCGAAAAAGTAAATTTGAAGGGCAGAAAAAAACTCTAAATTTGACCGATTCTAAGTTTGATTGATTGAATTGCTGTGTTTGACTAGTGGATGCAATATGAACATTTTATCTAGTCGGGTAAAAAGTGATATATGCCACACGGGAGGAGCGAACTTTCACCTTGTGCTCGTGCTGAACCTCGCACTCAACAAAAATCACGCACTTTCCTCCCTAGTAGCATAATGTAGCATTGTTGCTCATTCGCTTGTGGAGAATAATCATTCGCAACTACACAATCGTGGCAGTGGAAAGATTAGCGCCTTGGGCGTCCGCACTACGCACTCCCATAAACTCGCAAGCGCTAATCTTCCAACTGCCACGGCATAGTCGTCCGACAAGATCGAAAGATGATGGATTTTAAATAAGTGTGTATGGAACCAATGTTATCTGCGAATCTAACATTCGTCAGTCGATGCAAAGTTCATGACGTGTTTATAACCAGCGACCGAAAACATAGTACTTTGAGACTGGTTCGCAAAATACGATAAGGTCATATCAATTCAACGTGAGAACAAACACAAAGAAAAAAAAACCGAATGTGCCCGCCAAGTACGTAGCTCTTGAAATGATGCTTCAATATCGTAACACGAAACTCCGACTTCACGACGTAGGCTTGAGTTCGAGTTTGAGTTTTTTTATTTTTTTTTAACAAATTGCTGAGAGATCGCAGTTGTACGTTCGGTGCTTGGCTTTTTTCTTGATTTCACGACAGAGACTGGCGAACCGTTTTGCTTATAAAGCAATTGTGATTTTCGTGTGAGTACTTGGCGGCTTTTTTTACATCTTTGGATGTTTTTCGTGGGATTGCCAGTATTTTACGGCTTCTTTAATTGCTAAGCATTCTAGATATATAGCTTTTTTTATTTTCTGGACTTCATTCAGTTTCTTTGAAAAATATGCTACCGGTTTTTCCTCTCCATTGGTTTGTTTTTGTTTCAATACGGCTCCTATGCCGTGCAAACTCGCGTCTGTATGAATGTGTATCGGCAATTCCGGATCGAATATTTCTAAAATGCGTTGGGAGCAGAGTAATTCCTTCATCTTCTCAAATGATTCTTTACATTTTTCTGTCCAGATAAACTTTTGCCCTTTTCTTAGCAGGTTGTGTAGTGGGTCTAGCGTTATAGCTACGTTAGGAACATATTTATTGTAATAATTTATTTTTCCTAGAAATTGTCTTACCTGTTTTTGTGTTCTCGGAACTGGGAAATTCTTTATTGATATAACGTTGTCTTTCAATGGACGTATTGAATTGTTCTCTATCACATGTCCTAAATACTTTACTGTATTCGAAGCGAATGTACATTTTGAAAGTTTTAATCGGAAACCTTCCTTTATTATTGCCTCCAATAACTGTGTCAAATGATCCATGTGTTCTGCGAAGGATTTGGAAAATATCAGAATGTCGTCTATGTAGTTTACTGTAAAGTCTGTTAGTTTGTGTTTTCTTATTATGTTACTGAGTATTCTCTGAAATATAACAGGTGAGGTCTTCAGCCCAAATGGTAGACAGGTCCACTGAAAATGTCCCTCCTGTGTCACAAACGCCGTTTTTCGTCTATCTTCAACTCGTAGGGGGATCGACCAGAATGCGGAGTTTATATCCATTGTTGTGAAAAATCGGCAATTTCTCGTTTTTACCATTAGGTCCTCGATGATTGGAAAAGGTTGTGATTGAGGAACCACAATTTTATTTAATTCCCTGAAGTCTATGCATAATCTTGACCTCTTGTTATCGTCTCTTTTATACGCCAGAGTCACTGGTGCCGCAAATGGGCTATATGACTCTTCGATTAGCTTTTTATTCAGTAAATTTGAAACTTGTTCTTCTATTTCTTGCTTATCTTCTATACTGCATCTGTAAGGTCTTTTACAACAGTATTTATCTATCAATAGGTCTATTCTGGCTTCATAATCTCTTACCGTTCCTATATCATATTTATCTTTTGCAAAAACTACTTTATATTTTTCTATCAATTTATCTATCATCTCTTTCTGTTGACAGTTCAAATGATTTACTGCTATATTAAAGTTTTTTTCATCTATGTTTTCATTGAAGTTTACTTCATATTTTCCTACTGTACTATTTGTATCTGGGAAATCTGATATCCTTTGTGTTATTTTTAAGTCCTCACCTTGTATTAGTCTAAAATTTTTTATCATATCTAATCCAATTAGGAAATCATATTTGAAGTTCTCTTTATCTATTACAAAGATATTAGCTTCTTTTTCTATATTGTAACGTGTACGGCTATACCAGCCCATACTGGTATAGTCGTACACAGCACATACGCGTCGCGCAGGTGGGGTAACACCTAATGACGTCACAAGTCATATATAAGGAGCACCGCTGAGACGCAAATTAGCGGACTTGAGCCAAAGCGGCCGACCGACTCGAACGTAGTATTCAAATTCATAATTCCTAACCTAAAATCGAGCGTAAATTCAATCGAGCTAAAATTGCTTTTTGATCAAATAATTCAATTCAATTAAATAGAATCGTTGTAGCCAAAGCGGCAGTTCAAATAAGGAAAAACAAACTTAAAGAAATTTGTATTTAGCTAAAATAGCATTGCAATAAAAGAAATTAGAGTCACAAAAATAGAGAAAACAAAATAACACGAAAGTCCGACCGTTGAAAGGGAAAGAAAGAACGTAGTATTAAATTAAAATAAGACATCAATCATTCATTTCATTCATAATTATAATTTTTGTTCAACCATTATTAATATCCCTTTTGTTTGTAAATAGTTTGCGCGAGAAACGATCGCAACATATAAAATAAACCCACCATGATCAATCGATCATAAAATCATCAGAAATTTGATTTTTGTTTTCAATTCGCTAATTATCCTCATTTTTCATCATTTCTTTCAGAAACACTTCGTTTTGATTAAATAAAACTTAAATTCATTGTTTAGCTAAAAGGCAGCTTCGGTGAGTGTGTTGGACAGCTACGGTATAGCTATAATTGGTACCCTAGTCTGAGAACACACATATCCCAAGTCTGTAATTAGGCAGCTTCGGTGACCTGGACTCTAGGCAGCTACGCTAGAGGTAAAATCCTATCCTAGTCTGTTGAGCCTGGGATATCCCAAGTCTGTAGGGAGGCAGCTCTGGTAGTGAAAAATCTATCCGAGTCTGTATTAGGGTAAATTAAGGGTTTTTTACATTTTTCCCAGAGGAGCTCCAAATATCATAACCCGTGACAAAGAACACACGCGAACTAGGTTAACTTCACCAGCCTTCTGCTGGTGAAGCATAACCATATAAAGTTACAATATCAAATATTTTGGCTTTTATGGTTACCATCCCATTTGTTTTACTCACACCTTTAATCGTTCTTAGATTTGCACTCTTCCCATCTTTTATTTTCCCATTTTTCAATTTCAATAGTTTTGAGTTAATCAGGGAAACATTCGACCCTGAATCGTATATACCGAAAGTTTTTAAAGTGTCATTTAGTAATAGTCTTATTCTGATTAATGGTGGCACTACCAGTTTTTTTGACATTCTTCGTTTAGTTCAGCTTCTAGTTCATTGTTATTTGTACATTTAATATCCCCTTCTTCTTTGTCCTTTGTTCTGAACCAGCATGAGGATTCAGGGTGGTAGCGTGCGCCTTTATTTAATTTCTCGCATATTCTGCATGGTTTTTTCTTTTCAATTTTACCTTTAGCTTCAGAACTTGTGTTCTCTTTTTTTTCAAACGTTCTCTTGGTAATCAAATGTTCATTTTTATTGATCTCATTACAGAGATCTTCTATTTCCTTAAGTCCTTCTCTGTTAATTCTGTTTAATACGAATTTTGGTAGGCCCGTTGCAATGAGATTGATTAATGTAAATTTGTTCATGGATTTGTCCATTTCTAATAAGAGTTTTTCTTTTTTCACAGCATACTCCAGTAGTGTCCCAGCTTTATATCTGAACGACAGTGCATATATTACTGGGTTTTTACCGGCTCCGTAGCATGTAGCTCACAGTTATATAAAATAAAGATGATTGATGATGACTGTAATTAATAAATGATGCGAATTGAGAACACGTGTTCACGCAATCCCAAGCTTTCCTACTTCGTCCTACTTAGACATGATGGTAATATGAACAATTACCTCCAAAATGAGTCACTGAGGCGTGAATATGTTAGATCGAATTCGTAAGCAACGCTTCTTATAAGTACCAGCAATTGAATAACATGATAAGAAGAAATGCGTTGGTTTAAATAAATATGTTTTCCACTGTATGAAATACATTTGGAGTAAATCACAATTACGTAAATGAATGAACAGAATTTATGGCTGTATTTATTTATGGCATGAAACACGCGATCCGTGATCGAACCAGGTGAGTCGAGAAAAAAAAAAAACAATCGGAACTAACCACGTTCTTTCCGTTTCCCAGATAACACCTATTCTCAATTAATTAACAGAACATCGCTGATTCCAGGTCGATATGAAAAGCGTTGTGATGTCTTAGGGTGCTGGTTCAGAACGACGGGAGATTATACTGTTATGCTACACAAAGTCACACAGCTCTTGAATATTTTTACATTGAACGGAATAACATTTTTTTCTTTTTATTCTGCAACAAAGATTGACTGAAGAAGAAAAATGCGAATTGCAGTTAAGACAAAAGTTATAAATTTTCTAAACACATTGATAATAAACTATGATTATTGATTGTGTATATTTCCCGAGTCTCGATACCTACTTTCCATCTTTTACGGACTGCGAGTGGCTTCTCATATATACATATAGTATATATACATATATTATGTACCGAAACGTTTTTATTTTTACTCCTTGTGAGTAATTAATCCGATATTCAATTATTCGTTTTTATTCATTACTTTATCTTATATCGCTACTTAATCAAACCGACATACGATTCGATAGTTTGATTTTACTTCTCTGTAGAAAATGAATTAATAAATATATTTAATTTAATCAGATTTCATAAAAATATTACAATCAATAATTGCGGCTTCGGAGCGATAACTCGTCAGCGTTAATTATATGATTTTCGTTGATTGAGATATGAAATATAGGTTGCAGCCTCAGCCCCTTAGCGTTAACCAGTGTATTTGATATATTCAAGGATTGCAGCTTCGGAGTGATAACCCGTTAGCGTTAATAGAATATTCAGAATTATAATATGAATACTGAGGATTGAGAATAGGATATTTCATTAATTGCAGCTTCAGAGTAAATGCCCGTGAGCGTTGATTATTAGTAGGAGGTAATACTTACCCACTTGATATATTTTTTGAAAATATTTATCGAAGCTTATCTTTCTTTTTATATTTTCAATTTTTCTTTGATATTATGAATTTTATGATTCTATGAATGATCAGAACCTCTTTGCTTGTGCCCCCCCCCCCCCCCCTCCCACCCCCAAAACTACTTTTTTACTACGATTCTATTTCATTTCTAAGGCTTTCCTATGGTCTGTTATGCGTAATGTTAGATGAAATACTACGCTCACTCTATTTGCGATAAGTTTCGACATCTTCATTTATTTAATGTTTCATTACATATGATTAAGGTATATTGAGTTCATTAATGTAGTACATAATTGATTGAATGATACTGTGGCGTATTCCATTTGATGGAATCAAAAAGTACATTATTTCACCAGTTATTTTTAAGATTTGATCCAAGTGTGTACTCATATATTTATATTAGTATCCAGGATGAAATAAAATAAATAATTCGGTATATTATTGGATTTGATGAATTTAAACGTATAATATGCCCTCCCATACTCTGCATGTAAAGCGAACAAGCCTCGGATTCGACACACCCGCGTACATCGCCGCGCACGACGTCCCGCACGAACCAATCGCTTTTTTAATTTAGTTTCCTCCAGAGTTCCATTTTTGAACTTACAGGTTCCGTAGCGAATGAATCAAGGAACAGGTTCGTATTTTTTTCAGAATTTTCAAAGGGGGTTGTCATCTCGAAAATCGTGTGGAAAAAGTATAATTGTTCCTAACAAATATAAAATTGTTTATTCGATAAATATACAGTGAATAAGGTGAAAGTACAATTTAAGAGCTTCAAAATTAGTATTTGCTGGCGTCTGTACGACAAAGGGGACCGAAGATATTAACGTTTAGAGGAAAGCGCGATTCCGATTTTTGATCGTTTCTTCGAAAATTCAACTCCTTGTAGCTTCTGAACCATTGGAGTGAAAAAAAAAATGTTTCATGTATTTATTTTACCCAGAGATATGTAAAAAAAAATTACGAGAGAATCAGAAACATCGAGAAATATTTTTGGCTAGATTCGTCCCGCTTGACGTGGAATGACTCATATACTCTAGCTGTAACCTACGCGCGAGAAAGCCAGGCGGTGGTGAATTAAAATATTAACGATTTTTTAACCATTGATTCGATTGAAGTAAAACTTTCCAGAAAACTTATTTTTACCTTAATAAACAACTTGCTCACTGGAAGTTGCTGGCTGCTCAAAACTGTTCGACTCCGAAAGCGTTTGTAGATATACATAACTGATTTTTACAATGTCCCGGAAAAAAATTAATAACCTTCGTGGTAACAATGATATCCACCTTTTTTTTCTTCAGTCAATCTTAAAATACTATAATATATGATCCCTGTAAATTTGATTCGAAAATTCAAAAAATTGGGTAATTTAGCGCGAGTTGAAGTGAAAAAAGGCAGAAATTTTTAATTTCACGAAAAACACGTTTTTTTATAAATATTTCGGAAACGACAAGAGCTATACCTTTTTTATGAGAAAACAAAGATGCGGAATCAAATTTCTTACAGGAATGCATGTTTCGAAATTCGATATTCGTAACTTCTTTTCCAAGCGGTCAGGGGCCATTTCTGCGGCGCGAAATAAAATTGATATCTTGTATTGCATTCGGCTCCTCAATTGTTTATTTAAAAATGTTAATAAACTACTGACAATACTTGGGTGCAAGATTTGAGGTACTTGTATTCAGGAGATCCCAAAAATAGCATATAAATAAGTTTTGCTGTAAGCTCAGGAACGATTACTAACCTGTCACCGGCGTGTGAACTTCATAGCGTGGGTGAGATAAATCTCAACTCGCTGCAGCTGTATTGCACGGTAGCGGAGTGGGCCAACCTATATAGGCTCTTGTCTGGCCGCGAAACGCACAGTTCGAACGGTGAAGCGACCGAACGTTAATTAAAGCGAGGTTAAATTGTGATTTGTGAATTTTGGTAAGTAGCAATTTATTTACAAATTCAAAACGTAGCTCATATTAAAACGGTTATCGGGTCTGACCAACTAATCACGGCGCCAGCTTCTGTACACACTGCAATGCCTCCGGGGTAACTTTAATGAAAATCATTGGGAAACGTCGTTGCATTCTAAATATGTCGGAAACTTTTTCGAAAAGTTCGTTGTTCAATTTTTTAGACATCTTTTATTAATAAATTATTTATTTGAATAAAATATTTCTTTCCCATTTCGTCTTGATAAAGAAAAAATAAAAACACATTTTCAGGATTAAAGTGAAACTTTCGGTTATACTAGCTTATGAAGAACGCTAATTCTTGTGCTGAAAATAACGTATAATAATTGCCGTAAATTCATAAACTCATATAAACCAGAGTATCATTTTTATCCAGGAAATGATTTTTTTTCTTGAACAGTACTCTTCAAAGACAGCATAGTCAAATTTTTTCGGAGTTTTTGTGCCACTTGATTCGGAAATATAAATATCCAGAACTCCGAATTTCGGAGTAAATTTAGTTTATTAAGGAGCTGTAACAAAAAAAAATTTGATCCTACAAAAAACAACTCAAGAATCCGAAAATCATGAAAAGAAATTGAAATTTTTTTTTTTATGTCAATGAATAATTTGTTATTGAAGAAATTTATAAACAATTGAACAGACGACTTTTCGAATCAGTACCTGCATATTCATAGTAAAAGGACTTTTCTCGATAATTTTTATAAAAGTTACCTCGGAAAAATTGCAGCGCATATACAGAAGTGTAAGCGCTCCAAATTTGTCTAACGCACATTTATCCCGTAATTATGAGACATTGTATTATTGACCACTTTTTATGGGAAAGCGTCATATAAATATCAAAATCTGAATTTAATCTGAGAGATATTCAAATACAGTTCGTCACACATGTTGATTACATGGAAACATAAATTTTGGCCTAATATAAATTTATATAAAGATATTTATATAGATTATTTACACATAGGTATCGCGCATACAATGCCGCTATAAATGGGCTTTCTACCAAAGGGTTATTCATTCCATTATCATAATACACGAATGATTTCAAATAATATCGTTTGCTTGTGATTTCTTCACGGATTTCAAAATGATTGTAATGACTTCAGTCATTGAATCATTTCATACGATCGCTCAGATTGTCACATTTGTCAGTAAATTATTCAGCGATAATGAAATCAGGATTATTATGAATTTGGTTGAAATATTGGAGAACAAAAAAGTAATCAGAATGAATGATTTATTTTTTCATAAATGTTTGCATTAATTTCCGGGCTATTGATCGTGAAACAAGGCGAAGAAATGATTATCTCATAATTGCTTGTTATAAATATATAATCATTAGACCAGTTCAAAAAAATTGACTATTTTTTTTTTCAAAACTACCACTGAAATACTTTCAGAGGAATGAGAAAAGACGCCTGTTAAAAGCGGAGCTCTTAATGTCAATATTTAGAGATCGCTCATCGCGGATTTCTATTTCCCATTTAACTAACATAGGAATTTTTTTTTTTTTTCGAATTTTGTAGCTCATAGACCAATGAACGTATCCAAAGGACACATACATATTTTTGTAGGAAATTGAACAATCTACAAAAAATGTTTCCTATCATTTTTCGATAAATTGACTCCTTCCAAAGTTATTCAAGCTCAACATTTCATTCATAGTAAATTTAACTATTTTTTTTTTAATTTCTGCCAAATTGTTAAATTTTATTACCAGTTATTACTAAATATCATCAAACTTTCTGAAAAATTGTATAGTCTGTGATTTTCTATGAGAAAACAAGTCCGTTAACAATTTTTAATTTAGAAAATTCAACAATTTCACGTTCCACAAGCTAATTTTTTGTTAAAAAACACTATTGTCTTACAATGAACTATCGAGCAAATAAAAAATGTCAATTCTAAAGAAAATTCTATTCAATACTAATGAAGGTTAACAAATTACATCTCACGTTCATTGGTGTATGAGCTACAAAATTCTAAGAGAAAAAAACAAAAAATTCCTATGTTATTTAAATGGGAAATAGGAATCCGCGATGAGCGACCTCTAAATATTAATATTAAGAGCTCCGCTTTTAACAGACGTCTTTTCTCATCCCTCTGAAAGTATTTCAGTGGTAGTTTTGAAAAAAAAATAGTCGATTTTTTTGAACTGGTCTAATAATCATATATGCATACATACGTGCATCGGTACCTGTTAGGCAAAATTTTTGGTATTTTAGTGATATCACGTGATTCAATGAGTGGAACAATAGCCTTTCATGCTTTCTATCTTATCGGCTATAATTAGCACATAATAAATGGGGTTAAATGGAGAAAATTTTTCTTGAACACACATATCTCACAAGTGCTCAACTAATGTAAGAGCATCTTTCAATTGCTAATTTGGCCAGACCCTTTAATAATTCGCTTTTCGAATTATTCCTTTATTTATCAATGTCAGAATTTCATTTTTGAACCAGAATATGGAAGAAGAACGCCAACAGTTGGCAGAAAAATGGGCGAGCGCGAGAGAGCTGGAGGAGGCAATGAAGAGAGAGATGCGAGAAATGAAGAAGATGAGAGGAGGGCTCGCGGAACAGTTAGCGGCTGCGAGAGCGAAGCCGGCGAGGGAGAGAGAAGAGGTAAATGAGTAAAATATAGAGCTCCAGGCACCACACGTTTTTCATGTATTTATATTCCGCAAAACCGATGACTGACAAACTTTTCATCTGCGGAGTTAATTTCAATCACGAGATACTTCCTTCTCAACTGTTTCTCTGATATCTTTTTTTTCGAACGGCGCGCGTCGATATCTAGCCATCTTCATTCATAAATTCGTGATTCTTCATACGCTAATTATTTTTTGCATGAAATTTCATCGCTTTGAACTGTATAAAAATTGCAGTCTGGGAATCTTTGCCTTTGAGCTCGACAATATCAAATTTTTTATTACCCACTCATTCCTGCTCGTTTATGAGCCACCGGCCTGACGTTTTACTATCTTCTGTAATTCGTACTTTGATTTGCTTTTTTGAATAGAGGGGCCGTAGCGGGACGCGGAGTGGGACAGTGGATCGGAGGAGTGAGGAGGGCAGGAGCGACGAGGGCAGGAGCGAGGCGGGCAGGAGTGACGAGGGCAGAAGCGAGGCGGGCAGGAGTGCGGAGGGCCGGAGTGAGGCGGGCAAGAGTGACGAGGGCAGGAGCGAGGCGGGCAGGAGTGATGAGGGCAGGAGCGAGGCGGGCAGGAGTGATGAGGGCAGGAGCGAGGCGGGCAGGAGTGTGAAGGGCAAGAGGGAGGCGGGCAGGAGTGTGGAGGAGAGGAGCGCGGAGGGCAGGAGTGTGAAGGGCAGGAGGGAAGAGGGCAAGAGGGAGGAGAGCAAGAAGGAGGAGGCTCAGAAAAATAATACGAAAAAACAGAAGCGAGACGAAAAGTGAGCATACATACGTACATAAAAATAAATTTCCAAGTACTTGATCTTTTATCATGTCAACTCAAAATTGTTAAGGAGTGGCACCGCATTGGGAGCCCTATTGTGTGGGGGATTCATTTTTGACTCCGCTGTTGTTCAAAGAATATCACGTGTGATGTTAGAACATACAACAAAGATTAAAGAATTCATAACTTACATTAAAATATTCACTTGAGTATTTCAAGTACGATCGCTTCGATATAATATCACGCTATTTGGGAAATATCAGCAATTAGCAACATTAACAATATGAATATTAATAATAATTTTTCGAAAATCTTTATCTATATATGTATTATGTGGGGCATTCCATGCCAAACCAGTCAACTTCTCGGCCCGATCCCCTTTGGATGTTGCGCGCGATTTTTTAAAGTAAACACCCGACTAAAATAAGTATGTACAAGTTTTTTTTTGATTTCTTTCCCCCAGTAGTAATCGAGATATCAATTTGAAAAACTTGAAAAATTTCTGAATCGAAAGATTTGCAAATGTCTGTAATTACTTTCTCCCAACAGATTTGAAGAAATGACCCAAAAAAAAATTTCGAACCAGAATTCTTCATACAGCTCTATCTTGATAATCATATTTATTTGTTCCCTTAAAACATGAAAAGTAAATTTTCAAGAAGTATGTCTCAATTGATTTTGATCAAAGAAATGTAGAAGATGCTCGCATCAATAACGAACATAGGCATATAATTTTTGGATTTTAAATAGTTTCAATTTTTCAAAATTCATATCCACTTCAGATAAAATTTGAAAATAAAAATCTCAAATACTTGTTTTAGTAGGGTGACTACTATAAAGTATTGGTAGTAAATTCGAAGGGGGTGAAGCCTAGGGGTTGATCGATTTCATTTGGAATGCCCCAGGTACACTCTTTCTTGAGTTACAAATCGTTGACTGACAGCAATTTACTCGCGCCTATAAAATATACAAATGAAATTACACTCACAATCAGTGACAATTAAGTATACGAAAGCTATACTATATGTGGTGTCAAAGTTTGGTATATAATCAACTAATAATATGGCGTCTGTTTCAGGTATAAGTGGTCTAATCGCCGCAATTGGGGTGACAGTGGCGATCGCGGTGGCGGCAGAGGGGGAAGGGGTGGCCGGCAGCGCGGTAATATATAGTATATGTCTATATTTATAAATATATTTAATAAAAAAACTTTATAAAAAACAAACCCCATTCTTTACTTTTTGTAAACAACCTTCTGACTTTTTCCGCATACGAAACTTCGCATGATATATTTAATATTTATTAGAAGCGTTAGAAGCTACGATAATTATCAAGATACTGTAACAATTTCTTTTGATCAGAACCATGACCGTGGCAATATTGACGTATCTCAGTCTTTAATCGTTACTATTTTCAATTATAAAGAAGTCTATCCTAATTAATTCTGTTTTGTGATTAGTCGGGAATTAATTTGATCCATCCTCGATTCTAAAAGTATTTAATTCGAAAATTACTGTTCCCTATAACGTTATTTTGTACCATCTGAAAATAATTCACGTCCTTAAAATATGCCTGCTAATTACTTACTATACATTAGTCTCATTGAACACAATTCACATTTTTCCCCGAAACAAGCATATATAACAGATATATTTCGCAGCTAGAAATAACTCCAGTTTCCGAAAATTCCACGTGATGAAAAATATTTATTATTCCAGTTTTTGAAATACATAGTCTATATATACAAGTGTCAATTTATCAATTATTAGCTGCTCAGGTTTTGCGAGCATTTCCAGGAGACGCCACGAGGAGGCTAATTGATAATGTCTCCCACATGTTGTTCAGTCCGATCATCTCTGCAAGGAGATGCGAAACTGCAACTTTGATTCGTTCAACCCCGAAGAATTGCGAATCATTTTTTTTTTTTTTTGTCGATCAACTCGATCATCTGCAAGGAGATGCGACGTTGCGACTTTGGTTTGATCAACCCCGAAGAGTTGCAAACTTTTTTTTTTTATACTCAAATGAAAGTACAATGATCGAAAGAAGAATAGAAAACACGTGATCAATTTCTATTTGATACTATGCACTTTGCAGATTAGTTAATTTTTGCGGAGCTTTCGAATGTAAACTACGGGTGGATTGAGCTCTCAATAACTCGCCCATCCACTTGACATCTTTGTTGATTTTCACACGCATGAAGTTATACGCAAGTTCACAACGATGTTGGCCACAGATTTCCTCGTCAAACCAACCAGTATATTCGGGTGTACGATTTACAGCTGATTTCATTAGCCGGAAGATCTTATCTTGGATGTCGTACTGTGCCCTGAACAGCGGGTAACCGGCGTCAAAAATCGCATTTATCACATCGAAGATAAATGAAAAATCATCGGTTGCTACGCACATATGCCCGAATTCTTTTTCGTCTTTTGTTTCGTAAGCTCGGAAGTACGTCAACAAATGTCTATCACCGAGCTTCGGTTCAGGATGGATGAGCGTTTCTCGACATCGCTCGCATCCTGTCTTATCAACAGACTTTTTGGCAATGTAACCTGCTAGGTATTCCACTGCAGACTTTGCCAGCGTTGCCTCGGTTGTACGTGATTTTTCAACCTTGGCGAGAATCTCCTCGATATCGATTGCTTCCTCTTCGTCATCGCTATCGTTATCGGGTTCCTCGTCAAAGTGGTACTGCAGAGCATTGCTCTGGCTGGCCTCTGTATTGGGCTCAGCTACTTTTTTCGTTCGGTTATTCGCTGCTGCCTGCACGTCGGCATGCAACAACGTATCATCTTCATCGTCCAAGCAATTTGCAGATTGCGCTGGTTTCATTAAATTGAGAACGATGTTTTTCTGGAAGATGAGTCGGAATTGAGTTGCTGTAGGGTTCTGATTGTAGGTTCCTCCATGGCAGCGTATCATGGAAAACAAATTTTCCAACGGGTCCTGATTTAACCTCGATGTCATTAGAAATTTAACATCTTCGGTTTTTAGATCCTTCCACATCAATAAAACAGCTTTGATGGTTTGCTGGACACCTTTGAAGCACGGGGGAACCTTCAGACTCCTATCAGTGACTGTACGCCACTCAGCAGAACGCATTAGGACTTCTTCCAAATTTTCCTGAACTTGCGGACGCTGGTCGGATAGAGCGCATCGGTTCGGATTCGCGTCATTAGGACATCGACTATTCAAGTTGTCGAACGAGTCATTCAACTCCCTGAAAAACCATGCGGTGTCCATAACGGTATTGCTGTTAATACAATCCGTGGTTCCGGCGGTCATTAATGCTGCAGCAACTCTGCGACTAAAGACCTGCAACGCCAGGCGACAATTCATTTTCTGAAAGATGCCGGGATAAACATGTTTGGTCGATAGTTTGACCGCGGCTCTTGTCATCTGATGCTGCTCGAGCCTCCATAGCTCACGCACATCATTCCATGATGCTTTCCGAGGGCTAGCGAACACGATGTCGTGCATCAAAATTTGATTTCTCAAATTCTTCCACAAGTGAGGCGGGTCGAAGAAACAATATATTTTCCTCTCCTCGTAGAAGAAGTACGGGCCGTCCGCAGACATGCGGTTACTAATAACACTCTGATTATTAGTGCCTTGATCGCAGACCAATCCTCGTACCTCTAGCCCTGTAGCAATAACGCCATCAAGTACGATATCAATCAGTTGTGATAGCGTTCCGGAATGCACAGAGCCAGCTGTCAGGAAATATGCAACTGGCTGCTTCCAATTGTTCAGCAATCCGCGGGCCATGAACACGAGAGCACTCGTAGCCACGCCGGTCGAAGGACCTAGACTGCCAAGATCCTGGAAGCCCTCAATTTTTTGACGACTCTCATTGAACTCGAGGCCTTTCTTCAATTTCACCTCGTCAAAGAGGAGAATGCATTGGCGTTCGTTTGTATCCATGCATAATACCTTGGCCTTCAAGCAATCGAAGATCGCCGGGCAGGTTCCTGGCCAAAGATTTATGTTGCCGAACCAACGTTTTAATGCAGACAACGAGGGAAGAATAAACCCAAAATGTTCCCGCAGTTTGGTGTACAGGCTGGGCGATGTGTAGTGCATCTTCATGGCCATTTCTTTCTCTTTCAGAAGGTATTCTGTATGCTTCTTATGGAATAACTGCATTATCACGAAAGTATACAGAAATCCGGTGACTCTGCGGGCCACTGCCTTGGCAAGGCTATCATCTGAAAATACGCCGGCTCGAATCTTAGATGATTGTCGCGAAGCCGACAATTTCGCGTTTTTCAGAGATCGTTGGAGCTCCGCATTGCTCTGCTGCAGCCGAATGATCTCGTTGTCTTTGCGTTTGATTTGCCTTTTCAAAGCTTTTTTTTCGAGAGCGCAGGCATGGTGAACACCTGGAAGCGGAGCTACTTCGGTAATGATCGGCTTTTTATCATAAGCGAAAGGGACTGCACCACGCACTAAGCGACCCTTCGGACTGATATGGGCGCGAGAAAAATGTTGACTGCATATTCGTATGCGGCGTAATTCTTCATCGGTTTCTTCGGCAATATGGGCAAGACCGCTGTTGACAAGCCATTGTACCGCGAGCGCAGGGTCTGCAGTTGTAGGCAGGCCAAAGAACCGTAGACCAAGATTATCTCTGCTACGATTGGCACATCTCGAATACGCGCATGTAAAACTATGCGCTAATTTATGCCCAGCCATAATCCGTAATTAATTTGAATAAATTACGAATCGAAAATTACTTACCTGTAATTAGCCAACGCCTGTAAAATATCCGTATCCGAATACACGTTGAATAACTACAAACTCTTAGAATTCACATAAAAATGTGTCGAGTTAGACGCTGCTCATGCTTATTCGCAAGCTCGCAGACTCCCACGTTGACAGCTGATTGGGCCTAGCGGTTGACTAGCGTTCACGGGCTCTAGGCCAATCATCGCGAACGAACGCTATCTCAGAGGGGTTACGTACAATTATGTGCAATAAATGCATATATGTATCACAGAAAAAGGAAATTTGATTCTGAATAAATTAAATAAATCCTCAAATTGTATTCTCTATTTTAATTATTTGTATGTACTATCAGCAGCGTACAAAGGCAGTGTCCCTTAATTAACTAAACTAATATGAGCAAGGGATGATACGAAAAATCGTACAAGCTCTAGACACTAATCACGAATGCTTTCAGAAAACTGTGACGAATGTGACGAAATCTGTGAATAACTCTTCAGTGCATAGGATATAATTTCAACAAATATCAAAAAATGGATTGTATAACGCATATTGAATATTGCAGAGTTTTTTGAGCCGTGATTGGTGAGCCATACGGCGAGAAGAAGTTCATATTCTTTGTAATAAAAAAAAGTTATCAATTTTTTTCTGAGTAACTACCCCAATGGCGTTTGAATATTTTCAATCGCTGGGTCTATCTACGTAAGTTCAATGAATCACGAACTTCCAGCGGATGAAATGATCATCAGGATATGCACGAGTTATCGGTGAAGTTTCACTTTAATTGAACTAGCCGTTAATAAACTACGAATGTTCAATTGTCTTGAGCGACGCAGCGAATAGAGAACTCACAATCAGCAGCGGCTCTGAGCTGGGCAGGCACGGCCACCTGTCGAGAAGGTCTACGCTTCGAAAATCTAATAAATTTGAATTCATGTGAATTATTTTCATAACAATGAAAAAAAATCATTTTTCCCTTAGGTTTAAAACGATATATCAGCTATATAATGATTATAAAATATATATTACAGATATACATATAAAGAAATCTGACGCGAATATTAATTCTTTTTATTGTTATAAAACAAATTCATACAAATGTGCGTTGGAAAATTTATTGAATTTTCCAAGTGTAGACCTTCAGAAAAGGTTGTCGTGTCTACCCAGCTCAAAGCCGTTCAAGACAATTAGGCACTCGTAGTTTATTATCAGCTAGTTCAATTAAAGTAAAACTCTAAAGAATACTTCTACATATCCTGATGACCATTTCATCCGCTGAGAGTTTGTGACTGCCGGAATTTACGTAGATAGACGAAGCGATTCAAAATGTTCAAACTCCATTTCTGTAGTTACTGAGAAAAAAGTAAATAAATGAAAGCGTTCGAGTTTTTTGATTTTTTGCGATTACGTATTAACTTGCATACAAGATTCTAAAAAGCATCAGAATGTATACGTAAAAGTGTAACAGAAACACACAAAATTCATTTCGGTTTTTTCACGTGTTTGTAGATGTCAATTCGATTATCAAAAACTTTCACCGGAATCTGATAATACCTAAATACATTTGATTTTGTAAAAACTCTCAAAGCTTAATTATCTCAAGTATTAATTCGCGAATTAATATGGAAAGTACCCAGAGTATGCAATTTGGGTGTATACAGAACATTTTCAGAAAAAATCACAGCTGCTACGTGTAGGTTTTCGCATAGCCGATAAGGTGGAGAAAGAACACTCGCACTCCACAGTGTGGCTGCAAGTATTTAAGCTCCCTACCATTATCAATCTGAATTTACCCCATGAGCCAGTTCGCAGCAACGTGAAACTGTAAGTTTCAGTCGGTATTACAGATACCGTTTGCAACGCCAAGCCCACTTCAAGCCCACTTGGTCGGCTCACCAATTTACCCAGGGTGAGCTGTCTTTATATTCTTCAGTCAACGATGTAGGTATCTACTTCTAATGGCCGCGTTCGTGAGTGAGCGGCAAATTTAAATTTTAAAGAAGTGCGCATACGCACTTTCTTTACATACATAATATATTTATATGAAAAATTTATTAATTTGTTAAATTTATGCAATCAAAAGAAAAAAGGTAAGCTGAAAATCTTACCAAACGTTCATAACATGTTGAACTATATTCAGTTAAACTTTGGATAAAATTAAGTAGACCCTGGGTATGAGATTGCATGTGAACTCAGTGACGACAGTGATTTGAAATTTCGATTGTTGATCAATTTTGCTTCATACTTACTCAGTGATGATAAGCGGCGACAATCGAAAAAAAATTTCATCCATAACCCTTTGATCGAACACCTATTTGAAAACCTTAGATTTACACACTGGAGCAAATTCTTGATTATTAAAATGATGAAAATGGTAAAGACTGTAATCAACGGGAATATTAATATTTCGAGGGTATTGTAACTTTTTCTGGTTATGCTTCACCAGCAGAAGGCTGGTGAAGTTAACCTAGTCCGCGTGTGTTCTTTGTCACAGGTGAAATGTAATTTTTGGAGCTCCTCTAAGGGGAAAATTGGAAAAACCCTGAAAACCCTAATACAGACTCGGATGGATGTTACTCCACCAGAGCTGCCTCCCTACAGACTTGGGATATGTTTGACTCACAGACTAGGGCACCAATTATAGCTATACCGTAGCTGCCTTGAGTCAAACTCACCGAAGCTGCCTATTACAGACTTGGGATATGTGTGTTCTCAGACTAGGGTACCAATTATAGCTATACCGTAGCTGTCCAACACACTCACCGAAGCTGCCTTTTAGCTAAACAAGTGAATCTACGTTGCTGGAAGATGAATTTAATTTTTAATTAGTGAAAAAGGATCTTTGAAAATTAATTGATAAGAGTCAGATTTCTATATTTATTTAATATCTGGTATTATTTGCATAGCTAGCAAATAATACTAGTATTGGCTGAATCCGGTATTATAAAGAAAGAAAATTATAACAAGAATCATAAATTTACCAAGTAAATTAAATCATAAAGAAACATAAATTAAATGTCTTGAGATCTCAATTGAATCAAGTAAAGTGAAGTAATGAAATGAAATATACTACAAAAGAAAAGAATACAAAAGAAAATCTAAAATCTAAATTATCCTAATTCTTGTAATTAATTGCGCTAGATTGTTTCTGTTTCGGAGTTTTAGTTTTACATTTGAACTTGGAATTGATTGAGTACAAATACCGCTTTAGTTAAATGTCTCTAATAGAAGTGATTTTTGATTCTACTTGGCCGCTTTGGCACGAAGTGAAAGATATGATAAATTTTAGGTTAGGAAGAATTGAAGAAGTGTTAATATGAGTCGCACTGCCGCTTTGGCTAGATACGCTCTAATGAAGAAAGCTTGATTATTAGTTATGAGTCGCACTGCCGCTCTGGCTAGATACGCTGGTTTGCGTCTCAGCGTTGCTCCTTATATACCGTTGGTGACGTCATCAGATGCCACCCCACCTGCGCGATCCGTATGTGGTGTGTACGACTATACCAGTATAGGCTGGTATAGCCGTACACATTACAGTATATATAAGTTTGTTTTTACAATTTAGGAAAACAATCGATTTATCGAAGTGACCCGAAAATAAAATTTTATAGTGTTTTAACGACTCCAAGAATAATTCTTGTTTCGAATGAATAAAAAAATGAACAAATTAACGCAGAATGTTGTTACAATGCAATTTTTATTCAATTATTTGATTTCTTCACTGCCAAAAACTCGTTTACCAGCCGGGGGTTGTACACCGGTCGAAATTCGCACCGTAAATAAATTTACGTCCGTCTCCTTTGATGGCCAAAATATAATTGAATGCTGGTCCGGGGCCATCTGCTGGGGAAACTATTGGACTTTTTTTTCCGTGGTGAGGAAAACGTATGATACTTTTCGATTTCTAAGAGATACAGGTAAATAAGATACCCTTGATGCGAATTCGCACCTGTCTGTAATCGTCAATCGAAAGGTTAATTATTCAATTCTCAATAATTCTGGCTGTGTTGATCCAATCGGAGGGGAATTAGGGTTCGAATTAATCGTCGTGAGTAAGAAACAAAAGAATACGTATTAGCTTTTTGGGACAGTTGCCAATATGAAAATCAGCATACAGGGGGACGAGGGGCGGTAACAGCTCTCGGGAGTGGCGGAGGAGGCAGGAGCAGCGGCGAGAACAGTCCGCAAAGAGGCGGTGATGAACAATTTTCGAGTTTTTTCAGATGGAATGTTTGATTTAAATTAAAAAAAATAAAAAATCAATAAAAAAATATAATATAAAAAATATCACTCAAAGATATGTTATTATTACTGCCCCTGCTATACTTTTTTCATGATCTCAAAAATTCTCACATTAACCCAAAATTCCCTTCGGCTCGAATTGACGATCACAATATACGACTGACGATAACACAGAAACTTCATACAGGCATGAATAGATACATCCCCGATTCTGTGACATCCGGACATCCGCGGACATCCGATTTCGAACTTTAATATAATATATGATATGATATTTTCCATATAACAAAGCTTCACGATCCCCATGTCAGTAAGTCATATACTATATTATTTTATTTTGTTAATCATTCACTCAAGAGATATTTCATTGTTCATCTCTCGAGTCGTGCAGTACTACCATTTCATTTCATTAATCGTTCAAGAATACATTATCGTTTTTACCAGTTAATATTTCACCAATCATTTAATCACCTCATTTTCATTTAGTTATAATAATTAGCTTCAACCATTAGTTAAGACATTTCAATTGAGCCCTGTATAGGACTAAGTGGCAACGATCCCATTTACCGGTCTATCGTAAGGTAGATCTTTCTTCTTTATTTTTAATTATTTTTATTCAGTCTGTGACGGGAGCAGACTATATACATATACAGGGTGATCCAGAATGAGGTATTTTCCTTGTACCAGTAGATTCCTCGTGAAAATCTAAGACGAAAATTATCAATGATAAAATGTCGAGGGTGAAGCCGTTTTCGGACAAGAGCCGTTCAAAGTTAGCCAATGTGCTAACTTTGAACGGCTCTTATCTAAAAACGGCTTCACCCTCGACATTTTAGCATTGATAATTTTCGTGTTAGATTTTCACGAAGAATCCACTGGTAGAAGGAAAATACCTCATGCTGGATCACCCTGTATTAAAGATCACGCTCACCCGTCACATCGTCTAACGCCGAATGATTCACATCATTGAGTTACATCATGATAAATGGCTCTGTAAGTATTAATTGTTACTGATAGTGACAGTTATGACAATAGGAAATATGATGATAACGTTACCGACACATAGTTACTATATTATGTGCTTTTAATTGTAACTTTTTACTTCTATCGCGGGCCAGAAACTATAACGATACTGCAGTCATTGTGAGTGTCTTTGTCATAAGTTAGTTATTGATAAATTTCGGGACTTCTTTTATAGGTTGTAGGCAGGGAAAAAGATGGTTTAGCCACAAAAGCCACCTGACTAACCTGGTGATTTTAAATTATCCAACGGACTCGGATAGATTTCTCCGTCGGGACTTCTTTTATAGGTTGTAGGCAGGGAAAAAGATGGTTTAGCCACAAAAGCCACCTGACTAACCTGGTGATTTTAAATTATCCAACGGACTCGGATAGATTTCTCCGTCGTAGCCGTGTAGGTACGATCGCACTCGAGTACTGAGACCAAAGCCGAGATATCTCCTATGACAGAGCCGGGTGATTAGCCAAGCCTCTTTTCCTATCCAAATTCTAATTAACTACGAAAAAAATTAATGTTGGTTACAAAAAAAAAAGAAATCAAAGGTTTTTACGTCTGACGATATTACAAAATTTTGCGATGAAACTCCTGACGAAGTACACATATGCAGAAAGATAAATATGAATCGTAAATTAAAATTAATTTCATCATTTTTCACAGTGCTTGATCGATTCATTTCCAACCCTTAGAAATTAATTGTTTTTTCAATTTTACAGGTAGCTCTAATTATTGGAATTTGTGGTGCATGTAGACGAGGTAAGATGGCAGATATAACATTAGACAACGTAGAAAATCACTCAACCATGCTTTCAATACGGATTCCAAAAACTAAAAACCTTATTGAACAGTCTTTTACAATCACTGGGAAATTTGTAAAAAGTACATGAATATAAGGCCAGAAGATATAAACCACAATAGATTTTTTTACATTATGACGCAGTAAAGTGCACATGTCAACCTGTTGGTATCAATTCAATCGGTAGCATACTGAAACAAATAGCTACTTGGTTATCCTTACCAGAACCTACATTATACACAGGCCACAGTTTTCGGAGGAGGCAACGTAACTGATTTAAAGCGGCACGGTGGTTGGAAATCATCTGCAGTAGCTGTTAAATTCTTTAAAAAAGTTCAATTTCTTTAAAAAAGCGTTCCGAAATAACTAATTTATCCATGCTACAAAGTAAACAACATTCTCCAATCGCATCTTACTTCTACAGCACAAGTCGAAAATTACCCACTAATTTCATCCACTTTACAACATCGACCTCAAATTACACCTACTTCTAAAATCGAACAACCAACAACGTCACGCATCCGCTTTCAAGAAGAAATGAACGTCGACGAATTTTCAAAACAACAGGACACCAGTGATGATTCTTATATACAAACTTCAACTCAACAAGCTACATGTGGATCACCTGCTAAAAAGCGTCCAAAACAATCTATTATCAATATTGATTTAGAAAATGTTGATCAATTCCAAAAATTATAAAAAGATGGAAACATTTCGTTGCATAAAATGACTAATTGCAATATTACAATAAATATTCATAATTTGAAACGGTATCAGTGGATATACGGGAGAGCGAGAGCGACAGACAATACAACACAAACAGACCAGCCGTTGACCAGCTGATATACAAAGATGCTCGCCGAATGTTCGAGTCGTGTGACGTCAGTGGTAGGCAGGAGTAGGATATAAAAGCCGCTGAGCACTTCGCTCAGCAGTGATACTTGGCAAAGCGCTAGATCGACCCACATAGTGTATTAGATCCAAGGCCTACTTGGACTAATAATTTAGCTTCACTTATCCCATAAATTTCCAATTCTATAATCAATTTTCAAAGTCTATTACTTAAAAGAAAGAATAGCAAATGTTATATTTGTCGAAGAGGCAGTCGCTAAAGCAAGGTAAATTCATTACCAAGTCAAAATTTATCTCGAATGACGAGCTCCAAAATTAGAAATAGTAGTTAGAATAAGAATAGCCGTAAGATCTTTTGATATAATTTCGATTTGATTTATTTCTTTTGTCAAAATCTTGATTTCATGATTAACATTCGTTTATTAGTTAGATGACTAAATAAAAATCGAGATTCAAATTATAAAGTCCTTTGTTCGACATTTCGCCTAGCCGACTTTTCCAGCACCTTGATGCCACATGAGCCAAGTATAGGTTAGAGTAGAGACAGCTTTGTGGAGCAATCCGCCGAGTTTGGTGAATAGTCTAGGGATCGTAATTAGGCAGGAATAAAGAACTGATAGGACGCCAGGCTTGTGCGAAAGTGCCGGTTCTGGATAGTAGATGGCTTTGTTAACTCCGAGTCCACGAAAATACGGCTCTGGTAATTCCGAGTCCGTTATAGCTAGCAAAGGATTGATAATAGTAGTTTACGACACAAGTGCGCAAAGTACGTGATTTTCACACGAGTGTTAGCTTGTCGCCCGAGCGAAGCGAGGGAGACAAGAACACGAGTGTGAACCTAATCACGTACGCGCACGCGTATCGTACAATACTTTTTGCAACTCAGTGCGCAAAGTGAGCACTTTGCGCACTAGTGCGCGAAACGGGTACTTTGCGCACGCAAAAGAGGCATCAAAAGTCGAACTTTGCGCACGCAAAATAGGCATCAAAAGTCGAACTTTGCGCACTGAGTTGCAAAAAACAATAAACAGGTGGCTTTTTGTGGCATAACCAACTTTTCCCCACCAAGCGCGTTGAAGAGGCCCGACTTCTCAAATTCCATCAAAGTTCCGCACATCTGTAACGTCCGTAGCCTGACGTTACCTTATTCGGGGTCTTGCCCCTGTTCGAATACTAGGGTATAACTAAGGGAAAACTAACTGAGTCTTGAGCTGATACGTTATTTATTATATAATTGTATGGCGGTTAGGAAGAGTTGTTCTGTGTGATCTGTTAGGAGGTTGGTTTAGAAGTGAGGAACTGTGAAAAGGTAAAGAGAGGGTAAAAGGGATTAGCTGACTCGTTGCATTTGGCGGTGCCGTGTGCAACGAGCATCTAGAGTTAGTGGGAGAATAGGATGTCGACGGCCAGGTTTCAGGTTAAAGATAAGAGTAGAAGAGGAGAGAACCGTGCAAATAGTTAGAGGATTGAGGTGGAGGTAAAAGTGGGGATGTGTTAAAGGGGGAAACGTATGGGGTGATACCCGGACGTAACACATCCGAGACAAAAGATCCACAATACCTACCGGATTTCCCTACCGCCTTCAGCCCGGGAAATTCCGGAACGTTACAAATTATTATAACGAACTAAAACCAACATAAACTTCTTACTTAATTTTTAATTTATTATCTAAAACATGTAATTTGCAATTTCAAAGTAACAAGTTTCGATAAATATTTCTATGTCAATAAAATATTGAATAATTTTAGTATATTTCTCCAAATTCTAACTACATTTTCATTGAAATTACCTATAACTTTTTATTAGTGTTTATATTGTGATTTGATCGAGCTTGTCGATACTCGTTTTGAAAAATATTCAACGCAACACGTGTGAGAAAGATGATCGTCCTCGTGTATATTCATGTATTTCTTACACTAGTTGCGTAATGTACTATATCCACTTGAGATCGGAACTGTGGTGGAAATAAGGGCAAAGTGGCATAAAAGGCCGAGATTTTATGAATCCCACTATGGGAATCCAACGGATTACCTGTTTCGAAGTCGTCCTGGCACAGGATCAATGTAAACATGAGTCTATCTGATTGTGAAGTTCTTTCTTCCCAAAAATCAGTTGGACTACATTTGAAATAACACTAGGGTTGGATTGTTTCAAGTCAGAATAATATTTATAAATTTGTACAAAACAATTTGGCAATTCTGAAAACGACTTTAGTGTATGACTCAGCGGTATGAATTGAGAAAATACTTTGTTGTTCTCCAAAACACCCGATCTACTTCTATTTTCCATATGACCTAGTAAAATCTGTTTAGGTTCTATGTAAATTCCGTACAACCGTATCAGTATCAGTATCAGTTTTTGAAAAAACTGTTTGAATGATATCGATTACTGTGGATACAATATCTTTAGTCCATTCGACAGTTATTGAATTTGTGACGGGCGCGGTATTGTTGTTTAATCCGAGCGGTTTATTAATAAACGAACTTTACTAATCGGGTGAGTCCCGTCACAGACTGAATTAAATAATAAAATAAAAGATCTACCTCTTGGTAAATCGGTAAATGGGATCGTTGCCGTCTAGTCCTATACGGGTCTCAATTGAAACGCTGGAACCATGTTAGAGGCCAATTATTGTATAATTAAATGAGGATGAGGTGAACCAAACGATAGTGAGAAATTAACTGGTAAAAACGATAATATATTCTTGAACGATTAGATGAAAATAATACTGAATGACTCAAGGGACTGACAATGAAGTATGCCTTGAACAAATGATTAACAAAATAATATAATATAATGAGATGGTTCACCGACGTGGGGATCGTGAAGGTTTGTTGCTTCTAAAAAGATGTGGATATCAAAGTTCGGCAAATGAAATAAAAGAAGTAATGTTTCACGATTCACACGTTAGGAGTATATTGGTATAACTGATTATATGAAATATAGAAAATTGGAGGTCTCTCTCTCTCTTTGCTTGACGGTAAATGAGTTGTAGAGTGAATCTTATTTTTAGAATATTATAATGTCCGTTAGATGATCACTATGTAAGGTGACCCTTTGCTAAAGAATCTTCTATTACTGGCAGAGTAAAGGAATAGAACGATACCGACCGAGATTAGGGATAAACCCAGAATACAGTAGAACAGTATTGTCTCGGTGGGAGCCGTATTCTGTGATTGAGCTATCTTGCGCCTATTGAATACAACGAGCAGAACGGAAATGTATACGTATAGTGGTTGACGAGAGAATCGTAAGAATTCTGGATTTAAGCATGCATACAATTAGGTCGATCTGATAACGACTTAAGGTGAACAATCGTGGTAACTTAGCTTTGTTGACTGGGTGTAGTATGGATCGGCATGGAATTCGTAGTATATTAGATTTTATATAGCCGCTCTCACCTTCGCAGGAACCTTGCCACCAATTCGTGTCTGTCACAAAGTATTTAAATGGATTAGAGCGTCTTTTAATAAGATATTGTATTTAACTGATATTTGAATTTCACTGCGTCTAGAGTGTCTGGGTCCGGATAATTTAGGAGCACGTACGCCGAATAGTCTTTTAATTTAGAAAGAGTTTCACTGATTTGTAATTTGAATTTAAGTACACTATAATTCAGGGCGGAAATGTATTGAAGAACAAAACTAGGATTTTAATTAATTATACGTTAGATCGTCTTAAAACTACATAAACCCGTAAAAGAATCTATGGCGTGAAGCCGCGTTAATAATGATAATGAAAATATGTAGTTATAATGTGTCCTTGCACTGAAGTTAATAATTTTAAGTTAAATTTATTTTCGGGTACAGAGTCCTTCGCATCACCACTTGACTAATAGAAAAGATCGAACACAACTCTTGGCTTTACAATTGCACACGGTTCTATACGTCCACGCACGTCACGATTTGACAGATGAAAGACGCTAGTTCAAGTTCAGAGGTGACGAGGTTCCCGCGGCTGCAATGATGCATGTATTACTGCGCGTATGGATTAACCAATTAGGAGCTTACTTAGTGGCTGACGAGCATCTGATTGGCTTAGGGATTTATTTAACTCGAGCGTAGGCGTACGGGCCCTGGCTTCGTTGTGTGGTCTCATGCCGTCTCATGCTTCACCCATAGTCAACTCACACTAGCTTAATTGAGTATGCTTATATTACCTTTATAACCGTATTTTATACTCTATAGTCACACATTCATTCATTCCTTATTTGAGATAGCGTATGGTACTATTGTTACTTTATTTCAATAGGTATATAGCTCAATTTCCCCTATTTCTGTGAAAACTAGAAAGAGAGAGAACTTACATCTATAAACTAATGTGGTAGTGAGGGGTCAGCAAAACTGGGGTTTCCAGCGTTGCTTCGCCCCTCACCACGGGGGCCCTAAGTCACTGAGACTATGCAGGTTTCGTTATCGGTTTCTGCATGACTTATGCTGCTTAAGAAAGGAGGATTTTTATTTGTTACAAAGAAATATTATATTCTCAAGTGTGATTTGACTTGGGCTCTGGGCCACGTTCTTCGTGTAACTTGAGAGCAGCCAGGGTACCCCGAAGTGCTGAGCGCTGCTGCTCGTAAATCAAGAACGAAATCAATATTTATTTCTTTTTATATATTTTGTAATAGACTATTATAATTTTGAAAAGTTCAGGTATTCTATGGATAACTGAAGTTACGCACGTAACAAATTCAGAATTAACTCTATGGGTGCGTTCGTCTTACTCGCTTTTTCGCTTCGAGCGCTTACGAGTGTCACTTTCGCCGTTCATCTTGACGCTTCAAAGCGCTGCAGTAGAACGACGTCGTCACGATTTCGTAGCGTATACGTCATTAGTTCACGCTTACGATCGCTTATTCGAAATAGGTGAGGCGGCAAAAGCGTGAGCGCCATGAGACGCTGTCAGCGAACGTGAACACTTAAAAGCACTTAAGAGCGAAATGCGAAAGCGATAGCATCATAAAAATGGAAGGAACAAAGAAGGCTGTCCCTGCAATACGTAGCCCAGCACTAAAATTAAAATTATCTCCCGAAGAAATTAATCGTTTTAAAATAGGTAAGTACTTTATACCTGAATTATATACATTCTTCGATTACAAACCCTTTTTATCCGAAATTGTGTGAAAATTGTTTGTGAAGAAAGATTATCATAAACGAGGCAGCGCGCTCGTGGTAGTTTCTCAAGAATAATAATAAAATTCTCAGCTTACACCTTTAATAATTTCCGATTATCCTTTTCAACTTCTGGATGAACATGAATACATTTTCCATTGTACTGACTTTGCTGCGGTTTTATATCTCACGTTCAAACTGTACTCAACTAAACCCTCTTGACTTTTTCTGTGCTCTTTCATACTCTTCAGCTTCCTCTAACTCAAGTTATCTGATTACAGACCCTGACTTTGCTAAAGTCAAGATACAAGAAGCTAGAGACGCTTCACTGGCAAGAGATTCACGACAAAATGAATGCATCTTAAAAAGAGAATGAGCTTTCGACGGTACTTGCGAAGAAGAAAGTGCAAGAGGCAAAGCAAGTTAAAGACGCAGCAATGTTGTCTCCTGAAAAAGATGAAGCTTCGACAGTTCTTTCCCCAGTGGTCGTCAAACAAGATGCGAACCTTTTCAAATGGCCTCATGAAGCCATACTTTTGCTTATTGAAGAGTATAAAGAAAGAGCAGATAAATTTGCATCTGCACAGATTTCCCAAAAAAGGCTTTGGGAGATGATCTTTGAAAAACTCATACAGAGTGGCTATGACGTTAGTGGTCCTCAGTGTGCGTCCAAGTTTAGCGGCTTGAAGAAGACTTATAAATCTGTCAAAGACCATAATGCCAAATCAGGTAATGCTACCAGAGTTTGGCACTACTTTGCTGTAATGGACAGTTTATCAGGAATGAAACCCGTTATGGCGCCTGTGAGTACAGTCTCATCGACAGGAAAGCGATCGCGAACAGAGTCGGAGAGCTCTAACGATTCTCATCCCGGAGATAGCACCCCGAAGCACTGTCCCAAGGTCTCCAACAAAGATATAATTGCAGTTATACAAAAATTAAAGCAAACCGCCGAAGAGAATCGTGAAAAACGCCACATAGAAAAAATGGAGCAGAGGGATAGGGCCTTGGCGCTGTTAGAGAAAATAGTCTCATCTTTGGAAAAATGATGCGTTTGCGACTCAACAGACTAATATTTAGGCAATATTAAGATATAGGTTTTTGGTTTATAATTGATAGTACAAAATACCTTCATTTGGTTTATTCAGGTTGTGTTCGAATTGCTTACATTTTCTACAATTATACGAAAAGCAAAGAGTTTGATTCACTGCTCATTAAATTCTTTACTTTACGTATAACTTTATAAAGTGTAATCAACCTCGAAACACCCATAAATATAAATGGAATAGTTATTTTTACGTGAAAAATATCTTTGATTCAATTATTTTAGTATCCTATTCGTTATTAACACAAAATTCTTCACAACTATTATAATAGTATTATATTAACTGCAGATTATGGTATAATTAAGGCATTTTTGCAACAGGATTATAGTCACTGATTATGGTAGAATTAAGACATTGTCTGCTCTTGTTTGTTATTTGTATTATTACGATTGTTGTACCGAACTACCCAGATAGCCAAATGTCCGTTCAATTGCATGTTAATGCTGCAAATACAATTGCAATTGATTACAACAACTTTACAGTCGTTAACGTCCGCGTCATGTGTTGTTTTTGCTAGCAATTTAGTACGGTAACCGATTGCAGCAAAATGCTAGCAATATGCCGTTAACTGATTTGCATATTTCAAGTAAATGTAAGCTCGCATTATTCCGGCACGAGTGTGACGGGTGGAAATGACAGCAACATGCTGACAAGAATAGAGCAATTAATGAGCAAATAAACGAGCAATCAATGTTAGGTCGGTTCTCGACGTCGGTTTGTTTGCGTCACTACATTTTTCGCTGTACATAATTCAAAAGTCTGCAATGCATCCAATTAATACAGTTTCAACTGCATTTGTATGTTTATTGGCTGCATAGCATACATTTTGAAATACAGCAAAAACTGAGGAACGCCAACACAGTGGATGATTTTCGTTGTACATATATCGTGAGAATCAGGTGAAACCGAATGGTCCATCCGCCCAGACGGTGAATATTTGGTATTTTTATAAGGATAGCCACTCGTTGCACTGGAAATCCCTAGGGTGATTTCGGCACGCAGAGTTTCATCGACCCGCGCGCCAAGATCACCCTAGGGATTTTTCAGTGCAACGAGTGGTTATCCCCCTAAAAATATCAAATATTCACCGTCTGGGCGGATGGAACATTCGGTTTCACCCGATTCTCACGGTATATTAGTCACATTCAATTCATCAGATAGATTAATCTCAATAAGACTTAGTTCGATGGGGTTTGGGTTTTCAACAACTATGAGGTGCACATTCACTTATGCGTTGGTATATTTATTTGTAATTAACGTACAGTAATATAAAGATTAAAGAGAGTTTTTTCTCTCTACGTAAAACGGAAAACAGGATAATGGTAGAAATGTAAGTTGAAGAGGAATACAGATACACCGAGAGTGACTATAAATCGAAACTATTATTAAAAATGAGTATAATGGAACTTATAAAAAACCATTAAATCAACAATATGTAGAGAATAAGTATGAAAAATAATTGGAAAATTATGGTGCATGTATTAGATATGTATATGTATTGTAACATTGCAAGGTGCACCTGCCGTTATAATCAGCTCCCGAACCCTTAGACGACCGTAATTAAGTAATTTGGGAATGAATGTTGGAAGCACGAATGCATTAGAGTAGCCGCGAGGCTAACACATACCTCCGAGGGGCGACCGTGACTGCACTAAGACGGTTGGCTTTATTTCTGATTTTGTTTGTTTTCTTTTTCATTTTCTCTATTATGTGGGAGACATGGCCAAACTGTTGGTGGAGTCTGACATGACACGACCGACCTAAACTTACGTGGACGATCTGGACAGTATAAGGCCCACCTAAACTCAAGGCCACTACGCTTCCGGGGGCCTAACACTACGTCAGCCAACGGAACACCCAGCGAGAACGCGGAGGAGTGCCGAGGGCACTTAGCTACGAGGGAACACGGTGGTGGAGGTGATTCCCGCCACCCCCAAGAGCCAGCGAACCGCGTTCCGCCAGAAGAATCCTCGAGGAGCACCCCTCACGACTTTCAAGTTTCGCGCGTAGTGCGGCCAAACCGCCATGTAAGGCGATCTAGCATTCGATAGACAGATCGATAATCGCCTAATTACCGAGGGTGCGCATCACCGGCGCCATGCGGTCTCGCTAGATCACTCTGGATTAGGCGAGCGATATAGCGAGGCGTCTCAAGAGCTAAGAGCTAGTTAGTTTTGCGTGTTGGCCCTTTCTTTCGTTTGTGTGGTAATTTTGAGAGTGTGTGAGCCCGCGAGGGATATCCTTGGAAAGGACAGGAGATGGACTTTGCCCACGAGGCGGAGGCTTTCGTGAGGTGGCTGGAAAGCGGTAAGCGTGAACGAACTTTACCCCTGTTCAGATTTGAATCCGGCAACGGCCGTCTGCCATCTTGCCTTTAGTAAGCCACGAGGCTCTGTAGAATCTTGGGATTCAAATACAGACGACCCCCGAGTCGGTAGGCCGTCACCAGTGTCCTCACTTTAATAGAGAATTTTCGCGGGGTATTGTAAGTACGATTTTTCGAGTCGAGATCGATAATTTTGTCGGGTTATGTCCTGCCGCACACGAGTGCGAGAAGGACAGTCTTAGTACGGCACTGTCGCCGTCTCTCTTCCTCCTGCGAGGAGGCTTAGTCGTCTAGCTCAGGCGTGAGCCTGCTTTGTTGTTGTCGCCTCTCTTCCTTTTAGTATTTCCAATTTTAGTTGGCCTAGGAAGGCAGAGTTAGGTTAAGTTAGTGTTAAGTTCCATTTGTAAATATTCAAGTAACGAGGGGGCCTAGCCTCCCGTAGGCTCGCCGGTCGCCTATACACGACCGACGGCCAGATCATTTTCTTGTTATTGTTAATTTCTTAGATTTTAGATAATTATTTATGAACACCTCGTGGTGACTATTCTGTTTATTAATTGTGATATTGTTCCGCGAGGTGCCGATTTGCCGAGTTAATTATTAGCTTTGTTTTCTTTTCCTGTTATTGCTGTCCTACGTGGAAGCTCTAGTTTTTCTAGCACTGTTGTAAAACTCGCAAATCGAGGCGAGGCCGCCTTTTACACGGCCGGCAGCCGACTAGTGCCCGAGGGGAAGTACCCCCGGGTACGCACGATTATTGTTATTAATATTTAAACTCGTTTTCATATTCTTTTCTTAATAAATTTTTATATTCTTGTTACCCCTAACTCCACGAGTAATTATTCTACGCCGAGCTCATCCTTCATTTGATCCCGACCCCTCTCCGCGGTACTGTTGCTAGCCGCGGCGCTATAGTCCGTTAGGCGTTGGTTTGTTTAGAAAATTTTGAAAGTGGCGAGTATTCGCCTGGCGCCCAACCTAATAATTTCGAATTCTCGGGTATAGCTGTGTGCAACGTCGGATTGACCCCGGAGGCTGGCTATCCGGTCCAGATCCGAGGGTCAACAAAAATCCACGTCACAGTATGTAATCTACAGTAGACATTATAAAAAAAGAAAATTCAACAAGAACAATATATCGACGGCGACGCTGCTTGCGAAAACTACCATGTGTCAGGAAAATGTGGTAGTTTTTGTAAGACATTCGAAAGTGCTAGTTTTAGTAAGGGACTAGTAGAAAAATAGAAGAGATCGAAAAGATAATAATAGAATGAGTTAAGCGTGTAAAAATACTAGGAATACTATACCGTGAGAATCAGGTGAAACTGAATGGTCCATCCGCCCAGATGGTGAATATTTGGTATTTTTATAGGGATAGCCACTCGTTGCACTGAAAATCCCTAGGGTGATTTTGGCACGCAGAGTTTCATCGACCGCGCGCCAAGATCACCCTAGGGATTTTTCAGCGCAACGAGTGGTTATCCCCCTAAAAATACCAAATATTCACCGTCTGGGCGGATGGACCATTCGGTTTCACACTTTCACCTGATTCGCACAGTAGATGTGTAGTGTAGAGTAGAATTTCACACAAAAAGCAAGAAAATAGATCATAGATACGAACATAAATATGAAAAAAAAAGAACTAAAACTTGCAAGCTAAATTACTTCCGGATCCGCTGGTACCTGGCTATCTTGTCGATGGCGTCGATTGCGGTGCCGCTGTTTCGCAACACGCAATGCGTGCTTTATCCCATACTGATATTCCCCACGTGTGGGAGTGGTGAATGTGCTACATTGAGATGCTGCTGCTGCGAATTAATAAAACCTCTTATAACTCTTTGCACCTGCAAATATAGTGATATGTTGCATAAATCAGTATTGCTAACGCCTACCAAGGAAAATTCTTGACAAATGCGTGCCACAGAGCGCCCGTACTGCAGGTAGTGTTTCTTTTCGTCTCCCCAGATACGAGAACTCCATGGCTAGTTCGTCGGTAATCGCTGTTCTCAAGAACTGATTCAAGGCATCGCCCAGATCGCGACCACCAATAAATAGTAGATACTCTTTCTGTGAGATTCCAATTCCTTTTTTTCACAAAAACATTCTCAATGCTATATTAACGTATATCGACGCCCCCAACGAAACCATCTTATCTTAATATGATAGAAAACAGCGTATCTTAGCGGTTCCTTTAAAAACAGCATTTCATAAAGTCAAGGTCGTTAAAAACAGCATATCCGTGTGTTACAAGTATAGAAGATACGCTGTTTCCGAGAACAACGCTGAGATGAGATGGTTTCGTTAGGGGTCGTCGATATACAATATGCCTTTGAACGATGCCAACCAATTCGTCCTGCTTTTTGGGATTATTTTCAAATTCCTCGTATGCCTGCATAGAGGTTAGAGGGAATCCTGCTGGTTTCATTGTTCTCCGAGGTACCCTTGCTGCGTGACAATTAAGCGCAACTAAACGGTCGATAGCTTCAGTAAACTTGCTGTAGTATAGTAAATCAAATATGATTATAGTTCTCATATGCACGTGTGGAATAATTCTGATAATTTTTGGCAAATTTAAAATTCTTCAGTTATTGAACGTCTGTTGCCTGCAGGCAAAGTAAGTATCTAAATAATAGAAGACTATGGAGATGGTCCTTATGATTCAATAGACTTATAACCACTGATGAAATTGAACTGTGACTGAAATGCTTAGTTAAGTGAAAAAATTATTTCACGCAATGTCAAAGTGGAGTATGAATCGTGCAATTCAAAAGAGTTACCTGTGACATGCCCAAGGTTGTTTGCTGTAACCAATACTTAAATATCAAGTTGCACCCTACTTTACCTCATACAACTCTAACTTACCCCATAATATGTGAGACGCACCTTTATATTTTTGGAGTTATACTTACGCCAATGCTTCTCTTACCTGCGTCTGCCTGGCTACTGAATTTCTCTCAATCTCGTTCATACGAGTGATGATAGCATTTAGCAGGTCGGGGTGTGGATTAATTGGGGGATGATTTATATGAGCGTCTGGGTCGTGATGTGGATCGAATGGGGGATGATTGTAGTAAGCGTCTGGTTCTGTCTGCCTGCGTTGTCGGTCTACCCGATTGTCGAGGTTCTGTATTAGTGTTTGTACTGCGTCGTTAGATGAAGAGTTAGATGATTGTTGGTCAGTGTTGGTTCTAGTGCCAATGATTGGCAATGTGCCCGATGTAGTTGGCGTGGGTTGTGAATGCATAAGCTCTTGTGGATCTATGAAGTGTGGCTGTACGTGAATTGATGGTGTTTCAAGGTTGTGTATTGTAACGGATCGGGTGATCTAAGCCCGAAACAATACGTCACACCGCGCACCGTCAACCGCGCACAACAAGTGACGTCAATCGGTGACTATATAAGCGCAGCGCTAACATGGCTCGAGCAGCAGTGTTAGGCAAAGCGCCACGCTGACTCACAATCCTATCCTTTCCGAGGCCAGACAGGCAAAGCGCCCTGGTACTCTTTAGAGTCATTAATTTGCACACGGAAACGACCATAGCGGCGTTTTACGTTTCGAGTCAACTACTTTCCTTATTTTCTCTTGTTCATTACATCTTACTTCATACTTCATTTATCTCCAATACAAATACAATTTGATTTATATAAACGAATGTAGGATCGTTGCGTAGCTAAACCTATGAACTTTTGATTAACTTATGTAATTTAATTTATAGAAAAATTTATCGGTTGCAACCATTTACAAATAATGACTTTATTTGACTAATTAAACTTTTTGTTAATCGGGACGGTTTCCTTTTCTTTAAAACCTTTTTCTCCGTAGGCTGAACTGACCTGACTAACATCTTGCATTTAATTAGCTAACATACAGCTTCGGTGACGACTGCACTGCACAGATCCGATACTCGCTTCGGTGCGCTTGGCGTACCCAAGTCGAGATACGGTCTCGGCAAGTGCGTCGAATCCCAAGTCTGATACAGCCTCGGTGCTGCTTGCAGCATCCAGGTCTGAGGGAGGCAGCTACGGTGTGATTCGCTCCACCCTAGTCTGTATTAGGGACTAACAAATTGATTACCTCTTCCAAGGAGCCCTAGAAATTAATCTAGAGTAAAGACACTCACAAGTAACTAGCCATACGCGATACCTTCCGTGTCGCGTAAAGCACCCGAAAAGTTACAGTATGAAACGAGTGTCTGTGTAGCGATATGTCGAATCCATAGGATTTTGCAAGTGTGCCGAATGTTGAATACAGGGCTGCAAGACTGCGGAAGGTTGATTTAATTGTGAAGAATGTGAAGAGTTGATAGTTTGTGTCGGTATAACTTGGGGTTGCTCTGTTTGTGGAGGTTCATCTGGCGCTACCAATTAAACGAAAAATGTTTTGACAAATGAAATTTTTTCAAATTCCAGATAGGGGTCATCCATATATTGCGTCACACGATTTTCTAGATTTCTAGACTCCTCCCCCCCCTATGTCACACTTTCATTGAACCCTTCCCTGCCCAGTGACGTCACACTGTAACACTTCTACCCTATAATTTATTAATCGTGCTAAATTTTGTTATCAACAATTACATCAAATTAAATTAAATTGAATCATTCTTGCAGGCCTTAAATTTTAATTTATTTTTATTAATATTCAGTTAATTAATCAGTATTATTATGGATCAAAATATATTATTTTTCTTCAATCCATGGATTAGCGCACCAATCTTTAATTGTTTTACTTGACTTGAATCGATATATTATAGTTATATATCATGTATTACTCGCTAAAGTAACATCAGTACAACAGAAAAGGTATTTGACGATCGATCCATGGGTCGAAAAATACATTACTTAGAGATTTGACTTTGTGACATCACAATATTTAAAATCCCCCGGACCCCCTTGTCACATTTTGTCACAAATCTGAGATGACCCCCCTGCCCCTTAACGTGTGACGTAATTTATGGATGGCCACAAAGCAAAGATCCAAAAAATTTCAAATTTATGTGAATTTTAATTGTTTTTAATTCGTTCAAATCCGGGATGTCTGGGCACTGTGGGTACGGGCACTGTGAGAATTGAGATGTGGGCACTGTAAACATAATTCGCTTCTGCCAGAGCCGAGTCACACCAATTGCCCTACGTATAGAAAAACTAATACTGCAGAAAGAAAATCGTAATTATCTATATGTACTCTGAATATTCTATAAAACGAGTACACTTAGTAACAAAATATTGTTTCACTATAAAACCAAAAATGATTATTAGACGCTTCGTGAAAAAATTTCTGTATTGACTTTCTTAGTATCCTTTTCATAAGTACCGATTAGTTACATTAAGCACGGCCCTGGTGCCTTCACCTAATTGGTCAAAGCAATTAGGTTAGGTCGTTTACAGTGCCCGTTTCACCCGGTCCCGATATTCCACAGTTCCCAGACTTTTACTTATTTGAAAGAAGGATTCACCGATCCATTCTCGTTTACCTGGTACGGAAGAGCTGGTTTAAGACTGTAGTCTTTCCAGGTCCTTCTTCATAGACGCCAATTGCTGTGCCATATCCAGGTTTATCCGCGTAGCGTTGAAACGTTTCTTCTTCGTGGGAACCTCGTCTGCTGACGACGTCGTACAATACCTGGGTGGCTTTTTGGATGCACGCTTATTACGCTGCATTATTCAATTATTGGGTTTTATCTAAAAAATATTGTACGTTTTAATTTACAATTCGTGATCTTCGTTTAATTTTTTATTGCACTCAATCTTTGTGCACTTTCTACGTTGCTTTAGAATTTTTGTTATCTGACACTAAATCTTTCAGAATTTTAATTGACACCCCTGTGAGAATTTTAAGAAATTCATATAATATTTCGGCTCTTCAAATAAAGTCTGGAATTGAAATTGTCTTTTTTTCGAGAGATACACTGGTACAAAAAATCACGAGTCAAAGTTGGGTGAGTGAATCAGGAATATCTCATATGTATACAATGGTGAATTCCCAACGGTAAAAATATGATTATATATTTTGATTTTTAGAGGGCATTGAATACAAGCACGGTGGAGAAAAATTATAGATGAGCTCATTCTACGTTTGTGACAACAGTAATGTAACAATATATTCTCCAGGAATAGTTTGATTCCTAACAGTTCTTTGCGATGCCCAACTAGGAATCCGGTAACATTTGGAAGCTACGTCATCAATACTGGCAATACTCAAATGATCTGTTAATCCTGAGCACTTGAAAACTCCAACAGCAGCAGATGATACGCCGACATCATAGAAGTCATGAACATTCGTGAATGTTCTGACGGCTAATGAATATGAATTTTTCACTTCCAAGATGTTTTCAATTAGACATATTGCCTTGGAACGTAGAATGCAGCAATTCTCCTTTGAATTTAAGGCAAAAAAAAACTTTCCTTTATTCAATTTTCGGTACTGCCGGATGTTAGGAAGGAGATCGGCGATTAGTGGGCCATTTTGATGTAGTTCGGAACCACCCTCTTTGTTGCTAGAAGTGTTACAGCTCATCTGTATCATATTTTGTTCCGTCAAACGATGGGCAAACTGCTGTAGTGGAAGGTCTGGCTTGCGTATAAATTTTTTGAATATTGGCATGGCATTTTCAAATGGAAACGCTGAAAACGAATCCAGAGGGCCAAGTTTCCTGACAGCGCCGACAAGGTGTAAAAGGCCATGAGTGTTATAGCTCATGAACTGGTGACCGTAAATTCCTTCACAATTTTCGACGAAGAGTTTAATCGCCATCTCTGCATACAAAATGTATTGGTTGGCAAGGGAGGGTGACGTAAGAACACGTATCGCAGAATGTAAAAGGAGAAAATGAAGATATACATTAGGATCAAGGATCCCAATTAGCACCGACGGTCCTGTATATAATAAAAATTGCCTGAACTCCGTAGCTTTGTATTTTCGGAAATCAGTAATATTCCTCGGTTTACGAGCGAAATCACGAGGACAAAAGTTCGCAATCGTCTCCAAGCGATCCGATAAAAGGTTAATTGCTTCAGCATTTAACTTTGTGAACATAGAATACTTTCCGGACACCCATGCCTCTAAAAGCTTCTTCATTACTCCCAGCAGTATAAGATGTATCCATTCAAACGGTACCTGACTGACCATGCCTATTGGAACACCTGCCAATGGACTTTCTCCTTCCTTGTGGTGATCGTAATCTTGATGTAATCTGTATTCATCGTCGGTTCGGGGGGTATGCTCTGTTCCCAAATAAACAGTTACTTGATCACCAAAACGTTGACCCTCTACCTTACACTTCGGACATGGAAAAGACGAAACATGGGACTTGTGATTTAAGATAAAAGCTCTGGCTGGAGCATCAGCAATGAATGACCGAAGCGAAATTGGGATTTTTCGACCATGAAATTCGATACCACCGTGCAGTACGACTTCAGAAATATCTGTTGTTAGTGAATTGAAGAATGCAACAGGATCACATGGCTTTGTGTTACCTCTATATACACCTGCAATGATCGGTTTGTTATTAGAAATATTAGCAATTCTGCACTGAATAGGCCAGTATTGATTATGACCACTTTTGTCAATCGCAGATCCATCGGTACTAATATCAATCTCTAGCACAGGCGGAATTGACAAAGATCGGAGCTGCAACAATGTCTGGAGGATACCCGAAACAAATCCTATGTGAAGATATTCACCTGTACCCATGTTTTGAATTGGCACTTCATCCCCGGGAGTCGATATTACCGTCCTGATATCCTTCGGTAGATCAGCAAAACAACGATGTGAACGAAGGATTGCTAATAAAGAATTCCCTTGTACATGTGGGATATTATTTCTCACCAACCAGCTTGCTAACTGCTCCCTAAACGTATAGTCAACATCTAATTTGCTATCGGAAGAGCTGTGATCGGAAAATGCTGGGTTCAAATCACTAGTATCTTTGAAACTCTCATCACTCGAAATTGGACTTTGATGATCTACTTCTACAACGTTAGTGTCCGGTTCACACATCCTGGAAGTTAATGGCAATTATACATCGGTAAGCGCAACACTGCTACCGCCACCCTGATCTGCCAAGTATTCCTGACGATTTATATGATCTTCTTCGACTCGTCTTCTTTTTTGCCTAGCCGAAATTTCATTCACAGGTTTTCTGAGACGCTTCATAATTGTTTTGTAGCTAAATCGTTTAAAAGAATCAAACAAGAGAAAAAATTTAACTGCATTGTGGATATTTGTTATGATTGTCTAGATAAATTCTACATTCTGTAAAAACTTTATAAGTGTTTACATAAGTGTAAAAAATTATTGTAAAAACAGTCCTGTCCCAAACTTAATTGGGCACTGACGTGTTTTTTTGAAATATGACTGCCGTTTTTACCAGACTTCTCGTTTACCAGCCTTTGCTTTTTCCCGTCTTTCGCGACCGAGAAATCCACGTCCTCTTACTTCATTACAATATTATATTATAGTTATACTTACATGTGAATGTCCAGGAAATTTCGTGAGGAATGAATCATCTCCACGTGTCGGTCTATGAGTACGACGCACTATGTAATTTATATTCGGAGCGGAACGATGAACGTTGACGCGCGAGCTGTACAGCACTGTACAGTACTACTGCCGCGCAGGTGTGCAGTGGGGTGATCGCGGTGTCACGTGACCTCACTCGAGTCAATCTAGCGGAAGTATATGACCGTCACCGTGCTAGGTGCGTCGTAGTACTGACAAAGGTAACAACAATAAGCGATAAAACAATGCGCGTTTATTTCGGAAATTTTCACCAGCTATAAACGAGCATTATATGCCGCAATATTTACAGCAAGATGCCGACGATAGCGAACAACTGATGCCGATTAAATATTGGCAATCCTTGGCAGAATAATGCAGTCCTTTGTATGACATACATATTGCTCTAAACTTGGTTGTAGTCATTTAATGCTGGCTAAATTGCAACATTTTCACATAACTAAATTACCGGCAAACGAGTGCAATTGGTTGATGGTCACGTTTTTCTGTCTGGGTACATACTATTGCTGTAAATTTGATTGCAGTAATTTAATGCTGGCTGAATCGCAGCATTTTTACGTGACTGAATTGCCGACAAAAGAGTGCAATTGGTTGATGGTCACTTTTGGCTATCTGGGTATTGAAAACTAAACCAAAGATGAAGATTTTATTTTGTTATGTGTGCAGGTATATGCAATAAATTTTTATAAACATTGTTTTTTAGAATGACTTGGCGTAAATGCGTTGCCGCTGTTATTAATAAACACTACAAATTCAGACAATTTATATATTCTTCATTTTATCTATAATGCCTCTGTACAATCGATTATTAAAAATATGGTGTTTAATCATACAAAATATTTGATAACTTAAAATATGGTAGGTATACACTACAGATATACAATATGATTAACTTATTTACAATTTCTTTCAAGACTTTTAACGATACAAAACAAAATGTCAACAGGTTTTATTATAATTTACTAACGGCGTAGTAGAAAAAAAAAATGCAATCAATGCCCTCGAAGTCGTCATTTTTTATCAAAAATATATTATGCAGAACGCAGCACGCCAAAATGAAATCAGGATCATGGTCGATACGATCCATGTCGAGTAGGGTGGAAATGCTGCGAAATCTTCCTTTCAGTAGTCCAAATGCTCGTTCGATAGCGATCCGAGCTGATGCATGACAAAAGTTGAAATTTTTCTGTCTCGCAGACAAATGGCCATTAGCCCGATATGGTGTTAGTAGGTTCTTAGGAATGGAATAAGCTTGCATCACCAAGTAAATGACAATAATTTGGGAATTTTTCTGGATCACTCAGGTAGCTGTCAACTTCGGAAAGACGTAAAACTCGTTGGTCATGGACGGATCCAACATTTCCCACGTAACAATGCATAAAACGACATTGGTGGTCACACACGACCTGAAACATAAAATTGCATAAATCAAATGTGCCAAAATTTAGGGCGAAACAGAAAATATGTATAAAAAAGACTCAACAATAATGTAGTACTTGAAAATTGAACAGAAAGTTGTGGGTAAAATTACTTTGGATTTGAATATAAATTACTTAATAAATTGTTTATTTATACGATTATTTCAAGTAGCTGCAATTGGATTGAGTGATGGCCTTTTTGATTGACGTAGCATGCTGGATCAATATGTGGCGCAGGAATATTGATATGCGTCCCATCTATTGCTCCAACAACTTTTGGGAAAGCACTAGAGGCGTAGAAGGCGCTGCATCAGGCCACTTAATAAAGACTGGAGACAAATCTATTAAGGCTTTCGTAACTCTTCGCACGGAGTTTAGTGCAGTTGCTCTGGCGACATTGAATTTTTCACAAATGGATCTGGAAGAAAATTGCAATGTAAAATACTTAAGGATATGGTCTACAAGTAAAAATCACCTGTACGAGTCTGGAGTTGCCATTTTGCAAATGGCAATTAGCAGTTGTTTCTCAGGCGGTATCGTCTGGCAGCCAGGCTTCTGTCGTACCAATTTGGGCTTGATAAGGTCCAATACGAACTCAAATGTCAGAGGAAATATTCCAGAACAAAAATTTATGAACGTCGATCGAAAAGCAGTCAAAACATGTAATATGAATTGTTATGAATATTTTATCATACTACCTTAATAGCGAAATGTCGGTATTACACAGTTTAAGTAAGTTATTAACGACTGCAAAGATGCTGATTACCTGATTAAGCTGTGTTAATGCATTTTATTACATTTATCAATATTAATTTCTAATTTTGACATATCAATGCAGAATTAAAATACAACTTACCTAAAATGAGATTTGAATTGTTCTTCGGTATACTGTGGTACGATAACCTCAAAGTAATTTTATATCCGTGGAATCGGCCGTTTGTCGTTGAACAGATTTGGAAACATCTCTTCGTCGTCATCGTCGCTGTCCTCTGATGAAGACGAGAACATGATGTTGTGGAAATTCATGTATCGCTAAATTCAGTAACTGACGATTATTATCCGGTCGCGCCATTGCCAAACACTTTCGTTCTTGCTAGATTACTCGCTTTCAGCGTTCGGCTTGTCGCTAACATTTTCACGCGATAGCCAAGCCGAATGGGCCAAAGCGCTACATTAAAGCGTTGGCGCTGACAGCGAAAAAGCGAGTAAGACGAACGCACCCTATGAGTGCACTGATGTATTCAGTATTCATAAATTCACGCATAATAAAGATGATACGATGTGTTTGAATGCGACCATAAAATCTCGAAACAATACTTAAAATACTTTTCATCAATTTATCTTGAGATGGAAAATCTGGAACTACGATATCTTTACTCATTACTTGTGTAACATTAGATTTAGATTTGCTATCTACCTGTGGCTCAGTATCTTTGTCAACAACAGATTGTTCGATACAATTTTTAGTTTCCAGCTCATGCGTCGCTAGATAGCTAGGAAAAGATCGTTGGTTGTCATAGGATCGATCGCATAAAGTTTTCATGCACTTGTATATTCTAATGATTCCATATGAGTTGTGAACATATTTCACGTGTGACACCATTCGCTTTATTCCAATCTTTTGAAAGGGAAATATCTGAACAGATAAGTAGTAATAATTGTTATGAATACAAAAGAAACCGTCAACAAAATGCATAAAAAGGGCTCTAAAGAGCTAGGAGACAAATTTTAACAGCAATGTTAGAAAAGGAGCTTACCTATCGGGACTGGACTCTCAAGGATAATTCTTGGCATTAGATTTTTGAATCGACAGCACATTAGATATAAAAGATTCGACACTAACGAAATGCTTGTCACCTTCAATGTTATACAAGAGTTGCTGCCAAAAAACCCATACAACCTCTGACTCAGCAAAGTACTTCGCATTCAACGCATAGTAAATTTTGAAACTGTAGTATCCGTGTCAAGCGGCGTGGTATGCGTGGTGAGCGTGAGTATGAGTACGAGAGTGTGTGTATGTGAGGACCGGGTGAGCACGAGTTAGTCGTCATCGAACCGTGCAGGTGTACGGCGCGAAGATTGTATTCGACTCCGAAATAAAGGCATTCAGAAATCATCATTGTGTCTTTCCCTTAATATCCCACAGTGGCGACGAGGATGGGATTAGCTTACCGGACAAATTGAACGGAATTAAAAAACAAAATTAAAACGGGCTGATGCGAGGTGAAAGTGATCACGTGGACTGGGAGACTATAGAAAACGCAGTGTACAGTGGAAAGACCACGTGGATTTACTCTTTAACCAAAGTGGAACTGGTGGAAATTTGCGAACGGTGGGAAGTGATCGACCAAACGAATGTATCAATAGACGTGATCCGAAAAAAACTTTCAAGGTTCGTAAAACAACAAGGTCCGTTTCTTGAATTATTGAATAAAATCGAAATCGTAGAAGAACCCACTATGGCGACCACGTCGTGGTTTGGCCATATAGAGCCGTTCCGTAAAGGAGGAAATTGGAGTGCGTTTGTACAACAGTTAGAGGCATTTATCGCATTGAACAACATTGCCGCGGGCAAGAAAGCAGCATTACTGCTAACGCAAGTGTCTCAAGAAGTGTTTGCCGAAATCCTGGTGATCTGCGAAACCGAAACACCATTGTCCTTGACGTACGAGGTATTGAAAGAAAAACTCGAGAGCCATTACCAACCGAAGCCGAATCAACAATTACAGTGGTTTATGTTCCGAGCACGAAAACAAGGTGGCAGTGAATCAATACGAGACTACACGACAACGTTGAGATCCTTAGCTTTGAAATGCCAATTTAAAACTAATGAAGTAGACAGTCAACTAAAGGATCAATTGATAACGGGTGTATTAAACCAACGCGTCAGGTACGAATTATTAAAAGCATCGGCAGACGAATCTCTTGAAAACCTAGTAAAGCTGGCAAACAGTCGAGCTCGCGGATGCCAAAGCCGCCGGTTTAGAGACTCCAAACGTTGTAAACATGGGGTCGACCTCACACAATACGGTGGCACAAGACTCCGACCTACACGCGACACAAACGGGACGAGAGAGAACAGCGACAAATAGAGGAAGGGGGAACTTCTACGGCCAAGCACCGCGAAGAGGATGGTCAGCTCCACGAGACGGGGGCAGAGGAAGACAACGACACAAAACCAATCAGGCAACAATGACGGGCTTACGAGCGAGATGACCTGCTACTGCTGTGGGGGCAATAACCACATAAAGGCAAATTGCTCGCTGAAAAATAAATACTGCAGCGAATGTGGAGCTCGGGGCCACATCTTCAAAATGTGCAGACGCGGCGGATGAAGGGACCAAACTCGAAACCAAAACTACGTCGAAGAGGGAGGAGCAACAGAGACAGAAGAGCACGTACGCGAAGAAGTCTCCGAGGGCGAAGAACGGTTTGCGAGCGATTTTTGGCCAGTTCGGGAGAGCGGTAACGTAGAGAGCGAGTTTAAAAAAAAGTTAGCCCACAGTTTGAAACGGTTAAAGTCAATAGCATACCCTTGAAGATGAAAATACATTCGGGCGCCGGAGTATCGGCAATATCTAAAAACTGTTATGAAAAATTGTTTGCGGGGATACCAATACAGACATCGGAAATTTCTTTGCGCACATACGATAAACAGAAACTACCAATCTTAGGGTAGATTCAAGTCGAAGTAGAGAAAAACGATATCAAAAGCAAGGAACTATTATATATGTAATTCGCGGAGGCAGTTGGCCGATAATGGGCAGAATTTGGTTGCAGGCGTTCGGTATGTGGCCGTTAGCGTTTCCAAATAAACCACGCGAACAAGTAAACAACACCGTGGTCGAAGCGGGGGGCGAAGACGAAATGAAAAGAAAACAAATATCGTGTAATCTCTAAGAAGAATTTCCTGGCGTGTTCGCAGCCGGCATTGGGGCATTCAATAAAGGAGAATTGAAATTAACCTTGATGGAGGGGGCCACGCCAAAATTCCTGCAACCAAGAAAGATGCCTTGGGAACTGCGCGATAAAGTAAAGAATGAATTAGCGAGATTACAGCAGCTTGCAATTATATCACCGGTAGAATTTTCTGATTGGGGCACGCCAATTATACCCGTTTTGAAGAGCGACGGCACGTTACGCCTATGCGGAGATTACAAAGTGACCCTAAATAAATATCTGGAAATTGATGGTTATCCTTTACCGCGAGTAGAAGAAATTTTAGAGACATTACGAGGGGGAAAATATTTACTAAGTTGGATCTATCGGAAGCCTACCAGCAGCTTCCATTAACACAAGAATCTCAGAAACTAGTCGTAATCAGTACCTATATCGGATTGTTTAAATATCACAGATTGCCGTACGGAGTAGCTATGGGATCGGGATCTTTTCAAAGAGTCATGACATCTCTGTTATTAGGCGTACCGGGCACGATCGTTTTTATCGACGATATTCTTATCACCGCTGCAACATTAGGGACACACACAGAGAGAGTGCAAGAGGTATTAAAGCGGTTAGGCGAAGCAGGATTGCGTTTAAAATTCGGGAAATGTAAATTTTTCGAAGACAAAGTGTGTTATTTGGGTTTCCGGATAGATAAAGAAGGGATCCGACCGTTAGCAGCGAAAATAAGGAGTGTAAAGGAAGCACCTAAGCCGAAGGACGTATCGGAACTGAGGAGCTTTTCGGGGTCAATCAATTATTACAGTCGATTTATTGAGAACATGGCCCAAAAATTGCGACCTCTGTACGCGTGTCTCGAGAAAGACAAATTCGAGTGGGATGAAGTTTGCGACAAAACATTTGAAAAAATCAAACGGGAACTAATCTCCGAAAAAATCTTAGGACATTTCGATCCCCAAAAGAAAACGGTTCTCACTTGCGACGCGTCCTCGTACGGAATAAGCGCCGTGTTGGCGCATAGAGACGAGAAAAATAACGACCGGCCGGTATGTTTTGCGAGCCGTTCTTTAACGAGTACCGAACGGAATTACACCCACCTGGACAAAGAAGGTCTGGCAATCATTTTCGGGGTGCGCAAATACTTTGAATAGGGTAAAGTCGGGATAGATGCCCCACCTAAGGGGAATGTATTTTAAAAAATTATGTGTTCTATAAAAAAATCTTTTTATTGCACGAAGTTACTTTATAAAGCTTTGGTAATATTTAGACACGAACACAGATTGTTTTTGTGACGGGCGCGGTATGGTTGTTTAATCCGAGCGGTTGATTAATAAATGAGTTTTACTAATTGGGTGAGTCCCGTCACAGACTGAATAAAATTTTAAAATAAAAGATTTACCTTTCGATAAATCGGTAAATGGGATCTATGCCGTCTAGTCCTATACAGGTCTCAATTGAAATGCTTAAACTATTTTAGAGGCTAGTTGTTATAATTAGGTGCAGATGAGGTGATTGAAATGATTGGTGAGATATTAACTAGTAAAAATGATACTATATTCTTGAACGATTGATTAAATGAAATGGTAATACGGTACGACTCGAGAGATGAACAAGAGAATATCTCTTGAGTGAATAATTAACAAAATGAAACAATAAAATATATGAGTTACTGACGTGGGGATCGTGAAGCTTTGTTACATAGGAAAATGCTAATATTATATATTAGATTCAAGGAAACAGTTAATCGCGATCCACGCGTTAGCAATATAACAACTGAATATATATGATTTTGAATATATGATTATATAACATAAATGAATATATGATTATATAATATAATGAGAATTGGTACTCTCTCTCTCTCTTCTAAATGTTAACTAAATTCTATTGGTGTGTAAGGTAACTTTAGTTCTAGAATAATATAGCGCGCGTTAGGGGATCACTATATAGGGCGCCCCTTTAGTCTTCTATTACGGGCAAAATGCAGGAATAAAATAACCCCGACCGAGATTAGGGATAAACCCAAAATACAGTAAAACAGTATTGTCTCAGTGGGAGCAGTATTCTGTGATAGTGCTATGTTGCAGCCATTGAATGCGATCAATCAGAGCAAAAATGTGTACGTGTACTAGTTGGCGAAATGATCGTAAGAATTCTGGATTCAAGCATGCATACAGCTAGTTAGGTCTAATAACGACTTAAGGTGAACAATCGTGGTAACTTAGCTTTGTTGACTTGGTGTGGCCTGGATCGGCATGGAATTTGTAGTAAATCGGATTTTATAGCCCCTCACCTTCGCAGGAACCTTGCCACCAATTCGTATGTACCACAAATGTATTTAGGGTATTTAAATGGATTAGAGCGTCTTTTAACTAGATATTGTATTTAACCGATATTTGAGTTTCACTGAGTCTAGAGTGTTTAGGACCGGATAGCTTAGGAGCACGAACGTCGAATAGTCTTTTGAATTTAGATTCGAGCACACTATAATTAGAATAGGCAAAAATGTATTAGAGAACAAACTAAGATTTTAATTGATTAAACGTTAAATTGTCTTAAACCTACATAAACCCGTAGAAGGATCTGTGGCGTGAAGCTGCGTTAATATTTAGTTATAATGTGTCCTTGCACTGAAGTTAATAATTTTAAGATAGATTTATTTTCGGGTACAGAGTCCTTTGTATTACCACTTGACTAAAAGAAGAGATCGAACACAACTCGTGGCTCAATGAATGTACACGGTTCTTTGCGTCCACGCGCTTCGCGATTTGACAGATGAAAGACGCTATTTCAAGTTCAGAGGTGACGAGGTTCCCGCGGCTGTAATGATGCGTGTATTACTGCGCGTATGAATTAGCCAATTAGGAGCCTACTTAGTGGCTAACGAGCATCTCATTGGTTTAGGGACCTACTTAGCTCGGGCGTAGGCGCGCGGGCCCTTGCTTCGTTGTGTGGTCCCATGCCGTCCCGTGCCTCACCTATAGTCAACTCACACTAACTTATTTGAGTATGCTTATATTATCTTTATAACCATATTTTACACTCTATGGTCATACGTTCATTCATTCCTTATTTTAGATCACTTATGGTGTTATTATTGCGTTATTTCAATAGACTTGTAACTTAATTTTTCCTATTTCTATAGGAAAAGAGAGGGAGAGAATTCACATCTATGAACTAATATATGGTAGTGTTATAATAAGGGGTCAGCAAAACTGGGGTTTCCAGCGTTGCCTCGCCCCTCACCACGGGGCTCCAAGTCACTGAGACTATGCAGGTTTCCTTATCGGTTTCTGCGTGACTTATGCTGCTTAAGAAAGGAGGATGTTTATTTTCTTCAAAGAAATATTATATTCTCAAGTGTGATTTGACTTGGGTTTGACTCTGGGCCACGTTCTTCGTAATTTGTGAGCAGCCAGGGTGCCCCGAAGTGCTAAGCACTGCTGCTCATAAATCACGAACGGAATCGATATTTATTTATTTCAACTTGTATTTTGTGATATACTATGAATAATTTTGGAGAATGATAGGTGTTCTGTGGATAGCTGTAGTTACGCACGTAACATTTTTTTCACCTCATATTAATGCAACTTGCGATAAATAAATGTAATGTTTTGGCCATCTCACCCCAAGGGTACGGGTGAGATGCCCCACGTATGTGGGTGAGATGCCCCATGAGGGAGAGATGGCCTCTACTGGTAATTTAGATAAAATATGAATGGAAACAATGTTTTATTTACGTGTTCCGCTTTTTTGAGCACGTTTTTCTTTCTTTCCACACTTATTGCACCTATCACAGTACATGGTACAGTTTTCGTGCATCCAGTTTTCACAGTCAATGCACTGCAACCAGTCTACCTTTTCCTTTGTATCGCAGTAATTTACCAGACATTCAATACAGCAATCCTCGTAAGAATTATTCAGAGAATCAGACGATTTTTCTTCAGAATCGCTTTCGTCTAGTGGCATTTTCTTCTTATTTTTTATTGCCTTACTTTTCGCTATTTTATCTCGCTTTGGAGCTCTATTTATGGCAACTTTGGCTCCTTTTTTCACGGGCTTTGTGTTTATTTTTTTTGTCTTGGTACAGTCACTTGAGGGTTCTGACGATTCTGCATCAACATCGCTTTCATCCACAAGCAATTTTTGTTTTGTTTTCTTCATTGTTGCTGCCTGTGTTTTTATTTTCAATCCTTTTTTGCCTTTGACGATCTTATTTCCGGTGTTATTGTTCTCTTTTTCCTCAATTTTCATTCGTTTTACATCTATTGCAGTCGACGTCGTGAGGAGTGCCGCGGACTGTTTGCGTCTTTTATTTAACGGCAGGGGGATTTTTGGTATCGGGCGGATTTCGACCAAATGTTTTGTCGGTGTTTCTTGTTGTTCTTGGGTTTCAGGGACAGTCGAGAGGACTGCTTTCAGTCCAGATACGGGACTACAAATGTTGGATGGTCCTGCAGTAGGTTCCGCTTCTAATCCACTTTCTTTCATTGCTGAAATCGGTTCGCAATTGTGTTCATGAAGATCATCAATGCGTTTAGAAACATCAGAAATTGCGAAAAAGTGATCAGGTATCGCTGTTCTATCAAACGGATGGATTCCCGTTGCTCGAAACCCAGAACTTCCTGTCTGAACAGAGGTTGCTTTCATCCAAGCTGTTCCAATAAGTGATCCTGCTTGCAGTCTAGTTATTCTTCTGTCCTGATGATGCAGCATCCAATTTGCGGTTGCTTGTTTGAAATAGTCTTTCAGTGGCTTAAAAAAAGCTCTGTCTAAGGGCTGTAAGGCTTGAGTAGTGTGGCTAGGCAAGCACAGAAGGAGTATATCGTTGGCGTCCGCGAACTCAAGCATATCTAATGCATTGGAGTGGGATATGTGTCCATCCAGTATCAGAAGAACCTTTCCTGGGACTTTTCTTGGCAAAAAATGATCTTTCAACCAAGTGAAAAAAAGTTCCGAATTAATGTATGAAGATTTCTGATTCATATAAACTTGGGATCCTGGAGGTAGTCCATCGGAGAATTCCGGTTTCTGCCGCTTGCCCTTCATAATTATTACTGGAGGAAGGAAAGTACCTTCCGCATTACAGCATGCAATTACGGTGACATTTTCTCCTCTTTCAGCCGATGTTACTACGTGAACATCTTTAGCACCTTTATTTGCAAGTACTTTTCCTGGCTTGTTATTCAATTGTAGGCCAGATTCGTCCATATTGTATATGCTCCCAGGCTTATGGAAGAAATCATATTGAGTGTAGATTTGAAACAGCAAGTCGAAAAATCCGTTCACTTCATCTCTAGACATGCCCTGACCACGTGCTACAGACAAACCCTCGGCTTGTCTGATACTCAATTCTCTGTTTCTTTCCAGAAAAGAAACTAGCCAATCGCGCCCTGCACACTGCGTTTCTTTATTAAATTTGTGACGGATGCCAAGTTTCTCAGCAAATTGATAGGCAAGACGTCGAACAGTTTGTCTATCTGGTGCAAATCCACAGGATTCAAGTCGTTGTATATGCCTTACCAAACGGCGTTCGTTCTCCGTACCCAGAGTTCCTTGTGGCCCTAGTGGAAGTTTTTCGAGAATGCCGGAACTTTTTCGACGACGTAAAGTTCGCGAGGGTATGCCGTAGTATTTTGATGCCTCATTGACACCTATTTCTCCAGCATCTATCCTTTTTATGGCCTCCCGCAGATTCTCTTCAGTCCACTGCCCCCGCTTAGCAGCGGCTTCAGTGTTTCTCTTAGTATACTTTCGGGGCATGTCTGGAAGTACAAGTGATCTTTTACTAAAGACTGTACATTTATCCACAAAGAAATATCACCAGAAAAGCGGAAAACTGGCGTAAATTTTACTGGGGCATCTATCCCGCAATTATCTGGGGCATCTCTCCCGATTGGGGAGAGATGCCTTTTTTGTAGTCACTTCCGTCGTAGTAGGTATTTTAACCTGAATCTTGACACTATGTAACCTTCAAGTACCTATCTGAGTCTACCCATGCCCATAGTACACTTTATTTATTGCTGAATAATCAGTCCTACCGCATAAATAATGTACGAAGTTACAGTAACGAAAATATTCAGAGTACTTACCAACAAACTGCAATTCCTGTGGAAGTAATCTTTTTTTTTCGAGCGTTCATACGTGCCTTCTGTCATTTCACATACTAGGAACAGTGGAAAAAATCAGTGGCGCTATCTGGCTGTTATTTTATAAAATATCGAATACTGGCCATCTCTCCCACTGGGGCATCTATCCCGACTTTACCCTATATGAGTTTTTTTTGTTCGAGAAATAATTTTTTTGTTTTAATATTGTAAAAAAAAATGAATCCAATCTTTTCGTTTCCGTCCATTATTGAGTTTTTGTTTTTCATGCATTACCCGTGCAATAAGCAACGTGTATGTGTATACACGTTTTTATAATGTTCGTTTTATATATGTGAAATAAATATATAACAGCTGTTTCGATATAGACTTCCGGGTGCCGTGTTGGTGACAGGTTAAGTAGTGAAAGTAGGAGGTGGATAGCACGAGGCTTGGGAGAACCAGTCACAGTGACACCAAGGGAAGGAAGCAGGAAGGAAGTAGAGAAAAAGAGAGGAAGAGAAGAAAAAGAAAGAGAAAGGAAGGAAGAAAGGAGGTAAGAAAAGGCAATAGAGAAGTTACCTAACCTAGAAGTGATAGCTAACAGGAGGGGAAGAGCGCAGGCGTGAATGGGGAAAGACGGACTACGTGAGTCGAAGTCAGGAGCGACTACGAGGGAGGGGAGTGAAGAGGAACTCACAGAGGAGTGGGGGACACCGAGGGGATCGCTGGAGACGATAAAGAGGGGGAGGCCGTTCAAAGCCGAAACGTGGAGCAGAGAGAGGGCAGCATCGGACGGTTCGCTGATAGAGTATTTTAAAAAGAGGAAAGCGGAAGAAGAGGAAGGAGCTGCAGAGGAGAGAATATTCAAAAGAAGTACGAAGGTAGCCAGATCACCGAAAGATAAAAAAGGGGAAAGGAAAGAGGACGGCGGGATGGAGGGAGGAGAAAGAAACAAAACCGGATCCCAAGAAAAGGAGAACGACGGACAGAAAAAAGGGATAAAAGGAGGATTAGCGGAATGGATGAAAATGATAGCGGAACAGCTGGCAGAAGGTACAAGAAATGTCCATAAAGTTAGCCCCGCCTTTTTGCATGAAATGAAAAATGGCTAGTGTGCTGGATTGTGCTCAGTACGTGCTACTTTGTGCCGTAATGAAAAAAAAAGAAAACAATTATTTGTAGATTTTATGGAGACAAATTGTTTTTAGGATAAAAGTTAGCCCCGCCGTTTTGAAAAATACTTGGAATAAATAGTGTGCTGTATTGTGCTCGATGTGTGCTACTTTGTGCCGTCGATGATTTCTTTTTTTCTCCAAAATTCATTTTTTTTTTTGACGAAAAACATTTCAACCATAAATTATAGCCCCGCCATTTTGAAAAATTCTTGAAATAAAAAGTGTGCTGTATTGTGCTTGATGTGTGCTGCTTTGTGCCGTCGATGATTTCCTTTTTTCTTCAAAATTCATTTTTTTTTTTTGACGAAAAACATTTCAACCATAAATTATAGCCCCGCCATTTTGAAAAATTCTTGAAATAAATAGTGTGCTGTATTGTGCTCGATGTGTGCTGCTTTGTGCCGTCGATGATTACCTTTTTTCTTCAAAATTCATTTTTTTTTTTACGAAAAACATTTCAACCATAAATTATAGCCCCGCCATTTTGAAAAATTCTTGAAATAAAAAGTGTGCTGTATTGTGCTTGATGTGTGCTGCTTTGTGCCGTCAATGATTTCTTTTTTTCTCCAAAATTCATTTTTTTTCTTGCCGAAAAACATTTCAACCATAAATTATAGCCCCGTCATTTTGAAAAATTCTTGAAATGAATAGTGTGCTGTATTGTGCTCAATGTGTGCTACTTTGTGCCGTATATTATACAAATTTTTTTTTTTTTTTTTTTGAGGCAAATGCGATCTTCACCATGAATTTTGCGATTTACCGTAGTTCTTAATTAAATAATTACTTTTTGTTTTTTTAAATTCACCTGTGCCATTTTGTGTTGTAAATTGGAAATCTATTTTTATAATTCCGCGTATAATGATAAAATATTTTTATTACCAAAAAATATGCAGACTCATTATCGAGCGACAGTAAGTATTGTTAATCAATTTGTATTGTGTTACAAATCACAAACTTTTAATTTGGGTAGACAATATCCAGCGAAGGGATGCAACAGTCCGTTCGTCCTAACCAACCGAGATCGTCTGAATATCTTATTTTCCGTTTCATTACTGAAGTAATAGACTGAATCAATTAAATTTTTAAAAACAAATTACTTGGATAATGAAAAATTGTAGAACGTAGTCTACAAGTTTCATTGCGATAATTTCAGCGAAATTATTTAATCTTCATGCAGTCAGGGACACGTATTCCTATTTTCGCTCCTCAGTCATGCTTATATAATAGATTACATGTGAAGGAGCAAGGTAGTCCTTATTTGGGGTGCCGCGAATTTTCATATGTTTATCCTTTCGATCAGTTGTAAACAAATTTAAAGAAAAATGGGATTTGGGATACTTGCACTTACTAACTTTTTCCAAGCCTGCTAATTGTTGGAAAACCTAATACCTATCGGAATCTATAGTATGATCTTGTAATTACCTGCAAAACAAATAATATCCTCGTGTTTTATAATGGCGGTACTTCTTTATACATAAACTCGTACCTACACTTTTGGACCTTCGAGTTCCAATTTTTTCTTACTTCAGGATATGAGACAGAATAGGAAAAAAAATCATGAGTCCGTTTTTGATGTATATTTTGATATCCTGAGGTATGAAAAAAAGACGAAGACCCCGAAGTCCAGAAGTGTACACGTTTATAAAGAATTCCCCGTACATACGTTACCCGATGACTGTTGGATCGCCTTAACGGGAGGCAGCAGTACTAAATTATTTGAGTATTTCCTTGGTGTCGCACCGCGCGCTTTTGTCTATGGTAGCCGTCGGTTTACGCGTGTTTGAAGTCCACGTTCTACTGACAATAAGTGGGTGGTATGCATTTGTACGTTAAACAGCAGAGGTAAAGGACCTAGCAGTTGGTTACCACATAGTCATGTGAAAACAGAATTCATAAAGCGTTGAACTAATTAGTTACATAGTGAACTAACTGCAAAATATAGTAGAGCATCAATATTATTTATCTGAGATTTTTCATCCATAGTTCCTCGTAAGTATTTATCTGATTTTTGTTTGATAAAAAGTGGTAGACGTGGTGGTACTTTCAAGGTATATCTTTCACTTATAAGATCAATGTTGATAATTTTTCAGTGGACTCAGCTAGGAGTAAATTTATATATTTTAATGACATTATCAGCATTGTTGTGGAAGTCTTTTTTTTTAAATATCATTGGAACAAAATTCTCATCAATTAATGATCAATAAAACACAGTAATTCATTACGAAATCATTTTTACACGTAATTTTAGATGGACGTGTTCATAAAAACTCAAGATGGAGATATTTAGTCAGATCCAAACCGTATATTAAATCATTTGAAATATTCACGCTTTCAAATTGCAGGTAGTTTGTTTATTCTACTACTTACTACGCAGTTGAAACTATAAATCTGCGAGTTCATTTATAAATGCATCATACATCATACATTGTTGTACTTTCAGAATAAATAATAGTCAGAAATCTACACCTTTAGATTTACGGCATAATGGATGACCGACCTTCCATCAGGCAACTTCGGGAGTTACTCAAATTAAAAAATTATAAAGCTGTCATTAACGACGATGGTTCGGTGGCGGTACCATCATCCCAAGTATTTATGGATTTGTCCAATGCTATGGATAGTACAGAACGTTTAAAACCGAAAAATATTTATACTATTTTGAAATTTAACCGTCATAATATGCATACTGATATCTTGGAATTCTATAATATCGTATATGAACCTCCAATTAAGTATGACCCAAATTCAGACGACTCTGATAATGAAGATCATAATATCCACTTTACGGTCGACATCAGACCTATTTGGAATGACGTACAAACCGAAGAAGTCATGTACAATTTCAAAAATCGTTGTCGAGCTGTAGGTACTCTCAAACGACAATCATGGACTAATTTCTTATTCGAAGAAATATTTAAATTGACCAAAATCCAATGTCCTCTGACATTCAAACGATCAAAAACGTCCGGCTCTGGGTTTGCAATTACAGTTTATGGCTATTGTTCTGAATGCGGTTGTAAGTTCAACGGAAAGGTCGCAAATGAGCCAACGAATGATGGTGATCCTATATACATGGAATGTTCTGTCGTCAATTATGATTCTTCATTTCGGCACAACAAAAAACGACAATTAAAAGGATCGAAACGAATCCAAGTGGCAACAGAGATGGTTGAAAATAAAACTTTGCCTGTGATATGGAGACGTAAAGAAATGGATAGGCTTGCTGATGTGGGTGATCCAGAGCCACCTCATTTGTTCAGACTAAACACTCTCAGAAAAGCTAAACAAGAACGACAACACAATTTAATGGGTATAAAGGATAATATCTATCAAAGCTTGCATTTATTGAAATACAGTCCACAAACTCAAAGAGCTATTAGAAATATTGCTTTAGATCCTTTTTGTGTCCATTATTGGACTGATGAACAGATAGCCGTGTATGAAAAATATCATCAAGTTCTGTACATCGATGCAACTGGCTCATTGATGAGAAGTGTACCATTACCAAACGGAGAATTAAGCTCACATATTTATTTATATCAAGCCGTTGCAAAGATTGAAGAAAAAACTGGTCCCGTCTTCCAAATGATCTCATCGATTCAAAACACAAATTTCATTACTACCTGGTTAATGGAATTTTTACGAATTGGATCCACTCACAAGACTAATTTTCCTTTTCCGAATGAGGTAATAACAGATTTTGACCGTGCATTAATGGGCGCAGTACTACGAGCATTTGCAAAACAATATAGTCTGGCAGATTATCTAACTGTGTGTTTCAACTTGATTAACAACGGGCGAGTTCAAGTTCCGTCTTGTTTTATACGTCTAGATATTTGCCACTTTATGAACATGGTGGCAAAATGGAAATTCTGGCGTGAATATCCTTCTAGAGTCAAACTATTTTACGTCAACTGTATAGCTGTTTTGAGGAATCAGACCGCCTTAGCAGGAATTGAAAATCATGCCAAAGCCATATTTACTACAGCTTTAAATAGTAACCTCAGTCCTGGAAATTCTACCGATAGTGCTCGACACTTTTTGACAATGGCGATTCGAGGTGTCAAAGTAGCTGAAGAGCATCTTGAATCTAATGAAAATGGACAAGAGTCGGAAGGTAATTCAGATAAGCGTGATTCTGAGATTGATGATCAAATCAATGATAAAGAGTTATTAAATACGAATATTGTTACATGGGCCACTGGTTTATACAAGACATGTGAAAATGAAATCGCTCTTGAAGAGGAAACGAGTAACGTCAATGGGTTTTATTGTCCTAAGGTTGCAAAGAAATTAAGAGTCCTACTTCCATATTTTCCGCTGTTTTCTGAAGTAATGCCACCAATATTTGGTTATGGATCGGAAAGGCCAACATCAGCACCAGTCGAATCAGAATTCAATGATTTGAAACACCGAGTTCTAAGAGATGATAAAAGGCCCATGCGAGCAGATTATTTTGTTTCCCGTCATTTATCTAGCTTTTCTAGTAAATTAAAACTTGCTGTAGCTAGTGGGAAATCTCACGATATTGTTCGGGAATTGAATAACACTGATAACGTTAATGATGCACAGCTAAATTTTGTCAAGAAAGACGATAATAACGAATACTCTATTCCGGAAAAAGGTTCAGTGTCTGTTGAAGAGAATTGTCATTTGAGTCACATTTTTATGAAAACAGAAAGTAACACCGAGCAGCGTAAAGAAGCTGAATGTGAACCGAATTTACCCACCATAAATAAACCAATAGAGACTGAAAATAATTTCGAATTGAGCCTTGCTACAACTACAGATGATTCCAGCAATGTCCGAAAAGAATTTAACGATGGTAGACTCTCTGAGGAATTGCTAGCAACTAGATCCGAATTAGACTCTCGCAAAGTTGATAAACTATGTATCTCTAACAAAGAGAATGATGATCCGAATTTTTCAATTACAACGGATATTATTAAAAGCAAGCGAAAAAAAATGGATGAAGTTGAATTCTTCAACGATTTAACAGAGTTAAAATCTGAATTGTATTTCGCGCCTCTTCCTCATGATCAACTGTAGTACCCTCAACTTACACCGATGTCGCCACCATTGTTTAAAGTAAAAATTTCCGTTGGCTGCCTGTCTAGGCATTACGTTAGCTCATTCTTCTTCTTGGTGCCGATGAGACCACAACGTGAAGAAATGGGACGAAAAAGAAGACACAGTTCACACAGTGATAGCTCAGATAAAGAAAATAAGGAATCTGCAATAATAAAGAGGATTCGAAGACTGGAGAGAAAGCTCAAGCATAAGAAGAAAAGACAGCATCGTCGTAAACATTCATCAGATTCTGAATCTTCGATAGTGATCGACAAACAAGGACGCCATGATTACACGCCATCGAAATCTGCGAATTCGTTGTCGTCTGACACTAATCAACGACAACTTCGTATGCATTCATTGTCGGATTCTGAAGAGGTTTCGAGGCATGAAACTAGTCAAATACGTAAGTCATTAAAGATAATAGTGGTATATATGTGTACCAGCTCTAACCGGTACTAGGGATATGCGTCCCTCGCCACGTGGCTGCTGAGTGCCGAATGGCGCTAGTAGTTGTTTGTTCGACAGACACTAATCTGTTCGGATTGTTCAGGCTCTAACCTGTAATGCTAAAATCGTTATTCGATTTTCTGGAACACTCAATCGGGCTCTAACCTGAGAGAGAAATTTTTGACTTGTTCAGACCTAACCTATCAGAAATGCTCACAGTTGGACTTGTTTTACTCAGTTAAATCAAGTAGAAATGGTTCTTCATAGGGTTATTCTGATAATTATAGGTAGTCATGGTGGAGATGAGAATAACAAGACAAGTGAAACAATCCAGGCGCAAGCCTTGTTGGACGCTAATCCAAAAGAAGCTCAACCTGCTGGGGAAAAATCTTCCGAGCCAGTTGATGACCCACTGGGAGAGGAAGTTTTGAATGCTATAGGAAAGCGCTTCGCAGAGGGTAGAGTCCTTGCTCCAGCCATTCATAAAGATATGGCATCTAGATGGGAGGAAATCCTTAAGCTTGGACTGCCATCAGAAGACAGGATGGCCATTATCAAAAAATACCCACCCCCGAGTAACTGTACCTTAATCGACCCACCGAAGCTCAATTTAGAGGTCAAGTTTCCATTACAGGAAGCAATTTTAAAAAGAGACGGACGTATTTTATCAAAACAAGAAAAGTTGACAGCATGCCTGGGGGCTATCGGGAAAACGCTTTCCATACTTTTCAAAAATGGATATAGCGAAGAAAATCTGCTTTTGATTGAATGTTTGGGCGATACAAGCCGCCTCTTGGCGGATTTACAGCATGATGAAACTGTCATCAGGAGGAGTTTATTGTTGTCAAACATCAATACAAATCTGAAGAATACACTCAGTGCCACGCCAATAGATGAGTGGCTGTTTGGTAAAGAATTAGCAGAGAATGTTAAGGCAGCAAAGCTAATCGAAAACTCAGCTAAGGATTTCAAACCGGCAGGAAAGCCCCAGACATTTAAGCAGTCAAAAAACTGGAAGGGCCCGCTCCGTCAGCAACGACCCAAAAATCCGCAGGCCACAACGAGCGGGCAAAAATATCCAACACCAACTTCAGGCAGGGCATCGCGCCCACAACACTTTCAGAGAACATCGCAGCGGAAGGACAACTCCAATTACGGAAAGAAACGATACTAAGTCCTGTAAGTCAAATAGCGGGTAGACTAAGGTTGTTCAAGAGAGAGTGGAAAAGCCTCACACCCGATCCAAAGATTATGTCCTGGATTCAAGGGTATAAAATACCTTTTGCATCTAAAGTGGTGCAATTGATACCCCCTAAATGCCCAACCTGGTCGAAAGAGGAAAGATGTCAAATTCACTTACAAATCTCTGCTTTACTAGAAAAGGGGGCAATAGTACAATGCAACCCATGCCAAGACCAATATATCTCAAATATATTTCTAGTTCCAAAGCCTGATGGGACTAGTAGACTGATTTTGAATCTTAAAAAATTAAACAATTTCATTCAGACTCAACATTTCAAATTAGAAGACTACAGGACAGCGATAAATTTAATTAACGAGAAATGGTATATGGCGACGTTAGATCTAAAAGACGCTTATTATTTGATATCAATTGCTGAGTCTGATAGGAAATACTTAAGATTCAGATTTGAAAATAGTTTATTTGAATTTACTTGCCTACCTTTTGGACTTTGCACGGCTCCTTTTGTCTTTACCAAGCTTCTGAAGCCAGTGGCAACTTCATTAAGAAGTTTGGGTTATCTTTCAGTAGTCTACTTGGATGATTTTTTGTTACTGGGAAAATCGTATAAAGAATGTTTAGCTAATGTTACAAAGACTCGACAATTTTTACATAGTCTCGGATTCATAGTTAATGATGAAAAAAGCCAAGTTACCCCATCGATGAAGTGTAAATTTCTGGGTTTTGTCTTTGACTCAAATCGAATGATAATTGAACTGCCCCAAAAGAAAAGAGATCAAATAAGAAAACAGATAGAGAAGTTAAGCTCTCTAGAAAGGTGTAAAATAAGGGAATTTGCAAGTCTGGTTGGCCTATTGGTATCTTGCTGCCCTGCGGTGAGATACGGATGGAGTCATACAAAGATATTGGAAAGAGAAAAGTATTTGGCTCTCAAAAAAAATCGGGACGATTACGGTAAAGTAATGCCACTGAGCGATAAATTGCAAGCGGATCTCCGTTGGTGGAGATCATCCATAGTATCATCTTTCAATCATATCAAAAATATTCATTTTTGTATAGAAATTTTTACAGACGCATCACTGTCCGGTTGGGGCGCTGTTTGTGGTAAAGAAAAGACTCATGGTCATTGGCATGAGGACGAACGCACACACCACATTAATTATTTAGAGCTAAAAGCAGCCTTTCTCGGGTTAAAATGGTTTGCTAACTCATTACGAAATTGCGATGTATTACTACGAATAGATAATACCACGGCTATTTCGTACATAAATAGAATGGGTGGCATCCAATTTGTAAAACTGAACCAAATCACCAAAGAGATTTGGAGATGGTGTGAGGATCGAGGTTTATGGATTTTCGCGTCATATATAAGCTCTATCGAAAATTCTGAAGCAGATGCAGAATCTCGGAGGGTTAAGCCAGAGACAGAATTCGAAATAGCGGATACGGCTTTCGAAAAAATCATACGAGTTTTCGGAAGTCCGGAAATTGACTTGTTTGCAAGTAGGGTCAATACAAAGTGCAAAAGATATATATCTTGGTACAAAGACCCAGATGCCCTGGCTTCGGATGCATTTACAATCTCGTGGAAACCCTTTTATTTCTACGCTTTCCCACCATTCGCGATTATTCTGAAAGTGCTACAAAAAATTAGAGATGAAAAGGCCGAGGGAATTGTAGTGGTCCCCAAATGGCCTGCCCAACCCTGGTTTCCGCTTTTCCATTCGATGCTCGTTTCTGAACCTATTTATTTTAATCCTGACTATAACCTGCTAATTTCTTGTAATAGAGAACCACATCCCCTTTGGCGGAGTCTTACCCTGGTGGGAGGCAGATTATCAGGAAATCGTACGAATTAAAGAATATTCCTGAATCATCAATCGAGGTGATGATTTCTTCATTAAGCGAATCATCCCTAAAGCAGTATAATTCTTCTCTGAAGAAATGGTGGACGTTTTGTAAGCAGAGAGGGATCAACCATTTTACTAAGTCAGTTCCTGACATTCTTACGTGCTTAACAGAAGAATTTGAGAAGGGAGCATCGCATGGATCGTTAAATTGTCTTCGATCCGCGATCTCTCTAATAATTGATACCGACATATCAAATGATCCTAAGCTCAGACGGTTTTTTAAAGGAATTTATAACTTGAGACCATCAAGACCTCGGTATGAGTCAACTTGGGATCCTAAAACCGTCTTAGATCTTTTCTTGTCATGGCCGGCAGATGATCAAATGAGCCAAAAGGACCTCTCTATGAAACTCATAACACTTCTTGCTCTGGTTACGGGTCACAGATTACAGACATTTTCACTAATAGACGTTAGAAATATTCGTGAGACTCCAGAGGTTATCGAAATCAAAATTCCTGATAGAATTAAGACGTCCGGACCAAACAAAAAACAACCATGCCTGTTTTTACCTACATACAATATTAATAGAAAGATTTGCGTAGCATCCACTTTAAAAACTTATTTGGAAAAAACGAAATTGTTACGTGGTAGCATAACTAAACTTTTCATCTCTCTAAAGAAACCCTTTCGAGCGATTTCAAGTCAAACTCTAAGTCGCTGGGTTAAGGAAACTATAAGCAGAGGCGGCGTGGATACTAACGTGTTTACTGCTTATAGTACGCGACATGCTGCTACGTCAGCAGCAAAACGGAGAGGAGTAGATATAGGTCTTATTAGAAAAACTGCTAGTTGGACAGAGTCATCAGCAACGTTTGCTAAGTTTCATGACAGAAAGATTATAGCAAATAGTTCCACCTTTGCAAATGCCATATTAGAATAAGCAAAACCTTGGCCTTGGGCCTTTATTCATATATTATCTTAACACTTAGGGTCAGAAGGTCCAGTTGGATACTTCAAGTCCATTGTAAAGGCACAATACGTGTCCTTGATAATAAAGTTTTTCTTACTTTATTATAGTCTTTTATGCTGTAACTAGCTTTAAACATCTACAGTTGATCATGAGGAAGAGGCGCGAAATACAATTATATGATTGAACGAACTTACCTAAGTGATGTTCAATCAGGATTGTATGAGCGCCTCTTCCGAAGTGATCAAATCCCACCCTATAATTCCCAATCCTAAACGCTCTTAGGATCCCTAAAACGTTACAGCATAGCTTTAAAGAGAATGAGCTAACGTAATGCCTAGACAGGCAGCCAACGGAAATTTTTACTTTAAACAATGGTGGCGACATCGGTGTAAGTTGAGGGTACTACAGTTGATCACTTCGGAAGAGGCGCTCATACAATCCTGATTGAACATCACTTAGGTAAGTTCGTTCAATCATATAATTAAACTGGCGTAACAAAAACCGCAGGGGGAGCTCTCATAGATACGGTGATCCGTACCCTCAATTCGATCCAACACTCCCGGGTAAGCTCATGCTTCCTATTATCATCAATGGAAATTTTTGTTCAAATGTTCATCACGCTGAAAAGATTTTCGTCGTCAAAAATACTTGTCCATTTGACAGTGCATGTCAAATAATAGCTACAAGTATAAGAAATAATGCACTTTATGAACAAGCTATTGCGGAAGTAGACAATGCAATTTATGCATGTGCTCGTACTTTAATTGATCATGGCTGCAAAGTAAAATTCAATAGAGAACGAGCACAATTTCTTTCACAAGTAAAATTATTTGCAATTGATTTATCTGCATCTATTATTAATGTGAATGCTGCAACAAATATTTCTAATCTGATGAGGGAACTGTTAGCTGAAACTCCTTCGTGCATAACAACTTATAGATGTGAAAAATGTTATGCAGAAGATAGGACAATTTCCGCTGTCATTGATGTCAATCATGACATTTTACGAAATCAAGGGTTTTCAAATTTAGCTGCAGCAATTGAAGGCGGTTTTTTTATACCAAAAGCACCTTGTTGTAATCAGATAAAAAGTGTAATACGAAAGTATGGACCGATGCTGATGGTTGATACTGATCGTGGTGATCGCAAGCTCACTAAGTTAAACGACATACCACTTGAAGTAAATGTACTAGAAGCCTCATCACTAAGAAAATATGGACTCGCGGGTATCATTGCATACCATGGTACATTTAGAATCGGATCTATTGGTCATTATACCGCATTCATAAAGATGTACGAAAGATGGGTACAATTTGACGGAGACTCGAAGGCCGGAAAGTCATTAGCCGTTAATGATAATACTAAAATTCAGGCACACATGTGTGTCTACACATGTATATAAACGACATGTTAATATTTCAAATAAATATTTTATATAATTATATTATACGTGACTGTTGATTTTTACGAACGATTACAATAAAGTTATTTTCACTCAATTTTTATTATTTTATTCTCATTATGATAATTATTGTTATTGATATTATTATATGATAACTTAGAAACGGTAGTAAATTTGCAGTTTCCCGAGATGATCTGCCAAGTCCAAATTCACAGCATCCCGATTTAATAAGTGCTTTGCAATTTTTATTAAAATACATAGAGGTAAGTATCACTCTTCGCATCTAGCAGGTCAATTATAGAACTTTTGCATCAATTTGTCTTCAAGATTCGGATGTCTCGCATTGCGCATTCCGTCCATTCAAGAATCATGAGTCTCTGAACGACAAATCAGCGAGTCGTTGTACAACGTTTGTAAAAGTTATTTTCAGCGTTATTATAGGGTGAAAGTGCCAAGTAAACAGAATCACCTGTAACGACAAATTCGAAAATTGAAAAAGTAGCAGAACAAACATTTATAATCGGATTATTATGTCTCAACAAAAAATTATATAAATAAGATTTTATAATATACGGCACAAAGTAGCACACATCGAGCACAATACAGCACACTATTTATTTCAAGAATTTTTCAAAATGGCGGGGCTATAATTTATGGTTGAAATGTTTTTCGTCAAAAAAAAAAATGAATTTTGAAGAAAAAAGGAAATCATCGACGGCACAAAGCAGCACACATCGAGCACAATACAGCACACTATTTATTTCAAGAATTTTTCAAAATGGCGGGGCTATAATTTATGGTTGAAATGTTTTTCGTAAAAAAAAAAATGAATTTTGAAGAAAAAAGGAAATCATCGACGGCACAAAGCAGCACACATCGAGCACAATACAGCACACTATTTATTTCAAGAATTTTTCAAAATGGAGGGGCTAACTTTCAACCTGAAAACAATTTGTCTTCATAAAACCTATAAATAATTGTTTTCTTTCTTTTTCTTTACGGCACAAAGTAGCACGTACTGAGCACAATCCAGCACACTAGCCATTTTTCATCTCATGCAAAAAGGCGGGGCTAACTTTATGGACATGTACAAGAACGGTGACAGAAGAAATTAAGAAATTAAGAGAAGAGATGGAAATGGGAAGGAAAGAAGCGAGGGAAGAAGTGTTAAGCCTGAGAAGAGACCTAGAAGAGTCAATAAGACAAGGGAGAGAAGAAAGAGAGAGACTGAAAGGAAGAATAGAGGAACTAGAAGAAGAGGGGAAAAGGAGGAAGACAAAAGTAGAGGAGAGAAGAGAAAAAGAAATGAGAGAAGAGGAAGAGAGGATGAGAAGGGTGTTGGAAGAAGCTAGCGAAAGAGAGAAAAGAAAAGAAAGGGAACAAGAAGATAGAGTAAAAGAGCTCGAAGACATGTGGGAAAGGAGAGATAAACAAGAAAGAAGAAACAATATCATTATCAGAGGGGATGACGTGAATGCGGAAGCCGGGACAGAAAGGGCCGCAAGAGAGGTCATAGAGAAGGTACTACTAGGGCACAACGCAAAAATAAAAGAAGCGATAGCTCTAGGTAGGGAGAGGAAAGCAATAATGGTAACATTGGAGTGCTGGGAGGAAAAGAAGCAGATCATGTCCATGAAGGGAAAGCTGAAAGGCTGCAGAATCTACATCGACGAAGACCTAACAAAAAAGGAGAGGGAAGTACAAAGAGAACTACTAGACAGGGCTAGGTCAGAAAGAGAGAGAGGGGAGAGAGTAAAAGTGGCATATCAAAAGATATGGATTGGGGAGAATCTCTGGGTTTGGGACAAGGAGCTAGGGGACATAAGGGAAATCGAACAGATAAGGGGGAATGCAGGGAGAGGGGGAGGTCGGGTAAGAGGGAGGGGATAGGACAGTAAAGATGAAAAGGGGGCGAAGGTACTATTCTGGAATGTAGCTGGGGTCAGAGGAAAAGACGAGGAATTTTGGGAGTATGTAAAAGGATTCGAGATAGTAGGACTGACAGAAACCTGGATGGAAGAAAAAGAATGGGAAGGGTGGAAAAAGGTGCTGTCAAGAGGATGGAGGTGGGAATGCCAGGAAGCAGTAAGAACAGAAAAGAAGGGAAGAGCAAAAGGAGGAATGATAACAGGAATAAGAGAAGAAATAGCCACGACAGAAGAGAGAGGAAGAGCGGAGGAAGGAATACAAGAAAGAAAGGCCAAAATAAGAGGCAGTGCATGAAGAATCATAACGGTGTACAATAGAGGAGGGGACAGAGAGAAACTGAGTAAATTAGAAGAATTGGTAGGCGAGGAACAGGAGAAAGGGAAACTCCTGATAGGGGGAGACTTCAATGCCAGAATAGGAGAAAAAGGAATCAGGGTGGAAGGAGAAGACAAGAAAGAAGAAAAGAGGGAGGCAAAGGACAAAACAATAAACAAAGAAGGAGAACAAGTTATAGAGACAACAAGAAGAAGGGGGTGGACGATATTAAACGGGAACGTGAAGGGAGACGAGAAGGGGGAAACGACATACAGGAGGAACGAGGTAGCGACCACAATAGACTACTGCATAGTGAACGTAGAGACATGGGTAGAAATAGAAAAGATGGAAATAGAGAAGAGGATAGAATCAGACCACCAGCCAATGACTGTAACAATTAAAGGAGAAAAACAAAGGGAGTGGAACAGAGAGGAGGAAGTAAGAGAGAGACAAGTATGGGGAAAGAAAGAAACAGAAGAATTTAAGAGAAGAACGGAAGATATAAAGTGGGAAGAAGCAGAGTTGGAAGAGGAGTGGAAAGAGTTAACAGAGAAGGTGAAGGCTCTCACAACCAGGAGAAAGAGAAAGAAGAAATGGAGTATAGGGAAGGAGGAGTGGTGGGATGGGGAGTGTAGAGAACAAAAGAAGAAAGTCCAGAGAGCATGGAAAAAAGTAGAAACAAGCGAAGAGGGGGGGGGGGGGGGAGGGAGATAGAAGAATTCAGAAGAGAAAGAGGGAGCTACAAGACCATGTGCAGCAAGAAGAAACAAGAGTGGAGAGAGAAAGAAGATACGGCAATAGAAGCAATAAAGGAGGAAGGAGAGATGTGGAAGTATATAAATAAGCACAGGAAGAAACGAACGGGGGTGAGCGACAAGATAAAAATGGAAGAGTGGACGAAACACTTCATAGAGCTACTGGGAGGCAGGGAGGAGAAATGCAGAGAGAAGAGTGAAGAGGAAGAAAACGAGGAAGAAGATGCAGATGGGAGGAGAGAGACACAAAAAGAAAAAGAAGAGGAAGAGAAAGAAATAAAAGAAGAAGTGAGAAATAAAATTGGAAAGCTGAAAACAGGAAAAGCAGAGGGTGAAGACGGGATAAAGAATGAGGCGTGGATAGCAGGGGGGCAGAGTATAATGAGAAAGTTAGAAGAAATCATCTGGCAGACTTGGACAGGAAAAGGATATATAGAGGAATGGAGGAATGGAATAGTAGTACCAGTACATAAAAAGGGAAATACAGAGGAGGTAAAGAACTACAGAGGAGTAATGCTGACACAAACGGCCTACAAGATATACACGATGATTCTGAATTACAAGATAATAAAAGAGCTAGAAGAAAAAGGAGGGTTAGATGAAGCACAGATGGGATTCAGAGGAGGTAGGGGAGGAATCGATGACATATATATATAATAAAACACGTAGTAGGAAAAAAGCTAAGAGAGAAGAAAGGCAAAGTGTATCTGACGTTCGTAGACCTGAAAGCAGCATTCGACAAGCTAGACAGGAAAACGCTATGGGAAGCAATGAAGGAGAGAGGAATAAGAAGAGAAACGATAAGGAGAGTAAAACAGATATATAAGGAGCCCAGGTGTAAAATCAGAGTAGGAAACGAGACCTCGAAAGAATTCTGGGTAGACAAGGGGGTGAGACAAGGGTGTCCACTAAGTCCAACCCTATTCAACATACATGTAGCCGACATGGAAGACACCATGAGAAAAGGACAGGACGGGGGAGTGGTGATAGGGAAAGAAAAAATTTGGACCCTGGGATATGCAGATGATATTGTTCTACTGGCCGAAGATGAGAAAGGCATGAAACAGATGGTAGAGAGAGTGGACAGGTACTTCAAAAAGAGGAAATTGGAGGTGAACAAGGAGAAAACAAAGATTATGGTGTGCTGCAAAGGAAAAGGAAGAAGAAAGAGACAGAAATGGACATGGGGAGAAGATGCAATGGAGGAAGTAGATGAAATGAAGTATCTGGGTTACGTGCTGAGCAGGAGCAATAGCGAAGGCCCACACATAAAAGACAGACTAGGAAAAGCTAGGAAAGTGATGGGGGCGCTATGGGGAATAGGAGAAAGAAAGTTCAAGGGGGATATAGGTTGGAGAATGAAAGTATTTGATGCAGTAGTAGGGGGAATCATCCTATACGGGGCAGAAATCTGGGGATGGGAAGAGAAGGAGGAGCTCGAGAGGTTGCAAGAGAGATACATTAGGTGGGTGCTCGGGCTAGACAAAGCAACCCCGGGGTATATCGTAAGAGAAGAGATGAAGAGGAACAAGATAAGGGTAAGGGCAGGAAGAAGAGCGATAAGATATGAAGAGAAGATCAGAACAGAAGAAAAGAGGAAACTGATAAGGGAATGCTGGGAGGAAAGAAGAAAAATTGAAGCAAAAGGGGTAGAAGACAGATGGGGGGAAGAGAGAAAGAAGTACCTATGGAGATGTGGACTGGGAGCAGCGGGAATAGAAGAATACAGAACAAATGTGGGCTCTATAGAAGACAGGGCAGTACAAAGAGACAAGGAAGTATAAGAGCAGGAGAGAATGAACCAGATCTGGAGCTCAAGAAGTGTACCGAGATATAAAGAAATAAGAGAGGTAGGGGTACCGAAGTACACCAAAGGGAAAAGAAAAAGAGGGGGAAAGGATGTAAAAGTAGTAGCAAGAATAAGATGCGGGAATGAAGAGAGAGGAACGAAATACTGGCCAAAGGAAGAAGGAAGAAGATGTAGAATATGCAGAGAAAAGAGAAAACCCTAGAGCACCCAACAGGACATGTAGAGAAATGGAGGGAGTGGAAGGAAAAATAGAACACATACTGAGCGCAGAAGGAAGAGGACTAAAGTGGGGAAAGGAGCTCAGAAAAAGAAGAGAAGAAGTAGAAAGGAAGGAAAAAGAACAGTGGGAAAGCTAGAGAACAGACAGATAAGGACAAGCAGAAGGGTACCAGCGCAACCAAAGAGTAACAAGAAGAGCGAGAGCAGTACGGAAAGGCCGAACAAATAGAAGGTGGTGGCGCGGATTGGGAAGTAGGGAAGGTGAAAGCCGGGGGAATAACATGGGAATGGGACGAGATAAAGGAGGAGTGGAAGAAGTGTTAGGGATAAATAAAAGATAAACCAAAGAGGAAAGATGGGGAGGGGTAACATAGCAGGATCTGACCTGATGGTATGTTTTGTCTTTCTTGTGATGTTATGGTTAGTCAGTGTGACATTGATTTTATTTTAAGTGAGCCAATGGGTGTGGGGGAGGATTAATGATGGAAGCAGAGGACATAGTGTAAAGACGTAGTAGATGTAGCTAGTCAAAGTAAGCCGCGAAAGGTCAAACAAAAGAAGGGACTTATAAACATAAGTAGTATTAGGAGTGAGACAGTGACAGGGGCGTATACGCAGACAATGTAACACGATTTGATTTTGATTTAAATGGTATGTTTCTTTATAAGTTGAAGTAAAATGCAGCGATTTATCACGAAAGATTTTTATTTATTTTATTTTATTTTGTTTTAGTATTATTATCTTAGTATTATAATTTTTATTTTGTTTTTGAAGTATCATAAAGTGATGTAAAAAGATGCTGTGAGATAGTAATATTAAGGAAGTAATGAACATAATGTAGAATAAGCAGAAAAAGGGTAAAGGGTCAGGAGCCTAGAGAGGGTATAGCGGGACAGCAGAGGGTAGGTGGAAGGATACGGAAAGGGCGGAGGGAAGAGGGAACAAAGGGAGGGGAAGATACGGATAAGAGAATAAAGCTTAGATTAAGGTAGAGTGTAAGCAAAAATGTAAAACCTTGTAACGCCGAAAGGCACACTAAAAGGAACAATAAACTACTATAACAGCTGTTTCCAAATTTATGTATCTTTGTTTACTAATAACTATATATGGTTCATTAATTATCAATGATGATGAGACACACACGCACACACACACACGACCAAACTATATTACGCGCGTACGTATCGAGAACGTACACCACACGTACGTGCTTTCATACGCAAACGCACATACATGGAACATACTTACCTTATGCGCGTACGTATATTACGAGAACGTACACCACACGTGCTTCCATACGCATACGCGCATACATCGAACATACCTACCTTATGCGTGTACGTATATCACGAGAACGTACACCACACGTGATTTCATACGCATACGCACTGTAACATTGCAAGGTGCACCTGCCGTTACAATCAGCTCCCGAACCCTTAGATGGCCGTAATTAAGTAATTGGGAGTGAATGTGGAAAGCACGATTGCAATAGGATAGCCACGAGGCTAATATAATCTCCGAGAGGCGACCGTGACTGCACTAAGGCTGTAGACTTTATTTCTGATTTTGTTGGTTTTCTTTTTCACTTTCTCTATGATGGGGGAGACGTGGCCAACCTGTTGGTGGAGGACGACGTGACATGACCGACGCGAACTTACGTGGACGACCCGGACAGTATGAGGCCCACCTAAACTTAAGGCTACGACGCCCCTGGGGGCCTAGCACTACGTCAGCCAACGGAACAGCCAGCGAGAACGCGGGGGAGTGCCAAGGGCACTCAGCTACGAGGGAAAACGGTGGTGGAGGTGATTCCCGCCACCCCCAAGAACCAGCGAACCGCGTTCCGCCAGAAGAATCCTCGAGGATCACCCTTCCCGACTTTGAAGTTTCGCGCGTAGTGCGGCCAAACCGCCATGTAAGGCGATCTGGCGTTCGATAGACAGATCGATAATCGCCTAATTACCGAGGGTGCGCAATACGGGCACCCTGCGGTCTAGTAGATCACTCTGTCGTAGGCTAGCGTAGCGATCAGTCCTGCGATAAGGACGGTTGGATTGAGTGTCTGGAGTGTGTTAAGAGTTTTGATAGTTTTGCGTTTTGTCGGACACCCGCGAGGGACTGGTCAAAAATCCAGGAGCCTTCGGAGGGATTTCGCCCACGAGGCAGTACTCTTTTTGGAGGTGGCTGGAAAGCGGTAAGCGTTAGCCAACTCTACCCATTTACTGATTTGAATCTGGCAACGGCCGTCGGCCATCTTGCCTCTAGTCAAGCCACAAGGCTCTTTAGTATTTCGAGGATTCAAATAAAGACGACCCCCGAGTCGGTAGGCCGTCACCAGTGTCCCGTAGTAATAGAGAATTTTCGCGTTTTCCTTTGAGTACGTTTTGTAGTTTCGAGTATTGTAATTTTGTCGCGTTTCGTCCTGCAGCACACGAGTGCAAGAAGGACAGTCTTAGGTCGTCACTGTCGCTGGCTCTGTCCCTCCTACGAGGAGACTCAGACGGTTAACTCAGGCGTGAGCCTGCTTAGTTTCTTTTCTTTGGTCTCTCTTTATGATATCATTTCAAATCTCGATTCGCCTACGAAGGCAGAGTTAGGTTAAGTTAGTTTTAAGTGGAATTTGTAAATATTCAAGTATCGAAGAGGCCTAGCCTCCCGTAGGCTCGCCGGTCGCCTATACCCGACCGACAGCCGAGTCATTTGTTGTTGTTAATTTATTAGGTTTTAGGTAATTATTCATGAACACCTCGTGGTGATTATTCTGTTTGTCCACTGTGATATTGTTCCGCGAGGTACCGATTTTCCGAGTTAATTATTAGTTCCTTATTTTTTTTTCCTGTTATTGCTGTCCTACGTGGAAGCGCTTGTTTTTCTATTGTAATTGTAAAACTCGCAAATCGAGGCGAGGCCGCCTTTACACGGCCTGCAGCCGACTAGTACCCGAGGGGGAGTACCCCCGGGTACGCACGATTATTGTTATTAATTTTTAAACCCGTTTTTCTATTTTATTGAATAAATTCTTATATTTTTGTTACCGTAAACTCCACGAGTAGTTATTTCACGCCGAGCTCCTCCTTCATTTAATCCCGACCCCTCTCCGCGGTACTGTTGCTAGCCGCCGTGTAAGATTTCGTTAGGCTCTTGTTTGTTTTGTTTTTGATTTTGAAAGTGGCGAGTAGTCGCCTGGCGCCCAACCAATTTAAATTTCACGTATAGCTGTGTGAGCGTTGGATGGACCCCGGAGTCTGGCGATCCGGTCCAGATCCGAGGGTACAGTAAAAATCCGCGTCACAGCACATACATCAAACATACCTATCAATTGCGCGTACGTATATCACGAGAACGTACACCACACGTCCTTTCATACGCTAATGCACATGCATCGAACATACCTACCTTATGTGCGTACGTATATCACGAGTAGAAATTTATTAAACATCCATGTAATGACTTCGTTATATACTTAAGATATCCATGGTATAGACGTTACTGGCAATGAGCATATACAGAGAATGTTCGCACTCTGATATACATAAAACATATGTAAAGTATATGTGTTTTCATATACTGCGAACATACATTTCGTATTATACTCATGTACACATGTACATACTACGAATATACTCAGTACATCCACGTGGTAACTTTGTCATGTACATAGAACTTCCATGGCATATACCTTTCACATTATAAGTATGTACAGAGGATATGTAATATACCGAGCACGATATACATAAGATATACCTGGAATGTGTTTTTGCTATGTGGATATTAATTGTTATTTAATAAACTATTCACTTGATAGTACGATTGAATTCCAACTCTTAACTCAACACGAACCTCCTAAATGAATAAATTGTAGTTGTCTGAAGGATCTCAGGATCCCGATTACAACAATTTGAGTCGAGCGAAATCGGATAAGTCTACCATACATCTTCTTATGTTAGAAACTGGTATGGAATCAAATGAAATTGATGACGTTGAAAATACAATATGACACTTTGCATGGATTAAAAATTTGTCTCGACTGTTGAGTTCACAAATTATTACAACACAAAGGTCATACCTGGTTTTGTGATAGATGTTTGAGTCATTTTCAGACTGAAAATTGTTTAACCAAACACCGGATTGATTGCGCGAATCTAAATAAATGCAGAGTGATATTGCCGGACGAAAAAGATAAGATCTTGAAATTCAAAAACTTCAAATACAAAGAAAATGTACCGTTTTGTATTTACGCTGATCTGAAATGTCTCTTGCAACCGGTTAACGATACATCTGAGTCTGAGCATAGGAGGGTGTATGAGAAACATGCCCCATATAGTGTCGCCTACTACTTACATTGTACCTTCAACGATTCAGTTTCCAAATTGAGAATCAACCGCGGTAAGGATTGCATAGAATGGTTCGTAAACGAGTTGGAAGAATTGGCTCAGACTTTGGAACCTTATTTCAAGTGTATCGTACCCATGGAATCGTTGAGTCATGACCAAAAACAAGAATTCCATTCGGCTAAGACTTGTCACATTTGTGAGAAACGATTCGGACCTCGAGAGGTGAAACATCGTGATCATTGTCATTTTACAGGCAAATATCGCGGTGCAGCGCACGAAGCTTGCAATTCAAATTACAAAGATTCGCATATCATTCCGGTGGTCTTTCATAACTTATCGGGTTACGACTCACATTTCTTGATTAAAACGTTGGCAACATCTTTTGAAGGTTCAATGAGTCTCTTACCGATCAACAAGGACAGATATATATTCTTTACGAAAAGTGTACAAGAAACATCTATACATTTTAGGTTTATTGATTCGTTCAGATTCATGCCGGGCAGTCTAGAAAAATTAGCGTCTTATCTAAACGATGAGCAGAAATTAATCACGCGTAAACATTGCGGAAGCGTCGAAGAATTTCAGTTATTGACGAGAAAAGGTGTATTTTCCTACGAGTATGTAGTTAGTTGGGAAAGCCTGGAAGAAACACAGTTACCTCCTATAGAAAAATTCTATTCAAAATTAAATGATGTAGGCATTTCGGAGGATAATTATTTGCACGCGTGCGATGTTTGGCAAACTTTTCAAGTCAAAACTCTGGGACAATATTCAGACTTGTATCTGCAAACGGATGTTCTCCTTTTAGCGGATATTTTTCAAAATTTCAGAAGTAATTGTTGGTCCATTTATAATTTAGATCCGTTACATTATTACACGGCGCCGGGCCTCTCGTTTGACGCGATGCTCAAGTGCACGGGTGTTGAACTCGAGCTCCTCGTCGACATTGATATGTTGATGTTTATAGAAAGAGGTATTCGCGGCGGTGTAGCTCAATGCTCGAATAGATACGCTAAAGCCAACAACAGATACATGGGGACAGCATTTGATCCGAGTCAGGAAGAATCACACCTCATGTATTTCGATGTAAATAATCTATATGGTGCAGCTATGAACCACTTCTTACCGTGTAGCTCCTTTGAATGGGTATCAAATTTCGAACATTTCGATGTTTCAACCGTTTCAAATGAATCTCCCGTAGGTTACATACTTGAAGTAGATTTAGCATATCCGCGAGAACTTCAGGACTCTCACAAAGATTTACCATTGTGTCCGGAGTATTACATCCCACCTCTTTCGACGTGCAAAAAATCTAAATTAACAACTACCCTTTTCTCGAAAAAGCGGTATGTCATTCACTATCAAGTTTTGAAACAGTGTGTGGGCTTAGGTATGAAGTTAGAGAAAATTCACCGGATATTGAAATTCGAACAAGCACCGTGGCGCAAGAAATATATAGATTTGAATACCGAATTGCGAAAAAAGTCAAACAACGATTTTGAAAAGAATTTTTATAAACTTATGAATAACGCTGTTTTCGGGAAAACCATGGAAAATGTTAGAAAACACAGAGGTGTGCGATTAATCACAAAGTGGGATGGGAGACACGGAGCAAGAGCGCTTATCGCTAAACCAAATTTTCATAGCCGTACCATATTCGGTGATGATATGACAATAATTGAGTTGAGGCGGACGAAAATTAAATTCAATAAACCTACATACGCGGGTTTTTCTATTATGGATCTCGCTAAAACCTACATATATGATTTCCATTATAATTACATAAAAAACAAATTCGGAAACCAAGCTAAACTGATGTACAGGGTGTCTGGAAATTCGCGCACCATCGGCATACTGCCGGATTCCTTGCGAAAAATTGAGACGAAGGTTACCTATGCAAAAAAGTCCGCAAAGACTTAGTTTTCGTGTAAAAGCACTAAATAACGGACCCATCAGCATCGGTTTTAAGAAAGACTGGCTAAAGCTCCGCATCGCCGTCCCCCCCACTACCGAGATCGAGACAATAATGTGTGGTATTCCCCGCTTCGCCCAGGAGTGGGGCGAACGGCTATGCAATGTTCTAACCATTCTTTCCTAAAACTGAACGTTGATTGGTTCGTTATTAAATGATTTTACAGGAAAACTAAGCCGTTGCGGACTTTTTTTAATTGATAACTTTCGTCTCAATTTTTTGCAAGGAATCCGCCAGTATGCCGATGGTGCGCGAATTTCTAGACACCCTGTATACCGATACCGATAGTCTTATATATCACTTTACCGTTCCCGATATATATTGTAACATTTCAAGGTGCACCTGCCGTTACAATCAGCTCCCGAACCCTTAGACGACCGTAATTAGGTAATTTGGAGTGAATGTTGGAAGCACGAATGCATTAGAGTAGCCGCGAGGCTAAAACATACCTCCGAGAGGCGACCGTGACTGCACTAAGGCTGTTGGCTTTATTTCTGATTTTGTTTGTTTTCTTTTTTGCTTTCTCTATTATGTGGGAGACATGGCCAAACTGTTGGTGGAGTCCGACATGACACGACCGACCTAAACTTACGTGGACGATCGGGACAGTATAAGGCCCACCTAAACTTAAGGCCACTACGCTTCTGGGGGCCTAACACTACGTCAGCCAACGGAACAGCCAGCGAGAACGCGGAGGAGTGCCGAGGGCACTTAGCTACGAGGAAACACGGTGGTGGAGGTGATTCCCGCTACCCCCAAGAGCCAGCGAACCGCGTTCCGGCAGAAGAATCCTCGAGCATCACCCCTCACGATTTTCAAGTTTCGCGCGTAGTGCGGCCGAACCGCCATGTAAGGCGATCTAGCGTTCGATAGACAGATCGATAATCGCCTAATTACCGAGGGTGCGCAACACTGGCGCCATGCGATCTCGCTAGATCACTCTGCGTTAGGCCGGCAATATAGCCAGACATAGCGAGAGCCTCAAGTTGCGTTTGGTTTGGGTTCGTTTGAGTTTGTTGTGTGTGTAGAGTGTGCGAGCCCTCGAAGGGACACCATTCCGAATCAGATGATGGATTTTGCCCACGAGGCGGAGGAATTTTTGACGTGGCTGGAAAGCGGTAAGCGTTAGCCAACTTTACCCATTCTCTGATTTGAATCCGGCAACGGCCGTCTGCCATCTTGCCACTAGTCAAGCCACGAGGCTCGTTAGTATTTTGTGGATTCGAATAAAGACGACCCCCGAGTCGGTAGGCCGTCACCAGTGTCCTCACTTTAATAGAGAATTTTCGCGTTATATTTTAAGTACGATTTTTCGAGTCGAAATTTGTAATTTTGTCGCGTCAGGTCCTGCCGCACACGAGTGCGAGAAGGACAGTCTTAGTTCGGCACTGTCGCCGTCTCTCTTCCTCCTGCGAGGAGGCTTAGTCGTCAAGCTCAGGCGTGAGCCTGCTTTGTTTTTGTCGTCTCTCTTCCTTTTATTATTTCAAATTGCCGTTAGCCTCAGAAGGCAGAGTGAGGTTAAGTTAGTGTTGAGGTCCAATTTTGTAAATATTCAGTTAACTAGGGGGCCTAGCCGCCCGTAGGCTCGCCGGTCGCCTATACACGACCGACGGCAGAGTCATTTTCTTGTTATTGTTAATTTATTAGACGTTAGACAATTATTTATGAACACCTCGTGGTGGCTATTCTGTTTGTAAATTGTAATATTGTTCCGCGAGGTACCGATTTGCCGAGTTAATTATTAGCTCTTTATTTTTCTGTTATTGCTGTCCTACGTGGAAGCCCTAGTTTTTCTAGTATTGTTGTAAAACTCGCAAATCGAGGCGAGGCCGCCTTGTAAAAAAAAACCTTACAAGTCAGTTTCATTGATCCAACTGTTATGTGCATTGTTACAACCTAACCACTTAACGTATATTCTTCTTCCACGTCTCTTGAGCACCTTCTCCACCAGGTAGATGTCGGAATTCTTAACTTTGAGAAGTTCCTGTTCGTAGAAGCCACCCGCTATAGGCTGATCCTGATAGTCTTTAAGCTTGTACGTTACTGGATCAGTATTGACTACTCGGATAATCGTGAATATTTCAGTAGTCCAATTTGGTGTATATCCTTTCTCAGAAACATTCTTATATTTGCCGATGCGGACTTTGTCTCCAACTCTGAACTTTGCCGGTTTAACAGATCTGACTCGAACTTTTTGGTATACAGCCTGCTGAAAAGTTTCTAGGGGAAACGTCTTCTGGCTTTATGCGAATAGTCCGATGTTTGGAGTTGTTGTAAGCCGAAACCAAATCAGATCAAATGTCTATCCACTTGTAATTTCCTTGCAGACTGAACTGCATCCACATTTTGTTCTTCAGCGTACGATTGAAGCGCTCACAGATCGATGCCTTCAAGTTACTAAAGGTTGAGTATAGTTGAATATTATATCGTCTCATGAGAGAATCGAAATTTGAATTATAAAATTCTCCGCCTCTGTCAACGTGTAAATTCTTCGGGGTACGTCCCTGTACGAGTACAGATTCCATAGCACTTGCGGTATCTCTACCGGTCTTACTCTTCATTGGCACGGCCCAAGCGTACTTGGAGAATATATCGATAACGGTGAGCATGTATTTGTAGCCTTTGTTTGCTCCTGCGTAAGGTGCCATGTCAACGAGATCCGCTTGCCAGGTTTCATCCAAACTGCGAACATCTACACGACGACGTTGATAGTTCTTTCGAGCTGGTCTATGCAGCTCCGTCACGAGTGCTAGCTTTTTCTCGTTCATTTTCCAACACTGTCAGTCTGGTGTCCAGCTCAAGAATGATCTTGGCGGTGCGAGTCGACAGGTCTTGACCTGCTTCAATATCAACACCTAGGGTGCGCAGAGCATCTGTTATGCGGGAGTCCGAAGCATGTATCATTGAGAGGATTTCGTTTCTCACGAGGTCGATCACCTGTCGCATGAGATTCATAGTAACGGCGTCATTTTGCTGCACGGGATTGGCGACGTTGCACAGCCTCTTATTGTCTATATCGTAATGTCCGTCGGTGGTGAACTTAAACCCAACACCGGGAGGGCCACGACTGCTTACAGCTGCACCCTTGTCCAACTGTCGTCCGAACACATCAACGCTCATCTTGGAAATGACGGTAAAAATGGATAGATGTTGGTTAATAAATGATACCAGCTTCACGTAATTCTTCGATTATTGATACGATTTGATTAGAGTGACTCGAGTTTCCAGCTGCTTGGGAAGCTAGAAGCAAACGCAAACGTTCCACCAGCTCGTTGGGATCATCCCAGTGAACATAGTCCGTTCCTCTACCTTCTCGGGCAACCATAAACTCCGGTAGCACACGTTGACCCTTACGTGCAAGTGGAACGGTGAAGGCTTGTGCTATAAACTTCTTGAACTTGGGGTTGTTCAAGTCCCGAACAGGTTGACCAGCTTTGTAGTATTTTCGATGTGCATTCGTTGCAGATACGATTTGTTAATAATTTCGGATATTATCTGAACTCACGTAGATCTCATCGGGAATCTTCTTGAATGATAGTTCGAACAAACCTTTTGTCTTTGTAAAGCGCATGTCACCTACATGAATGAAATCATTTGCAAAACTTATCGGTGAGTCACCTATCATTAACCTCTCGTGAGCGAGTTTGCGTACACCGAAAACATTATCTAGATCACTTCGCCCGTCTTGTAACATTTCAAGATACTCGTCGGTAATCTCATCCGTCTCTTGTAAAGTCACATTCGCTTCCTCATCCGCTATTTGAGACTCATCTTGCAGAAAGGAATCATCGCCACGAGGCTCGTGTTTGATCGGCTTCTTTGATAGGCTTAACAGTCGTTTGAGAAATGTCCACCAATTGTTGCAGTGGTGTAACTACCGGTTTGAAAACATCGGTCATAGTTTTTCCAGCGGCCTCCCTACCCGACTTTAACATTCTGTGTTTACGTCGAATCGCTGCACTGGCTTTAGCGATGTGACGCAAGACTTCTTTTTGCTCACGAATACCTTGCATGTTGACGCAGTTGTGACTGAAACGCTACTGATCCCACATCTCATTTTTCACTACTTTATGCTCACAAAACAGTCGAACCCCTTCCTATATCTACCCTCATTTATATCACTGTCCTTGTTTATTGCAACGAATCCATATTTGCCGTTGTTCCAACACGCAAAGCACAAGTTTTTGAACTGCGCGTAAGTCATGTCGGTATTCACATGATCGTCGTATACATGTCTCAAGTTCATTTCATCTTGCTTGCATGGTGCCAAAAGGTTGGTATTATCGCGCACGAGATGTTCGGGGATGCGGGCATAGGTCTGATAGAGATAGAAGCAATCCACGTGCTTATGTCTTCCCATACAGAAAAAAGCTCTGATGTTGTCCTGCTTCTCACATGCCACATCGTCGAAGACGATTATCGAATTGGGTAGGGCCTCGTCTGGCACCACTACTTGTTCATGCTCGTCAAATGGAAAGTACTCGACGCCATTTACATCCTCGAGTAACTGCTGCAGGAACTTGTACTTTGGTTGATTCAATGATTTTGAGTAGACATAGACGTTCTCGAACCTCAATCCGTTGGGGTGCGTTATTAGAGAGAGCAGCGCATTGGTCTTGCCGCAATTGGACGGACCGCAAAATACCGCGCGCACGCTGTTTGGTAGCAAATCACCGTGCCGTTTTCCAGTTGCAACATTCTCTGGCACAAATTTATCGAAATTCATGACAGGTAGCTTGACGGGTTGCGTCTCGAACCTCATCTCGCCTCTGACTAACGGTAAACGGTATAAATAACGTGTTTATGAAGATGATTCCTCAGTCAGAGCATAACCATGATCGTACACAAAGCTAAGGCGGTCAGTCGTAAGCGAACTAAACGCTGCGGGAAAGGTCGGGTCAACAGGATCATTAACAGTCTTCCCGTAGAGTTACATCTGCCTGGTTATCAATACTGCGGACCTGGTACCAAACTAGTGAAAAGACTCGCGCGCGGTGATCCAGGTATCAACCCTCTTGACGCAGCCTGCAAATAACACGATATCGCCTATTCGCAGAATCGAGAAGATCTTGAAGCTAGAAGTGCGGCAGATAAGATCTTGGCCGAGAGAGCTTGGAGACGGGTTTTAGCTTCAGACGCTGGTATTGGTGAAAAGACAGCCGCTTGGGCTGTGACAAACGCAATGAAAGCGAAAACCAAGCTTGGCATGGGAATCAGGAAACCGTTGGTATTGAGAAAGGTTATCGATGCAGCTAAACAGTCTATGATTCCCGGCAAAACTGCACAAATTGCCATCAAGTCTGCCTTGGAGGGTGCACGAGGAGCTGTTAAGAAAGCAGGTAGTAGACGTAATGTACGTTCTCCACGAATTCTACCACTACCCTCCAAATTTGGAGGTTTCTTACCCTTCCTCATACCCCCTTTCGCTGGGCTGAGTGCTACCGGCGCGTTGGCTGGTGGTGCAGCAGGTATTGCGAAAGCGGTGAATGACGCAAGCTCCGCCAAGAGGCAACTGGAAGAGAGTCAACGGCATAACAAGACTATGGAAGCTATCGCTTTGGGAAAAGGACTTCACCTGAAACCGTACAAGAAGGGTTTAGGTCTGCACCTGAAACCGCACTCAAAAAACTAAAAGTGACGCTACCGCGACGAGCGCTAACTGACGCGGACCTCCTGAAGTACGCGACAATCCTCAACATTCCACATTTCCGCGGAGTCTTTATGCGGAACGATTTGCCCAAGGACGGACCGCGTAGACTCAAATCGGCGATCGTCAATCTAGATGATAAAGATGGTCCTGGCACACATTGGGTCGCCTACCGAAAGATCGGTGACGAAGTATTCTACTTTGACAGTTTCGGTAACCTTCGCCCACCGTCGGACCTCGTCAGATACCTTGGTGTTGGTAGCGTCAAATATAATCATGAATGATATCAAGACTACGATACGTTCAACTGTGGTCACTTGTGTCTCGAGTTTCTATATAAACATGCAGCGTAATTCCTCGAAGTCAGTTTGATTTTCGCAGTAGTCATGGACGATTCGTTCACACTAACCGTATCGGGGAACTCCTCGGTTCTTGAGACTCAATACTTTCCTCCCATTGAACTTTCCCATGTCAAGAATTATTCCCTCGGTCTCGTTGAATTACTGACTTTTAATTCGATTCCTAATGTAGATGTTGGTCACAACAAGATTTACGTAGGTAAAGAAGTGGTTACTATACCCACTGGTAGCTATGAAATAGAGGATATAGAGAGTTACGTACAGGGTGTCTTGTCGAATAAGGGTATCACCATCTACATCAAACCGAATAATAATACATTGTGTAGCGAAATCAAATGTAGTCACCCTGTAAATTTTCTGCCGAGAGATTCTATAGGCAGCCTATTGGGTTTCACTCCACGTGTTTTGCAAGCTGATCAAGTTCACGAGTCTGACCTTCCTGTAGCTATTCTTAAAGTCAACGCACTACGAGTCGAGTGTAACATTACAACGGGTGCCTACGTCAATGAGCGTAAAGTACACACCATTCATGAGTTTTTTCCCGTCGTTCCACCTGGATATAAGATCATTGAAGTACCATCTCACGTCATTTACCTTCCAGTCACCGTAAGGATCATAGATCACATCCAACTTCGTATAGTCGATCAAGACGGGGATTTGGTTAATTTTCGCGGAGAGGTTATAACTGTAAGGTTGCATATCAAGGCTCAATAATGGGAATAGTTTATAACAGAAGTGGTTATAATACTAAGGTAAGATGCCCCGAACACGTCAGTCGTCAACCGGTTCTCAAAGAGCTGACACCTCAGAACGTGCTGCTTCTGAAAAGCTTGGGTCTCAAGATCACACCTTTTGGAAGAGGAATTTCCGCAAAATAAGAAGACGATTTGTTTGCATCTGTATCATCTGTTGTATACCATGGAGGAAGAAATCTTAGACATTCAAACACCCGTAGTTTTTGACGAGTCTATCGCACACTACGAGGTTCATACACACAAGCCTTACGCCTCATCAAGTTTCAATAACAGTGATGAAATTCGTATTGCTGTTCAACACCAAGACCTGTGCGTGTTACCCAGCAAGAGTTCATTGCATGTGTACGGAAAAATAGTCAAAGCTGATGGAACTCCGTCGACTACTGCAGCACTGGTCAACAACGGTGTTTGTCACTTGTTCGGAGAAATGCGTTACGAGATAAATGCTATTGAGATCGACAGGAGCAAGAACGTCGGTCTCACTAGTCTTATGAAAGGCTACCCTTCTCTGAGACCTGGACAGAATTGGATGATGGAGAATGCTGGTTGGCTTAATGTGAATGCAACCCATGTGGATGCCACTGGTAACTTCGAAGTATGCGTACCGCTGAAAATGATGCTAGGATTCGCCGAAGACTATCGCAAGATAATCGTAAACGCCAAACACGAGTTGATCTTGACCCGTTCAAAGACCGATACGAACGCGGTTCTACAAACTCAAGATGAGGAATTAAAAATCCTGATCGATAAAGTCGAATGGTTGTTACCATATGTTAAGCTTGCGGATCAACGGAAGATACAGCTGTTGAATTTCATCGAGAAAGATGCACCGATCTCCATGAGTTTTCGCAATTGGGAATTGTACGAGTATCCTGTACTTCCCATCACCTCAAAACACGTTTGGACGGTGAAGACATCGACTCAGTTGGAGAAACCGCGATACGTTATACTGGGTTTTCAAACAAGTCGAAAGAATAAGCTAAATAAAAACGCCAGCCATTTCGATCACTGTAATATCACCGACGTTAAACTCTTCTTGAATTCTCAATGTTATCCTTATGGAAACCTAAACTTCGACATGAGTGATAACCACTCATATGTACTGTTACTACATACATACTGTACAACAGTATGCTCTGTTGTATGAAATGTATGCAAATTTCCAAACTTCCTATTACTACAAGGAACCTGAACCGTTGCTGAAAAAGAGTGAATTTCTACAGTACGCCTCCCTATTCGTCATCGACTGCTCGAAACAAAACGAATCGCTCAAGTTTGGACCTGTAGACGTTCGTCTCGAGTTTGAAGCCAAAGACAACTTCCCTGCCGATGCGTCAGCATACTGTTTGACCTTACACGATCGAGTAGTTGAAGACAATCCCATAAGCGGTGGGGTGAAGAAATTGGTATGATTATTTAGACTGTATTTCTACGAATAAAGATTTTTTCAATCAATATATGTGTCGATCATTCCCATCCCGAAGAGTTATGCCGCTCAGCGGTATCTAATTACTTTAGAGTAAGCTAGGAGGGATACAGAGAGTTAGTATTAATGCTGTTGTAAATTATCTCATCATTTATTTAACCATTTACCGTTGGAAAATTACAGTCTCATTTGTCATTGGGAATAGGTCCATCGAATTCGTCGTTTAGCCAACAGTGATGTTTACTTTTCCGATATTTCAGACAGCTCATGACGTCTTCGTCCTTCTTCATAGCCTCCGATAGTTTATCCTATATCTCGTCAATGATATCCGATGCGTAAATGAGGATGAATTGTTTCGTTAAAAATACGATATCCTTCTTCCTCATTCGTTTCAAACTTCCCACTTGAAGGTATATGTGCAAAGATTTTTGAAGAGATTCAGTACAGTCCTTCAAAAACCAAGATTTCAATCGTTGAACGTTTTCCCAGGCACACCGGTATGTGACAATGTTGCCGTGATAGTCCTCATGCCAGCCACCCACTTTGATGTATTTCAAGAATCCAAGACTCGGACACCCCAATTCTTCTAGATCGATCACTGGCTTTGAATCGTCGTTGATAATTTTCTCGATCCACTGTTTCTTTTCATTTCCCTTTACATAGATATAACTTGCAGGCTCAACAATTTTCTTCAATGCTGTCTGCACATTATCGTAAGACATGTCACCATCATTCCACTCCAATCCATGATAATTTCGCGTTAACCAGGAATTGGTAGCTCTAGATTCAGGTGGTAAGGTTTGCCAAGAACAGGGTGGTTCTAATAGGATGCGAGTCATACTATACCGGCTTGCGTCATCCGCTCGAACGGTGATTGTAGCCAGCTCCTTTAGTACAAATCCGTCGGAGAAGTTTTGGAAACCTTGCACATCCAATATTATTTCCATTGTGAGAGAAGATTCTTTACTACACGGAGATCGGTTAAAGACTAATTCGCACCCCCTTAATTTTTCGCTCTTTTATAGCTGACAATCCCTCCACTAATTTTCTAGAACGTTCCAAAAGATCTTTCCGGAGTCAAAGGTTATTCCGAGAACTATTCTTCTGAGAATCATTAGACTAATCATATTTTTGCATTGTTCTTCATACGAGTCGCAGGGGTATCAAATTAACGAACATATACCCTACACCCTTCCATTAATTTTCTAGAATATTCCAAAAGATATTTCTAGAATCGTTGCATGTGTCACAACTTGAAGGTTATTCTGAGAACCATTCTTCTGAAAATCCTTAGGCTAATCATATTTTTACATTCCTAGGTAACTCGATAATCATATTTTCGCGTAACTCGATCCGAACAGGGTGCCGAATAATTCCAGGAACTGTTTGTCTGCCCGAAATGACCTTAAGGAAGCTTCTAGAACTCCCTGACGCAGGGCTTGGAATCTTATTTCGGGGATGTGTGACGTCATATTAAGGGAGTGTGACATCAAATTAAGGGTGTGTGCCGTCAGTTCTAGGGCGGACAACGCCATTTTGATGGTGTGACGACATTTTAAGGGACCGAGAGATCTGCGAGCATGACGTCATCGTAGCAGACCCCCGTCTGCCACTCTCACACGGACACGGACGGCGCACGCATGTGTGTGTGCGTGTACGTGTGCAGTAACACGCGGTGAGCCAGAACCGGCCTAGCCTATCTACTCCTTTATACATTGATCATCTTCAGAACTGACGTTAATATCGTTGAAGGCACATGGGGCCCACGTCAATTTTCACTTCCATTTTTTTTGTCCTCGTTTCAGCATATAAAAAAGCTGTTGACTCGAAGTGTTACCGGACAAGCCCTATTGAAACCATCAGATTCAGTGACCATGATAGATACAAGCTGGCCGGCATCGTGATTGAACACGAATTGAATGAAGATTTGGAGTATGAAATTGTTATTTGGGTCGCATTTGTGAAAGCACTTGCATCAATGCGTATATGTGTTCTGACTTAAGTTTTATTTTCGAGAAACTGTCACGTCCTCTGGACCTAGCGCCCCGAACCCATCCAACACATATAACCCACACGATCACTAAAGACAAGAAATCTACGTTACCTACAGCTGCACTAGTAGTACGATCAAATAATGTTCTTTTCTTTTACCAATGACCATATGTAGGCCTTATGCCATAAATGGATAAATGTTACTTTAAGATATTGCAGAGCCCGCAAGGAAATAACTCAATTTACTTATAAATAATGGATGACCAAACACACCCTCAGGAATTCAATCCATGAAATGGTTAATAAAAACCTCGATAAGTGTTCCCTTCCGGGTAAAACAATCAATAAACGATATGTTATCATTTAGTTATAAAACCTATTAACCCTAGATTTAACAATAATGAAAATAATAAATAATTAGAGTAATGATGCTAGTTGATAAAGGTGTTGGGAAAGCCATGCGGACGTCATCAAATTTTATACATATTTTATCCATATTGGGACAAATCCCTGTGACGGACCAACAAATGTACGAATAGGAAACCAAATTTATGAACAAGAAATTTCGTTAAACTATGACGCAATCTAAACGGACGCCACGGTAGAAGAACTAGAAATTAGCAATAACATATATATATATATATATCAACGTCCAACGTTTCAATATACCAACGTATCCAACGTCGCAATAGTCCAACGTTTCAGTTATGCCGACATCTCAAAACATAAATCCACAGCCCAACATATACATATATATATATATCTCTGTATATCACGATTCTAAGAACTATAGAAGGAATATGATATACAAAGCCCGCGAGAGACGCATAGGCTCTACCCGCCGATCGACTATCATTGGTTACGCATTCAAATACTTTAAGGGGAAGAACGTTCCTCATAAGCTAAGCTAAACTCTTTCAGACTGTACTTGTAGCAAGTGACTGTACTCGTGTGTAAGTAATTGACCAATAAGATTTAGGCCAGTAAAAACCCCACTCTTACGAAAACTTCTATAAAGGATGACGCAAAAGTAGTACTCTGCTGGCTGGCGGTTGCCACTTCTAATTGTTCGCCCGGAGTTTTCGGTTAACTAATACTCGCAGTCAAAATCGAGATCAGATAAATCCAGATCAGTTTAAACAAAAGAATTCATAATAAAAGAATTTCAAGCCTAACAATTCAACACAAAACTATTACTTGGTTTATCCGGTAATATTCAACTCAATCCATTCATTTCTTAAATCTCTTGATCAAATACACTGATAGTTTGAAGAAGATAATTTTAATTCCAAGTGTACACCCAGAAGTGAAATAAAAACAATATTATATTGAAGAACGAGTGATTTAACTTCCCCTACGTAAGTAGTTCTCGACTTTTTCCAATTACTGGCAATTCTTCTATACCAGCTCAACCACCCATCATCAGTAATAATCTCATTAACTAAATCCAGAAACCTCCTTCAGCCTTGGCACCTAGAGACAATATCTCTGGTCACGGGGTAAACACCGAGGAGAATATCCTTGGTCGCGCCTTAAGTTGTCAACTGAAGTGAGTCCCTTACTTTTCCAAACTCTTTTCCAATACTATTAAAAATTCCATTAACTAAACCCAGAAACCTCCTTCAGCCTTGACACCTAGAGACAATATCTCTGGTCACGGGGTAAACACCGAGGAGAATATCCTTGGTTACACCTTAAGTTGTCAACTGAAGTGAGTCCTTTACTTTTCCCAACCCTTTTCCAATATCATTAATAATCCCATTAACCAAACCCAGAAACCTCCTTCAGCCTTGACACCTAGAGACAATATCTCTGGTCACGGGGTAAACACCGAGGAGAATATCCTTGGTTGCACCTTAAGTTGTCACCTGAAGCGTGTCCTTAACCACCCTATCATTTTTATTCATAATTAACCTTCCTGATGCCTAAAGAAACACCAGTAATTCGAAAAGCCGTTACTAGGAAATCTAAACCAATCAAAATATCTGCCGAAGCAAAGAGAACACTAAACCAGCTCTTTCAAAGTCTCGAAGACATTTCACGTCTACTTACTGAAGTAGTTCAACAGACTAAGCAGTCATTGTCCATTCCGAAACTAAATAATCAACCAGATAATACGCCTATAACTTTAATCCCGCAACTTCGAACGGGCACTACGCAATTAGTGACGAAAATACCTTACTGTTTTCAACCACATACATTGAGTGTGCAACTTATCCCTCAAAACCTCCCTTCGCACCCAAGCTCGCCTTCCCCACCTCCTCTAATTCCTGACGAACCTTCATATCCACTAGATTTGACGATAAAACCTCCGCGCGATCACGCGGAAAATACTTCAATAGCTCAACAACCCGCAACGCCCATAACCACGCTCAACCACCCTTTCACTTATACATCTACCCTACAAAAAGCATCAAGCACGGGAGCTTTTCCTTTGGAAGAAGAAGATTTCTATCTGGAGATAGCTAAATCAATCCTCAAATTGCAAGATCCTCTACCCGTATTATCTGCCGACATCCTCGAACAATTGGGTGACGCTGACATCTGTAATCTACATTAACTTCCGAGTCATCTTATCACATAAGGTAAGCAAGCCTATAAATTTTCTTTTCCCATTTCGATATTTTGTTTTCCTCGATAAGGAAGATTTCTCCTTTACTCCCCGAATCCCAATACATGTGTATCTAAAAGGGAGTTTTTCTTTACCGGTAACGCGCGAAGTAAAGTCTTTTCATTCTGGGCTGCGTTTGATCCGTCTCGCATGTTTGTTCGATAGATCGTGTTATAAACAATAGTCTCAGAAAAATCGACTGACTCGCCAGGTCGTTACAAAACCCCTATTATATTATATCAAGTATCAATTTTCATTGAATATACAAGTACAATTCTTTAAATTTGGTTTCTATGTTACTCTTTATCTCCAACGTTGGTATAATTTGTCACTATTTTTGTAGAGAGTAATTGAATTGCGTCTCAATTTCCGAATATCTTACCATAAGCTCATATAAGTCACTTTTTATACATAGAGTGATAATAATTAATTTTATTGTAATGTTGTGTAACGACCTGGCGAGTCAGTCAGTTTTCACTGGGATTAATGTTTTGTAACATTGCAAGGTGCACCTGCCGTTACGATCAGCTCCCGAACCCTTAGACGGCCGTAATTAAGTAATTGGGAGTGAATGTGGAAAGCACGATTGCAGTAGGATAGCCACGAGGCTAATATAATCTCCGAGAGGCGACCGTGACTGTACTGAGACTGTAGACTTGATTTCTTATTCTGTTTGTTTTTTTTTTGCACTTTCTCTATTATGTGGGAGACATGGCCAAACTGTTGGTGGAGTATGACACGACCCGACCGACACACACTTACGTGGACGATCCAGACCGTATGAGGCCCACCTAAACTGCAGGCCACTATGCCCCTGGGGGCCTAATCCTACGACGAGCACCGAAAAAGTCAGCGAGAGCGCGGGGGAGTGCCGAGGACACTCAGCGACGAGGGAATCCGGTGGTGGAGGTGATTCCCGCCACCCCCAAGAGCCAGCGAACCGCGTTCCGCTAGACGAATCTTCGAAGATCCCCCTGTACGAATTTGAAGTTTCGCGCGTAGGGCGACCAGACCACCATAGTTTACGATCTAGCAGTCGATAGGCAAATCGATAATTACCTGACTGCCGAGGGTGCGCAACACCGGCGCCATGTGGTCGGGAGAGATCACTCTGCGTTAGGCCGGCGTTATAGCGAGGCGTCTATAGAGATTACTTGCGTTTTAGTCCCTTTTATTTTTGTTGTTTTGTGTGTTGTGTGGCATTTTGAGAGTGGTTGAGCCCGCGAGGGATAGACGTTCAAAAAGAGGACGATGAATTTTTCCCACGAGGCGGAGGCTTTCGTGAGGTGGCTGGAAAGCGGTAAGCGTTAACGAACTTTACCCCTGTTTAGATTTGAATCCGGCAACGGCCGTCTGCCATCTTGCCTTTAGTAAGCCACGAGGCTCTTTAGCATCTTGGGATTCAAATACAGACGACCCCCGAGTCGGTAGGCCGTCACCAGTGTCCTCACTCTAATAGAGAATTTTCGCGTTGTATTTTAAGTACGATTTTTCGAGTCGAGATTTGTAATTTTGTCGCGTCAGGTCCTGCCGCACACGAGTGCGAGAAGGACAGTCTTAGTTCGGCACTGTCGCCGTCTCTCTTCCTCCTGCTAGGAGGCTTAGTCGTCGAGCTCAGGCGTGAGCCTCTCTTTCTTTTAGTATTTCAAATTTTAGTTGGCCTAGGAAGGCAGAGTTAGGTTAAGTTAGTGTTAAGTTCCATTTGTAAATCATCAATTACCAAGGAGGCCTAGCCTCCCGTAGGTTTGCCGGTCGCCTATACACGACCGACGGCCGAGTCATTTTTTTTCTGGTATTATTAGTTTATTAGATTTTAGGTAATTATTCATGAACACCTCGTGGTGATTATTCTGTTTGTCCACTGTGATATTGTTCCGCGAGGTCCCGATTTGCCGAGTTAATTATTAGTTCCTTATTTTTCTTTGTTATTGCTGTCCTACGTGGAAGCTCCTGTTTTTCTATTGTAATTGTAAAACTCGCAAATCGAGGCGAGGCCGCCTTTACACGGCCTGCAGCCGACTAGTACCCGAGGGGGAGTGCCCCCGGGTACACACGATTGTTATTAATTTTTAGATCCGTTTTTCTATTTTTCTCTTAAATAAATTTTTATATTTTTGTTGAACTCAACTCCACGAGTAATTATTCTACGCCGAGCTCATCCTTCATTTGATCCCGACCCCTCTCCGCGGTACTGTTGCTAGCCGCCGCACTATAGTCCGTTAGGCTTTGTTTTGTTTAGAGAATTTTGAAAGTGGCGAGAAGTCACCTGGCGCCCAACTTATGAAATTTTAGATCTCGGGTATAGCTGTGTGCACGTCGGATTGACCCCGGAGACTGGCTATCCGGTCCAGATCCGCGGGTTAACAAAAATCCACGTCACAGTTTATAACACGAACTAATAAATTAATTCACGAGTCGCACCAAACGCAGCCCAGCGTGAAGAGACTTCACTCCGCGCGTTAGCGATAAGGAAAACTCCCGTTTAAATACACATGTATTGGGATACGGGGAGTAATGGAGAAAAATCGAGAGAAACGAAAATGGTAAAGTAGGAAATTTTCGTAGATTAAAGGTTTTCTTGCTGACAACCCGAGATGCTACCAAGAATATGCTCCCTGATAGTTACCCCGTAACCAGAGATCTTACCTCTATGTGTCAAGGCTGAAGGAGGAGGTTTTCGGAATATGGTTAACGTTGTTATTAATGATGTTGGGTCATCGAATTATTATAGAAAAATTGCCAGTAGATGGAAACATGAAGGACTCACTTCAGGTGACAGCTTAAGGTGTGACCAAGGATATTCTCCCTGGTGTTTACCCCGTGACCAGAGATATTGTCTCCAGGTGTCAAGGCTGAAGGAGGAGGTTTTGGAATATGGTTAATGTGGTTATTAATGTTGTTGGGAAATTGAATTAATATAGAAGAATTGCCAGTAACTGGAAAAGTTAAGTAGTACTTACGTATAGGGGGTCGAACGACTCGTACTTTATTATTTAGAATGGTTTTATTTCACTTCTGCTGAGTTACACTTTAGAATTAAATATGCCCTTTAAAACACCATTGTATCTGACCAAGAAAGACTAAGAAATGTGTGGTGATTTATTACCGAATTGAATATTTCTGAATAAGTCAAGTGAAAGAGTTTGTCTCTGACTTCTAACTTTGAAACTCTCATAATATCAAAGATAAATCATCGAGGTGGCATTCGAAAGTAGAAAGAAGCAGCTTTATCGTGCTTCACGTAATAATTTGCTACGACTTTTTTTGCACTTACCAGATGACGTTGAACATGGTTGTTTTTCTGCAATTTTCAAACTTCCATAAAGTCGCGTATAATTTTCTGGGAAACAACGATAAAAATTTATTCTCAACAGAATTTGAAAGGGGGAAGACCAGGCTTTGATTTGCCCGTTTGAAATTTTTTTTGCCATTTTTTTTTCTCAAAGTGATTCAACTGTTTGTACGAAAATAAAGTTTTTACAAAAGACGTCGTAACTCGAGAAATTTAGGGTTAAGGGCTTTTGAGCGAGCCCTGACAACTCCTCATCCGTTGAGCGCCTCTAACGGCCCAGCTCAGGAACCCTATTGCAGTAACCACGTTTATAAGACAGTTTCTACATGTGTTCGTGTCGAACTAGCCTGTCACTTCGAATTTTAGTCCACGTCTTATACTGCTCCTGCTTTTCTGATCTTACTCGGAATAATATCAGAAGATTGCTAACATTAGCCTATACGGCGCGCTGGTTGTCCCGACAGCGATTTTTCATTGAAAGTGCAGAAAATAATGTTAATATTTTACAGTATCCGTGTATCGGCGATGTAGTAGTGTCAGCTGATTTCACAGCTTCGTATAAATAAATTTATCATTAATTGGAAATACAATAATTTACTTTTCGGATACCATCGCGCGCTAGCTAATAATCTAAGGATTATCCCTACGGAAGCTGATAGTGATCAGTGAACCGATAGAGACGTGATTCGTGGACTAAATAGCGGTCGTGACGACTGGCCGAAAATGCGTACTCCGTCGGTCAAACAGACGATCGCAAAAGCCCTTAAGGGGAGGGACCAGACGATTTTTACCGACCTATCTAATTTCCCGAATATCTCCGAATCGGGGCTATCAATCGGATTGTACTTTTGGCAGCCGATGTTTGACGAGGAATGAGTTCGAGCTAGCTCCCAAAATTCAATGAAATCGAAATTTTTTTTACAATTTTAATCGCAGAATGTGGGCGTGTCACTTTCGACTAATATCAGAGCCCACGCATCATTGACGCGAAAATAACTGTGTAAGCACCATTCTACACGGCATCACAAACACTTCTATTCAAAAACATCTTCGTTTCATGCAGGAATAAAGTCTCTATGTGAAAAAACTCATTCCTCGTCAAACATCGACTGCCAAAAGGACAATCCGATTGATAGCCCCGATTCGGAGATATTCGGGAAATTAGATAGGTCGGTAAAAATCGTCTGGTCCCTCCCCTTAAGAATAAAATGTCAATAGTAAAAAAAGTTGCGTCTTTCAATTCTCAAGATGTCGGAATTTTTACTTGTTTCAACAAATTAGTCGCCCGGATGCCTCGAATTTGCCAAGCAGTTATTAAAGCCAAAGGCAGATTCTTCGACGAGTCGAAAGTTTAAAACGATATTTATTTCAGTCGTAAGAGTTTTTTTGATCAATTCTTTGTTTATTTTGTTTCTGACAACTCGAAAATTGAAAAACGCAACTTTTTTTTACTATTGACATTTTATTCTTGACCTTAAATTTCTCAAGTTACGACGTATTTTCAAAAAACTTTATTTCCGGAGAAACAGTTGAATAACTTTGCGTAAAAAAATCACAAAAAAAATTTTAAAAGAGCAAATTGAAGCCTGGTCTTCCCCCTTCCAAATCCTGTTGAGAATGAATCTCCATCGTTGTTTTCCAGAAAATTCTACGCAACTTTATGAAAGTTTGAAAATTGCGAAAAAACAACCATGTTTAACGTGATCTGGTAAGTGCAAAAAAAAAAATCGTAGCAAATTTTCACATGAAGCATGATAAAGCTGCTTCTTACTACTTCCGAATGCCACATCGATCATTCATTCAAGGCCTTTTTTGGCCGAGATATCAAACTTTTTGTCCGGAACAAAAATGAGCAAAGTGATCCCGAACTTTCGGACGGTATGTAATATTTATATGTTTGTTCGTGTAAAAATTTGATAACATCCGTATGGCTTTCCCCACACCTTTTATCAGCTACTTATAACTTCAATTGTTTGTCATTATTATTACTGTTACTTTTATGGTCATTTGGGGTTAATAGGTTTTACAACTAATGATAACATAATGCCTATTGATTGCTTTACCTGAAAGGAATACTCCTGTTTTAGGTTTCTCATTAATTGTTTTATGAGTCAAACTTTCTGATGTCGTTTAGGTATGTTTGGTTGCCTAGCATTCATGAGTGTGTTGAGTTGCTTCCTTGCAGGTTCTGCAGTAACATTCTAAAATAATGTTTATTTATGGTAGCCTTCTTTATGGCGTAAGGCCTACATGCGGTTATAGGTAAAAGAAGAGAATATTATGCAATCGTACTACTAGTGTAGCTGTAGGTACACCTACAGGTAAGTTTGATACACCAGATAAATCCTTCAAGGGAATCCACGATTCCGTATATTCAAGTTCTTTGCGTTAACAATTAGTTGGCGGTAACAGATAAAGTCAATATAACGAAATAAGATGATCGGAATAAACTACTCAACATAATATAATAGAGACGGTATGTTATGTGATTTGACTTGGGATGAATTCGAATTTACAGAGAAAAGAATCAAGATTCGCGGTAGCGAATCGCAGCCGAGTTCCTTCCCTACTAACTCGGCGCGGCAGCCACGAATCATTTACCCGAGCAAGCTCTTGTTCTTGTAAAAAATCTGCCACATCTTTTGAACCGCTGATTATTTTTTAATAAAATTTATAGGGGCGTAAGGCCCTCCCCAGTTGACCTTGCTCGCAAGAGTTCGACAAAATCTACCAAGTGCCTTCGGAGATATTGTCCGTCAAAGTTGATCGAAAAACACAATCTTCTTCTTTTTCTTTTTCTTTTTCTTCTTTTTCTTCTTCTTCTTCGTTGCAGAACGTTTTTCTTGGGACCACGATATCTGTCGAACCGTTGCACTTATGAACTTGCGATTCGGAAGGGGTGTTCTTGTCATCGAAATCTCGCCCCCTATTGTTTTTGAGCAATAAACGACCATGCATAACTGAGTTATTCATGATAATAATTATTATTTTACCAATTAAGATTCGCAGCAGCAAATCGCGGCCGAGTACCCGTAGGCCGGCGTGCCAGTATGATTATTATTATTATTATTATTATTATTATCATTATCATTATCATTATCATTATCATCATCATCATTATCATTATCATTATCATTATCATTATTATTATTATTATTATTATTATTATTGATGTGTCAACATCTTATAGTTCGCGCTACCCGAAAAATTCCGTACTCAGCAATGTGTCCGCTTCGTAGTTTTCGGTGTCCACGTCCTCCGCTCCGTAGTTTTGAGAGTCCAGGTCTTCCGCTCCGTAGTTTTCCGTATCCGGGTCCTCCGCTCCGTAGTTTTCCGTATCCGGGTCCTCCGCTCCGTAGTTTTCCGTATCCAGGTCCTCCGCTCCGTAGTTTTCCGTATCCAGGTATTCCGCTCCGTAGTTTCCGGTATCCAGGTCCTCTTCTCCGTAGTTTTCGGTATCCAGGTCCTCCCCTCCGTAAATCTCGCTGTCCAGGTCCTTCGCTCCGTAGTTTAGGGTGTCCAGGTCCCCCGCCCCGTAGTTCTCGGTATCCAGTTCCTCCGCTTCGTAGTTTTCAGTGTCCAGGTCCTCCGCTCCGTAGTTTTCCGTATCCAGGTCCTCCGCTCCGGAGTTTTCCGTATCCAGGTCCTCCGCCCCGTAGTTCTCGGTGTCCAGTTCCTCCGCTCCGCAGTTTTCAGTGTCCAGGTCCTCGGCTCCGTAGTTTTCGGTATCCAGGTCCTCCGCTCCGTAGTTTTCCATATCCAGGTCCTCCGCTCCGTAGTTTTCCGTATCCAGGTCCTCCGCTCCGTAGTTTTCCGTATCCAGGTATTCCGCTCCGTAGTTTCCGGTATCCAGGTCCTCTTCTCCGTAGTTTTCGGTATCCAGGTCCTCCCCTCCGTAAATCTCGCTGTCCAGGTCCTTCGCTTCGTAGTTTCCGGTGTCCAGGTATTCTGCTCCGTAGTTTCCGGAATCCAGGTCCTCTTCTCCGTCAATCTTGCTGTCCATGTGCTTCGCTTCGTAGTTTCCGGTGTCCAGGTATTCCGCTCCATAGTTTTCGGTATTCATACACTTTCCCACAACACATCTATTTTCCGATCCAATGCACAGATCGATTTCAAATTTGGAAGGGAAATTGACTCTATCGATATCTCGCTCCCTATTGGTTGTTGAACAAATCCGGTCACGCACGAAAATTGACCGCAAGCAATATACGAAGTCATTGACATCAAGACATCAATAAGTATTATTATTAGTATTGTCTTGAATTTCATTAAAGTAACTTTTGTTTTCGTAATACGGTATGAAAAAGGTACACCTTGTCGGTCTTAGTTTCTGAGTTATTGACGTTCAATGAGAAACAGAACATCAATACAAGTGTTGAATAAATTCAAGTTTAGAATGAAATAACGTCGCTATTCTTCAAGCTCGCGGGACCAATTTTTTAACGCAATGTTCGTTGTGCATTCAGCAATACTTACATATACATAATGCTATATCGACCAAGTGCGACCTATAGCTTGAAAAATATCATAGGATCACATGATGGTCTGTTCCAATATGGGCCCTGTTTATTTTAAGTAAGAATTTTGCAACCAGACGATTGGAAAATATTTTCCGTATTTTATGTTTGTACTACATCTGAATATGTGGCGCTGTTTGAATAGACGATTCATGGGTGGCATAAACTATGATTGGTACAAGCAATCGTATGATTCTCAGAAGGAGATTTCTTGGTCCTATAGAATATCTTGTCCGGTTTGCGCGAACCTGAAAATACATAATTTCATTTTATGATAAATTCATCTTCATATGTGTATAATACATTAAAATCATTTTAGTGCTGACCCGTTTGTAGTACATACAAAAAGTAATGAAATACCCGGCAAAAACATTGTAAATGTCAAAAATTACAGCCGAGTTCTAAAATGGTTTCGCCGGCTAAAAAAACCCGAAACATTATACTCTTTTTCAGCGATAGATTACAAACATCATTTCGTTACACAAAAAAGTACAAAATAATACGTGAAATCAGGTAGCGAAGCCGAGCGTTCCCTCAGTTGATTTTCATACTTCAAATTATGTTTTTCAAATGCTAATCAATGGAAATGAATGGAAAACCAATAGGATCATTCGTTACCTTTGACAGAACAGCATATTGGCGACGGGAAATATTGCTGAAAGAAGTTAGCTCGTATGATGATACGAACTCGGCGGGCATAGATTGTTCTGAAAATTATCAATTGCACTTTTCTTTTTATTTATTTCCTCCAGCCACTCCGTAACGATCACACCCACAAAATTGTTTCAAGCATGATCGAAGACTGTTTGAACATTTTTGGCATTGATGATATTTATTATTGTAGACTGAAACTGCAATATAATAGTTTTTTATATGACCAGGGCGCGGAAAGACCTCGCCTTCGGATCGTGCGGCACTTTGACACTCGTCACGAAGTCCCTCTATGTGCCTGTGCCCTACGTCCTATATCTTTTTCAGATTTGAAATTTTTTAACATTTTCCACGCACCAATGCTGGGAAAGCTCAACAAAAATCATGTTTCTCACAAGAGGTAGTGCATAAATGAATGCATCACATAAATGAATGAAACGAGCGAGCAATACGTTAGAAATTGAAGTTGAATTAGAAATATACCTATAGTGTGTTCATAACAAGAAGTAATAAGTCCAGGCACGATGATCTTAGTAATTCAAATTCAAATTCGTGTTTTGAAGAAGAATCCAATTTTATTGTGCATCTATCGTTTACCGAGATTCATCTATGGTTATAACGCCATGCTACAAACATCTCAAAGCCATAAAACGATACATATTTATCCTGGATGTACCCGTTATCTGTACACTTGGGTAATGCTTTTTGAACGTCTCCCTCTCTGTTCGACTTACATAAAGTAGATACACATCGTAGCGAAAATATATTCTACATTCAAAGACACACTAATTGTTAATCTCATTACCGAACACTTCAGCAATTGATAATTTTCAGAACAATCTATGCCCGCCGAGTTCGTATCATCATACGAGCTTACTTCTTTCAGCAATATTTCCCGTCGCCAATATGCTGTTCTGTCAAAGGTAACGAATGATCCTATTGGTTTTCCATTCATTTCCATTGATTAGCATTTGAAAAACATAATTTGAAGTATGAAAATCAACTGAGGGAACGCTCGGCTTCGCTACCTGATTTCACGTATTATTTTGTACTTCTTTGTGTAACGAAATGATGTTTGTAATCTATCGCTGAAAAAGAGTATAATGTTTCGGGTTTTTTTAGCCGGTCCCTGATAACCATAGAAAATATAGGTAACGATGCTCGAGTCAAAAGATTCTTCAAAGGAGTCGCCGCGCTTAAACCTCAGAAACCAAAATATGACTATACATGGGAACCAACGCCTGTCCTGAAGTTCCTAGCTTCATTTTGGCCAAACGATAAATTAAATCTCAAACAGCTAACAAAGAAACTGGTAACCCTGTTGGCATTGATTACCGGCCAATGAGTACAGACACTAAGTAAAATCAGCCTGGAGAATATAAGAAAATCACAAGATACTATTCAAATTACAATTTCAGAAAGGATAAAAACTTCAGGAATCAATCGTTGCCAACCAATATTAAGAATACCATTTTTTTAAAACAAGTCAGAGCTTTGTGCTGCAACAACCCTGCAGCAATACCTAAAGGTCACAAGATCCATTCGTCCTGAAGGAAAGAAAAGCTTATTTCTTACCCTAAAAAAGCCTCATCGAACAGTGAAGACTGCCACAATCAGCCGATGGATAAAAGAAACCCTAACAGACAGCGGAATTGACACAACAATGTTCACAGCGCATAGTACCAGGCATGCATCGACATCAGCGGCATATAGAAGAGGCACAAACATAGAGATAATTAGAAAAGCAGCTGGTTGGGGTAAAGACTCCGAAACATTTGCCCGTTTTTATAACCGTCGATTAATAGATATGGACACTTTTGCAAATGCCATAATTAACCCTACGGACTAGCCATAAAACAATTTCTGTTTCAAATACTAAATATTAAGTTAAAAAAAAAAAAAAAACGTAATGTCAAATACGCATAATATAATGAAAAATATATACATATCTATATATAATCCTCTTGTAATACACAAAAAATAAAATAAAAATTATTACCTGCAACAGTTCCTTTAAACAACTACCTTTTGACCTAGAGGACGAGGCGACGTAATATAATCGAACAATCAAACAAACTTACCTAAGTGAAGTTCGATTGTGAATATATGAGTCGCCTCGTCCGAATAGGTCAAACCCTCCCAAAGTTGAACACTTCCTAACCCAAGTCAAGCACACCTACTACTGTTGCAAGTAAACGCTTTGAAAGTAATGGCATAACGGAAGCGGGAGGAGCGCCGCCAACTGGAGAAAAATTAAACTAAACCGCAAGCTTTAAACTGTGGATTTGACCGAGCAAGTAGCGTTACTACCTTTTGACCTATTCGGACGAGGCGACTCATATAATCACAATCGAACTTCACTTAGATAAGTTTGTTTGATTGTTCGATTTTGCTCCAATCCTGGATCATTCGAGAAGACGCAGACCCTAATATCATGCAATTCCAATTGCAAGCGAGCTGGATCTTCCCACAGAGACGAATCTCCTAGTCCGAAAAAACAGCGAACGAATGACATTTATCATGCAACAATCACCGAATTCGAATCTTGCAATATTTTACAACGAAAGTATCAATTAAACAAAAGTTGTTCAAAGAGTTTGGAGATTGGGGTATTGATCAAGAGTGATTTGACAGCTGAACTTATAATCGTTGTGGACAACGTCAAGAATAAGAAACTGGTTTTTAATCACAATACTTGGCAAAATTTGATGTCGCATCAAGAAGTTTTGCGGAAATGGTTAGGATCTGGATTCCTACCCCAATCGCGGAATGAACACACGATTCTTCTGAATGCCAATGGAGATCTATCAGTTAAATGCTGCAAATTTTATGACAAAAGAGCAGTAATTTTCTCAACATCAATCATTGGAAGCATCATAATGATGCAAGTGACTTTTGATAATCTCATCAGGCAGCTTCCATGTGTTCAAATTGTGATAGAAGAACTTACGAAGCATTTGAACACAATAAATAATCGTATGAAGTCATTCGCTGGAGAACTTTGCGCGGCGATGGAAGAGGAAGCCATTGATGAGCAACGGTCGATCAAAATTCTAATTGATTCTGAAGATTTCGATAAACATAGTATGGTTGATTGTGAATTAGTTGGCATGGGTATTCTTACAGTAATGAAATCAGTTGAAACTGAATAATGCACATCATGCATATGGATATGCAGCATTTATTGTACTATTAGCGATTACATATGTAGCACTTATTTAGTGTGCCATGTTTTTAACTACATAATGAACTACAGTAAATCGATCTATGTATATCTTTGTAACAATAAATCGATCTATGCATATCTATATCTATATCCATGCAACAATCCACGTATACCATATCATTTAGTGTTCCCCCCATGTTTTCAATCTACATAATATACTATAATAATAAATTGATACTTGTATATCTATACTACTATGTATCATACTACGAGTAACTGCACGGTGTTGTAATTAGTCATCTCACCTGAAACAGATGTAGTGAATTATTACGCTAACAGAATCAGGCCGTCTTATGTGTGTATCGCGCAAAGCTGTAGAATAATGAGAGTTGCACACTTCGAACTTTACCTACATCATCTTTAGAAGATAAATCTGCACCAAAATCTGCGAATATTGAGTAATCCGGTGTTATTGAATCTGTAATCAAATTCAAATCACCGGTTCAGCGGCCGAATTCCAGTTTTCTGATATGAAATTTCTTTGATATCTGACATAATATGGAGCTAGCTGACATGCAGAAGCAATAGTCAAAGTCTTACCGACAGCCCGTTCAGTTGTAGTAGTAGTGGTAGTTGTAGAAATAATCGATGAGTCAGCCTGATAAAAATTCACAACATTATTATAAGGCAACTTTTTGGGTGGATGCAGTTGATTGTGTTGAATGGCGCTGCTATTCGATGGGTGCGCGAATCGCTGGTAATGCAACCCCGAGTAGGTTACATTTGTGAATGAATTAATTGCATCCACGTGCAAATCGTGCAGCAATCGGTCAGTCAAGTCCACGGGTGATGCAATCATTTGTTGAATTGCAATGGTCAAACACAAAATCACTGAGCATTTCATTTTAACGATAGAATTTGCGGTCTGAATGCAACCTCAATTGGGCTGGTTTATAAGTACTGAAAATGTCCCCACCTACCAGCTTAGAGATGCTGATGTAGCTGGCACGCAGCCGTCAAATGCTAATTCAGCCGAATTATTCAATCGTACGATCGACGTCAACTCGATCATACGATCAGAAATATGCCGATGCTGAGCAGTCTAAAAAATATCTTCCACGTGCGGTGCATCGATGAAAGATCGACGTCAACTCGATCAAACGATCAGAAATATGCCGATGCTGAGCAGTCTTCAGGAATATTCCACGTGCGGTGCATCGATGAAGAAACTGAAAATTCCTCCACACCTTCGAGCTTACAAGGGGAGTGCCACATTTGGGAAATGCAGTTGGGGATGAGGCGACGCATGGTTACAGTACTACCTCACAGTGCTACTATGGTGAAACCATGGGGCCAGATGGCCAGCCATTCAAGAGCTACACGCTCCGAAAGTTTTCTTCACAATTCATATACTAGAAAGTATTCATCGTTCTCGAAGCGGTGCGGTGGCCGAGGTGGTAGCGGGCCAACTTGATAAGTCGATGGTTCCGTGTTCAAACCTCCGCTCGTAATTTTTTTTATTTATTCATTGATTTATTTTTTTTCAATTTTTTTTCCGTGTGACTTATCAGTAAGTTAGTTTACTATCATAATAAGTATGTAAGAAATGTTTCTCAAAATATACTTGCCTCGTACTTTCCACGTATCTATTCGCTTTTCACTTTTTCAGATTCACTTTTTTTGATTGAAAAATAACTCATACAACGAAGTTCGAATTGAAAACATGTTTTATTTCAGCATATTGAAATTTTCCGTTCAAGTTATTCCCACCAAATTTTCGTTTGTATTGTAGAGTAAATATTGCGTGCATAGGAGAATAATAATCAAGTTGCAAAGAATAGGAATGAAGATAGCTTTATTCACTCGATTTTGATGTTACACAAGAACCAGAATGGTATTTGTCATAAAAACATACGAAACAGAAGATATTCAAACAGTTCGCGCATCGAATAAATGACGAGTTTTTACAAGAGCAGGGAGTTTTGAGGATATCCATCGGAAAGCAAACCTCGTTGACATTTCTGAAAATTTTTCTATCTCCGGTTAGTTTCGATGCGAACCATGCGTATTGGATCATATTGTGAAATGTCGGAGATGATAGTTGATGGTGAACAATCGATTGAATTTTGATACAGTCTTCTCGGGTATTAATCTCTTGTTCCTTTTCAATCAAAGTAGCGCTATTTTGCAGGCGTTTAATGAGATTTTTCACCTGTCTGTAAAAATATACATCGCAGGGTTGCACTAGAGGTGTACACTTTGGTGGAATTACTTTCATAGTGCAGGTAGGAAGTTTTTTATCGTCTTGGAAAACTTCGTCATACAGTTGTGGTTTCGTTTGCCCTCCCCAAGAGTCGACGAGGAGGAGAAACTTTTTTTCCTCAACATAGGGCTTCAAGGATTCATTAAGGAAATCGTTATTCAAATCTGTAGTCAGCTTTCCCGATTTTGATGATGTGATAATGACGTTCTTGTATTTCTTGGCGTAATCATTGATTGTCTTCTGGATTCTGGGTCCAAATTTACCCGTTGCCTCCTGCAAGCATACAAATACACTCGGCAGGACTCGTCCAGAAAGAGTAATAGCATATTGTGCTGTATAAGAATGCGTAACTTTATTTATGTCTAGTTTCTTCACAAATACGGTCTTGCTTCCCTTTTCGGCGAGAGTCCGGTTGAAAGTAGATTGGTACTGACATCCTTGAAACACATGAGAAAGCACGAGATGTAATGAATGAGGCGATTATACAATTAGATGATTGTATTAGAGAATTATTCAAATGGGCATTCGTTGTTTAAAAGACTATTCATACAATTCGATTGCATTTTATTCATATACCAGTTTGGTCAGTGTTGATAATATAGTCCTTGTCAAAATTGGGTATTAACTCTCGGGTTTGTACCCGGAAAGTTTCTGCTGCAGCCAAGGTTTCTTCACGTGTCACTGTTTCCTTTTGTGATACGAATTTTGTGACTTTCCGTTGCCTAATTCTGTGCTGTTGTTTAAATCTTGCCACCCATCTATCAGAAGCTTTAAATTCAAAGTTTTCATATTGTGCGGCCGCTGCTAAAGCCCATTGTTGCACATTTCGGGTGGTAACTTGTTGATAATTTTGCCTAGCTTCGACAAAACGATCGTAAGTCCACGAATCTATCATTAAATATTTGTCACGTGCAGATCCGCCCTTTTTAACTTCTTCTTCCCATCGGGATAAATATTCCTTTCGTTTTAAACGATGACATCCTTTATTTTGCAGCGCTTTCAGACTCCACTGAGGATGTGCTTTCGCGATGTTAATGCATTTTATTTTGTATTCCAACGGAATATAATCATACGTTTTGGGTTTTTTCTCTGTAGGTTCATACTCGTCCGATGAATCGTCTTCTTCAATCCCTTCAAATTCTACTTCTTCACACACTTCATTCTCGTGAAGTAACTCTTCATCGATCACGATCTTATTTTCACTCAACAAATGTATCACGTTGTCGTAAAACTTCTGTGCAATCAGCATAGCTTCGTAAGGAATTGACGGCGAACCTTCTAACGCTATTAAATCGTTTTCAAAAAGCAGTGCATTGAAATGAGTGACTACATCTTTCATTAGCAACTTTGATTTCTCGCTGTGTAGCGAATCTTCTGTAATATTCTCTGTAAGTCCCGAAGAACCCGCGATTTCTTTACTTCCAGGCATTATAACCACAGAACGTTACCAACAATGCAAACGGAAAATTTCAATATGCTGAAATAAAACATGTTCTCAATTCGAACTTCGTTGTATGAGTTATTTTTCAATCAAAAAAAGTGAATCTGAAAAAGTGAAAAGCGAATAGATACGTGGAAAGTACGAGGCAAGTATATTTTGAGAAACATTTCTTACATACTTATTATTATAGTAAACTAACTTACTGATAAGTCACACGGAAAAAAAATTGAAAAAAAATAAATCAATGAATAAATAAAAAAAATTACGAGCGGAGGTTTGAACACGGAACCTTCGACTTATCAAGTTGGCCCGCTACCACCTCGGCCACCGCACCGCTTCGAGAACGATGAATACTTTCTAGTATATGAATTGTGAAGAAAACTTTCGGAGCGTGTAGCTCTTGAATGGCTGGCCATCTGGCCCCATGGTTTCACCATAGTAGCACTGTGAGGTAGTACTGTAACCATGCGTCGCCTCATCCCCAACTGCATTTCCCAAATGTGGCACTCCCCTTGTTAGAGATGCAGCTGGCACGCGCGCGTCAAATGCATCAACGAAAAATGGTAATTCAGCCGAATTATCCGATCGTACGATCGACGTCAACTCGGCAGAAGCTGACCTTTACGGACATCATACGAGTGGAGAAATGTCGAGTAAACTATCAAGTCGATCCGAAGGATATTTTGAAATCGATGGACGTCACCGGGGAAGTGGTGAAGTGTGCAGATTCGATAAAATCATTCATGTAAAATGCGTTCCCTTTCCACTCACACCATACGAGCTGATATATGCCGGGCACAAACGAATACGATTCATACGTCTGCCGTAGGGTTGACCAGTACGATTCAACATCAAGTTTACGGTATGTGCTGTATTCATATTCGGTAGTTATTTCAAATAAGCGTTCCATACTATTCAATAAATCACACTTTAAATAAGCGTACCGCACTATTTGATGAATCATACTCAAGATAAATCATACTCAAGATAAGCGTTCCATACTATTCCATAACAGTTATTCATTTTTCAATTTAGACTATTCACTGATGGGGCCCCCCAAAAATACAACTCAATCATCGAAGTGTGATAAGCCGGTAGTTCATCTGACCCCAAAGGTGAATCAGCCAGGTGACATGGAGAAAAAAAAAAAATAGCAGAAAAAGGATCCCTCTCCAAAGGTGGGTAAAATAAGCAGCATGAGTGTTGAATACGTGTAATGAAATCTCTATTGGAGTTCAATCAATTCAATCATCAATTCAATCATCAAACTCATTTTTCTGTTCGAAACAAAAAATTCCAAACTTGATATATTTGATATTCAAATTAGTTTCAATGAACATTATAACGAAAAAATCATTAATTACAGCCGCAAGCTCCAACAAAACCAACGATTGTTGCGGCTGGCGTGGAAGAAAAGGATGCTGACGAGGATATCTGGGATGAAATGTTCCAGAGTCATGATGAGTGGTTGGAAAATCAACGACAAATCGACGAGGAAACGAGTCGAATGCAGTTGGAGGATTGGGATTTAAGTTTGCGATAAAACGTGTAACTAGATGAATAAATGTTTATTTATCATTATAAAAATCATTAGTTTCTACCCAACATCGATCACGCATTGAAAACACATTTTCCATAGCACAAATACCTGAGTGGCATGTACAGCGTGTCTGCTGCGTACGGGAATTTATTTCATCGGCTATGTATGCGGCATCGATATTAAATAATCGTTTTAATATTATTTTAACAGACTTGTTCATCACTAAAAACGACGGAGAATCTTGTAACTGCGGTTTCATATCAAATTGTAGTCCGGAGTAAGGGACGTATCCATCATTCCAACTGAATCCGTGAAAAGTTTTATTCTCCAATGCTTGTCGTTGATTATCTTCAGGTAGAACAGACCAAGGATATGGGGGCTTGAATACGAGATGTTGAAGGTTATAATTGTTTTTTAGAACTGCAATCTCTTTCACAATGAACGTGTTGTTGGGGCCCGCGAACCCCTCAACGTCAATAAATGTAGGCCCCATGACTGTATACGATATTCTGCAACTAATTGAGCTTGTGAGACATTTATAGTGTTGGAAATTACCTCCCGCCACTTGTTCATATCATTTTCCGAACTACGTTCGTGAGTGGGCTGTATTCAATAATTTTATCATGAAAAATCAGGCAGTAGATAGATAGATAGATAGATAGTTTAATAATGTCCATGGCAATGTTGGACAAGCAGGGCATAGCATACATATAAAGAAAAAAGGCATAAATAACACATACAAGAAGGTAATGAAGTGAATAAAGCTAACAGAAGAAGCAAAAACCGCAGGGAGAGGTGCAAAATACTAAGCAGGAGGCATGAGTGAGGTGAGAATATACTAAAGTAAGACTAAGATTAAAATATAGAGTAAAAGTAAGAATAGAAATAAAGCAATAAGATACAACAAGTAAAGCAAAGTGGAGCAATACAGCAAACAAAACAAAATAAAAATAAAAATTAAAATTAAAATTAAAAATTAAAAATATAAGTAAAGATAGAAGCAAAAAAGTAAATGCGATAAAACGGGTCAGGATACCACATAGCAAAATAATAAAATACACTGAAGATAATATCATACAATAAAACAATAAAATGAGGTAAAAATAAAACCATACAATAAAATAAATAATAAATAAAATAAAATAAAATAAAACCATACAATAAAATAATAAAATAAACTAAAATAATAAATAATAAATAAATAAAATATTAAGATAAAGTGGAGCGGCGATAAGTTAAGTTAAACTGATAAAACGAGATGCAATAAAACAGGTTCGGCCACAGTACGATAAACAAGCGAGGCATAGCGGAATAGAATGAAATGTGCATGAATATGTATATATACATGGGCGCTTAGAAAAACAGCGATTCCCCCCGCATATCCTCCGATTCAAGAAGGTGCCTGTAAACTTTGGCCTTAAATGCCACAAGTGTGGACGCACTCCTGATTTCGGCCGGAAGGGCCTCCCAGGCTTTAACCGCTTGCACTGCGAAAGCACGGCGACGTGCTTCCGTGGAGAAGTGCGGGAGAACAAAGTCTCCGCGCTCACGACGCTGAGATCCGTAGGCCCCAGGCAGACGCTCAGTAAAGAGCTCGCTCAAGTAGTCGGGGCGGCCTGTACGCGTAACGGTGTAAAATAGCGACAAGAGAAAATATAGGCGCCTATCCTTTACTCGCAGCCAGCCCAGTTGCCTTCGGAACGGTGTAATGTGCTGATCCCGAGGCACTCCGCAAACAAATCGCACGCAACAGTTCAAAAGCTTTTGCAGTTTAGAGTTCAAGACCCCAGTAACATCGTTGTAAACAACACAACAGTAGTCAAATATGGGTAAAATTAGCACTGCAACGAGCTTTCTCCGCAGATTAAGGTGGAAGCATGACCGAGAGGCAGAGAGTAGCCTAAGAGTGCTGTGGACGCGGTTCGAGATAGACGCGACTTGGCCGTGCCAGGAAAGTTTGCTATCGACGAGAAGGCCCAGGTTGCGGACGCACGATGAGTATTCAATGGGAGACGCGCCTAACCTAAGCCGAGGCACCGGCGAAGCGCCCAGTTGCACGAGAAACGGTGAGCTCCCTAGGATGATGGCCTGGGTTTTGCCTGGGTTGAGCGTCAACCGGGACCGAGCAGACCAGTCACACACCGCATCTATGTCTTCCTGCAGTTTAGCCAACGCCTCCGGCAGGTCACGCACAGAACACTGAATGTAGATCTGCAGATCGTCAGCGTAAAGCAGATGCTCAGCGTGTTTGAGGACCGACGCCACGCCATTGATGGCAAGCAGGAAGATCAGGGGACCCAAGACGGAGCCCTGCGGGACGCCGCGTTGGAGAGGCTCCCAGGCCGAACGGGAACCGCCAGGCCCCGCAACCGCCTGAACCCTCCCATGCAGGTAGGAGGCAAACCATGTAATGACATGGTGCGAGAACCCCAAGAGTCGCAGGTTTTCTAATAGTATGGCATGCGGAATGCTGTCGAACGCCTTAGTAAAATCGAATAAGGTGGCGACGGTAACGAGACGTTTGTCTATGCCCCTGCGGACATCCTCAGTAAATTTAAGCAGGGCCGTTTGGGTGCTGAGCCCAGCCCGAAACCCAGACTGAAAGCGATCTAGCAGACACCTACTCTCTAAGAAACCCCGAACTTGAACTAACACGATGCGCTCCAGTATTTTTGACAGAGCAGGCAGTATGGCAATTGGCCGAAACTCACCTAGTGTAGAGGGCACCCGGACTTTGGGGACCGGGGTCACGAGAGCCCGCTTCCAGATCGCGGGAAACTCAGCGCGAGATAGCGAGGCGTTAAATATAGCCAGTATGTGCTGGAAGGTAACCGGAAGAGAGTGCGCCACGCTACGCAGGGAGAGACCGTCTACGCCAAGGGACTGGGACGAGAAGTGACTCAGGGCGTCCGAGAGAGCCAGCGGAGATATGTCCCTGAAGTAGAAGAGTCTATCATCGTAGGACGCCGGCGAAAGAGAGGCAACATAGTCAGGCCCGGTCAGCGAGTAGGAACATTGCGCAATAGCCGCGAAGTGCTTATTGAAGTCATCTAGTGAGATCGCAAGACTGGGTGGAGCCGGCGAGGCGGAGATGCCAAGTGAGCGAAGTTCCCTACACAAGCGGCGCGGATGTTCGATGCTGCTAAGGCGTGCAGAGTAATAACGGGCTCTGGCCTCCTCGATAACTTTGTGCAGCCCGTCGCGGGCTGCGCGGTAGGACAAGAGAGCACTTTCAAGCCTGGAGCGTTTATAGGCCCTGTACAATCTGTCCCGGTGGCGCATTGCAGAATGCAACTCAGGTGAGACCCAAGGACTACGACGCTTTACAACGAATTGACGGACCGGGGCAAGGCGGTCGAGTGCCACACGCAGGTTGGAGTTAAAGCATGAGCGCTGATCATCGAGGGACGATCCGGAAATGAGCGGTGACCAGTCAGAACCCTCAATCAGGGTGCAATACTCCGCCGAGGGGAAGTTGGTAAATGACCGGGACCAGTAAGAGCCAGCCAGGGAACGGAGCCTAGGTACACTAATAAAGACGGATACAAGGTCGTGGCCCGCTATGAACGGGACGTCTGATTGCGATTGCGAGCAGATGAGGTCGACACTGCTTACCATAATAAGATCGAGCAAGGAGCTGGCACCTCGAGCATGGTGGGTGGCTCTGTAGGGCACCAGGTGCAAGCTACGAGCGAAACAGAAGTTCCGGATATACGCGGCCTCGAAGGTATTCGACAACTGATCCGCATTAAAGTCCCCAAGTATTAGTGAGACCGAGAAAGCAGGGGAGATGGCGTCGAAGTCGGTTTCGAAATCAGCCAGCAGCGCAGTTTTGGGCGGCCTATAAATCACCGATACAAGTATTGGAGACGCTCCAGTAGGTTTGACTTCGGCTATGATGTACTCCGGTTTGGGCGAGTAGGGCGCAGGTGACGTCACCAAGACCTTCGACGAGAAGGTGCCGCGTACATAGAGTGCAACACCCCCACCATGCTTGCCTACCCTGTCCTTGCGGTGCAGGACAAATCCCGGTAGGGCAACGAGCGCGTCAGGGATGCTCGGTGATAGCCAGGACTCGCTGACAGCTATGATGTCATAGCGATTTACTTCAAAGTAAAACCTAATATAATTAATGTGGGCAGGCAGTGAGTTCGCGTTGAAGTGGCAAAAACGCAGCGGCTGGGCGACTTCAGGGTTAGGCCCCGGGGGCGGGCGACGTCAGGTGGACTCAAACGCCGCTAGGTCGCTTTGGGAGCAGATACGTTTGACCCGTGCCCCATCGGATTCCCGCACAAGAATGACCCCATCGCGATGCCAGACATATTTAAAACCCTTCTCCCTTGCTGCCGCCTTAGTTGCAATGAGGAGCTTATGAGTTTCCCCAGGTAGAGCCTCATTAACATAGATAGTGGTGACCGGGCCTACAGGCGGGTCAGAGAGCTCAGACGAGCGCAGGTGCCCCTTCGACTTCTTGGCTGCCAGCAGCCGCGCACAAAGCTCACGCGAGCGCAGCTTTACAATAATAGGCAGGGGCTTTTCCCCCTCTCGGGCCCTGGATCTGGGCACAAGATAACGCGACGACATAATGTCATTGTCATCGATGACGCATCCAAGAGCTTCCGCAACAAGTCTAGCTGTCGCAGCAGTGTTATCAGAGGGGCAGGGGGCACCAGATATGATGATTTCAGCCTGCTGGACTGTGGTAGCCGCGCGCTCGGCTCTCGCTTGTACAGCCGCCAATGCCTGATGAAGCGCCGCAAGATCCGCGCGGAGAGCAAGGCTTTGCTGCTCTAGCTCTGTGACACGGTCGGCATTCGACCCGACTTGAGCCTGGATGGCCGGCAAGTCGCTCAGCTGCGCAGAGAGAGCATCAAAACGGGCGTTTACGACCGAAAGAATCTCGTTACGAATGTCACTAAGTGTAGCAGGCACGCTGGCTGCAGACGACGAGAGCCTCGACGACACGGGTGCAGCAGGGGGAGCAGTCGATGTTAGCAAGGAGGCAGGCGAGGCGGTGCCCAAGGTGGGCGACGGAGAGGGCGAGCCCTGCGGCACGTACCTAAGTTGCGCTCCTGCACAACATCCGGTAGCACCAGAGGGGAGCTGCTTCTTTTTAACGCATCCGGGATGATAGGACGCATCGCATCGCATGCAGCGCACACAGTCAAGAGCAACTGTCTTACTGCACGACGCGCACTTACGTGTGGGAGCCATACCTCAATGTAAGCGCACTGGTTTACCGGGTGAGCAGGCGGAGCGACGCAGGCAACCAACAGATGGCACTAGAAGGCACGGGACCAGTTGTACCGACACAGTCAGGACCCAGAAATTCAGGCGGAGATATTGCGCTACTGCGATGAGAAGTGAGGTTATGTCTCACAGACTTGACCAAAAAGCAGGAAAAGCTTGGTCCAAAAGGCAGTGGAGTGCAGCATGCAAGCCAAGGAGAAGGCTTGCAGTAAGGGGCATGCAAGAGGTCCTGTAACAAATCGCCCGAAGGCAGGAGACAGCAGTACCAAGGGGAAAAGTCAGGAGCTTAGCGAATGACATACAGGCGTACTTACAGGCGGAAGAGTAAGCAGTAGTATTGGGGGGTACATTAACATTGCACTGAAATTCGAGACGTATATCTACGGATGCACTTTTCAGTGATTCGTTTTGACGTGAACAATCGATGACTGCGAGGGGGACGTGTTTTTTGAATGTATCCAAATCAAGTAATGGTTCTGGACTGCTAGTCTCACCATAATACGATCCTTTGAATTTAGCATACATATCGTAGAGTAAAGCATATCGTTTTCGACTGAAATCTAAATCTAAATTATCGTAGGGATATGACTCAGAATTAAGGTAGAGGCGAACGTTCGTCAATTCACAATGATCAAATATACTCGGATCGTGGGTCAGTTTATTTCGTCGTCCGGTCTGCAGCGCTAATATGACATAGCGAGGTTTTTCAAGTTGTACAGCGGTTTTCACGGACCAGGTATGATGGGTTGTTTCTTGAAGCACTGGATACTCATACAGATCCCATGAACGGAAACTCATCTGAATCGATATCCCACTCTCGAGGAGATGTAACAGCTCCAATTTCTGCAAATCTTCAACACTGATATGGGGCATCCGCCATTGCAATTTACTCAGCTTCAAATTTACCGATACATTTTCGCCTCCTGTGAATATTGCATTTGAATCAGTTCTCGATCGAATTAAAACCAGTTCGTGACGCGTATTGGCGATAATTCTTTTATAGTCTCCGCAGAAGCCCAGCAGAATGCGTAATGGTATGCAGTAATTGAAATATCCTTTATTCAGTTCAACCATATTTCCCAGTATCGACCAGCCAGCAACTTCTAACGCCTTACTGGCATCAGTACTCAATGATAAATAGTTTTTTATTGTCGTGCTTAGTCCAACATTTCTGCATCGATCAATTTCAACACCATTCAACTCGTATCGAATTTCGTCGAAAAGAAACGCTACAGCGTTATCGACAAATTTTGCATTTTTCACGGGTTGATGGACACCATTTGCGTCTGCAACTGAATTCAATAATGTCCCTTCGATATATAAAAAACTGTTGCAAGGTAATGTATACAAATCCTGCTGCTGATTTGGAATCCGTATCTCGTCATTATTCTGATACGATGTACTCGCGTAGGGGGCATGTGCATGAACTTCAACTCGGGTTATACTGTTATCAAATACAGGTCGAGCATTGATATTCTACAGACTCGCCATATCGTACTTTGACAATGAATCCCAGTGATTTCAAAAAGTGTGCGTTATCGGCAGTTAGCGATTGACGTACGGCGTACGGTGTTGTTCGTTTGACCAAACTTTGAACACTGAGGGAAGGAACAAGGTTCGCAGGATATTTGTGCACATCTTCGTAGATCAGCATGATGAGAATTAATGTTTTTGCTCCTTGATGTGTAAGGGAACTGTGATTTCTTCCCCTCTGAAGTTGACCAAATTACCGTCTTGGTCCACAATACGAACTGTTACGTTGTCTATTACACGCTGGCGCACGGGCAAGTAGTGATATTACATTCAAGCCGTAAAATATTAACTTTTAGAATATTAACGGGTAAATCTGATTCGTGCCACACGTTAGCTTCTAGCCGTCGCTTGGTAAAACCTATCAATGAACCAAGGCTTTTTTCCCCAGTAAAGTCAATCTCATACTTGCATTTGAGCTCACATTTTAATGTATTGTTATTCGGACGCAGTGTGATTGGTGGTGGCAATTCCGGACCCTGCCCCGTTTCACTTATTTTTCCAACTAAATACTTATTCAAATCATCTATTTCGTAAGATCCTTCAGGAATTACGATTTTTTTGTTATCCCCGTAATAAAAGGTATTATTTGTGTGGTCAACGTTGGGTACAGAGTTGAATGTTTCGAAATCCACTAATCCCAATACATATTGAGAATTTTCGCTCAACGCAATCGGAGAAAAATAATTTGCACTGAGAATGGATGTTGGCCCTGAGAGCGTAAACGTCAGAGACATGACGCGGTCGCGTGGATACTGAAGTTCAAACACCAATGCTCTCTATGTATTATTATGTAAAAAATACAAGCACAATTGGCCACATATTGATGAATCATAATTTTGATATTGTGGATAATTGTATTCAATTCGCACATCCTTTCCCAAATATTGAATCAATTCTATAGGTGGAGGCAGATTCCCATAGCTATCATAATATTTCGCTTGATCGTCATGTTTTACATAGGCCACCCAATGTGTGCCAGGTCCATTAATATTATCCAAATTAATAATTCCACACTCATTCTGATGGACAGATTTTTCAAGTAGTTCCGATCGCATAAACACACCTTTAACATAAGGAATATGCATAGCTTTCGCATACGTAAGGAGCTGAATATTAGTTGTCGGACCACTAGGTAGGATAATTATCTCATTTTTGACTTTTTTTTCCGACATTTTGCTATACCCCCACCCTTTTTGTATGGATTCAGATACAGTCCACGACCCTGCTGCTCCATAGCACGGTTGTGTCGTTGCGTTTCAGATAAAAGTTTGCGTTCATTAGATGCTTGATTGACGGATTTAGCGATACCTGCAGCCCCTCCTGCTAAACTTCCTACTGCAGATAATCCCGCCAGTAATGGGACTAAAAATGGTAAAAATCCTCCCCGTGTCGCTAGCGGTAATATTCGGGCTTTGCCGCCTGTTCTTCTATGCCTTCGAAGTTGTGAAAATTTTTTTTTAACTTTCAACCGTCCGCCAACTTTCTTCCCCCTCTTCAATTCTGCTCCCATTTTCAATTTAACTCGCATAGCACGTTCTACTGCCCATGCAGCTGCCCGCTCAAGCAAGGGCGCGTCTCCAGCCTTAACGCGGTGTGATGCCTGTTCAGCAAGTTTTCGGTCAGCGATATGACGTGAATCAAGGTCACTACTTTGTGAATAGGCAATATCGTGTTCGCGACAAAACTTGTCTAATGGATTGATATCTGGATCCCCGCGAGCTGAACGCTTAGTTAGATGTGTACCCGGACCGCAATACTGATAACCCGGTATGTGTAGTTCAAAGGGTCATGAGTTGATAACTCTATTTATCAGACCCCTTCCGGCAGATCTCGCTCTTGACATTGACCACAATTTCTTATCGGTACACAGTCAATCATATCAATATGAGTAGAATATATATTGAATTTGTTGGGGATTATTTCAGCAATACAACTTTAGAAATATTTTAAAAATGCTTTTGAATCAATGTTCATGTACATTTTGAAACTGAGGAAAAAAAATCACACTCGTCTATAAATACCCTTTGCCTCCAATTGCAGCCAACTCACAACCCAACATGCATTTCATCAAGCAACCATATTCCATTCAAGTCGTTAATCTTGACAGTAAAACCGAATTCAACATTCCAAAGCGGCATGGTCCCCTGTTACCTAGTACAATTAGGTTCATAATTTGCGGTCCATCTAATTGCGGAAAGACAAATGTTGTTGTGAGTTTACTGGAAAGTTGTAACGGCGTTCGGTTTGGGAACGTCTACATCTATTCAAAATCGTTGGAACAACCCAAATATCAATATTTGGAGAAACTTTTATCAAATATCGAAGAAATTGGATTTTTCCCGTTCTCCAACAACTGCGATGTAATCCCTCCGACTGAATCACTGCCCAACTCAGTGTTCGTGTTTGATGATGTGGCTTGTGACAAGCAGGATGTAATTCGAGAATATTTTTCTATGGGTCGACATGCACACGTCGATTGTTTCTACTTGTGTCAAACGTATGCGCGAATCCCCAAACATTTGATTCGCGACAACGCGAACGTTCTAATCTTATTTAAACAGGTCAATATGAATTTACGTCATGTTTACGACGATCACGTTAACACGGATATGTCGTATGAGACATTCCAGAAACTCTGCGCCATCTGTTGGCAGAAGAAATATGGTTTTCTCGTCATTGTCAAGGATGACCCTTTACAGGCTGGTCGTTATCGTAGAGGGTTTAATGAATACGTCGTCTGGTAATTCAATGCATTCAGTTGCACTTTATCTTCCGAAGTATTACGATCGAAAATGATGTCTGAGTCTGCAGCACTTGTTGAAAACCTTAAAACGGTGAATAAAAACAATTCGGTTGGGGATGCGAAATTAAAAAAAGCTATCGCACGATCAAGTGAAACAATTCGCGCGAAATACATGGCACTGAAAGTTGGTCAATCGGAAGCTGTGGAGGCTTTAGAAAAAAATCTAGCACCAATCGTAGCACCACTGAAGATGTTAGCAGAGACCGGCAGCATTAGTAATGCATCATCGGAACGAAAACCGATAGTACAGGTGAAACGAAAACTTGAGCTAGACGAAAATGAGGACGGGGATCTCAAGCAAAATCGAAATATTCGTTTCAAACCATCCAGCACTCCACTGGAAAATCGCAAGAAGAGACTGCAGAGTGCACCTGCTTCGATGGAAACGAACTCAGATCATGATAATAGTTTTTTCTTGCCACTTGATACAATAGCCCAATCCCATTCTGATGAAGTCACCATGCGATCAATCCTGGAAACTCCCGAGGGGCGGGAACATGCGATACAATACATCGACGAAAACTTTGGTAAATTGACTAAAACATATTTCAAAGGATTGATTTTTGACACAAAAAATACATTTGATACAAGGTTTGGGGTCCGTTTCGTGGACGGATTATGGTTGATCGGTGATTCTACTATTGAAGTAGATAAAAATGATAATATAATAATCAATAATGTTAGGTACAAGGGAACTCCAGGATTGTTGGAATTAATTTTTAAAAGAATTCCCGATGACGACCAATTTGATAACACTGATCTTTTAAAATACAAAAGTATATTGACTGCAACTAACGCCCACAAGCGTGGATATATTTTAAACGGTCAATTGAATGGGAATAAAGGTTATAAATGGAAGTATATAATTGCGAATTTGTTTAATACTCCTGCACGTAGCGGCTCTTCCGGAAGAGGTTTGATTCCCAGTAAAATGGTTGTCACTAATAACCGTGTAGATTACGTGCATTGGGACGATCCGAATGAACTTGTAGAGAGATTGCGACTTCTGATTGCTTCAAAGACGGCCGGTCACACGGGTCATGACAATGAAATCAAGTCTATTGTTGAAGAACTTCACGAGGCTGAAATTATTGAATAAATATGTGAAACAACTCCAACATCGTGTCAGTGCTGAAATGTCAGTTGATAAATTCGGAAGACATCTTGATTCTAAACGAGCCCCCGTATTTCATACACCTAGTAATGGTGGTGGTAATATTTTGCAAGTGAATGGTAATTTTGACTTCGGCGGCAAAAGGTTGACAAATGCAGCTGTTCCAATTGCTTCGAGTGATGTCGTCACAAAAGATTACATCGATCGCAACTTTTTGACTTCTACGTATGAAGGACATTATAATTTGAAAAATAAGCGACTAAAAAAAGTGCATACACCGCTGGCAGACGATGACGCTGTGAACAAGCAGTACGTCGATGTTTTGAAAGTTCGGTGTAACGACCTGGTGAGTCAGTCGATTTTCTTGAGACTATTGTTTATAACACGATCTATCGAACAAACATGCGAGACGCATCAAACGCAGCCCAGAATGGAAAGACTTTACTTCGCACGTTACCGGTAAAGAAAAACTCCCTTTTAAATACACATGTATTGGGATTCGGGGAGTAAAGGAGAAATCTTCCTTATCGAGGAAAACAAAATATCGAAACGGGAAAAGAAAATTTGTAAGCTTGCTTACCTTATGTGATGAGATGACTCGGAAGTTAATGTAGATTACAGATATCAGCGTCACCCAATTGGTCGAGGATGTCGGCAGATAATACGGGTAGAGGATCTTGCAATTTGAGGATTGATTTAGCTATCTCCAGATAGAAATCTTCTTCTTCCAAGGGAAAAGCTTCCGTGCTCGATGCTTTTTCTTGAGTAGATGTATAAGTAAAAGGGTGGTTGAGCGTGGTTATGGGCGTTGCGGGTTGTGGAGCTATTGAAGTATTTTCCGCGTGATCGCGCGGTGGTTTTTTCGTCAAATCTAGTGGATATGAAGGTTCGTCAGGAATTAGAGGAGGTGGGGAAGGCGAGCTCGGGTGCGAAAGGAAGTTTTGGGGGATAAGTTGCACACTCAATGTATGTGGTTGAAAACAAAAAGGTATTTCAGTCACTAATTGCGTAGTGCCCGTTCCAAGTTTCGGGATTAAAGTTATAGGCGTATCATCTGGTTGATTTTTTGGTTTCGGGATGGACAATGACTGCTTAGTCTGTTGAACTACTTCAGTAAGTAGATGTGAAATGTCTTCAAGACTTTGGAAGAGATGGTTTAGTGGTCTCTTTCCTTCGGCAGATATTTTGATTGGTTTAGATTTTCTAGTAACGGCTTTTCGAATTACTGGTGTTTCTTTAGGCATCAGGAAGGTTAATTATGAATAAAATGATAGGGTGGTTAAGGACTCACTTCAGGTGACAACTTAAGGTGGAACCAAGGATATTCTCCTCGGTGTTTACCCCGTGACCAGAGATATTGTCTCCAGGTGTCAAGGCTGAAGGAGGTTTCTGGGTTTAGTTAATGGGATTATTAATGATATTGGAAAAGAGTTGGGAAAAGTAAAGGACTCACTTCAGTTGACAACTTAAGGTGCGACCAAGGATATTCTCCTCGGTGTTTACCCCGTGACCAGAGATATTGTCTCTAGGTGTCAAGGCTGAAGGAGGGTTTTGGGTAAGGTAGATGAGATTGTTAACGGAGTAGGGAACTGTATAGTATAATCAGGAGAAATTAGGAAAGTAAGGACTCGCTTCAGGTGACAACTTAAGGTGCGACCAAGGATATTCTCCTCGGTGTTTACCCCGTGACCAGAGATATTGTCTCCAGGTGTCAAGGCTGAAGGAGGTTTCTGGATTTAGTTAATGAGGTTATTAATGATGATGGGTAATTGAGCTGGTATAGAAGAATTGCCAGTAATTGGAAAAAGTCAAGAACTACTTACGTAGGGGAAGTTAAATCACTCGTTGTTTAATATATAATATTGTTTTTATTTCACTTCTGGTGTGTACACTTTGGAATTAAAATTATCCTCTTCAAAGTATCAATGTATTTGATCAAGAGATTTAAGAAATGAGTGGGTTGAGTTGAATATTACCGGATAAACCAAGTAATAGCTTTTGTGTTGAATTGTTAGGCTTGAAATTCTTCTATTATAAATTCTTTTATTAAAACTGTTTTGGATTTATCTGATATCGATTTTGACTGCGAATGTTACTTTAACCGAAAACTCCGCGCGAACAATTAGAAGTGGCAACCGCCAGCCGGAGAAGTACTACTTTTGTGTCATCCTTTATAGGAGTTTTTTGTAAGAGTGGGGCTTTTACTGGCCTAAATCTCATTGGTCAATTACTTACTCACGAGTACAGTCACTTACTTACAAGTACAGTCTGAAAGAGTTAGCTTAGCTTATGAGGAACGTTCTTCCCCTTAAAGTATTTGAATGTGTAACCAATGGTAGTTGATTGGCGGGTAGAGCCTATGCGTCTCTCGCGGGTTTGTATATCATATTCCTTCTATTAGTTCTTAGATCGTGATATACAGAGATATATATATATGTATATATACATATATGTACAGGTATATATGTATATATATATATATATATATATATATATATATATATGTTATTGCTAATTTCTAGTTTTTCCACCATGGCGTCCGTTCTAGATCGCGTCATAGTTTAACCAAATCTCTTATTCATAAATTTGGTTTCTTATTCATAAATTTTTTGGTCCGTCACAGGGACTTGTCCCAATATGGATGAAATATGTATAAAATTTGATGACGTCCGCATGGCTTTCCCAACACCTTTATCAACTAACATCATTACTCTAGCTATTTATTATTCTTATTATTGTTAAATCTAGGGTTAATAGGTTTTATAGCTAAATGATAACATATTGTTTATTTATTGTTTTACCCGGAAGGGAATACTTATCGAGATTTTTATTAACCATTTCATGGATTAAATTCCTGAGGGTGTGTTTGGTCGTCCATTATTTATAGGTAAATTGAGTTATTCCCTTGCAGGCTCTGCAATATCTCAAAGTAATATTTATCCATTTCTGGCATAAGGCCTACATATGGTTATTGGTAAAAGAAAAGAATATTGTTTGATCGTACTACTAGTGCAGCTGTGGGTAACGTAGATTTCTTGTCTTTAGTGCTCGTGTGGGTTATATGTGTTGGATGGGTTCGGGGCGCTAGGTCCAGAGGACGTGACATCGGGGGCTTCAGCTTACACGGCATGACAACCTCACGTTGGAACAATTCGATGCGAAGAATTATCGAATAGTCCAAATACATACACCTTTGGCCGACAACGATGCCGCCAACAAAAAATATGTCGATGCACTTCGCATAAATGGGCTGCAACCGGAAGCTGATGGAACTTGGAATTTTAATACCAACCGTTCAAAAAATGTTGACAATCCAGTCAATGAATTTGATGCTGCAAATAAAGCATACGTTGATAATCATAACCGTTCGGTAGATGGAAATTATGCGTTTGCTGGTAAACGATTGACTATTGTTGGCGATCCCCAAAACAGTTCTGACACAGCAACAAAATCGTATGTTGATAGGATGATCGCTCAAACAAAGTATTATGTGGATATCAAACCTACTGTTAAACGAGTAGGTCTCATGGATGATTTCGATTTCGATAACAGATTACTGCGCAACGTGCAAAAACCGGTTCAACCATCTGACGGTGTGAATAAGGAGTACGTTGACATGCTGCATGACTCGCTTAAAGACGAACTTCACGTACTTGTTTCACGTATCAATATATACCATTAAGAATGAGTAAGGAAACTACAACTGGTGAGAGAACTGCACGCGCCGGCACGGCGTAATTATCGGAGAGAAATCAATAATAAAAACAACAAATCTCTTAGAATTAGAAGAGATAAAAGTCAACCAAAGGCATCTACAATTAAATTATAAACATAAAATGAAAAACGATATCATATATAAAACTTTAAATAACAAATAGAAAATATGGATAACAGAGGATTTTGGTAAATCACTAGTGAAAAAAGTACATGAAAAACAAGGACATATAGGTACTAAACAATTGATTATAATGTCAAAAGTTTTACTTTAAAAATATGTATAAACATATCAAATCAATATGTCGTTTGTGTGAAGTGTGCATAAAAAACAAAACTAGAATAGGATGTTTTAAAGCACCCTTATCTCAACTAGGTCCAGCTAAGCAACCTTTGGAGATTGTCTCATTAGATACAATAGGAGGTTTAAAAGGCAAAAGCACAAAAAGATACCTCTCATAGTTGATCATTTCATAAGATGTGCTTTCATTAGCACATCCAGAACACAACTGGCTAAAGATTTTATTAAATTGATAGAAAAAGTAAAAAAATATGGACAAATAAAAACAGTATTAACAGACCAATACTCTGGTATAAACTCAAAACAATTTAAAAATATCATAACAAATCAAGATATAAATTTAATATTCACAGCAAGTCATTGTGCATCTTCTAATGGCCTAAATGAAAGCACAAACCAGACGATAATTAATAGGATGAGCTAATATTTATGTACATATGTTTGTTAATTACAGTTATACCTTACTGCATCAATACGTGTTGGATTCTTAACCTAAAATTCGTCCATCCTCTATAAGTCTCTGATTTCGAGACTTACAAATAGTCTACTAACAGCAATCAAAACCTTTTCTCGCGCTCCCTAGGTATGCGGAGTATCTGTGCATGCGATGGATTTATGCTCCAGTCCTTTCCATGATGATGAAGAAGGCTACGGCCAACGCCGCATATGCATGAAATGTCAGACACAGAAGAATGTCCCCGACATTGTTGCATCACGTCAATTCGAAAATTGGGGTGGTCTCGCGGTCCCAGAAAAACAGAAATCACGGGGAAGATATTTAAGAGAAAGATACGCAGATAATGAGTTCATTCTGGGTGAAAATATTAGAAAAGTTCCAATTCTAAAAAATGGTGGGAATGTTGCACTCAAATCCGTGGCCCTGGGAAAAGAGAACTTCACTCTCGAAAATACGTGCGCGTTCGATAGTGTTTTTCATATATTTTTAACTGGCGCATCTGACTTGCCAAGATTTAGAACTTCGACCGAGAACCTAAAACACAGTTTCTTCCAAATGGTGAATAAAGTCTTGAACAAAGGAATAAATGCAACATCGTATCGTTTGAGGTGTGAACTGTTATTGCCCATTTACGACAGAAGTTCAAAACATCGAAACTGCACACAACTACGTTGTGAAATAACCGTTGCAGACCTATGCCGTAAGTTGTTTAAAGAAACACCAAGTTTCCAAGAGGAATCTATCTGCGGCAGGGCCTGTTCTATCACGTCAAATGACTTGCCTATTTTAATGATTACCCTTGCATCGGTACTTGATGCCTCGTATAATGTGAAAATAGAACAGGAAATCACCTTGACTGGGACCACGAAATGTTCAACGGACGGCTGCACCGGAAACATTATTAAATCTTTGAAGGCTCCAGGTATTTCAACACATATTGAATGCTCTCCGACTGTATAATTCCTAAGAGTGTGAAGGGAATATACTGAGCAATTCTATCAAACATTATTTTTCTTGTGCAGGTAACTTTGTCATTTTTGAGGTAGTGCCAGCCGAAAGCACAGCTGAAGATGACCCAGTCGTGCTGCGAGACATTCCAACAACACTCCAGCTATCATTTATGAGCGTGCAGTATGTCTTGGCGGGTATTGTGTACTTTAAAAAACCAAGCGTCGAAATCAGATCAAGTGATAATGGTTTGATAAAAGGTATCGGCCACTATATAGCTATGTGTCGTAGAAAAGGGGCATGGATTGAAATCGATGACACGAGAAACGCAGCAGAGCGCCGAACAAATAAGCGTAAAATTTATTTACATCTGCTCATTTATGTACGCTAGATGTATAATCGATTTCCATCCTTGTCCTCGCATGAAATCTGAAATTAAAAATCACAGATGACTAAAGCAAATTGGACGTATTGCTTCACTCGCTCAATGTTATCTTTATAACAGAATCGAGTGTAGGAATAAGTTTCTCAATTTGCTTCCATCACAAAATTTTATTTCAGCTTATCAAAAGTTGGGAATTTCGTTGTCCAACCGTACTGATTTTCTTCTTCCTATCATTATATATCCAATAATTATGTTTCTATTAAGTTTAGTAATATTTTATAATTCGTTATATATTTTTATACGTGTGATTTAAATGGAGACTGATGCCTATTGACTATATTCATGAAAAATAAATAAAGTTGTACGTATATACGTAGATACATGCACCTAAACTTTGAACGGTGCACCCAATTAACACCTAAAAAGCACCTAATTTCCACGTTGAGAATTTTCACCTATAGTGGTTATTCCGTAAATTTGGACTGAAAATTGATTTTTTTTCGTAAAAATAATCGAGCACCTAATCTTTGAACGGGGCACCTAATAAGCACCTAAAAAGCACCCAATTCCTACGTTGAACAGTGTCCCGTATCGCCGTTATTACGTGACTTTTTCAAAGCGCGCTGCCAGCATAACGTTACGTCAGCAGTACAACATGAAAACTGATTTTTCTAAAAAAATAATCGAACACCTAAATTTTGAGCTTGGCACCTAATTAGCACCTTAAAAGCACCTAATTACGGTATGTGTGATAATCGATTTTTCTGACATAGTTCTGCTAACATTACGGACGTCATCTGGCGAGTTACCGACTCGCTAGTCGCTACAGCGCCGCCGCCAAGTGTGTGGTATGTATTATTTGCGGACGTGACGTGTGATATTGCGATACTGACCAACCGATGTGTATGTGTACTCACTGAAATTTAAAATTTGAAAAGCCACACAAATGACAAATCGTCTCAATTTGTGGTTACCACACTTGTTGTGTGACATCGTTACTAACCTCGAATCTCGCTTGTGGTAATAGGCGTAAGAATAAGCACACAATTATCGTAGGTTGCAGGTAAATATTCTAGAGAGTTTTTTTGATGTTTACAATAAATTTCATATGCTGTGTATCACAAAAAATACCTCGATGTAGAGACGGATTTCCTTGACCTAGATTTCCTTCAAATTTAATGATAGGAGCCAAGAATACATCGGGAATTTACCGTATGTAAATATTGGTAAATAGTTAAAATAGCACGAAGTGCAAGATAAAAAATTGAGCTGTGTTTGAGCACGCGATAGGCTGCAAGAGGCTCAGTGAGTCAGTGACTCATGGATCAACACTCGACACTTCTTCGATCGGTATAAAGCCAGAAGGCGGGTGGTTCGGAATGTTAATATTTCAAATGGATCCCCTTGCTCGTAAACCATTAAGGGGTATGTCCCTTGGCTCAGATTCTTCTAATTCTGACGACAAGGGACAAAAAACTCCAAGGTACAAATGGCGTTGAAAAAATATTGTCAATACTGTACATTATTCATTCTACTTCTAATTCTTTTTATACATATAGACGAACCAAGGTCTATAAACAAAAGTTTACGTATGGAAAATGGCTGATCTCAGCAGAGAACGGAAAACCACGATGCAATGCGTGCCATAAGATTTGGAGGGAGGGATTTCGCATATCAAGTGGCACTCGCAAACGAAATTACACACAAGCAGACTGAAAGATATCGAGCGTACACCTAAACTGGAGGTCGTACTACGGAAGACAGTACAGAACGATAATCTTTATAGGAAAGCGAAAGATGCTGAATTGAAGATGGTCATGTTCTTGCACGAGCATAATTTGCCCTTTATGTTGATGGAACATCTTCCTTTCTTCCTCCGCAGCGTGTGCCCTGATTCGAAGATTGCCGAAAACGTAAAGTGTTCTAGGACAAAAGCGACGGCGATTACCACAGATTGTCTGGCATCAGAAGCTAAAGAAGAAATATGTCGTCACGTGAAAGATAACGTTTATTCTCTGATCGTCGATGAAACGATCGATATTGGGACAAAAAAATCACTCGCGATAATAATTAGATTTTTCAACGAGACCAAAATGAGTGTGACTGATGAATTTCTTGGGCTGGTGGAAGTGCACGCTGCTAACGCGGAGAATATACACAGCACGATCCTCAGATCTTTGGAAAATGTCGGAATTCCTTTCGCGAATATGATCGGCTTCGCCGCTGATAATGCCTCCGTCATGATGGGCAACATAAGCGGAGTACAGGCGCGTTTAAGAGCGATGGTGCCGCATATATTCGTGCTCGGCTGTGTATGCCACTCATTCCATCTTTGTGCGTCAGCGGTTGCAAATAAGCTACCAAAATCCATCGAAGATTTTGCGAGGAGTGTATGTAATCATTTTTCAAACAGCAGCAAGGAATCGAGCAGCTAGCTGAGTGCCAAACGTTCGTCGATTTAAAGCCCCTTAAAATGCTCAGACCAAGTCAGACAAGGTGGCTATCTCTTCAGGTAAGCTTCAGTTCCGTATGGAAAATGAAAAAGTCTAATAGTACTTATCAAATCAGATAAAAATGCAGCGCACAATATAATCTAAAATTTGCATACAGATGTGAGTTTTTAGCCCTAGTTCAGGCACGGCGGGATGCGGGAAACGTGTGGTTTCCAATGTAAAAATCGTCCGCGTGGTTGATATTGGCATATAATATACTGTAACGTGGTATTTTAACAACTCCCAGTTACAAGGAGAAAATCTCGAAACTAATGCGGCGTAGCGTGGACCGGTACTCCAGGAAAAGGGAAATTTAGGGAAACTGGTTAGCTTTAACTAATGCACTATTTATTTTTGTAAATCTATGTAATTATATCACGATGCACCACGAGATCTCTACCGTCGTGGGAACTACCGAAGAAAAGTACAGCTCATCCTGAGGTAAGGAACCTCTCGTATCGTCGCTGACGGCACTATCGGCGTGCAAACCTTCGATTCGCCAAGAAAGCTGCAAGGTCAGCGCCTCCTCTAGAATCGGAAAATCTACTACCCCAACAGTCAGGATCGACGGCGTACAGGGATGTGCGAGAAGCACCCTAACAATCCTCCCGTCGTCCGACTAAGCTATCGTCTACTATACCCCCTGCAAGTCTTAGGGTGGCGTACAAGGTCATGTGAGGACACCTTCACAACCCCCTACTCTAGGACTTATCAAAAACAGGTATCGGTCATCCAAACTTTCTCTGAAACCGTTATCGCGGCTGTGGTTGGTCCAGAAAACCCCCGGATCGGCGTTCCAACCTGCGGAACTTTATCGTGGGCGAGATCCTTGTGGTCCAGCGCGAGGCTATTACTCATTTCGTGGGGATTGACATCATGTAAGGCCCTAACGAAAAGTATCGAATAGCTCTGGTGAGCGAGATTTCCAGTGGATCCAGCGCCAGGGAGTTCTTACGGAAGGCGGCAGGAAGAGGAGTACAGCAACGGAGGGGTAAGCTAGATTTCTCCCAGATTACGGACGAACACCTGACGACCGTCTAAACTACCGACAATTGACGCGAGCCAATTAAATCACCGATACGTCACGTGACCTACATCACCAGACGGATGAGCCGGCACGCGTAAATAAAGGCTATATAAGGGAGACGTACTTGTCGCTCAGCCTATTTCGCCGCTATATCGTCTACGCTACGCTGCAGAGTTCGCCGAGTATCGCACCTCCAATATCGTTATCGTCGAGTATCACTATCGTCGAGTATCGCTATCGTCGAGTATCGTACAACTCATTGTTATATATCGAGTATAATTTAAATAGTGTTGTGCATTAACTGAAGTCAATTAAGGTGAGGTCTTGATTCTTTCTGTGAGGACACGAGGTCATTCTTATAAAAGCCTGGTTTATCGTATGTTTCTTTTTTGAGCTATGAAGCTCGTCTATCGTTAATTTATCGAACGACCTGGTGCCTGACTAAGTTACGTAGATCTTATACTGCTTTTGGCTGTTACCTATCGTATGGCTTTGTAGATTTAGCATCTTTTAGTATCTTGTGCATGAACTTGATAGTATAATTCCTTTCCTGGAGTACCCTGAGCGAAATTAGCCGCGAGGCTAAGACCTCGCGTTACAGTTAATTTGTTATAATTTAGTTATGTTATCTCTCTCGTATAATTGAGTATCGTTTTGACTATGTAAAATTCAGTATCGTCTTTGGTAAACTTCAGTATCGAAGCTTTCGCAAAAATATCGTTTAGAATCTGGTTTACTACCATACTACCGCCCTCTAAATAATCGGTTATCGTTGAGTTGAATAGTTAGCGTGTTTTGAATGACCCCGGTCCCTATCTGCGGATAGACTTCGAAATATCGTTGATTGTAAGGCCCAGCGTGCTGTCGATTAATACTTGGAGAATCTGTATCGTTATTGGATTTCGAGCTGCATAATAGTGCTTGGCTGTGTTATGATAAATCAAATTTGCATTTGGGTACGAAGTATCGCTCTGTGATACCAAGTCTGGAGTCTAGTATATTGCCTTATATCGACTCACTCTGACACACGCCTATCGCTAAAATTGTATCGAGAAAAACTAAATTCTGTCCCGTATTTAGACCGACTATCGTAATAAACGAATAACTCTGTACCAATCCTATTATCGATTCTATCGGATTTGTTAAATATCGAAAAATATGGTAGAATAAAATCTGGTTGATGTGATCTCAGTTAAAAATGTTGAATTACTGTTTCTATTTGTAACTGGTGTACCCTGCCCCTCTATCTAAGGATTTTAGAATACTGAGCTAGCTGAGTTGTCGCTCGTCGCATCTCGTATGTTTTAGTTTATCGTATCGAAGAAAATTTGTTAAAGAAACGACGCGCAAGCGTCTGGCGCCCAACATATGGTAAGTCAGAAAATTAACACGGGAAAGCGTCGAATTGTGACGTAGTGGTAGGTTTTCCTTTCCGCTAAAGAAAACTGCGTTACAATACATATATAAATTATAGGCTGCAGTTGACCGAATTCTTTAGCACTGGGAAGCGTTAACGCTGTATTTTACGAACGCAGTATTTGAAGATAATTTGCATTCAACGGAAACAATATTAAATTGCTTGAAAAACCCCGTTTATAAACTCTACTTCAGCTTCTTATCATACACGTTGGAGTGTATGAACAAACTGAATCTCGAGTTCCAGACTGAAAAGCCGAAGATCCAATCGTTAAATAAGTCTGTGTCCGAATTATTCAAATCTCTGCTAAAAAATTTCATACAGCGATCGCACGTGGAGAAGACACCACTCGAGCAGATCTCGGTGCGGTACCCACGGATCTTTCTACCACTGGATAATATGCATTTCGGAGCCAAAGTCGAGCTCTTTATGGCTGAAAAGAAAATTGAAGCTGGTGATCTTCACAATTTTAAAACTCGAGCACTGGAATTTTATATAGAGCTGTGCGCACAGATTCAAAATCGGTATTAATGATCCAATGCTGAAGTACGTCGCAATCTTCTCGCCTGAGACGACGGTGAATGGAATTATTCCAAGTATCGTTGTTGCGACAGAAAAGAACTTTCCGAAACTTTTAGAAGAAAACGACTATGAGAATCTCGATGCCAAATGGCGGCTCGTGCCGAACGTCGATGGTATCAAGCAATATGCTAGTTTGGATACCGTGACTTTCTGGATGAAGATCAGCTTATTGAAAAATAGTTTGGATGAGTTGATGTTTCCGTACCTCACTAAACTAATCAGAGCAATTTTATCTTTACCTCACTCGACAGCCTCTGCAGAAAGAATATTTTCGCAATTGACTTTAATGAATACGAAGGTAAGGAATCGACTCGATGTCGACACCTGCGAGGCAATTTCACACGCTAACGGATTATTGGACACGTCGACGTGCTTCGATTGGCAACCATCGTCGACACTGCGAGCAAAGAAGTCAAACATTCAGAAATAATTTTTGCACATTATGTAAACATATTCTAAAAGTCTCCTCGACTTTTTGATCTACAAACTACTCCTCGCCCTTATTTACTGTGAACTGTGATACTATTTGTACTACTGTGTAGAATATGAAAAATACATTCTCATATTAATTTCAATTGTTTTCATCATCACATGTAAACTACGTGCTTTTCGCATTTTATTGCATTTCCGTTAGGTTGAGTTGAGTTTTTGCTTATGCGGTTTTGTTTGGGTTGTGTTGAAATTACTTGCAGAATTAAAAAATTATTTCAGCGTACAGAAATTATGTAGTGATTAATGACCGAAATTTTGCGGGAATGTCAACTGTTTGGGAAAAATTCAATGAAATAACAGTTATCTTCAACGTATTTCCGATTGATGCTGTAGAAATTGATGTAAGAATCTTCTCTGTTCACAGTCGGTAATTTGCTGCTGGGGACCTTTAGTACGGAACGCCTCCAATCTAGTACATTTCGTAATCCTGGGTAGTACGAAGTAAAATTTCAGACTGGCAACACTGTTCGCGAGATGCGACGTTATTCGTTTGAGCCAACGCTATGTAGAACGTCTGTGCGGAACGTTTATGCACCGAACAAGTAACTTACTAACGGAATTCTACGTAGGTATGAAAAATGATTGGGAGTGTAAATTAGAAATGACAGACAAGACATGCGTTCGTTGTATATATTTTTTTATTTTTTTATAAATTTTAATTCTAATGGAATTGTTCGGAAACATATTATATTACCGCACATATACCGCCGTTTACTGCATGGCTGCCCCATCGTGGCATTGGTATAGGTATATGTTTCGGCCGTATAATACGTTTCCGAACACACTTGCAACGCGTCCGTCGCCTCCGCGGTCTCCACCACCCCTGCCCCCTCTGCCACCCCTGCCTCCACTGCCACCACTGCCTCCCCTGCCTCCACTGTCGCTCCTGCCGCCCCTACCGCCACTGCCATCCCTGCCTCCCCTGCCTCCCCTGCCTCCCCTGCCTCCCCTGACTACTCTGCCGCCACTGCCGCCGTTGCTGCCCCTGCTGCCTTCGCCACTATCCGGCCTCGTACTTCCACGGCCGCTGCTTGGAGTTAGCAGCCGCGGCGTCAATCCTATCGGCGGTGATATAGCGGTTTGCCGCGGCGGTGTCGCCGCTCGCTCCGGCGATGCCGCTGACCTCCCCGGCAAAGATGGCCGGCCAAATTTCGCGCGACGCGCGAAACGCCGCAGCGCGGGAAATTTTGTTATTTCCCGCGCTTCTGCTACGCGACCGCCGCTACCGCTGTGGAGCATCGTTTTCCTACAAACACAAATTCAATAAATTATATGATGTCGGAAAAAAGTATGATCAAATCTCAAGTATAGTACCAGACTAGGGTTATTAAAATAGGGGCCCACTCAGTAATATGAGCGGATCCACGTCACTTCACTCGAAAATAAACCGTCAAGTCACGGATTTTTGCGCCATTCAAAATATCTTTAGTACTATGGAAAAAAAAAATACAACTTCGAGGATTTTGAAAAATTTCCAAAAATGGCGGAGTTAGAGCTATGTGAATTTTCGTAAACCGGTGTTGCACCGCTATGTTTAAAAATTCATATCTCTAAAAGTATTCAACGGAGCGCATTGATCTTTGGATCATTTTGTTCGTAAAAGAATACGCTTTCATGAAAAAATGTCAATCCCAGAAAAAAAAAATTCCTTCACTTTTTTTTCGTCGTTTTTTTTTTTTTTAATTTTACTGCCATTTTCGCGGGACTCACAGAAATTCATGGAGATAATTTTTTTTGGATACCTGGATCCTTACGCAATCCTAATTGACGAACTTCAAATCGATCGTCGGTTATCATACCGAGACGGAAATGAAGAAGATTTTCACACGTCAAAAAACTGGATGAAAGCTAGATACTTCGTCGAACTTTCATAAATTCTTCCCAGTACTGACTGGTCATTTCGGTGTTTTTTTTTCTCAATTTAGATTTTTTGTCATTTTCCAATTTTTTTTCCCAAGAAAGTTCAATTTTTAAACGCTTGTATCTCCAGAAGTAAGTAAGATATTTGAAATTTCAAAACGTCAAACGAAAGCTACATTCTTTCCGCTTCAAATAAGCGTACGGAGACTAAAATCGGCTGACCCCGTGAGTTTTTATGAATTTTTTAGTGCCAACTTGTCTTTTCGCGTTTTTTGTCCATTTAAACCCCGTGTTAAAAAATTCAAAACTTTAGGGCGTTTGCCAGAACAGAAGATATCAATTGTAAATTCTTTCCTTTGGCACAGTTTTCAGTGATGCCAAGACGCAACTTTCCCGCACTATTAGAATACGATCTGCGAAAAATGACCTTTTTCACTCCGGCCTATTGGGCATGTTCTTATTTTCGCAGCATATCTTTCGCGTACTGTACGTCTGCAGAACATCAAGCGGAAGAATCTATTTCACAAAATCGATTCGATAAAGCATTGACAGTTCATGGTACTCCGAAATTACATGCGGTCATTCCAACATCCCATAAACTCATCAAAACAAAATTATTTTCCGCATCAGAAAAATTTGATTCGATGAAAATTATGAATTGATATAAAACAGAGGTGTTCTACTAAGTGTCATCCAGCGAATCATCGCTAAAAACATCGGCCCTTTTCAGAGCCACCAAAATATTGCAAAAGATCCATCAGTCATAACTCCACTATGCGACACAACGAGCTTGCGGGAGTAGTGCGGACGTGGATTGGCGCGCGCGGCGACGCGCGACGGGACGTTTTATTTTTTTTCTTCGGCCCAGGTATTTTCTCCATAAATTTTTTTTTTAGGATTGAAGGGGAAGGATCCAGGTATCCAAAAAAAATTATCTCCATGAATTTCTGTGAGTCCCGCGAAAATGCAGTGAAATTAAAAAAAAAAACGACGAAAAAAAAGTTAAGGAATTTTTTTTTTTTGGGATTGACATTTTTTTCATGGAAGCGTATTTTTTTACGAACAAAACGATCCAAAGATCAATGCGCTCCGTTGAATACTTTTGGAGATATGAATTTTTAAACATAGCGGTGCAACACCGGTTTACGAAAATTCACATAGCTCTAACTCCGCCATTTTTGAAAATTTTTCAAAATCCTCGAAGTCGTATTTTTTTTTTCCATAGTACTAAAGATATTTTGAATGGCGCAAAAATCCGTGACTTGACGGTTTATTTTCGAGTGAAGTGACGTGGATCCGCTCATATATGCTAAATAGAATAAAGTTACTGGAGTTCATTTGAGATCAATTACTTATCTCTACTCTGTTGAAGTTTGATCAAACAGACTATAGAATCAAGAAGCCATAGTAGTGATATTAAATGATATGAAGATGTATCATACCATATACGATTGATAAAATAAAGTTACTGGAGCTTATCTGAAATCAATTGCTCATATCTACTCTGTTGAAGTCTGATTAACCGGACTATAGTATCGAGAAGCCTTAGAAGTGACGTAAACAAGTCGACCGCGGAGGGGGAAGGCTGCCTATATAAGGCAGTGCGCGAGATAGCTAGATCATTCTTATCACAACTGATAACCAAATCACAAGGATCAACAGATAAACTCCAACAAAATTATAAAACAAAAAGCAGAAGGCGTAAGTGTCTTACCTATCACAATCCTTATTAAATAGTCAACACCAACGAGTAAATTACTCCGCGGTTACGATTATGAATCCTTCCATATGTTACTGAAGCCAACAAGGAAAATCCTTCGCGGCAACAATAACACAATCCTTACTGAACAATCAACACCAACGAGTAAATTACTCCGTGGTTACGATTATAAATCCTTCCATATGTTACTGAAGCCAACAAGGAAAATCCAAGGACCAATCTAGGTCACGACGTCATCAATGCTGGTTCAGAATCCCCCTGTGTTCTGATTGGTCGAAAATCTCCCCACCGGCTGCAAGGGCCGCCCCTAATAAGGGTAAATCGATGATTTCACAATTTTAACGGGATCTATCGCAATGACCGCCCCTAATTAGCGATAACCCGCCCCGCTAATTGATTATTTCGCAATTTTGAGGACGTCCAGAAGCTCCCTGTGTTCCGATTGGTCGAAACCTCACGCCCCCCTAACGGTAAGATCGATGATTTCGCAATTCTAACGGGATCTATCGCAATGACAGCCCCTAATTAGCGGCGACCTGCCCCACCCCTTTTCGATTATTTCACAATTTTGCGGATAACGGGATCTACGGCGCCGTTATAGCTCCGTTATCCGGTCTCACCGTCGTGAGCGCGCGCTCTCTTACCGACCCTCGATCGCGCGCGCCTGCCCAATGAGAGAACTCTCATCGATACCGACGACGACGACGACGACGACGGGGTTACATTTTTTTCTTTCTTTCACAGTTCGAACGTTCGATTGCTTTGCGTATTGGTGGCCCTGAAAAGGGCCGATTTTGTGTTTTTTAGGATTTGGTGTCCCCCCTCTGGAAAGAAAAAAATCGATGATAATTAATAATCAATAGAATTACCAAATAAATACTTTTTTAAAATTAATAATTTTTCTTCTTGAAAGTAACTTTGAACTCTGTACATAACACTCCACCTCCTCCACCTTCTCCGCCACCTCCGCGACCTCCACCACCTCATCCTCCTCCCCCACCTCCTCCGCCGCCTCCACCGCCGCCTCCACCGCCGCCTCCGCATCCCAATCCTCCGCCACCTCTTCCTTCTCCGCCACCTCTTCCTCCCTACGAGGACCCACTCCTCATCTCCATCGTCATATTTGATTCTGACCCACCTTTTAATAGAATGAACAAATAAATACTTTTTTAAAATTAATAATTTTTTCTTGAAAGTAACTTTGAACCCACCTCAGATCGTCTGAGGTCTCGTACCCGTCGTCTCTTCCATCATCTTCCCAGGGATCTTCAACGATTTGAGGATTCATTTTTAACTGTATTTAGCGCTAAAATCCGAAAATCAATAAATTAAAACTCACATTTTAAAATTCACAATTTTTCGATTCGAAAATTCACTGTATTCTATTTGAACTTACCTCTGCAAGGTCTAAGATGGAAATGAGACTGGTACACATTTTTGTGGTAGTGTGCACGCCTCCAAAGTCATACACAACCATATATGTATATATAATTACTTTTGGAGTACCTATCACATATATACACTCGAGTGCAACGTCACGGATAGCTTATTGTTAGATAATTTAGGAAGAAAAATAATCCTATGCCAAGCCGTGTGTATATATAACACTCGAATAGTCTAATTGATACGAGAGCGCGTCATCTTGAACGAACCACACGAATATTAACGATACAGTACCTACATATTACTAACGGTATTTTTGAAAACTGCATGAACTGAATCCATGTAGAGAAACGAATATAGAGCGGCAAAAACTTTCGAATAGTAAGCTTTCCAGGAATAGCAGAGCATGTACACGCACACATTTTTGATTGCACCTCCTATAAAAACGGTGTATTCGTGACGTTTTTCAGTCATTCGAATTTTAGTCGTGCAATAAGGTGCACACTCTCGAGAAAAAACTTTGTCTATTTTGAATTTTATATTCAAAATGGATTCTGGAAAAATAAACAAAGTTTGTCGCATGGATGACTACTTACCTACGAAGAAAATATCAGAGTTGGAGGTCGGGAAAGACTATAAAGTTTCATCGTTCAAATCTGTCGCCACCAAATTCGGATCTAAAACCATGGTTGAGATCGATAATAGTTTTCTGATGTTCCTATCAGCCAGAATATCAAAGGCATTCGACGATGATAAGGAACAGTTACAACTACATGAAACTGCTGCTTCGGAAGATCGTCTACGTTTACGGTACCTCGGTGGACAATACAACAAGTGCGAATTTCTTTATTTGTAAAACTATTACATCTTCTTGCTGTACCGATTTTTACTGAGATTTAGGTGTTCAATAATAATAAGTTAATATTAAATTTTGAAAATTTGTTCGTGAAATGGATGCTGAAACGTGTTTGAAGTTGATCGACATTGTGGAAAATGCTTATAAACTGTTGGACGGTGCGTCACCTCATCAAATCGAGCGATGGAAAAATTTGTGCAATCGCAATATCAGACTCTTGAATAAAATCTTAAGAACAGTTACTCTTTCTGTTGGAGAGTGTTAGAATATATATAGAAGCTCTATTCATATATTAGCGCCACATAACTGGCTATTATAGCGACACCTGTTTACAGGATATATGGGTGTAGAGACCCAAAGGTCATATCCTAGTCAGTCTTACTTTGTACCTCGTCATAGCTAAGCGTGCCTAAAAGTACTTGTAACAATATATGTATTACGTTATACAAAAACGATAGAAGCGTTCAATTATCTTTCCCTTCATCCACATCCATCAGGTTATGGGCCCAGGATATCGCGTAGAATTTGAAGTGAATAAAAATACGCAAACAGAATCAAACGGTATACGCGTAATATTTTTCTCGTACGTCCCGTAGGAACGGAACAAATCGGTAACGTAAAGCAAATAACCGGCGTGCAAACCACGCGGTCCTCGAAAAATGGCGACGCAATCGTCAACTCCCGGCCCACCTCTAATCGAAAGACTAAAAGGTAGAGAAAATTATCATACATGGAAAATAGGCATGCAAGCCTATTTAGAACACGAAGGATTGTGGACGTGTGTGATCGGGGTAGTAGACGAAGATAGAGACGCACAAAAAATCACGCGAGCACGCGCAAAAATCGTTCTAACAATAGACCCGATAAATTACGTGCACGTGCAAAATGCAAAAACGGCAAAAGAAGCGTGGGATAATTTACGCGCCGCGTTCGACGACTCAGGACTTACGCGAAGAGTAAATTTAATACAAACCCTCGTAACCACCCGACTCGAAAATTGTGCATCGGTAGAAGCATACGTAAATACGATAATTACGACCGCGCATCTACTAAACAGTGTAAAACTGCAAGTGCCTGATGAGTGGGTAGGAACATTACTTTTAGCCGGTTTGCCGGAAGACTATAAACCAATGATAATGGCTATAGAAAGTTCGGGAGTGCCGATAACCAGTGACTCTATAAAGACAAAGGTTTTACAAGAAGTAAAGTCCACGAATGCGGGAAAAAGTGCCGGGAGTGATGCAGCGCTTTACTCAAAAAGTTCAGACGAAAAATCTGGAAAAAGAAAAAAAATCCGTTGCCTCGTATGCAAAAAGCCCGGGCATTCCGCGTCAAAGTGTTGGTATAGATCGCGCAACGGTGATTCGGATGGTCACAGTAATGAAAAATCCGCCGGTAACGCGAACGGTAAAGACGGAAAGGACAGGAGCAGGAGAGCGTACAGCGCCTTCTACACGGCAGATAAGGCAGTGAAAAAAGAGTGGTTCGTAGACTCATGCGCATCGGCGCATATCACCGCGTGTGAACAATGGCTGAAGAACCCCCGTGGGAACTCACGTGAGACTGTCACAACAGCAAGCGGAGACTCCATGTGCGTTAAAGCAACAGGAACTGTCAAAATAAATGTGCAAGAAGAGGACGGAACTAACCAAATCGAAGCACATGACGTACTCTATCTACCGGAGAGCAATGTTAACCTGTTATCCGTGAGTAAAATAGTAAAAAATGGAAACTCAGTTGTCTTCTCAGCAGGAAAAGGAAAAATAATAGATCCGGAGGCACGGACTATTGCCACGATGACCGAGGAAAATGGCATCTATAAGCTCAAATCAACCCAAAATTCGGCGTATCTGGCGACAATGAACAATGACATGTTGTGGCACAGAAGGCTAGGTCACCTAAACAGACCAGGAATGAAAGCTCTGAGCGACGGACTCGCAGAAGGAATCCAGATAAGCAAAAGCGTGGACAACAGTCCATGTGAAACCTGTATTAAAGGTAAAATGCACAAATCACCATTCCATAAGAGTCAATCAAGAGCGCCAAACCCCTTGGATCTTATACATTCTGACCTATGCGGGCCGATGGAAACCCCATCAATCGGAAAATCAAGATACTTCTTAACCTTCATCGATGACTGTACCAGAAAAACATTCGTCTATTTCCTAGGTTCTAAGGACCAAGTAGCCGAAACCTTCATCGAGTTCAAGACAGAAGTCGAAAACGAAACTGGCAGAAGAATAAAAGTCTTGAGAACCGACAACGGAACGGAATATGTCAACCGAACGCTGAATACAGAACTGAAACGATGCGGCATACGACATCAGCTGACGGTGCCATACAACCCTGAACAAAACGGGGTATCCGAAAGAATGAACAGGACCATCGTCGAAAAGGCGAAGTCCATGCTGATAGAAGCTGGATTATCAAAAGTTTTTTGGGCAGAAGCAGTCAACACTGCAGTCTACCTAATAAACCGATCCCCGACGAAGGGAATCTCCAAACAAACTCCGGAAGAAGCGTACTCAGGGAAGAAACCAACTCTCAGCCATCTTAGAATATTCGGAGTAAAAGCTCTAGCGTACATCCCAAAACAGTTGCGAAAAAAATGGGACTCGAAAGCCAAGGAGTGTATCTTCACAGGTTACTGCGACGACATTAAAGGATACAGACTGTATGACAAAACACACAAAAATATAATGGTCAGTCGCGATGTGGTATTCTTCGAGAGGACGGAGAATAAACACACCGAAGAAAACACACACGACGAAACGGTATCGCGTCAACAAATAATTTTCGACAACGCAGAAGAGGAGGATGTCAACGCAGAAGAGGAGGACCCCAACGCAGAAGAGGAGGACCCCAGCGCAGAAGAGGAGGACCCCAGCGCAGAGGAAGAGGACTCCAGCGAGAACAGCGAGAACAGCGATCAAGAAGCTGACGATGATGAATCAGAATATTTCACAGATGCATCAAACAACGATACAATTATCGAAATATCAAGCGAATCCAGTCAAGAAGCAGTGGAGCAGCCACAAGCAGCGATACGGAGATCAGAAAGAACTCCGAAGCCAAGACAAATGACAGATTATGTCAGCTACTTTACAAATGAAGAAACACTTCCTGACCCCCTTACAGTCGAAGAAGCAATGTCAAGACCCGACAAGGAACTATGGAAACAAGCGATGCGCGACGAACTCCAGTCTCTCAAGGAAAATGACACCTGGACACTAGTCGATCGTCCCAGAAACAAAAAAATCCTAGGTACCAAGTGGGTATTCAAGACAAAAAGGAATGCAGATGGGGAAATAGAAAGGTATAAGGCCAGATTGGTCGCAAAAGGTTTCTCACAAATCAAAGGTATAGACTATAGCGAAATCTATTCACCAGTAGTCAGACATAATTCAATCAAACTGTTATTAGCAATTGCTGCAAAATATAATCTAGAGATTCACCACGTTGATGTGACGACAGCTTATCTTCAAGGAGACTTGGAAGAAGACATATACATCAACCTACCAGGAGCAGTTCAAGACGACGAAAAGGCCTACAAGTTGAACCGAGCCATCTACGGCTTGAAACAAAGTGGACGCGCCTGGAATAGGAAACTAGACGCAACACTGAAGGAAGCAAAATTTACACAGTCCAAGGCAGACACCTGTGTATATATCAAAAGGAACAACAAGGAAATGACAATACTCGCAATTTACGTAGACGACATCATGATACTAGCAAGTAACGAAAACTTAATAGCAGAAACAAAGGGTATGCTTTTAAACAAGTTCAAAGTCAAAGACTTAGGCCCAATTAGACACTTCTTAGGACTAAGGATAACCAGAGACAGAAAAAAGGGTATCATCCGACTAGATCAAAAAGCATACGTAAAGCAGATCTTAGAAAGATATAATATGACAGATAGTAATCCCATGTCAACCCCGTTGGACCCAAACCAAAAATTATCCAAGGAGATGTCACCAACGGACGAAATAGAAAACGAAGAGATGAAGAAGATTCCATACCAAGAAGCACTTGGGAGCGTCCTCTACGCTTGTCAAGGGACAAGACCAGACGTAGCCCAAGCAGTCAGCTCACTCAGCCGTTTTAACCAGAACCCTGGGAAAGCACACTGGTCAGCCTTAAAGAGAGTCATGAGATACTTGAAGGGATCCGTCAACATGACGATAGAATTCACCAGAGAAGGCAATCCGCATCTGTTAGGCTTTGTCGACGCGGATTGGGCTAATAATGTCGACGATCGACACTCTGTTTCAGGTATTTTATTCAAATTACAGGGCGGTCCAGTTTCCTGGCAGAGCGAACGCCAGAAGACTGTGGCGCTATCAACCGTCGAAGCCGAGTATATGGCACTGGCAGGCGCCTGCAGAGAAGGCTTGTGGCTGAGGTCGTTACTTTCAGAGATTGACCCAGACGCAGTTTCAAAACCAACCACGATCAATTGCGACAACAAAGGTGCAATTGACTTAGCGCAGAACGGAGGCTACAGACGCCGCACCAAACATATCGATGTCCGCTGCCACTTCCTACGCGAACTAATCGAAAGAAACGAATTCAAAATCGAGAAAGTTCCCACAGAAGAAATGACAGCCGATATACTTACGAAGCCATTACCTAGGGCAAAATTAGAATATTGTATTAAAACTATGGGATTAGGAAGAATGATTTAATATACCTTACCATTATAAAAAAAAAAAAAAAAAAAAAAAAAAAAAAAAAAAAAAAATTAATTAACGATTTTTTTTCTCTCATGCATGAATACGAGTTTCAGCGGAGGTGTTAGAATATATATAGAAGCTCTATTCATATATTAGCGCCACATAACTGGCTATTATAGCGACACCTGTTTACAGGATATATGGGTGTAGAGACCCAAAGGTCATATCCTAGTCAGTCTTACTTTGTACCTCGTCATAGCTAAGCGTGCCTAAAAGTACTTGTAACAATATATGTATTACGTTATACAAAAACGATAGAAGCGTTCAATTATCTTTCCCTTCATCCACATCCATCAGAGAGAGACACAGAATTGTAACAACAGTCTCCATACTCCAATCGTTCGGTGAGAAATTCAAAGACAAACAACGAAGTGGCCAAGGTATCGGAACATCGGGGAGAAGGATAAGAGACAGAGTTCAGTGGAAGGACTTGGAATCTGTATTTAAAGGTCGAATACGCACTGGTGTTATTATAAATCTACGTCACAAAGATCTGAGATCTTTTTTACAGGATTCGAAAACGTTAACTGTCGTACGATTGAAGAATTCTCTATAGCAAGGAGGTAATCTGAAAGTGAACGGTATACTGGCTTGCAAGTTTTCCATCCCGAAAAACTCTGAAACCGTCGAAGAGATGAAATATTTCAACACAAAAAATGAAGTTATCCTTCGAGCAACGGATATTAAGAGATGGTTCGATGAGAATTTGATCGATCGTCTCCTGGTGAAAGTTGAGGATTTTCAAGAGCAAGACTCCGATTGGACATTAATCGAAATTCTTAACCTAATGATTAATATCAATCGGTACGAGCCGCTACGGGGAGGTTTATCTACCTACGCGGATCTACCTCTGGATATACAGAAGAAGAAAGCTGTGGTGAACGTCAAGAACAGCAATGAATTCTGCTTTCTGTGGGCCGTCGTTGCAGCTCTTTATCCTGCAGATAATCATGTTGATCGAACAACTTCTTATCCTCATCATAACACGATATTCAAATGTGAGGGTATCAAGTTTCCTATAGCTTTGAAAGATATTTCAAAATTTGAACGAATCAATTGTCTAACAATAAACGTTTACGGTGTGGAAACCGAACCGAAGAAGCCTAGTGAAATAGTACCCCTTTATTTGGGTAAAAATAAGTCAGATAAACCTACTATCCACCTTATTGCTATAGATAGTTGTACAGAAATCAATGGTCAATTCGTTTCCCACTTTGCTTGAATCAAAAATCTATCCAGATTGTTAAGTTCATAACTATCGAAACATAAGGGCGCGAAATTTCTGTGTGATAGATGTTTCTATCATTTCCAAATTCAAGCCTCCTACGAAAGACATAAGCAAGACTGTGAAAATATAAACAAGTGTAAGATGATATTACCAAAAGAACAAGATAAGATTTTAAGTTTTAGAAATTATAGATATAAGGAGTTTGTACCGTTCGTCGTATACGCTGATATAGAGTGTATCCTTGAGCCGACGGAGAATGAAACCTTATACGAAAAGCATATTCCACATAGTACAGCGCTCTATCTACACTGTACCTTCGACGATTCTCTCTCAAAATTTGAAATAAAACGTGATCCCGATTGCATCCAATGGTTCGTTAAAAAATTACAAAAATTGACGGAATTAACAAATTTTTACCTAGAAAGAAACGTACCGATGCAACTCACTAGCGAGGAAAAACAAGATTTTCATAATACTAAAATATGTCATATTTGCGAGAAACCGTTCACTTCAACGGATGAGAAACATCGCGATCATTGTCATTTCACAGGCAAGTACCGCGGTGTGGCGCATCCGAGCTGTAATTTGAATTATAAAACTTCGCATATTATTCCAGTAGTTTTTCACAATCTGTCCAGCTATGATTCACACTTTTTAATCAAAGGTTTGGCTACACTGTTCGACGGTCAATTGAGTCTTCTTCCGGTCAACAAAGAACGGTACATTTCCTTTACAAAAAAGATTCAAGGTACAAATGTAAGCCTACGATTTATCGATTCGTGTCGGTTTATGGCAAGTAGTTTAGACAAACTGGCATCCTATCTGAATAATAATGATAAAACAATTATACGAAAGTTGTGTAATAGCGCAGAGGAATTCGAGTTGCTTACGAGAAAGGGGGTATTTCCCTACGAATATATAGATAGTTGGGCAAAGCTTGACGAGAAAAAATTACCACCGATTGAAAAATTCTATTCAAAATTGAACGATACCAACGTCTCGGAAGGGAATTATCGACATGCAATAAAAGTCTGGGACACGTTTAATATTGATACGCTTGGCGAATACTCTGATTTATATTTGAAAACGGATGTTCTACTCCTAGCGGACGTTTTTGAAAATTTTTGTCGTAACTGTCATTCAACGTATAGCCTGGATCCTCTGCACTATTACACCGCTTCTGGACTCGCCTTTGACGCGATGCTCAAGTCCACGCGCGTCGAGTTAGAACTCCTCACCGATGTGGAGATGCTCTTGTTTATCCAAAAGGGGATTCGGGGTGGTGTAGCTCAGTGCTCAAACCGGTACGCTGAGAGTAACAATAGATATATGGGCGAGGACTTTGATTCCAGCAAAGAGGAATCCTACCTCATGTACTTCGATGTAAACAATCTGTACGGTGGAGCGATGAGTCAGTGCCTACCTCGTGAATCTTTCCAGTGGGAATCCGAGTCGATTGATGTTTGTAATATTCCCGATGATTCACATGTAGGATACATTCTTGAAGTGGACTTGGAGTATCCTTTGGAACTTCACGAAACACACAAGGATCTGCCTCTTTGCCCCGAACACTATACACCCTCGCACAGTAAAAATTCTAAATTAATGACTACTCTTTGTCCGAAAAAGAAATACGTTGTTCACTACCAGAATTTAAAACAATACTTAAGCTTGGGGCTGAAATTATCGAAAATTCATAGAATCTTAAAATTTGAACAATCTCCGTGGTTGAAACCGTCTAGATCTGAACACTGAATTGAGAAAAAAGTCGAATAACGAGTTTGAGAAGAATTTCTTTAAATTGATGAATAACGCGGTATTCGGCAAGACTATGGAGAACGTAAGAAAGCAAAAAGATGTTGAATTAGTGACAAAGTGGGAGGGGAGGTACGGAGCCAAAGCACTCATCGCAAAACCGAATTTTCACAGCTGTACCGTATTTGATAATGATATAGTAATTATCGAGCTCAGTCGGGTCAAAATACACTTTAATAAACCGATTTACGCTGGATTTTCCATCCTCGATCTATCCAAGATCTTCATTTACGATTTTCACTACAACTACGTGAAACGTACCTTTGCCGACCGATCAAAGCTATTGTACACGGACACAGATAGTCTTCTGTATCACTTCACTGTCCCCGACATATACGAATACATCAAACGTGATTCACATAAATTCGATACATCCGATTACCCGCTCGATAATATCTATGGAATCCCATTGATGAACAAAAAAGTGGTAGGTTTAATGAAGGATGAATGTAACGGGAAGATTATGAAAGAATTTGTAGGATTACGAGCGAAATTGTACACTTTTAAAATTTTTGGAGAAGATAAAGAGTAAAAGCGAGCAAAAGGTATCAAGGCAGCGACGTTGAGAACAATAATGTTCGATGATTACAAAAAGTGTCCCATGCAACATGAAAATTTAGTTAAATCTCAGTACTTTATTAGGAGCAAGAAACATGAGGTTCATACCGTATTACAAAAGAAAATAGCACTCAGTTGGTGCGATGATAAGAGGGTTATTCTCCCCAACACTACCGATACCGTACCATGGGGTTATCGTAAATGAATAAACTTTATATATGTATAACATATTTATGTATCTTTATTGAATAAAAAATTACATATCCGCCTTATTTATCCAACTGTTGTGTGAATTATCAAAACCTAACCATTTTACAAACAGTTTACTGCCACGCTTCCGCAACACTTTCTCCACCCGGTAAACATCAGGGTTTTTGACTTTGGAGAGTTCCTCTTCGTAGAAGCCACCTTCGATCGGTTGGTCCTGATAATCTACGAGTTTGTATGTGACAGGATCAGTATTCTCTATCTTACTTATAGTAAATATTTCAGTTGTCCAGTTGGGTGTGTAGCCTTTGTCAAACGTATGTTTATTCCTACTGACTCGAACTTTATCACCCAGCTTGAACTTCTTTTTCCGCGTTCGATTAACTTGAAATTTCCCGTACACGTTGCGCAGGAGATTCTTTTCGTTTCGAGCTGTAACCTCATTCGGTTTGATTCCAATTGTACGGTGCTTGGTGTTGTTGTAAGTCAGCATCAACTCCGACACAATATCTATCCACTTGTAATTTCCTCGGAGAGAAAAACGCTTCCACATGTTACTTTTTAGCGTACAATTAAAACGTTCACAGATCGATGCTTTGAGGTTGCTAAAGGTTGAATATAGCTTGATACCGTGTCGTTCTAGGAGAGCCTTGAAGTCGGCGTTATAAAATTCTTTACCGCGATCAACGTGCAATTTCTTCGGCACGCGACCCTGCTTTAAAACAGAGTTCATAGCATGTGTCACATCCTTTCCACTCTTGGTCTTAATCGGCACTGCCCAGGCAAATTTCGAAAAAATATCTATGATCGTTAGAAGGTATTTGTAGTCATTGTTGTATTTCGCATAAGCATTCATATCCACGAGATCAGCCTGCCAGGTCTCATCCACTCCTCGCATGATAACGCGACGACGCGGATAATTTCTTCGTGCAGGCTTATGAAGTTCCTCCACCAACGCTAGCTTCTTGTCTCCCATCCTCCAGTCTGGTCAGTCGTTCGTCCAATCGCACTATTATTCCGGAATTGTGGAATGCCAAGTCTTGACCGGTCTTGTTGTCCGCTTCGAGGCGTTTCAGAGTTTCGTTCACACTCGATTCCAGGCTTCTTATCATAAAATTGTTTTCACTCTCCGATGTTGTCAGCTTCTCCTCCAGTTGTGGAATGAATTGAGAATGGCGAGCGGTAAGGTTTTCGAGAGATTCGATCCTCTTACCCACATTTTTCACCTGGTTTCGCAAAGGTGTCGTGATTTGGTGTAAGAGTTGAGTTTCTTGCCGTACAGCGCTTCGCACCGCCCTTATAGACGCTGCATCATTTTGTTCCACAGGATCCGCAAGGTTGCTCAATCTCTTGTTATCCATATCGTACTGTCCGTCGAGGGTTTTTTTGAAACCGTAACCGGGAGGACCGCGGTTTCCCGACAGACCACTACTCTTCACCCTCGTCAATTGTCGACCAAACACGTCAACGCTCATTTTGAAAATGAGCTCGGACAAATAATGAGAAAGTCTAATATATGATTCCAGCCTCACACAACTCCTCAATGATGGAAATAATTTCATTGGAGTGGCTCGTGTTGCCGGCCGCCTGGGATGCGTAGAGCAATCGAAGTCGTTCGACTAGCTCATTGAGATCGTCCCAATACACGTAATCCGTTCGACTCTTCTTGCCTGCGACGATTTTGAAACGCGGTAAGGCCTCACCCTTCTTCTGTCCCCCAGAGGTGGGAATTTGAGAAATGATATTTTTGAATTTATCGCTATTCTCGGAACGAATAGCCGTGTCACTGCGATAATGCTTTCGATTTGCGTTCGTGTTGACCACGATTTTTCTATAATTCTCCAAATCAGTCTGGTTCACCGTGGTGCCACTGGGCGACTTTTCGAACAGTAATTCGAGCAAACCTGGTGTTGATTGATAACTCGTGCTCCCAATGCGAATGACATCGTTGTCAAAAGTCAATTCAGAGTTCCCAATCTTTAAAACGTTACCCTTCAATCTACGAACACCGTACGAAGTATACAAGGCTTTCGCTTCGTTTGTTTCGAACATTCGAAGATACGTTTGAGACAAATCGTTGCCAACCGCGGTGGAAGCTTCACGCCTCAAGGGGGTGACAGGTTCATTCTCATCGGAGGATTCTTCGTCAGCCGTGACAAAAGAGTTCTCATCCGACTCCCGCACGTTCTCTTGCGGAAATTCCCGTTTCATGGGTGGCTCTTGAATTTCACTCTTGATGGTCTCCTGTTTCAGCGACTGATTCACCAGCTGCTGAAGAGGTGTTGTTACAGGTTTGAAAACTTCCATCATAGCCTTTCCGTTGGTATCCTGACCCATCTTCAACATTTTATGCTTGCGTCGAATAGCATCGTTCGCTTTTGTAATTTGATGCAAGACATCTCTCTGTTGACGCAAATCAGCACTCTGCATGTTGATGTCTCTGAGTTTGATATATAACTACTTTTGTCACAACGTTTGCCCCGTATTTATGGCTACGAAGCAGTCAAAACCCTTGCGGTACCTCCCCCCGTTGAGATCGCTATCTTTATCGATCATAACGAAACCATATTTATTATCACTCCGAAAGGCTGAGCACAGGTCCCTGAACTGTGCAAAGGACATGTCCGTGTTCACATGATCATCGTATATATGTTTCAAATTCATTTCATCTTGTCGGAAGAGTATTAGCATATTAGCATTGTCACGTACGAGGTGTTTGGGAATACGAGCGTAAGTCTGACAAAGATAGAAACAGTCGACCGCGTTGTGTCTCTCCATACAAAAGAAGGCTCTGATGTTATCCTGTTTTTCGCAGGCCACGGCATCGAAAATCATGATGGAATTCGGTCGTGTCTTTTCCGGCCTAATCACTTGCTCGTGTTCGCTGAACGGAAAATATCCAACACCTTTGATCGAATCGAGGAGCCTTTTGAGAAACTGGTACTTGGGCTGATTGAGCGATTTTGAGTAAGCGTAGATATTCGCAAATTTTAGACCATTCGGATGTGTGATCAGGGATAAGAGGGTGTTGGTTTTGCCGCAATTGGACGGTCCGCAAATCACTGCGCGTACGCTATTCGGTAGTAGCGGACCGTGACGTTTTTCCCGCTCCTTCACACTCGTTTGCGTCAGTTTGTCGAAATTGATTACCGGTAACTTGGTACTTTGCTCCTTGAACTTCATGATGGTATAACGCGAGGGTGCAATCAAAGACCGCTGACGTATCCCGACTACCTCCAAAAACTATAAATGCTCGCTATTTATAAGATTTGAGTCAGTGTGTCGGTAGCCATGATCGTGCACAAACGTGACGGAGAACGAAAGCGACCAAGGGGGAAAGGTCTCGTCAACAGAATCATCAACAAACTTCCCATTGAATTGCATATACCGGGCTATCAGTACTGCGGTCCCGGAGCAAAACTGAAGTCGCGACTCGCACGCGGTGATCCGGGCATCAATCCTCTCGACGCTGCGTGCAAGGAACACGACATCGCTTACTCGAAAGAACGGGATAATCTTGCTGCTCGACACGAGGCGGACAAAGTACTCGCGGAGAAGGCCTGGCACCGCGTACTCGCCAAAGACGCGAGCGTTACGGAGAAGGCAGCCGCCTGGGGTGTAGCCAACGCAATGAAAGTGAAAAGGAAGTTCGGCATGGGTATGCGGAAGAAAAAAAACTCCACGGGGAAAAAAACCTGCGACAAGAAAAAAATCTCTTTGAAACAGATAGCGAAGGCGGCACGAGCTGCCACGCGGTCGAACAGTGCCGACCCTATCAAGTCGGCTCTCAGAGGGGCACGCGAGGCTGTCAAAAATGCGGGTGGTAGGAACAAAGTGCAAACTCCACGCATTCTCCCTATACCAGCCAAAGTTGGAGGTTTCCTGCCCTTTCTCATACCTCTATTTGCCGGGCTGAGTGCTACCGGAGCTCTAGCAGGTGGGGCAGCTGGTATCGCAAAAGCTGTGAACGAGGCAAGCGCAGCAAAACGCGAATTACACGAGCGGCAACGTCACAACGAGACAATGGAGACGATCGCTTTGGGAAAGGGGTTGTACCTGAAACCCTACAAAAAAGGTTTAGGTCTTCAGTTGAATCCAAAAAACACGTAAGGCTACCACACCGAGCACTCACCGATTTCGATCTGCTGAAGTACGCTAAGATCATAAAAATTCCGGGGTTTCGCGGAGTGTACATGAGAAACGAAATGCCGAAAGGTGGACCGAGGAAGTACGAAGCTGCCATAGTGAATCTTGATAATAAAGAAGGTCCTGGTACACACTGGGTTGCGTACAGAAAGAAGAACAACAAAGTAATTTACTTTGACAGCTTTGGTGATTTACAACCACCCAAAGATCTCATGACATACCTCGGTGGTGGTAGCATTGTAATATATAATCATAAAAAATATCAAGACTATGATACGGTGGTGTGCGGACATCTGTGTCTCAAATTCCTCAGCGGACTACTATAAAAAACGCTGTCCGCACGCAAAACGTCAGTTGAGCGCGGATCATCATGGGTGATTCTTTCACGTTGACACTATCGGGTACGTCACCTGTACTAGAAGCCTACTATTTCCCACCCATCGAGCTATGACCGTTCAAAAATTACACGTTAGGACTTGTCGAGTTGCTAACCTTCAACTCGATTCCCAACATCGATGAGGGTAACAACAAGCTTCACATCGATGGGACTGAAGTTATAACCATACCCACCGGAAGCTACGAAATTGAGGACATAGAGAGTTATGTGCAGCAGGTATTAACCGATCGTAACATCTCCATCACCCTACGAGCAAACAACAATACACTGTGTAGCGAAATCAAGTGCAATCGTAAGATAAATTTTAAACCCTCCGACTCTATCGGACGACTATTGGGTTTCACTCCACGCACCCTTGATGCAGATGTCACACATAAGTCTGACTTGCCTGTGGCTATTCTCAAGGTTAACTCCCTACGAGTCGAGTGCAACGTCACTACGGGTGCGTACCTCAACGGACAACAAGTGCACACCATTCACGAGTTTTTCCCCGTCGTTCCACCTGGATATAAGATCATCGAAGTACCATCGAACGTCATTTACCTACCGATCACCGTTCAAGCAATAGATCATCTTCAGCTCAGACTAGTCGATCAAGACGGACGATTGGTTAATTTCCAAGGTGAAGTGATAACGATAAGACTGCACGTGAAATCGTGATGGGTATCGTTTTCGAAACCAAAGTCGGACGGAGTTATAAAATAGAACCGACATGTCACGGGACGAGCAGTCGTCGCACAGCTTCCGGGCAGCTCAGACGTCAAAACATCAAGTTCCTGAAGAGTCTGGGACTCAGAGTTCGTGGAAGAGGATTTTCCGGAAAGTAAGAGTACAATTCTGCTGTATCGCAATCGTCTGCTTCGTACCATGGAGGAGATCTTAACGATACAAAGACCAATTGTCTTTGACGAGTCCGTCGCACACTACGAGACCCACGCGCATCAACCCTTCGCATCAACGAGCTTCGAAAACAACGATGAAATTCGGATCGCCGTTCAACATCAAGATTTATGTCTGTTACCGAGTAGGAGCTCACTGCACGTACACGGTAGATTGACCAAGGCTGATGGACGAACTCAGGTCACTGCCACGAAGTTAGTCAACAATGCCATCTGTCATCTCTTCGAGGATATACGCTACGAGCTGAATGCTGTTGAGATCGATCGAAATAAGCACGTAGGCATTACAACCCTAATGAAGAATTACATATCGCAAAGTCCTAGCCAAAGGTCTCTGCGAGAGAACGCCGGTTGGATCGATAACGATAATGAAATAGTCGACGAGAACGGTTACTTCGATATATCCATACCGCTGAGTTGGTTACTGGGTTTCGCCGAGGACTATCGTCGAATCATCGTCAATGCCAAGCACGAGTTAATTCTTACAAGGACAAACACCGATACGAATGCAATTATACAGACGGCCGTCGATGGTACTGTGGAAGAATTCAAAATTTCACTTCTCAAACTCGAGTGGATGATTCCGTACATCAAGGTCTCCGATCAACGAAAAATTCAGTTGCCGAACTATATTGCCAAAGACACACCCATCCCCATCAGTTACCGCACATGGGAATTATACGAGTATCCACTACTACCCGCTACCTCGAAACATGTCTGGGTCGTGAAAACCTCCACTCAGCTGGAAAAACCTCGATACGTTGTAGTAGGTTTTCAGACGGGTCGAAAAAATAATGCAGTTAGGAACGCGAGTCATTTCGATCACTGCAGCATCCGAGATGTGAAGCTCTTTCTCAACTCGCAGAGTTATCCTTACGGAAACCTAAATCTCGATGTTGCTCGTAACCAGTACGCTCTGCTCTATGATATGTATGCAAACTTCCAGACATCGTACTACGTTAAAGATTCCGAACCTCTGTTGAGCAGGAATAAATTTCTGAAATATGCACCGCTCATCGTCATCGATTGTTCGAAGCAAAACGATTCCCTGAAATCCGGACCCGTGGACATTCGCCTTGAATTCGAGTCAACGTATGCTTTTCCACCGCAAACTTCAGTCTATTGTATGATTTTACACGATCGTATCATTGAGTACAACCCGATCAGCGGTGGTGTAAAGAAATTAACATAAGAAAAACTATATCATCCTACGTTACATTATGATTCCACAATCTATAATTTGCAACAACGGTACTTGTCCTATTTTATGATAACTGTACCTTACTGCGATTAAAATAATAAAAAAAGATAAGTAAAGAAAAAATGATATTTATTTTATTTTACCATTTCACAGTTCCAGCTATGTGTACGACAGTCGTTCAGAGGGGATATATGGTATAAAAGCGAGGTTGAACATATATTTTGAAATGAGTTAACGCTCAATTTTTCTGAAATCCACATCGTACCACTCTAAAAAAATAAAATTGTTACAATGGAGATGATATTGGATGTACAGTAATGATCACGGTTTCTGTCACACTGGAAATATGCAACCGAGGGTACATGCTTTTTTTAAGTTGGCAATACCCTAGGCAACAATAATGAATAATTGCCGCTCACCGTCGCGAGGGCAATCAAGTCAGCTACTGCCAGCTATTGCCAACTTAAAAAGAGCATGTATCTTCGGTTGCATATTTCCAGTGTGACAGAATCCGTGATCATTACTGTACAAGGTTTTCAACATCCCGTCAACGAGTTCGTACTGAAAGAGCTCGGTGTAATTACCATTCAAGCGGATAAGACGGGCAAGCAGGGTCTGGCACGCATTCTCTTCAAACCGCCGTGTGCTTGGAAAATCTTATCTGTAAAATGTAGAGCTGTCAATACTTGGTTGATGCGGAATCATCACGAAATACCATGGAATGTTGGCAATATATCTTACGACAAGGTTCGGGAAGTGGTAAAAAAAGTTGTCGAGCACGCAAGTTATATTTACGTCAAGGGAAAGGAGAAGAAAGAGTGGATCAAAAAAATCATTAACGACGAGTCCAAGCCTGTGGTCAATTTAAAAGAATTGCGATGTCCAAGTTTTCGATGGATGCGAAAATACGAGGTGACTCATTGGCACGAGGACAGTCACGGTAACATACCCAGATATCAGTGCGCCTTCGAAAACGTTCAGCGATTGAAAGCTTGTAGTCCGGTCAAAGTAGACATTTCGATTTACAATAATTCGCATAGAGCTAAATTTTGGCATATGTCTTCGATACACTATTATAAGTAAAATATGAAAAGTCCCCATCGATCCCATGTGTGCAAAAAAATTTATTCAAGGTCAAAGGTCTCAAAAATCGGTTTTTTGCATTTTTCTCGAAAACGGTAAGTGTTATCGCAAATATAGATCAGACAAAAGTTGTAGATCATGCAATTGTCTACAAAAATTGTTTCAATACTTTTTTTTCTACGAATCACCATTCCTGAGATATCACCATTTCAAAAGTCGAAGAAGTCGCATTCTACATAATATGCACACATTTCCGCACCACCTGTGAGGTAGTGTCCTCAGCGCATTTTTCAATCAAAGTTTTTATTCCACGATCAATAACAACAATTTTACCTTCAGTCAAAGGTTTACTACAAATAAAGCAAGATTCGGACATTAAAAAAAAATTATTTAACAGCACAAATCGTAATAAGAAATACTAGCAAAAACCACGTGTATTACCTATGAAGGAACGTTCAATACTAAAAGTATTTCACTTACGTTCGTCGAAAAATAAAACAAGTGTACGGATGTTGTTCATCATTACACGGGCGTTTTTTTTTTTTTTGTTGCGTTTCTTTTGAGTGTATATTCATTCAAAATCGCATAGTTTGTGTGTATTAGTTAAAAAAATCAATATTGCTTCTTATATTAAACGCTCGATGATGTATATAAGCGGCGTGCGCGTGCATATCAGTATTCTCGAGGTTTGCAATGGTGATATCTCAGGAATGGTGATTCGTAGAAAAAAAAGTATTGCAACAATTTTTGTAGACAATTGCATGATCTACAACTTTTGTCTGATCTATATTTGCGATAACACTTACCGTTTTCTAGAAAAATGCAAAAAACCGATTTTTGAGACCCTTGACCTTGAATAAATTTTTTTGCACACATGGGATCGATGGGGACTTTTCATATTTTACTTATAATAGTGTATCGAAGACATATGCCAAAATTTAGCTCTATGCGAATTATTGTAAGCTTACCACTACTTTTTTATCTATTTTTACCGGACTATTGGTATTTGGAGAAATGCAAACCATCACTTTACAAATCATTGATCATGTCCATTGAAGTAGGGGGTTTGAAACGAATGAAGGCGGAAGACATCGCCTATTTGACGAGGTTCCGAGGGTAAGTATATATTTTATTTTTATTGTTGTATACGGCTTTGGACGTCTGCACACTGAAGAATCGCATACCGATCTCATTCTCAAATTAGATCTCGAGAGTGTAGTGCTGAGTTTCGTTCGATTAAAAAAATATCAAAATATATCACCAATCTTCAAATGTGTGGGTATTGCAAAATCTTTACGTGTGTGTGTGTGAGTGGTTCTGTGCATTACTGGAATCTTTCAATTTGTTGATTTCTAATTTTTTATTTTTTAGCGCTTCCGAATCTTTTTCAAACGGCTACAGTTGAACAACTGATTCCCATGGTTCAAGTATGGGCTTTACCTCATAAAATGGAATGGGCTGAGCGTGAAAAGGATTTCTGGGAGATGTTCCGATTACAAGCTCGGTGTTACAACACACTGTACTTGAAAGACTCCACGAAAGTGGGTATATTTTGTGAACAATGTGTGATTAAAAATCCCGGACCGTGGGATGTTGAGCTGGAGCAACAACTGTTACCCAGCCATACAACACCACAAATTTGGTTTTGTGATAAATGCGGCATTCCGTTACTGAGGATAAAGTGGGAAAAATGTATGAAGTGCATCCAAGCAGCAAAATTATATCTCAACGCTGATCAAAAGCACAATTATAATAACGGTCGGTACAAATTCGAATCCATCATACAGGCTGTTGAAGCATCGATGACTGCTGAGTCATCAAACTGTCCACAAGGTAAAGGCTTTCAAAATACATAATTCAAACACGCTAATTTCAGTACTTCGAACGATTAAAGCGTTTTTATATTCTTTCAGTCGAGCCACCTGCTCAACCGTTCGAGGGAGATGCGTTTGCTCAACTGCCCGAGATGGTTGAGCTCGTTCAATCGTCTGGGGAAGATACACCTGCGGTCGAGGTAGATACATCTACCCTTGATGCTAGCTCACCAAAGATGCGGTACCCGAAACGCGTGAAGAAAGAATAAAATTTGAAGCGGGTGGCGGAGGAGGTGGAGGAGGTGGAGGAGGTGGAGTGGTATGTACAGAGTTCAAAGTTACTTTCAAGAAGAAAAATTATTAATTTTAAAAAAGTATTTATTTGGTAATTCTATTAATTATTAATTATCATCGATTTTTTTCTTTCCAGAGGGGGGACACCAAATCCTAAAAAACACAAAATCGGCCCTTTTCAGGGCCACCAATACGCAAAGCAATCGAACGTTCGAACTGTGAAAGAAAGAAAAAAATGTAACCCCGTCGTCGTCGTCGTCGTCGTCGGTATCGATGAGAGTTCTCTCATCGGGCAGGCGCGCGCGATCGAGGGTCGGTAAGAGAGCGCGCGCTCACGACGGTGAGACCGGATAACGGAGCTATAACGGCGCCGTAGATCCCGTTATCCGCAAAATTGTGAAATAATCGAAAAGGGGTGGGGCAGGTCGCCGCTAATTAGGGGCTGTCATTGCGATAGATCCCGTTAGAATTGCGAAATCATCGATCTTACCGTTAGGGGGGCGTGAGGTTTCGACCAATCGGAACACAGGGAGCTTCTGGACGTCCTCAAAATTGCGAAATAATCAATTAGCGGGGCGGGTTATCGCTAATTAGGGGCGGTCATTGCGATAGATCCCGTTAAAATTGTGAAATTATCGATTTACCCTTATTAGGGGCGGCCCTTGCAGCCGGTGGGGAGATTTTCGACCAATCAGAACACAGGGGGATTCTGAACCAGCATTGATGACGTCGTGACCTAGATTGGTCCAGAACTCTCCTTAAACAACTACTTACATTTGTTCGTTACAAGTATGTAGAAAGGAATTCGATCGTTCAGACACTCTGTTGAAGCATTTAAAGTCGCATATCAAAAATGGTACCAAAATTCTTTGCCCGTATAAAAATTGTAAACGGATGTACGATAAAGTAAATTCTTTCACTTCGCATCTCTCAAAAAATCACAGTTGTAGTCAAACACTTGATTTCGCTTACGTAGCTGGTACAAACTTGATGGACGAACGAAATGATCTCACTTATGATGATGTCCAATGTGAATTGAGTTCTGAAGGAGGTTGTAATGATGAGCCCAGGATAGAAATGGAAAATGTTCACAAAGATGATCAGGAACCAGATTCCATGACTGATTTATTCTTAACACATTTGGCAGAATTTTTTTTGAAATTAGAAAGTCACTTTCTTATTCCGGTATCAACTATTCAATATATTGTTTCCCAAACATGTAGTGTTCACGAAATGGGCCAAGAAGTTGTGAAAAATAATTTATTGCGACGGTTGTCATAAGACAATATATCTATCAATCAAGCCAATGATATAATTAAACAGGCTTTTCTTTGCGATCCATTTGCTCAAATTCAATCTATACTAGGCACATCGTTTAAACGTCGGGAATTTTATAAAACACATTTTCCTTATGTCAAGCCCATTAAAATCTGGCTTGGTGATAAAAGTGAGAAGTCAAATTTTTACCATTATGTGCCGTTGCCAAAACCTATAGCGCAACTTTTCAAAAACAAGTCTTTAGACATCGAGTTGGAGGATAATACGGAATCTAATGAGGACAATGTTTTAAAAGACTTTACCGATGGATCTGTTTTTAAGCAAAATCTTTTTTTTAAAGAAAATCCGAAGGGGTTAAAGCTGATTTTGTACCAAGACAGTTTTGAAGTCGTGAATCCTTTAGGGTCTGCAAAAACCAAATATAAGATACTTGCAGTCTATTTAAATCCGGGTCCAAAAACATTTGAAATGTAAAAAACTCCGCCAAGTACCCACATTATCTCACAATGAAAATTCACGACAAACATATCGCCAGTCTCTGTCATGATATTAGGAAAGTCTACAAAGCACTGAAATTTCCCTGCAAGTGTACGTCGTGGAGTCGGACCTCGTTGTTTCGTTTAGTGATATCGCAACATATCATTCCAAGAGCTACGTACTTGGCGGGCACATTTTTTTTTTCTTAGCTGCAAGATCACTGAAAAATTTGCCTTTGTTTATGCATAAGATAGTAGATTTACAAATTGATTTGAACCAGAGTCCAGTCAAGTCGCTGACACCTATTTCATTTCAAGAATCATCATCTGATTGATGACTTAGAGCATAATCCTGATTCTTAGATTTACGCGTTATGAGTCTTGTTTTGCAACAAATATATTTTACAGAAGTGAATAGGCCGTATATCACCATGTGCCTCGAATAACCTTGTTCAAGCTAGTTCCCGTTCGTATACTATATCAGAATATCGTCGCGCGCAAGCGCATCCTTACACTCGCGCGCGACGATATTTTGTTACACATATTATTGGGGAATCCGGATATTATCAATAAGAATAAGAACATTGTTACGTATAATTCAGGAGTTCATGATAAGCAGCTACTTTAAAATGAGTAATTGTCCTCTCCGTAAAGGTCCTCATCCAGTTTGTCGGCGTTACATCTTTTGTCATTGTATACCGTAACACAATTGACGACAGAATTAGGTCTCGGTTAAAAGAGCCAAGGTGAAATAGCATCTACACTATTCTTATGTTCAAGCAAACAGCTGATACCATAATATATATAAATAGACTATAGCAGTATGACGGTTTGCTATTATACTGTACCTAATTATGATGAATATCTACGATTATACTGCGTATCTCTGCAATTCACATATTCATTTAAATTCTTTAATTTTATTCGCCGTCGTACGTATCGTTCTTGAGTTTTGTTCTGGGTATGCAATTTTGCAGCAAATAATATCAATTTTAATTGCTTCTAGATTATATGACATGAAATCGTTCATACTGTAGGCAAGTCTTATTAAGAATTTGTATTGAAGTTACGTACGTAGATATGAAAAGAGAATTACACACACCGAGGATGAGTCTGATGATTGAATACTATGGGCTGTTTATGCAAAACCTGCTATGTCTATACCATGAAAACTTTCGCATTATTTGTATACGTATTATGATTGGTATAATTATAAGTCCGATTATTGAAAATGTTATTACTGCTTTTTACAAGTATTTCTTGGAGGAAAGAGGAAAGGTGAAATGGTACAAGTGATAAAAAAAAAAAAATGTGCCCGCCAAGTACGTAGCTCTTGGAATGATGTTGCGATATCACTAAACGAAACAACGAGGTCCGACTCCACGACGTACACTTGCAGGGAAATTTCAGTGCTTTGTAGACTTTCCTAATATCATGACAGAGACTGGCGATATGTTTGTCGTGAATTTTCATTGTGAGATAATGTGGGTACTTGGCGGAGTTTTTTACATTTCAAATGTTTTTGGACCCGGATTTCACTTCTTTTTGTAAGCCGCGTAATGCCGCGTACCGTACAGACGTTTAATATAAGTGATATCTCCAATATTTTCAAGATAGATCGCACTCGCATCCGATGGATATGTTGTACACGCCTACAACTCAGAATGAAGTCAGATAGTGCAGATCTACCTGCATTATGTATATATTATTGATCTGTACCGAACGATATTCGTATAACTATTCGATACGTGATCCTATGATACCGTGAGATCGTAACGCGAAAAATGACTCATTCAACGTTTGCTTTCAAAAAATTGTTGATTTTCGTCAAGTCGATTATATCTTATCGATCGAGAATCGTAAATTATATACAGGGTGATTCAAGTTGGACGCACCACTTTAGGCAGGTGTATTCCTCCTGGAAATCTGAGACTAAATTTCCTTTATCAAAACTTCAAGGGACTAATAGTTTCGGAGCTACAGAAGAAATTAGTTGACCAATCACAGGGCTGTGAGAGATCAAGACAGGGCCGGTTCAAGAGTATAAGTCGAGCAGTACCCGCGGCGGATCGAATTTTATCGTACGACGTTTCAGTACGATTTCTAGATAAGTATAACGACGTCGTCTCCTGGAGTTGTCTTCGTACGGCATTCACCTCCGTTCTTGTCGCCCTGATCCCTTAATTCATAGTTTCAGTCGTCCAGATCCCCTACTCCGTAATTCTCGCAGTCCAGATGCTCGGAATCGTAGTCGCATTTGTCCAGGTCTTCGGTTTCGTAGTTCCAGTCGCCCAAGTCTTCCGTTCCGTAGTTTGAGGACCCGGACGACTGAAACTACGGAGCGAAGGACCTGGACGACTCAAACTACGGAGCGAAGGACCTGGACGACTGAAACTACGAAGCGCAGGACCCGGACGACTGAAACTATGGAGCGAAGGACCTGGACGACTGAAACTACGGAGCGAAGGACCTGGACGACTGAAACTACGAAGCGCAGGACCCGGACGACTGAATCTATGGAGCGAAGGACCTGGACGACTCAAACTACGGAGCGAAAGACCTGGACGACTGAAACTACGAAGCGAAGGACCTGGACGACTCAAACTACGGAGTGAAGGACCTGGACGGCTGAAACTACGAAGCGCAGGACCCGGACGACTGAAACTACGGAGCGAAGGATCTGGACGACTGAAACTACGGAGCGAAGGACCTGGACGACTGAAACTACGAAGCGAAGGACCTGGACGACTCAAAGTACGGAGCGAAGGGCCTGGACGACTCAAACTACGAAGCGAAGGACCTGGACGACTCAAACTACGGAGCGAAGGACCTGGACGACTCAAACTACGGAGCGAAGGACCTGGACGACTCAAACTACGGAGCGAAGGACCTGGACGACTCAAACTACGGAGCGAAGGACCTGGACGACTGAAACTACGGAGCGAAGGACCTGGACGACTCAAACTACGAAGCGAAGGACCCGGACGACTGAAACTACGGAGCGAAGGACATGGACGATTCAAACTACGGAGCGGAGGACCTGGACTACGCAAGCTACAAAGTCGAGGATCTGGACAAATGAGACTACGATTTTGAGGATCTAGTACGAGAATCACTGGGTGGGGGACCTGGAAGTATGAATCAGAGGATGAGGACGACGAGACGGAGGTGAATGCCGTACGAAGGCATCTCCAGGAGACGACGCCGTCATACTCATCTAGGAATCTAATCTAACTGAAACGTCGTACAATAAAAATCGATCCTCCGCGGGCACTGCTCGACTTGCACTCTTGCTCACTCATAAACTTTGTGATCGGTCCACTAATGTAAGGTCTCGTGTAGCTCCGAAACTATTGGTCTCTCGAAGTTTTGGTAAAAGAAATTATTAGTTTTCAGGAGGAATACACCCACCTGAGGTGGTGCGTCCAGCCTGAATTACCCTGTAATAAAAAATATATAAATCAAGATTCGCGGCAGCGAATCGCAGCCGAGTTCCTTCCCTACTAACTCGGCGCGGCAGCCACGAATCATTTACCCGAGCAAGCTCTTGTTCTTGTAAAAAATCTGCCATATCTCTTGAACCGCTGATTATTTTTTGATAAAATTTATAGGGGCGTAAGGTCCTCCCCAGTTGACCTTGCTCGCAAGAGTTCGACAAAATCGACCAAGTGGCTTCGGAGATATTGACCGTCGAAGTTGATCGAAAAACACAATCTTCTTCTTTTTCTTTTTCTTCTTTTTCTTCTTCTTCTTCGTTGCAGAACGTTTTTCTTGGGACCACGATATCTGTCGAACCGTTGCACTTATGAACTTGCGATTCGGAAGGGGTGTTCTTGTCATCGAAATCTCGCCCCCTATTGTTTTTGAGCAATAACCGACCATGCATAACTGAGTTATTCATAATAATAATAATTATTTTACCAATTAAGATTCGCAGCAGCAAATCACGGCCGAGTACCCGTAGGCCGGCGTGCCAGTATGATTATTATTGATTATTATTATTATTATTATTATTATTATTATTATCATTATTATTATTATTATTATTATTATTATTATTATTATTATTATCATTATTATCATTATCATTATCATTATTATTATTATTATTATTGATGTGTCAACATCTTATAGTTCGCGCTACCCAAAAAATTCCGTACTCAGCAATGTGTCCGCTTCGTAGTTTTCGGTGTCCACGTCCTCCGCTCCGTAGTTTTTAGAGTCCAGGTCCTCCGCTCCGTAGTTCTCGGTATCCAGGTCCTCTGTTCCGTAGTTTTCAGAGTCCAGGTCCTCCGCTCCGTAGTTTACGGTGTCCAGGTCCTCCGCCCCGTAGTTCTCGGTATCCAGTTCCGCCGCTCCGTAGTTTTCAGTGTCCAGGTCCTCCGCTCCGTAGTTTTCCGTATCCAGGTCCTCCGCTCCGTAGTTTTTAGAGTCCAGGTCCTCCGCTCCGTAGTTGTCAGTGTCCAGGTCCTCCGCTCCGTAGTTTTTAGAGTCCAGGTCCTCCGCTCCGTAGTTCCCGGTATCCAGGTCCTCCGCTCCGTAGTTTACGGTGTCCAGGTCCTCCGCCCCGTAGTTCTCGGTATCCAGTTCCTCCGCTCCGTAGTTTTCAGTGTCCAGGTCCTCCGCTCCGTAGTTCCCGGTATCCAGGTCCTCCGCTCCGTAGTTTACGGTGTCCAGGTCCTCCGCCCCGTAGTTCTCGGTATCCAGTTCCTCCGCTCCGTAGTTTTCAGTGTCCAGGTCCTTCGCTCCGTAGTTTTCCGTATCCAGGTCTTCCGCTCCGTAGTTCTCGGTATCCAGGTCCTCCGCTTCTTAGCTTTCGGTATCCAAGTCCTTCGCTATCAAGATTCGTATTTTCGTACATTCGATACCCGTACGTCGGCGCGCCAGCCTCGAATCATCATTTATAAAATTGTTCTATTACCTATATTATCATTATTATTACTATCATTATCATTATTTCTTCTTCTTCTTGTTTCCTTAGTTCATTATAGAGTTAAACCTTCTGTCACTTGATTTTTGCCCTTTTTGGACATTGTCACACATTGACACATCATTTTGCAGATCTTACCAGTGTCTTGAAACATTTCCGTTAATGCAAACAGTCGTCCGAGATAGGCTTGGTGCATAAAGAGATCAGATATACTTGAGTGTCTGCGAACTATGATGCAATTGTGCATTCGTGCCCTGTGGGTAGTTGGGTGTTTTGTTTTTTCATTTTTTTCTTCCGTGGATACACTGAAAGGAGAGTTTATTTAGTGTTAACAAATCTGTTTTTGGATTCGGCGAAATGAAGATTTAGTTGTTATCACTAAATTTCAGTTGAACCAAAGACGATTCAATTCAGACAAAATATATCAAAATAATATTTGGTAATAATAACAAATATGGTCATAATAACAAATATCATTCGGCTCAACTAAAATTTAGTAATAACAACTAAATCTTCATTTCGCCATATCCAAAAAAGATTTGTTAACATCAAACAAGCTCCAATGAACTTTTTCCTCAGTGTATTACCTGCTTAAAAGTTATTTTTTATGAAGAAAATTCGCGTTAAGGGTCAACTTCAGCTCAACTTCGAGCGATCTATCATTAATTATTCAAATATTTGATCCGACAAAACCTACAAATGTTTTTTCTTCACGTGAAATAACATTACTATTACAATTAGTATACTGCAATTCCCATAAAAAATTAAAATATTGATATTTCAAGAAAACCAATGAGAGAGACAGCTTTACTTACAACGTTTGATTGAACAGGAGCTTTTTGAATGCTGGCTCATCGTCACTCGCTTATTCGCGAATTCAACGACCGAATTATTACTATATTTTTTCGTTTCACGATTATAAAACACGGAAGCATAGTTGGCGCGAAATATTTGTTGTGTAATTGCAATAGATATGTTATCATTTTGGGAGAAGAATATTAATATATAGGTTATAATAACCAGGTCCATTTAAACAGATGAGTGAAATTGATTGAACAGTTAGTTAATCTTTAATAATAGAAACTGAAGTTCCGTTAACTGAACATATAGTTGTCATTTATTGAAGGAACAGAACATTTAAAAAATACCATACATGTGACTCGCAAAAATTGTGCCTGGCACAGTAGACTAAAAATACTTGCAGTGAATATTCACGCAAAGTTGAATGTACGGCCGAATAAGATTGTAAATATTACTAAATTTCTGGTGTAGATACTGTTATTCATTAAATCACAAATTGATGCTCACTGTACTAGATTTTATTATTATTAATATTATTATTATCATTATTTTATTATTCTATTTGTTATCTCAGCGAAAACAAAATTTTATGGTTACTATGAAATATAACATTTTAACTATATCGAAAATGTTGATTTTACAAATTGATTTTCTCTCAGTGTGGGCTACAAGCCATAGCTCTAGAATCTTTTTCAATATTTTCACATAAAGTACGAGTTTTCTAGTAATTCATGGAAATAAGAAATTGCTGCACTTTATGCCTAATTTAATAAATTTGAACTGTAAGTAAAGCAGTCGTTTCTTGCGAAAGCTGGCATGTGTCGAATAGGTGTATGCGTTTTAGTGATAGTTGTATACAGTTGTAGCTTATTTTCAGATAGGAAAGGAGCAGATTACGGTTAAGGTTCAATAAAGTTACTGGAATATATTTTTTACAATTTTTGTTTTATTATTTATCATTTATTGTTATTTATTATTTATTATGTATCATCACATATAAATGGTGAGGGATGACCCTCTCCCCCTCCCGCCGCGCCCGCCGCCCCGCCCCCCTCTGCCGCCGCCGCCGCGTCGCCCGCGGTAGCCGCCGCGCCCGCTGCGCCAGCCGCGTCGGTTGTATCCGCGTCCTCGCTGGTTCAACAAATAGGTCCGAACGCAGTTGTTGATGGCCTCTATGACCATTGCATTCTATGAGAAGTAATATGTTAATAAAATGATTATTATACTGAAAGATTATCAAATGGGCTGCCTACGTATAAGACAGCAATATATTATCATTGAAAATGATTCTATTTTGGGGGTACTTGCGAGGTATAGGGGATCAAATACTGAAATGTCACACTTTTACGTTACACGAAACCGTCACGGAGAATGTATTTTTTTTTTTTTTATACATATATGAGAAATATTAAATATACAACTACTAATCCAAGCAGCTCGTGGGGGTGTTTGCAATTACAGTTTTTAATTATTTAAGTTAATTAAAATTAAATAATTACCGATGTTAAAAATTCTTCATCGAGAGACACCATATGATAAAGAAAATTACTAATAATTCTTTGCATAGCTGATAAAATGACTGAGAAAAAATTAACTTCCAAATAACGAAAAAATCCCATGTTTCATGAGTGAGAAAAGTGAAGTGATTTGGCACGGTTTAAAGAAACCGGAGATTTTTCTTTGTGTCTGAATTTCAGTGTTGCGGTATAAACTCAGGATTTAGGGGGCGTTGGAGGGGAATTTTTTTTTTTCCAAGTAACGGACACCCAAATGTAGGATGCTGCTTATCAAAATAAATCTCGAGATTTGATTTAGTTATTTCGATATTGTGATTATGAACATCAGAATAGGTGTGCTAATTATACGCGTCGTTAACATTCTGTAAAACGACGTGCTCGCCAGTCGGGCGCGGCGGCACTGCGGGGGGTAGCGGCGGTGGTTCCGCAGGTTGTTGCGGCTCTACAGGTGGATTTGGATCCACCACCTGCGCGTTCTGATTCTGCATAGACTGCCCAGGTGGTGGATCCATCTCCACGTCATTGTCGCTGTCGTTCGCCATGATGGTCACGTCTAATGATTTGTTTGAGTAGTCTATTATACATGCCAGAATATTGGAATAAAAGAATCGTATTCAATAAATGTTATGGTTATAAATTACATTATTATTGAAAAATGGTAATTGTATGACACCATGTAGAAATGCATTTAAGTTGAAGCACATTGAGTATAACCGAATTATTTGATTTGTCAAGAATGCTGTTTTGTTATAAATAAGCTACTGTATTATTAACTCAATATTGCCCAGGTGAAACATCGGATTCATTTCAAGAACTTGGTAGTTTATTAGCACTAGCATTTTTCTAATTATGAGTTAAATGCAATATTATTACTATATATTTCGCGATATGAGCTTAACTATGCTCTAATTAACTTCTGAAATTATCAAATTGTTTCTATTGTGAAAATACCTGTATATCAGATATAATATATATAATAAATATAATAAATGAAATAAATAGTTTGTACTCACCAGACATGTGGACTCACGGAGTCGTACGACGCGATTGAGCTGTGCCACGAGGTGACGGTAGATAAAAACAGAAGGATTAGGCTCACATAGTTAGGTATTCGAATATTTGTGTTTTCAAAAACGCTATAGGTTTGACCTGTATATTCAAAGAATACAACAAGTCATGTTCATCCTTGTCTTTCGCATCGAGTAGAATGAGACGCGATGATATGACTATCTGTTATTCAGTCTATGGCTTCAGTCAGTATCGGCTTAAGGGTGGGGGGCCAGGACCAAGGGGGCACCGTGCGTCGGAATTTATCAGTTAATCAGCGAGTCGCGGGTGAAATGTTAGTTAATAATGAGGAATAGAGGGCGATAGAGAATATGTCGCCCGGGGCGCCCGGAAGGTTAAGGCCGGCGCTGGCTTCAGTTGCCGTCCTCTGTGAAGATAGATATGACTATGTTCTTATAGGTTGACCATTTATTTACCAATGGGAATTATTCTGCCATAATTTGAGGACATCGCTGTAGACACCTTATATTCGTGGAAAATAAGTCGTGCGTTCGTGAAGTTAACAATTTGCTGCGTAGATCGAAAATTTGATAAAATTTTCAATTGTTTGACAAGTGGACGTTATTCTTTATATCTACTGTGCATCACCATAATATGAAAATTGATAGTAGCTTGCAATAATTCAATAATTATACATTGTTAATATACCTTTTTGTAATAAACTTGTGACGGGTGTCAATTCATGAAATTTTTTCCACGACAACCAAATAATTATTTGGTATTGATCGATTTATGATCACGAATTCTCAAATTAATTTGTGATACAAGGTAAATAATAAATTAATCGTTGACGCAGAACAGTACCTTACAAAATACAAAGATTGTACGTGAGTATAATATTTTCATGATAATAATTCGATCATCGGAAGAAAGATAACTTGATATAATAATACACATTTGTTCTGAGCTGAAATTTTCAATTATTATAACATATATATTATAGCTTGGTGATTAATTATTGTTAACAGATTTTTTTTAGTACTTGGCATAAGACTCGTTCGATCGTTACAAATCGGGTGAAAATTTTTGAGATCGTGGTATATTTCATTCATAATTTCATAACATACTTTCATAATGCCGAAAACGAAGAAGCATTCATATGCAAAATCCAGGGAACGTAGAAATGTCGCAAAACGTTTGGCACTAATAATAACGATGCCAGGGATGACATTATTAATATAGGTTCTATGCAAACGATAGGAGCTGATAATGATTCCGATGCAAACAATGCTTGTGACGTATTACAAAGAGAACGGGTAAGCATTTCGGCACGTATTGCTGACGTTACACTTGAATTAGATGATCGATGCATTAACGCGTTTCTCAAGGTTCTAGCGATGGGTACATCCTTCCGGCCGCAGGATCCATTACTTTACCAAGGCGTGCATTGGTATCGACCGGTAGAAACTGATAGGGATATTCAAATCATTTATGGAGGAAAAATAGGTAAGGATGAGGTGGGTCATTGGACGTGTATATATTACGAGGGATCCATAGTACATGTATACGATTCGTTACGTAAAAAATTATCACCGAAACAACATGACATAGTGAACAGGCTCTATCCAAACCACTCGGTGAAATACGAATGTATCCAGATTCAACCGGATGGTGTATCATGTGGAGTGTACGCTTGCGCTATTGCAACTTCTATTGCATTACAGATAGACCCTAGAACAGAATATTATTTTATAGATAGCTATGGGCCAACGAGGTCCACGTATACACTTAGACGTCATTTGCTCGAAGTTTTAGAACAACAGACGTTGATTCGTTTTCCGATGATCGGGGCTGATGCATTTTCGCTTAACCCGCAGCACCAGAATAGTGAAATTCTTGGTGAATTTAATATCAATACCGGACGTTCGGACGATACAACCATGTACGGTCCAAAAGTTGTTAGAGATGAAAGTCGAATTAATTCGAGGGATATGCCACTTCAATCGAGAAAATCTCCAACAAAGACTTATGCATCAGTATGCAAATCACAGCGAGGGCAAATTGTTGATTGTATTCCAGTTATTCCAGAAAGTGCAATTACCGGTCATGAACGCCAGCAGGTAACAAACCAAACAGTCGAGAGTAGAGTAGAGGCAATTAAATGTATGAAAAAACATTGGTGTATTAGTCATAAAGATGAGATAAACAAAAGAAGGCATATGGAATATTCTATTAACCGGGTTGTCAGACGAAAGGAAGAAAACGAAAAGTACGCTGCAAACAGTGAGGCTAAGAAAACGCAAGAAAAAATTAAGTACGCTGCGGACCCTGAGGAAAAAAAAAATCTGGAAATGGCACGGTATGCTGCCGATCCGGATAGTAAGAAAATTAGGGAAAAGGCGAAGTATGCCGCCGATCCGGAAAGTAAGCAAATCAGGGAAAAGGCAAAGTATGCTGCCGATCCGGAAAGCAAGAAAATTAGGGAAAATGCAAGGTATGCTGCCGACCCGGTGAGTTATAAAAATAGGGAAAAGGCTAAGTATGCTGCCGATCCGGAAAGCAAGAAAATTAGGGAAAAGGCAAAGTATGCTGCCGATCCGCAAAGCAAGAAAATTAGGGAAAATGCAAGGTATGCTGCCGACCCGGAGAGTTATAAAAATAGGGAAAAGGCGAAGTATGCTGCCGATCCGGAAAGCAAGAAAATTAGGGAAAATGCAAGGTATGCTGCCGACCCGGAGAGTTATAAAAATAGGGAAAAGGCTAAGTATGCTGCCGATCCGGAAAGCAAGAAAATTAGGGAAAATGCAAGGTATGCTGCGGACCCGGAGAGTTATAAAAATAGGGAAAAGGCTAAGTATGCTGCCTATCCGGAGAGTAAGAAAATTAGGGAAAAGGCAAAGTATGCGGCTGATCCGGAAAGTAAGAAAATCAGGGAAAAGGCAAAGTATGCTGTCGATCCCGAGAAGAAAAAAGATTTGAACAAGAAAATTTATTATGCCAATAAAGAAAAAAAATTGAAGATCCGCAACTTGGTTGTTTCTAATAACATTTCAAAGAAATATAGACACTTAGGAGAATGTAGTAATACAATGAAGTTTTTTGGATCAGTAGAAAAGTGTATTAATGCTTTAGCGTTCAAAATTAATCGCGCGTCGTTGCCGAAGTCCAGAATAGAAGCTGAACAAATTATTAAATGGTGTATTCATGTCAGGAAAGATTTAGTTTTCAGTTTAAAGAAAGTGTTAGCCAATTCTAAGCGAAATGCGGAGATGTGTTTGTCGCGTGCGGCAGAATCTTCAGATTTTGAATATAAAGTAGTAGCGTTTTGTGGTGTTTCAAAACATACTGGATCATCTGAATCCTATTTCGCTGATACTGCTTACAATGAGCTGGAAATGGTCAACGAATCGCTCGTTACAACAGCGACTGGGCGAATTGCTAACATTTTACCCGTATGTTCAAGCAAGCATATTCGGAAATCGTGGACTTGCGACTCAAAAATGTGCGTGAAACCGGATTTATGTACAATCGATAAAATAGAATATTTTCTGAAACTTGTTAGTCATTGGAATTTAACAAATATTCGGAAAAACATAATACAAGTTAATGTCTGCAGTATTAACAAATTTGGTAATAAACTTGGGCACCCACATAGCTGCTATGCAAATCCGGGCACCTGTCGATCCAAGCTTTTACCGATGCAGATCTTGAGTGCTCATTTCACACGAATTAGATACTTCGTTAGACAGGTGTTTCAGATAATAAGTCTCGTCAGAAAAATTACTTACATTGACACCGCTTTAAAGCGCAGTGATTTGGAAGTTTTAAACGATATATCGATTAAATCGGCACAAAATGCTCAAGCTCATCAGTCGTGTGTAGACGGAAGAATGAATTTGAACGAAGATGCCATAATTTCTAAATATCGGCATGCGTTTGAAGCGTTGACTAAGCGTTCGATGGATACACCGCGACTAGCTTGCGAGTCTTGTGCGAAACTTTGTTGCCGAAGACACGTTGTGGAAATTTCGAAATTGAGAAAACCACTGTCGGGAGTTTACTGGTCAGATCTAAAAGAGTACGTTGATGTTACTGGCTTCATTTGTCATTATTGTCTGGGCAACTTTCGCGATGGTAAGTTACCACCGACTTGCAGCCTGAATCAACTAGCCGCGAGAGAAAGACCAGACGTAGTATCGTCGTTGAATGATTATGAAAGAATTTTAATTCAAAGAGCGAAAGCTTTTCAGACGGTTCAAAGAATGGGAACGGTAGCTAAAAAGAATTTGCCTAATACCGTTAAGATACAAAAAGTAAAGGGCAGAACTTTTCATTTGCCGTTGCCTTTGGAGGAGACGTTGAAGAAATTGCCATCTCCGACAGATGCAATAAATCTTAACCACGAATTATACATATTGGTTTGTGGTATCCCGAACAAATCAAAGGTGGTTTGGAGTAAATTGGTAAATGTACAGAAAATTCATGATGCGCTGGCATGGCTAAAAACAAATAATTCGTTGTATCGAGAAATCAAATTACCGGTAAAGAGCCACTCGTTGTTGGACGATTTGATTGAAAATGCTGAAATTCAGGTAGAACAGGAAAGCGAAGATTTAAAACAATGTGCGGAATTAAAATTACCGTGCAATAATGATCAAAAACGTACCGATCCCTCGGCGATGTTAACTCAGATTGTTGATTTCGATGCATATTGCGAACAGTTTACAATATATCCGATACATGAGGACAGGGAAAATAAAAGTGCTACAGCTCTCTATCAATTGCTCAAAGTACAAGCAGCGCCTCTGAACACATGGGATAAAAGTTTAGACATAGATATTATGTGTTTTCCGGATCTGTATCCTTATGGTGTCAATGGTCAGTACCAAATACGAACGGTTCACCTACGAGAATGTGACTTTATAAAATGCAGATTAATGTCCAAGCACGCTTGCTTTAGATTGAATCATCAATATCTTTTCTACTTGCTGCACGACTCTAACATTCGTCAATTAAGGAGCGGTATTTTTCATAAACTGAATGTCATCAATCCACGAGAAAACTTGACCGCAGTGAGTTGCTTAGAAATGATGTCCAAAGAACAGCTGGAAGGAAATCTTACAACTATCTTTTCTAGATTACGCAATACGGAACAGTATTGGCGTAGACCGCGAAATAATTTAACTTGCATGATTCGTAATTATGGTCCGGCGACATGGTTCCTGACCATAAGTCCCAGCGAATGGATGTGGGATGATTTGGCAGAATATATCCGTCAGGTAAATGGACCCGAAATGTCGAATTCGTCGACGAGTAAGCTTGTAGCTGCCGATCCGGTGTCCACTTCAAGGTATCTTGATAATAAATTTCAGGCGATGCTTAACTTCATTTGTTCGAGCGATCACCCGATCGGGGAAGTAACTCATTACTTTTGGAGACGTGAATACCAAGGGAGAGGTACGCAACATTTTCATTTATTGATTTGGATCAAAGATGCTCCTGTTATTGGTGAATCTTCCACCGATGAGGTGGCTAGATTCATTACTAATCATGTTACGTGCAAGATGCCTAATAAAAACGTATCGCCAACGTTGTATCGTAGGGTAGACACGTATCAGAGATACAAGCACAATGATTACTGTTTGCGTAACAAAAAAAATAAAAAGGGATACTCCAGAGTTTGCAGGTTTGGCTTTCCACGACCTATTACGGATTCATTAGTCATGAGGGATGTGGCTATCTCTGTTGCGGGAAGAAAACAGTTGAAGTCGAAAAGTCGATTGTACGACTTACCGCGCTCGGAGGCGGAGACCTGCATCAATGACTACAATCCTGTTATTCTCACGGCTTGGGAAGGGAACATGGATATGCAATTCGTCGGTGAAAAATCTACACTGCTCACTTGGTATTGCACGAAATATACGACGAAATCTGAATCTAGTGATGGAGTGGATGTATTTGATGACATTAATTCAACCAAGTCGTTGAGTAGTCGACTTTGGAGTGTAGCGGTGCGCAGTCTGGCTAATAGAGAATGCGGAGCTTTGGAGGCTGCAGATACGTTATTAGGAATATCACTCTATGGAACTGATCCAGACACAACGATCAAATGGTTGGATGTTAATCAAATACGAAACAGAAAGTTAAAATCATTCAAAACTGTAAAAGCACTAAATCCAGAGTCAACGGACATTTTTTTTCCGTCGCTCATCGACAATTACTATCCAAACAGGCCCAAGCAGTTAGAGTCTGTACATTTGTACGATTTCGCGGCATGGTATGATATAACGAAGATAAAGCCTATAAATACCAGCGTAGAAATATACAAACTTAACGACGGTTTGTATTTGAAAAAGCGGCAGCGTGCTTATCTGATAAATCATTATCAATATAATGTCAACGTACAGCCAGAAAAATATTTTTACTCTCTGTTACTTATGTTCAAACCCTGGCGAGATACGGATGACCTGAAACAGGGTTGTGACTCCTATGCCGAATCTTTCGATAAATCAAAATCTGAGCTTATGACAGCTCTTGAGTATCACGAACGCTTGCTAGATATTCAAAAGGGGTTAGAATTCATTAAAGAACAAATTGAAAACAAATTGGTCGATTCAGCTGATAAGACGAGCGTGCTTAGTGAAAACTCTCAAGGCGGTGAGGATAATCCATTAGGTTTTCAGCCAGTAGAGGCTGACGTAGCGATGCAAGAGTTTAACTGTGTCGAGGAACAACTCGAAGACGTTGATATCAACCAAATGATTTCCGAGCTCAATGATGACCAGAAAAGAATATTTGATAAGGTCACAAGCATTCTGCATTCGGGAAATAATGGAGAAATCTTGCGTCAATTTGTGAGCGGCGCCGGTGGTACTGGTAAAAGCTTTCTTATTAAAACTATAAGATGCTGGACTAAACAGATACTCGGAAAAGTCACAGCCGTGACGGCACCCACCGGGCTGGCAGCCTTCAACATTGACGGGTTAACAATACATAGATTATTTCAATTGCCTATTGAACATGGAGGTACGCCGAAATATAAAGAATTATCGGATCAGGTACTGAAAATTTTAAGACAAGAAATGAAAGACGTTGTTTTAATCACTATAGATGAGGTGTCAATGATTTCAAATGTCACACTGGCATATATTCACTTGCGGTTGTCTGAAATATTCAACACGAAAAATTCTGACGAAGGTTGGTTTGGAGGAAAACATATAATACTTCTGGGCGATTTGTTACAGCTACCTCCCGTAAATGATGAATCAGCTTTCATCAAAATATCAAAAGACCGAGTAAAGAAATACTTAGGCTCGTTAGAAATAATCAATTTATGGTCGCATTTATTCACGTATGACGAGTTGATAATAAATATGCGTCAACAAAACGACTTGTCCTATAAAGAAATTTTGGATCGAGTTCGGTTCGGTATTTTGACTAGGGGCGACCTAAATATTCTGCAATCGAGGCAATTGGAATTCGTTGAGAATAGCATAGGTGATAGACTTCACGAACTATGCGACTATATTAATAAACTACCAATAGATACGGTTTGCTTGTTTTCCACTAGACATCAGTGTGAGGTTCTGAATATAGCAATGCTTGCAAGAATTGAAAGCGACGAAATAGAACTCAATGCCGAGGATACTGTTGATTGTATGTCGTATTTGAAGAAAAAAATATCTAAACTTTTGAATAACGAAAATGAAGATAGTTCTCGTACTGCAGGTCTTGCGAAAACTATTACGATTAAAATTGGAGCGAAGGTTATGATCAGAAGAAATATCGACATAACCTCGGGTCTTGTCAACGGCACGATAGGTCGTGTTACATCTGTTTCAAAAAGCATTGACACCGGTCAAGTGGAATCGCTAACAATTGCTCTATCGTCTGGCAAAGAATATACGATAGAAAAACTTTCGGCCAAGTTCGAGATAATGAACGGAGCATTCATTTTCAGAAAACAGTTTCCCTTGTCTCTTAGTTACGGTATTACTATACATAAAAGTCAAGGATTGAGTTTAACAAGTGCCGTCATAGATATTGGCAATAGGGTGTTTACTTCTGGACAAGCTTACGTTGCGTTGTCAAGAGTAACGTCCCTGGAGGGATTGCATGTGATCAACTTAGATCCATGTTCAATCAAAGTTCAGGAGTCGGCATTAGTCGAATACAATAGGCTGAGAAAGCTGTACAGGCCTGAACTATCGGCAATAGATGTTGTGCACGAACCGAAACTAAAAATCCGAGATACCCTCTGGTCAGTTTATGATAATAATAATAAAAATACCGAGATTTGTGACATCCAGCCCGACGTAGCCAGTATTACAAATCGTGCTTCTGTACCGAACGTCGTCGGCATGGTCAATAACGATACCGTTTCTTGTTACGCCAATGCAATAATTCAGTGTTTATTTCACTGCCAAACTATTGTACAGATGCTCAATAAACCAGAAAACGAGGATCCACTAGGAATGTTAGCTCATTCTTACGTAAAGGCCGGTGAAAATTTGAATTCTCTCGCTGTTCGTAAGTTTGTTGATCACCGATTCGCGGAGACGGTTCAGCAAGATGCAGCGGAATTTCTCATGGCACTTTGTCAAAAATCGAAAATCATCCGTGACGCGATAGAACATGAGACGATTACAACTATCAGATGTAACGACTGCGGACTCACTTCGGAAAATACAGAATCGAATTATATTGTTACGTTACCCATCAATATTGCGCCCGGTGAAAAGTGTCCTAAGAGTCTTCAGGATTTGATAGACATGTCTTTTTCACGATGGACTAGAATTGATAGTACTTGCGATAACTGTCGCAAAATGAATAAATTACAGAAAACTGTTGTCGCGTCTGTTAAAGAAATCGTTGTTCTACAATTGATGCTCTTTACTTATCAAGTAGATCGAGCAATTAAGATAGGTGATTTCAAATTGAATGCTATTCCAACGACAATCGTATTACTTGATGGTCGAAAATTTAAAGTAAGTAGTGCGATATTCCACCACGGCGATAATGTTGATAGTGGTCATTATACTGCTATGCTAAGATCCAATCAAAGTAATTGGTTAAATGTGAGCGATATGCAAGTACGCAAGATGACTTGGCCGAGAGGAGGAAAAAATGCTTATATGTTTGTGTTACAAAGATGGCCGTGAATACAATAATATGTTGTATGCCAATTGACCATGTGAAATTGTTTGTGGATTGTGGTATGTTGATTCAAAACAAAGGTTCGTTTTAACGATATTGTTATATACGGTATATATGTATATAAATAATGCATAATTTCAAACAAAATAGATCCAAGCTACCTGTACTTTATCACTAATAAGATCGGCGATAGATCCGTGTGCCTACATACAAGAAGTACAACGATAAATTGCTGATATTTATGGTCCATATGTTTCAAATCACAGTGTGATTGTAGATTCATAATCTGCGACGTGTGTAAACTGCAAATTTGAAATTAATTCGAGTGAGAGAACAGAGTGTACCGTTTCGGTTAATAGTTGCGTTACCGGATAACCTGTCATTTGAAGAGTACATATGAAATCATATGTTGAAAAAATGTATAGTGGACAAATAAGAGAGGGGCCTATACGTATTTTGCAATTGGCGAACAGTATCAATTTTCAAATAACTTTGACTTAAAATTTTAATATTGCCTTCATCGTGTCATACATATTATATATTCATGACCCGAACTGATTTGTAATTCATGACATTATTAAAGCAAAGTGTAGGCCTCCGTCTTATTGGATATTTTCACTCTACAAGGAAAATTTGCAATTTATCCTACTCGCAAGATTGTGATGAAAAATCTGACAAGTAATCGTCTCACATTTCTTATGTACGAAGATACAGATTAGAAATTTTTACATGAGCGTTAATATTTCGGAATGAAATGACGGTAACATGAACCATATGCAGAAATGATATACTATTCCATACATGGATATGTGGAACGAGTTCTATTGTTTAAAGTTTTCTAAAAACAAGATACGCAGCAGCAAGTCGAAAAAATTATGTCATTTGAAAAGACTGATGCAAATATAATTTTGTAACATATGGACATTAGATATCAACCTTAAGTGAAATATGAAATGAAAATGAATGTATGAAATACATTAATTATAAACTATTCGAATAAGGAGGCAACTCAAATATATCCAGCAATGTTCATTAAGGTATAAATCCGAAAACATTTGAATCGCAAGAACATTATTGCATGTAAATGACAGGCTTATCCTGCAACGCAACTATTAGCCATGGCGGTACATATTCTGTTCTCTCACGGTCAGCCTCGATTATGATGCGAGGCGACAATACGAAAATATGAATATAAATGAAATCTAAAAGAAAGTGACCATGTTGCCAATCATATATTCACAACAAAACTATACCCTATATGTTGTGTCGTCTTCCCATATTATATATTATTATTTTACCTCTTCATGCATAAAAGATTCATCTGAGTGGTCACTTGACCTTTTTTCCATTAGTATTTACTCTTGATTCGAGAGGTGAGCCAATAACGATCAAACATTATGAAAATATACATTTTAGAATAATAATTGTGACAATGTTCGTAGCCAATGACAATAATAATTATTGAAAGTGGCTACATTTCTATCATACCCTCGGATGAATTTTGTGAGGAGCTTATATGTGTACTAATTTCCAAATTTTCCATAGGCTCATGATTAACGCGACATGATTCAACAATATTAAAATCAGCGCATACACAGTATTCAATCGTTATATGTCATCCTTACACGATTCACGGTGTAATTGCACGTATCATACTATGAATGTCGCGTACATATTATCGGTACGGAAAAGGTCCACTTTATCGATTTTAGATTCTAAGACATTTACGTTCAAAGAGGAAAGAACCTTATAACAAGCAAGTGTTAAATGAATTAATGCATATGAATATCAAGTTTAGAATGAAATAACATTCCAATTTTACCAGCTAGAGGGACAAATTTTCTATCGTGATTTTCGTTGGTTATTCAGCAATACTCACATATACATCACGCTATATAGCGATGCAGTGAGACCTATTCGTATACGGATGTCCACGGATATGCATATATAAATATATTGTATAGAGAAGAAGATAGGGCAATATTGAGCTTTGATAGCTAGCAGCAGGGAATATCATGTGCTCGCGGACTTATCTGCTCGTACAATGTACATTCATCTGTGGCTGTAGGATAAAATCAAGTAAAATACAAGTTACACTTCCAGGTAAATTTCAAGTCACATGTCAAGCTCGTGTAACTGCAAATACTATGATCTCAAATGGCTGCAAGTCGAAAAGTATCAAATGGAAATTATTATGTTATGTATATTTCTTATTTTGAACCATGCAGCTACAGATAGGTATATGGCACAGTTTCGCGATTATTGAATAACTATTTTCATTATTTACCTATTTAGTTTATAAGCAGCAGAAACATTGCAAAACAATTTGAATTTTTATCTAAAATTGTACATTTGGAGACTTTTATTATATATTGTCGGATTTGTTCAGTTGGCAAGATGGCCGTAAATATATACTAGTGAACAGCTTTTTATTTCAAATGAAGGTAAATATGCTACAGGACAACTTTCAGGTAGCGCATAAGGACACTATATTGAATTGCACGCCTTGACTCTTATTAGTCACATATATACAGTTCTCTAATAACATGAGACTTAGTTCGGCATTTGATTTCAAGCTAATCAACATTCACGATACATCTTGAATCGAATAAGTTACAATTCATTACAAATAGACCCTCGCGAGCGCAATTATTTCGTTAGTAATAAACATCCACTTGACGTAGCTGTATAATCCACGCCGATATCTATGTCATTTCAATGTCGCGCAAGATGCCAGGTGGTGGATCTGATACAAGGAGAACCAAACTCATTTGTAAGTTTATCCCTCAATATGATAAAAATAATAATTATTTTTTAGTTTATTCATTTCCTTTTTTTATTGGTACGAATTAATATTACAAAAATTTGTTTTGTAGAGTATTACTGAACAGCGTTTTCCATGCATTCATTTTTGAGTCACTTAATCTTTCTCCTATTATGATATTTATTTAAAAACATTTAAGTATTAGTTATTCATTTTTCGTTACAAGTTTGTTTGTATTGACAGTCAACAGATTCTGAGATGTAACAGCAGGTGACCAAGATCTAGTGACGGATTCACGATCGAAGTAATATTTCATAGATCATGAATGTGAGGAAATCATCTGATTTACGAATTTGATTCGTTTAACCCAATAAAGCACATGAAATAGAGAAGCAGCGCAGGTGTGACCGTTAAGTTCTTGCCAATCTAAATTGATTTCATCTGGAAGTTGAGTAGATCTTAATGACACGAAATAATATTACTCGTATCTATTATTATGACAATATTTGCTTCAACCGATTGATTGAGTGACATAGTTTGAGCATATCATCATTGGCATGCGAGTTGAAAACATTCACCTGTAGATCAAACAATTTTCTATTGGGGAATACTTTAGTACTGGTTTCACACATATGAAGTATGAAATAACCAGGCTACTAGATAAAAAATTATGTATTTAATTAAACGGTTCTCATTGTAGGTTCATTTTGATGATAACCAGAGCCTTAACCGTATGATTTTGGGCCGCAGGATGCTACGATGCAAACAGAAGGAAAACTTCTAGATGAATGGTTGTATTTATATAGCAGACTACTTTACCGGAAACATGTAGTAGATCATATAACGATACATCATATAACTAAATTTTCTTGCCAACGACACAAAGCTATTTACAAACTATTATATCTATAAGTAGAAAAAATTTTCCATATGATTTAAGACGTTTTGAGTTGTAAGAAGTGTTAACCGATTATTGTACTGATTATGAGTAAGCTTTCTTCGTAAGATGATTCTTATGATCATTCTACTGCATTTGATTAGATGGTTGACCTTTTATTTACGAATGCTATCTTATTGATTGCTGAACTAACCATTGACCATCCAGTTGAATGTAATAATAGGATAATGAAAATTTACCTTTAGTTCGGCGCCGCGATATTCAGGTCCGGTTATATGCATACTGTACGTAGAATTTAATGTTGTGTATCTTGTATGTATCAATATGCTATGAGGATGATGAAATCATTAAATTTCATTTTAATGATACAAGTATGATATTGTATACGTTGTTTTATCTACCATATATACATTTATTTTAGGTTAACTTGAAAAATATTATAGAATCTCATGATGGTTTGTTTCGATATTAGATCTGGTTATTTTACGTGAGAGTTTCACAATCGAACAATTCGAGAACATTTTCCATATTCTATGTTCGTACTACATCTAAATATGTGGCACTGTCTGAATAAAATGGGATCATGAGTAGCATAAACTATTATCAGTACAAGCTATTGTATGATTCTGAAAATGAGATTTCTTGGTCGAATAAAATATCTCGTATCTTTTGCGCAGGTTCCAAAATGAATTTGTCGATTGTAGCACATGAAATTCAATTACATTACGAATAACTAAGAATTGGTTTTCATACATGTGTAATGTGTAAAATACATTACAGTCAGTTCA